>OW443339.2:6279465-7529465 GCA_937001555.2 Hypsopygia costalis
TTTTGATTGCCAAATCAAACTTCTGCTTAGATTTATGGTATCTATTTTTAGCTTAGCTATTAGTAACACTGAAGCTCTACCGACTAAGCTGAAGATGTTTGTCAATAACTAAATATTCTATGGTAATCGTAGGGCCCATGATCCGGGGCCCTACCGCCCAAGGTAAAGCAGACGAGACCAAATTCGAATTGAATATGTTAAGAAGACAGGACATCTGTCGGGTCAGCTAGTACATTTATAAAAATCGGTCCCTTTGGATTCAAAAGCTTATTTGCTTATAATACATTTCTAACCATTTGATATTTTAACTGCGAAGAAATATTTTGAAACTTTGAAAAGAAAATCCTTGGGGCCCTTAGGAATAAATTTTTGGAAAGATTAATATTGGAGGACATTAGATTTGAATCAGATGGCAACAATTGGGAAAGTTCTTATAAACAAATACGACTCATAGAAATGTTCGTGGATCAATATAACGAATTACGGTAAACAGCTGCCACAGTATATGATACTTCGAACGCAAGACGCGTATTAAGAGCCCTATCACACATTTGCACTATGCGAGATTCGGTATTGAAGCGTCCCGACGGTCACGTGGTCACGAGTCCTCATAATTTCTATGTTGAAATTACGAATAAGCGATTTTGATACTTTCTCTCTAGTTTCGTATTTTTTTAGTATTTCTACTTATGAAGTAATTTGTTATAGTTGTACCTACACATTTTTAGAGTGTCATGGATTTAGTATGGGAAGAAACAGATTATATGTACCATAAATAAGACAGATGATTTTTATTAAAAATAAAATTTATTTTATTACCTAATCCTTTATTTATCTAGGTACTTTTTGGTTTTAGATTAAAATTATAGATAAGAATAAAACTAGTTACAATTTACATGGGAGTGTAAAACAACTTTAATCAGAACTACTTATTTGCCAAATTTCTATCAAATCAATCCATGGTTTTGGTGTGAAAAAGCACCAAATGTTCCACCATGATCAAACAACTGTTTAAAAAATAATGAAAATCAATTATTCTCCGTTCTTGAACTACGTAGTCTGTTACCTGAAACAATTATTATTATTAATAAAATCTGAAATGAATATAACAGCTTCAGCTTCTAAATGATTTTGTTCATACTTACAATCCCAGATTCTGTTTCTATTGTCCTCGTATCTATCTCCTCAAGTGCTGGTATTGGTCGTTTCGTCTATATTAATTAAATTTTTCTAACGAAGAAGAACGTCGTGGCCTTTAGGTATCTAAAATAAACTAAGTTAAACCACGCCAATTCACCAGTGATTTATGAATTTGACAGTTAGTATATCTATACTTTCATATAAAGAGAGAGTCTGGCTGACTGACTTATCATCGTAGAGTCGAAACCTCAGAACCTCGAATGATAAAATATTCTATTAACTAAAAAAAGTATTTTTATTAACTAGGTAAGTAAAAAGTTTTAAATTAAAATAATTAAAAATAATGTTAAGTCAAAAATGAAAATAATAAAAAAACGTGATTCAGGGTTTTTCAAAATTTAAAACTGGCCTCGACTACACATGGTGCACCCTGCCAATAAGCTAATGAGGCTGCGGCAAAAGTGGCACATCAGATTAGGTTAAGTGGCAATCGTACATCAAAACCCACCCCGGAGTTAAATCACACAAATCAATGAGATATGTGAATCCCAGACTCGAATGCCGAAGCCTGGGATGCAACCAGGATAACTATTTAAAGAAAAAATAATTTTCTGTTTTTCGTCGTGGGATCCCCGACGAAAACAAAGTTCCTTACGCTTTTTCATCAGTCAGAATGTTATTCGAACTATGTAGTGTGAATTAGCCACTATTGATTGTAGAAAATGATGATGAGATGAACAGATGTGTTCAAAATCTTGTCATCTCATTACCGAAACGAATTGAGCTCATTCTCGTGATCTGCACCCCAAATTACCTCGAAAACGATTCCCATGTCGATAAATGGTAACAGAAAAAAAAAACATACCGCACCTCAATCGATGATGTCGGAATATTTTCTTTATCCATCGTAATGTTTTCTTGGCAGTGTAGTTATTAATTCTGAAACAGTTTCATTATTGTTATTAATGCCGACTAAAAATATAAATGAGTATTATATTAAATAGGTGTATTGAGGAAAGAAAATGGCTGAATCGCTGGAGGATCTTAGTCGAATGTTAAACGATCTCAATGCGGCTTCTCGATCCGTGGGGTTGAGGATGAATTTTGACAAAACTGTATTTACGTATGTATCAGTTGTCTAGTACCCATAACACAAGCTTCGCTTACTTTGGGGCTAGATGGCGCTGTGTAATTTGTCTGACAATATTTATTTATTATATATAATATAACCTTATATTATATTTAATATAATTTATATTATCTCTGGTGTTACAGGCGTTCATAGGCTACGGTAACTGCTTTCCATCAGGCGGGCCTTATGCTTGTTTGCCACGCTGGTGGTATAAAAAAAAAGTAAGCGAAGCTTGTGTTATGGGTGCTAGACAACAGATAAACATACGTAAATACATTTTTTCTTTTTGTAAATATATACTTATGATACATAGAAAACACCCAGACTTAGACAATATGGTGGAAAGTATTGGGAAAGGCCTATATCCAACAGTGGGTTGATGCAGGCTGATGATGATGATGATTGAGGAAAGAAGTACCTTGCTTTATTTTTTATCTAAATGTACATCTTTACTTTCATGCACATTGATACCTACGAGCTTTTCGACCCATGCTGAAAATAATGAAATGAATATTAAGAATAATTCAACAATATGTTGTTGCTAAGCTTTGTAGATTCCATAGAAAACAAACACTAGAAAGAATTGTACTTACGTGATCAAAACTTGGTAGTCGTACTATACTCTGACGCCCGGTCGATATTGGCGCGAAGAAATTCGACATAGGTCTCACGCTGACGAGCTCTCGCGCCGTACTAAATTTGAACGGCCGGTGCATCGCATTTTGTAGTAATTTTGAAGTTATATTTATCGTTTGTATATACAAAAGATAATAAATTCATGCTCCAAATTTATACATCGTTTATTCCTCATGAAGTAACAATTATTCTGGTATAAATTTTGCTCAATAATTTTATCGTGAATTCGATAAATTCACAGTTTACCTAAAGCGATTTTCGAAGTTTTTTGGGTTAAAGGAATGTTTTTTTTCTATATTAAATCAATGATATTTCAAAATTCCGAGGCCGCTATGTACTATACGACTATATAAGAAATAACATTCTATTTTTTTTATTTCATTTGTTTGGAACAGTAGTACAATCCAGGAGCTCAAAAAAGTGATTGCGCGCATTTTATGAAAATCTTTCTCTGCAATTTTGGGTTTATTTAAAAAGTTAAGCAAAATTTACAAAAAGCGAGGCCGCTATGTACTATGCCAATAGCTATTCTAAACTATTCAATAAATCAACATTGTTAATGTATTTTTGTTTCCGAGATCGAGAACGCCAAAATTGGCCATTTTACGCAAAAATCGCAGTCAAAATGTAATATGGCTCTTAATACGTACGTTGCCAACCCTTTAGAAACCACTTTACTGACAAAAATGTTTTCAACTCAAATCTGTTCCATGTAACTAAGTTTTTATTAATTGGTTTTATTGACTGTTAGGTACAATTTGGGTAAAAATGTCATCATCAGCATTGGCTTGTTGTTTTCCCATTATTTGGGATCAGAGCAGTTTGTCTTTTTCTTCTATTGACACATATCTGCCGCCATATTTAGAGTTACTCCTTTCTTACCCATGTCATCTCTCACACAATCTAACCACCTTTTTTTGTCTTCCTCTCCCGTTATAACCATTCACATTCAAATTCATCGTTCCCTTTGTCACATGTGTAGACTGCTGCCTCAAAATGAAACACAGAACTGTACTTTTCCACTTTTTAATATAGTGCTCACAACAAGAATCAACGACGAACTGACGAATATCCCCATGTTGCCCCTTAAATCAACTCTAATTAGTCAATACAACTCCTTTTTTCACAGAATTACATTTCACTTGGTAAATTCGTTTCAATCATATTAGTGACATTTAAATTATTGCAGCTTTATAAAATACTTCAGATTAATAAATGAATAAAATTAAATAATTCGTTAACACATGTTTCTCATCCTTCCGCGTCACATGCCCATTATGATGACAGGCATTATTAATATAATTGGAAATTCAAATAAGTTTTATTCGTATAAAAATGTGAAATGTCTACAAACTAAATACTCCATGTGCCCTACATACCATGGCGAGTTATCGCTTACATAGGTCAAGCGTCTAATCCACACTAGACGTTCTCATGCTAGTGTGGGACTATTTCCTCTAAGAACGAACTAGAGAGAAGTTATTATTTAAGTCGGCGTTTGTCGCTGACGGGTTATGCGTCAGTCCAAGTTGTAGATTCGAGCGATTTAGCAAATAATACTTTCTTCTACTTTCCTCTATTATTAATACTAACCTAAAAATACGCTGCAAAAAAATAAGTTTTGATAGAGCCGTGGTTCTTTATCACATTTGATGCCAAACCTAACCTACACGTCATGCACCCCATGCACATGCTCTGACAAAACAGAAGTAAGACACAGCGTAACTATAGGATGCCCGTTTGACGTAGTCATTTCCACTTCACAGAAGTTCGCAGTCAGCCCAGTCAAAAAATACACAGAAGCTTAGAGAGTTTGTTTGTTTGCTCTGCTATAATGCATAATTAGTGCAAGATTACGTCCGTGGCTTCGTTCGCATGAATGTTGTGGCTTAGCCATAAAGTAGGTTATATTATTCTTCGGGGTATAGTCTATGTCTATACCAAATTTCATTTAAATCGGTTCGGTCGTCTAATCGTGAAAAGGTAATAAAGTTGTTTTTTTTTTCAAATAAAAACCGACGTCAGTTGGCAAGCGCAGCTTATTGGTGGAATACTCTGGGAGACGCTGCTGTCCGTCTTCCGGGAGAAAAGTTATTGCGTCACACAAGGTTCCTTAGTCGCCTTGTACGACATCCAGCGCAGAGCAATAGAATGGTGTAATTCTATTCTGCCGGCAACCACAGCATTCTATTCTGCAGACAAACCTCGCAATCATACCCTTTCAAATAAAAAAATAGAATCTGACCATACGTCCTTATAAAATTTAAGGGTTTCCCTTGATTTCCCTGGGATCCCATCATCAGATCCTGACTTGGTGAATATAGGACCACCTTGCAATCATACCCTTTCAAATAAAAAAACAATTTTGAAAATCGGTTCACAATTCGCGAAGATATCGAATAACATACATACAAAAAAAAATCTGTCGCATTGAGAACCTCCTCCTTTTTTGAAGTCGGTTAAAAATAGAAAGACAGATAGTTATACTTTTGTATTTATATTATTAGTATGGATTTGGTATACACACGGGAAAAATGTGGTTTGCAAAGACTTGATTATTCCGGTTCAAATTATGAAAGTTACTGTATTTCTGTAAGTGAGTCTGATTGCCAGGAAGTCGGGGACTTGCCGCCATGGTAGCGGGGATGATGGGGTGCAATCGATACTTCATATCGCAACTTCTATAATCCGCTTTACATTAGACAGGACGTATAGTTATCTGTCACTAAAGGCAGTTTAGTCATTTGTAGGTTGTTGTTCTTATCATCAACATCTACAGATCACCTGAGGATGCCTCGCGTAGAGGCGAAACACGTTTTCTTTTTTTTTTTTTTATACTACGTCGGGTGGCAGACAAGCAAACGGCCCGCCTAATGTGAAGCGGTTACCGTAGCCATATCAACGCTGGCAACATAAAATATCGCTCGCGCGCCGCCACCCCCGCTACCAATGCAGCATCTCCTTCCTTTCTGGTGACCTCACTCACTCGCAGGAACACAACAACTCTCAAGGGAATTGTTATTTGGCTGCGGTATTCTGTGAGGTGGAGGTACATTCCCCAGTCGGGTAGCTTACAATTACGCTCCCTACCTCTCTTTTCGCCAGAGCTTCGTTTGTCAGTCAGCAGGGTGCAGGTGAAGATAGCTTTGATTCAAAGATGTTGATGAACCACATACACCCCATACCCCCATGTCGCAGAGACGACCACGGCAGCAGCAGTCGCACGTTTCTTCTGTTTCAGATGTTGGAGATTCGCCAAGATGACCGCAGCAGCTGGAGTAGAAACGATCAAAGCAGTCACGGCAGTCACATGCATCTTCTAACGGTAGTGGGTGAGTGCTGGCCGGCAGTAATTTGCATGAACTAATTGACGGCAGAAGCTCGCAAAGTAGTGTAGATGAAATCGCCTGTAAATTTAACTGCCGCAAAATAACACCTGAATCAATTAACTAAAAAATAAAGAAGCTCGAATAGAGTTTTCTTAGCTAAAACAAGTTCTACCGGAGACTTTTACATTACAAAAGACCTCAGACAAATACTCACAAACTATTACGTTCTTGTGAATGACTGAGAAGGCTAGAGCTGAAAGAGGACTCTGTTGAAGGCAGGGTTGTCAACGTGGAAATGATAAAATTCTCATACATATATACAGTTTTGTTCGACATACCCTGTCAGGCATGCACCAGACAAACCAAATCAGACCTCCATTTTTTTTCGCGAACGCCATTATGAAATAATATACCCTATTATTAGTATTACAGCTGAGACGAATCGAATGACACCTCATAATAATATCCCATCAAAAACATAAATGTGAAATGAAAGCCAAGTTCAATAATGAGATATTATGCCTTGGTTGTTGATTTGACAACGAAAAAACAAGTGAGATCTAAATGGGTGCCAAGTTCAATGGTCAGTCCTGAAATTTCAACTTAAAATATTTCTTCTTAAAACTTAGGATAATAGATTGTTGCCTAAGGTAAGAAAAGAGGTATACATATAAAATTCAAAGTCCTGACTGACTGACTGATGTTGATATATCAGTCAGTCAGTCAGCACAGCCCAAACCGCTAGGTCTAGAGATTCCAAATTTGACACGTAGATTCCTTATGACTTATTATGATATGTCATAAGGAACGACACGTAGATTATGTCTAGGGGTACACTAAGAAAGAATTTTTCAAAATTCATCCCCTAAGGGGGTGAAACGAGGGTCCAAAGTTTGTATGGTGTATCAAGATTAGTCGGACTATTTTATCCGAAGCTTTACACGAGTACTTCTATAGATAAATAAGTAAACACGTGTTTGCCCCGATTTCACGCGAGCGAAGCCGCGGGCAAAAGCTAGTACATACATAAACTCGAAAAACATAACCCTCCTTTTTTCGTTAGTCGGGTAAAAAGTAATCCGCTATTTCTTTCAGTGTACACGGCGAGTTAAAATAACCACGACAAATACGCTCAAAAGGCTACAACATGATAAAATGTAGACACGTCCAATGCAGTTTGGGTATTTCAAAATGCTGTTGAATTTCCTCTTTGTTTTCTTTTGAAACAGTTGGATGCAATTTACAGTTATTTTGTTATAAATAAAATACGCTATGTGCACTAATATTTTATTTAAAAAATAAATAAAATTTTATTTGTCATAAATTTATTATATTTTATTTAGTTGAGCTTTATTTCTTTACAATTTGCTATTTGTTACTAGTTTTAAATATGTACCCTGTATTTTTTATACTATGTCGAGACAAGCATACGGCCCGCCTGATGTAAAGCGGTTACCGGAGCCATATTAACGCTCGCCACATGAAATATCGCTTGCGTGCCGCCACCCCTTCTTCCTTCCTGGTGACCTCACTCACTTGTAGAAACACAACAATCTTCAAATAAATTGTGATTTGGCTGCGGGCATCTTGTGATGTAAAGGTACTTCCCCAGTCCGGCAGCTTACAATTACGCTAGCCCTACACTACCTCTCTTTCGACAGAGCCCCGTTTGTTAATTAGCAGAGTGCACCACGTGCAGGTGAGGTTGGCTTTGGCTCAAAGATGGTAGTAAACCACTTACACCCCCAAATATTGTATACATTTTTTGATTGTCTCAAAAAATAATATTTTGATACTACACTAAATTAGCTTTTAAGACGATCAAACTACATTCAAACTTTCAATGTTTGGGGCTCAAACTCAGTTTTTGGGGCCATATATCCGCGATTTTTATTTTTATAACTTTTATGTAGTTTTTGAGGAGTAATTAAATCTCTTAATGAAAAGAATAGGGTGTAATTGAACGAGCCGTCGGGGAACGCCTAACAGATGTGAAACATACAACTATTTTGTATAGAAAATGTACCTGAACAAAAGAGGGAAAAGTAGTTACAAACGCGTGGTGACGCGTCATCATGGCTTACCACAGCAACATTTTAGCCTGTCACATAAGACGTGAAGTGCATGGCAACGCGCAAGTGACAATTCTGGTGTCGCAAGCATCCATAGGCTGCGATGACTGCTTATCATCAGACAGGTCGTATGCTTGTTTGTTTGTTTGTTTGTTTGTAAAAACTTTATTGTAATACAACAATAACAAATAAGCATATGCAAAAACATGTTGTACAATGGCGGACTTATCCCATCAGGGATCTCTTACAGTCAACCATGGAATGTTCACAGGAGTTTACTAATTTTGCAAGGTAGATATATGAAAGCACTTTACAATAACTTTGTACAAATATTTTTCTAGGAACTTAAATATATATATATATATATATAAACAATACATACTATACATGAATAATACTTACACAATACAGTACATAATTAATAAATAAGATACAATACATACATATAATACATACATACATACACAATAAATACTAGTTTAATATATATCATTAGCTTGACATGTCCGAAGGTTCAGTCCAGAGCTTCAGCAATTTAGACTTGAAAGATTGAATAGTTTGGGCCATCTTCACATCAACGGGCAGAGAATTCCAAAGTCGTGCAGCCTTTATAGTAAATGATTTGGCATAGGAATGACAGTTGTATGAGGGGGTGTTTAACTTTGGATTATTGCTAGATCTCAAACGGCTATCCGTTTCGCGAAACTTAAATTTTGCTAGTAAATAGTTTGGAGCACAGGGATTAAATAAGACTTGGTAAAGGAGCGTAAGGGTATGAATATTTCTGCGATGTCTTATGGGCAGTAAATTAAGTTTTCTGCGAAATTCCGAGATATGATCGAACTTCCTCACCCCGAAAACATATCGGATACATACATTTTGGATACGCTCTAATTTATTAAGTAGTTCCTCAGTGGGGTCTATATATACCACATCCCCATAATCTAGAATAGGAAGCAAAAGGGAACGCACAAGTAGACTTTTAGTACTAATGGGGAGAAAGTATTGTAACCGTTTTAATGAATGTAGGGAAGCATATATTTTACGTCTTACTTCACCGATGTGAGGGGCCCACGACAGCATTTGATCGAAGATGATGCCTAAATTTTTGACTGTGGTAGAAAAAGGAATTATTACGCCATCAAGAAAAATATTTGAGCATACCGCTGTTTAACTTAGAAACAAAATGAGAACTGCCTTTTGAAAATGAGAACTTGAACTTGTTTGTGACACTAGTGGTATATAAAAACGATGTCTCTCACATTGCCAAGAGGGAAAGTTAAATTTCAAAAGCTGCCTCATCCTAATTTCTTTTTTTTATACTGCGTCGGATATAACGAATATACAGACAAGCGTACGACCCGCCTGATGTGAAGCGGTTACCGTAACCATATTAACGCTCGCAACATGAAATATCGCTCGCGCGCCGCCGCCCCGCTGCCAACGCAGCATCTCCTTCCTTTCTGAGTAACTACACTCACTCGCAAGAACACAACAACCCTGAAGGAAATTGTAATTTGATGTGTATTCTGTGAGGTGGAGGTACATTCCTCAGTCTTACAATTACGCTCCCTACCTCTCTTCTGCTGCTTAACACTATTGTACCAATTCGCTTGAGTGTCTAGTTGGTTTACTGGGCGCGATAGTGAGAAGGTAAAGGTCTTCTTGCCTGGTTTACGGGGTGAGAGACTCTTCTGTTTAATTTCTTCCGATTCAATTCTTTGTAAGTTTTACGACTACCGTAATTTTACTCTCGGTACTGCAGCGGACTTCATTGATTTGCCATTATAACAGTCGCCGCTGACAAACGTATGACATTAGACAATTGTATAATTATTAGCATAACAGCGACATGCAATTAATAAATTTTAAGAAAATTAAGACAAAAAATTTGACGATTGTTAACAAACGGAGCGGGGTCTGTAGATTGTATGTATTATGAATAAAAAAAAAAAAATGGTCTTTTTTATATTTATACTACGTCGGGTGGCAGACAAGCATATTCTGTGAGGTGGAGGTACATTCCCCAGTAGGGTAGCTTACAATTACGCTCCCTACCTATTTACGTTATTTACGTTCGTTTGTCAGTCAGCAGGGTGCACCGCGTGCAGGTGAAGTTGGTTTTGGTTCAAAGATTTTGATGAACTATTTACACCCCATACACATGGTCGCCGCTGGTCCTGGCTACACAGGAGACACAGTGGTGGCAATATGTGCCAGTCACTCAACGTATGCAACGCAATCAATATTACCCACGTTTCTAATAAAACTATTTCTGTATATAACGATATATTCTAAACATAATATTTATCAAAGTTTACTGAATATACCGAACAAGCATACAGAATCCAAGTGTTTCCATTTTAAACTTTAAATAAGTCACGTCCCTGAACGCTCAGAATATAACGTTCGGTATAAGCAAGAGAATTTTGTTTAGAACGATTTCCACGGAAATTCCTTACACAAAATGGGGAATATTGGCATCAATAGAGTGTATGAATAAAGTAATGCAACTGCAATGTGCTGTAAGGTATGTCAATGGCAGGCAAATTAGAATTAAATTAGCTAAATAATATAAACAATCTGTAAAAGGCAATCGTTACTGACTGATGAGAGGAGCTCGATGGCGTCGTTGCGCGTGGCAGGTTAATCGATCACGCAAGTCAAGCAATTTCAACCGTAGCCTGTCTATGGATGGGTCTATTTATCTCGAGTTCCTACATGCTTTAGAGGGCACGTTATGCCGTCGCCCTGTGTGTGAGTCCATGTAGATAAACCATAGGGCGTGACGCGCTGTGCGGATTAAAAACTTCTTTAGTGCACCGACACTAGAGTCTCTATTTATTTAAATGACCTTATTTAATAGACTCTTTTGTTAGTGTTAGTTCATAATCTGTGCATATGCTGCCGCGAAAATGTCGTCTCGCGAAACACTCGGGATTGCGTCGACACATGGTCGCCCTAGGACGTCGCCACACGTACTTCGGCAACTCTTGGATTATTGTCTAAAAACCCTTGCGCAGTTACACTAGAGCCCTATATTAGTAAGATCCCGCACATACCAAGTACTATTCTCTACTGGAGTAATATTTTTAGGGTTCAGTACCCAAAGGGTAAAACGGACCCTATTACTAGTACTATTACATATACTGTGCTATTACTGAGACTCCGCTGTCCCGCCGTCCGTCTGTCACCAGGCTGTATCTCATGAACCGTGGTAGTTAGACAGTTGAAATTTTCACATATGATGTATTTCTGTTGCCGCTATAACAACAAATACTAAAAAATATAATAAAATAAATATTTAAGGGAGTTCTCGTACAACAAACGTGATTTTATTTTTGCTCGTTTTGGGTCGATATGGACTGATATGGATAACGGAAACAGGTAGACGCTTGAAATGTTCACAAAATATAAAGACTAGCTTTTTCCCGCGGTTTCGCTCGCGTGAGATTCGGGGCAAACACGTTTTTACTTATTTATCTATACTTCTATAGATAAATAAATAAACACGTGTAAAGTTTATATTACTGCTTGTATTTCTGAATAACATGTGTTAGCTAAGCAAAATTTGACGTCATAATCGTTTGAAGGAAGTGTTCTAGCACAGAAAATAAATAAGAACCTAATTTGTACTACGTAAAAGAGTTAATTTTCCTCTTCATCGTCAAGATTGATGGATACATCATACCGGGACCGAGTAAACATACCCAGCTCTTGACATGTCCCACCTCACAATTAACGCCCCCTCGGATTACCGGAAATCCGCCGGGAACAAATGAACGGCGAAATTGAATGATAGCGCAACATTTGTTGATTTATGGACGCAATTTTTGTTGTTGAATAGTTCTTGTTTGCTAGTGTGTACAGGGCTTTATGATGTATAGGGTGATTGTTGTAACTGTTGTTCATAGTTTCAGATGGAGTAATTTGATTTTGTGAAATAGCTATAGCGTTATATGGGGGTGTAAGGAGGTTCATTTGAGCTATAACTAACTTCACTTGCAAGTGGTACACCTTGCTGACTAACCAACAAGGTTCTGGCGAAAGATAATTAGGTCATGGCGTATTCACAATAAGCGTAGCATAAGCTGCCCGACTGGGGGAAGTCTAAGTACACCTCACATGTGTATATCACCCTAAAAAAAAACTTTCTATTCTTTAACTTCTGCCGGCACTCCGGTTGCGAGTGCAACCGGAATGCCGGCAGAAGTTAAAACCTGAACATTAACTTTGTGCATTTTTGAATATTTTGGAATGGTTAGGGAATCATTTCGCACGAATTGCTTTGTTTATCAGTATACGAGGGCTGTTCCAAAAGTTTTTAGTGAAATTAAAAATAGTTAAAATATCAAAAAAGTTTATTTACAGTTTTTCAAAATATTCCCCTCCAACCCCTATGCACTTATGCATTCGAGCAAACCAGTCCTCAAAACATTTGAAAAACGCATCTTGTTGGAGGTCGAAAAATAACCGACGAAATTCTTCGACGGCGTCGTTTGCGGAGTTAAATTTTTGTCCCCGAAGCATTTTTTTTACTGTAGGAAATAAAAAAAAATCGCACGGAGCTAAATCTGGGCTGTACGGAGGATGGGGTAACATTTGTACTCCCGAAGTTGACAAAAAGTCGATGGTTCTAGCAGCTGTGTGAGCGGGCGCGTTATCTTGGTGAAAAAGAATGCCACGGGCGCCGCTCCTTGGGCGCTCACTTCTCAACTCTCCAAAAGCTTGAGGTAGACAAACTTTGGAATACCATTCACTAGTAACTGTTCTACGGTCTTCTAGCGGAATTACTGCTACTGGTCCACTACGTCGAAAAAAAACGGAAATCATTTTTTAGGGTTCCGTACCTCAAAAGGAAAAACGGAACCCTTATAAGATCACTTTGTTGTCCGTCTGTCTGTCTGTCTGTCTGTCTGTCTGTCTGTCTGTCTGTCAAGAATTTCTACATCGAGAATGCGTGGAGGTATCAAGCTGAAATTTGAACTGTATACTCAGGTCTACGGTCCCATGAAGTAGTAAAATAATCAAACTGTTAAGTTTACGTAAAAAAAAGTTACGGCCGTTTATTCAGCAAAAAACGCATATTTCGACATTCTCAAGGGAATCAAAACCTATAGGGTACTTCCCGTTGACCTAGAACTATGAAATTTGGCAAGTAACATCGTTATAGACTACAAGTACAGGAATAAATCTCAAAACTATACATTTGTAAATAGATCTTAAAAAATAGGGGGCCTATATTTTTTATAGGGTGTCGAAATTTCAAATTGAAACTACTAGTTCAAATGGGGCATCATATGAAAGGGATTGATGTACACATTGCAAAATATATTTTATTTATTTTTTTCGACACATTATTCCTTATTTATAATGAAAAATATCAAATTTAATATTGATACTACGTAAGGAACCCTCGGTGGGCGAGTCCGACTCGCACTTGTCCGGTTTTTTTTTATTAACGCTACGACCGCGAACAAGTTTTGTGGGCAACTGGTCCTCCTCAAACACCCATTGTGTGGATTGCTGCTTTGTAAGAGGATCGTAACTATAGATCCAAGATTCATCAGTTGTCATGATGTAGGATACGTTTTGTGAAATTCCTCCTTCGAACTTTTTCAGCATAAATTTGCACCAATCAACACGACGGTGTTTTTGCTCTTCTGTGAGAGAATGAGGTATCCACCGCGAAGCAACCTTCCTGACTTTAAGGTGTTCATGTAGGATAGTGGAAACTGCCTGTGATCCAATCTTCAATTCATCCTGAATCTCCCTATGTGTAATATTTCTATTTTCCCGCAATAGCCACTCCACGCTGATGACGTTTTCATGAGTTACTGCAGTTGTTGGTCGGCCTGGTCGGCGGTCATCGTTTAGGTTCTCTCGACCACGTTTAAATTCACGAAACCAATAAGTGACTGTTGCTAACCCAGGAGCAGAGCACCCAAAGGCAGCTTGTAAATTTTCATGGGATTCCTTGAAGGTTAACTCGCGTTTATAATCATAATAAATCATAGCACGAAAAGCTTCCCGCGAGACGTCCATTGTTGCAAACAAAACAAGAACGACAGATAATTTATAAAAATAATTAAAAAAAAAAACATTTATAGCCAGCCAATAATTTTCACCAAGGAGATTTGTATTGAAAGGAGGTTTGCATTCAAAATGGTTTCAGGAAAAAAGCGGTAATATTTACTCCGTGGCTAACAATTTTTGGAACAGCCCTCGTAAAAGTACTATCATTTATGTGGTAAAATACAATATTCATTTATTGCGCTCTCGTACACAAACATGAGATTAAAAAAAAACAGCACGAGCATGCATATATTTTCGCCGCGCGGTAGAAAGAGAGGGGGATATTACTTTCTCTCCTACGCCGCGCCGGCGGTCTGCTCTCCCTACGTCTTACGAACAGGTCACGTGTCTTGACGCGAGTTTAACATTTTTTACCCATACCAAAAAAGAAGTTTTCACTTTTAAAAAATTGGCTTGTTGTGTTCCTGCGAATAAGTGAGCTCACCAGGAAGAAAGTAAGCTACGTTGGCAGGGGAGGTGGCGGCGCGCGAGCGATATTTCATATCGCATGAATTTATATAGTTACGGTAATAGCTTCACATCAGGCGGGCTGTATGTTTATTTGTCTCCAAATATTGTATTAATATATATTTTTCATAGAAGTAGGACAGTTAAGAGATGTTCATATTTCAAACAACAAAACAAGTTACATAGTGTCATCTACTCCAAAAATGTTCAACGCTTGTAGAGAATCTCGTTTATGGATCGTAAAACTTCCAGTATAATGTGGTCAAAGCCAATATACGTACGTAGTATTTATTCATTGCATTAAAGAATAAAAAAAATTTTAGGGACTGGAGCCCACCACACATTCTCACCATTGTGTCTCCTGTGTAGCCAGGATTAACTGCTGCGACCACCAATAAAAACAATGACTACGGCAGCCTTAGAACTCACAACGAATTTAATCAGAAGAAATTAGTGAGAGTAAGAAGCTTGTGGAATTTGACATTTGGAATTTGAAATAAAGAATTTATTTAACAACTATAAGCACATACCTATATGAAAATAAAAAGCCAATCTCAATGCGGAATTTATGTAAGCAAACCATAAATCATGGCAAGTAGGGTTGTCACGTCACATGTAAAATATTCATCAAGGAAAATCGTTTTAACGTTACTATTAATTAAAATTATGTTATTATGTGCATACTACAATATATTTTATTATTTCTGACATTATTACTTTATTTAATATAATTTTTGTTCTTGTCGAAAACATTTTTGTAACTTTCAGAGAAGATCTCCTTGACTCAACAACCCTAATTTACTGTCATTTTACAATAATTACAGATGTACACAACCTTCGGGGTGATTTTTATTATGCTGCAGATAAATGTAGAAACTCTTATCTCCTTTCCATTTATTTGCTTGTTTTCAATTTGTTATTAATTTAGTTAGATTATCGCGACTTTACAAACCGACGAAAGAATAAAGATATACATTTTGTTTCACTTGTCAAGCATTTGACTACCAAAAAACAAAAAGATTTTATAATATTTATCAGAAAATGACTATCAAACCAATAAAAAATATTTATAACTACTATTACGCATAGTCATTAATACATGTAAAAAACTTTATAACCTTATTTTTTATGTGCTTTGATTTTTTTTTCTTATTATAATTTCCAGAAAACGAAACGTTCTATGACCTTACATTGGTCGGATTATATGATTATATATTGTATCCCACTCTTGAGACGAATAAAGTTTGACGAGTACCAAAATAATACAGGTCCAGGAAAAAAGGTTGTTAATTTCTGTCTGTCAAAGGTTGCTAGGCAGCGCTTTGTTATTAAACATTCTACATTGAGATTGGCTTTAGTATAGGTAAATTACCGTGTTATTAGATAACTATGTTGCAGTCGTTTGCACCCGTCTCCAAAATACCTAACACATTTCAGTCAGTTCCAGAATAAGTAAAATTTACATAGATTAGATTGTCACAAAAAATTGCAGAAATTATACTACAATTTGCAACATTATAAATATACTAGAGCACGTAGATTGTCATTCATTCATTTGCAGTCAAATGTCAAAGACATGCTATTGCTTTCTTTTTTTTTAATTTGAGAGGGAGGCAAACGAGCGCCTGGGTCACCTGATGGAAAGCAATCACCACTGCCCATGGAGATCAGCAACACCAAGGTGTCACCGATCCATTGCCAGCCTATACTCCTTCCTTTCTTTCTTTCTGGTGACCTCACTCACTCGCAGCAACACAACAACCCTAGAGGGAATTGTTATTTGGCTACGGTATTCTGTGAGATGGAGGTACTTCCCCAGCCGATCAGCTTAAAATATACGCTATGCTCTACCTCTCTTTTCGCCAGAGCCTCGTTTGTCAGTGCACCCTGCACCACGTGCAGGTTAGGTTGGCTTTGGATCAAAGATGTTAATGAACTACTTACACCCTCTACCAGTCCTTTGGGACTCGAGAGTAACACGATTGCGGCTCTTTCTTTCTAAATAATTAAGGTAAACGAGAGGCAATATTTTTACGAAATTTAAATAAATAAATGCAAATACGTAGAAGCTTTTAAAAGCTATGAATATTAAAAAAAGTTCTTTTGTTTTCCCTCTTTGCAGATTCCGTAGAAAAATTAGCAATGATTATTTTACTTTGAATGAAATAACGTTCTTTTGTACTGTGTTATTAATTTAGTAGGTGAATGGTACTATATAGGTACTCGTATGTACGTATTTCTTATGCCAAATAGGTTACAATGATTGCCACTTTGACTCCACGGTCGCGGGTTCGATCCTGCACATCACATTTGTGTGCATGAATATGTGTGTTTGTCTTGGTCTGGGTGTTTTCTATGTATTATATAGGTATGGATGTATTTACAAAAAAAAAATGTGTTAAGTATAGTATAAGTTATCTAGTACCCACGACACAAGCACAGCCAAGTTATTATTTTTATTTCTGCACAACTTATACACCGCCACCTAGTACTAAACTAAGCAAAGCTTGTACTAGTTAACTGATATTATACCTACTTAAATGCATTTTTATTCTAAATCATCATCATCATCATCAGGTCATTTTAGTCTCCACTACAGGAGCTCGACCCTCTCTCGTCCGTCCCAGACAGAAGGAGGATTTGGCCTACACTCCCCACGCTGGCCAGATGGGTTGGGGAGGCCTGATCGATGTTTTGTAATGAATTTCCCTTAGTCGCCTTGTACGACATCCACGGGAAGAGACGGAGTGATTCTATTCTAGTCTGCCGGAAACCACACTACACCTTCTTTTTTTCTAAATACATACATATAATATATAGAAAACACCCAAATCAAGACAAACAGATAAATAGTTGTCTTATGCGGGGATTGAACCTCGGAGTCAAAGTGATTATTGCTAGCTATTCGACCATGGCACGTCAGTTTGGGACAAGATGGCAGTGGTAATTCGTCTACATTCCTAATGTAAAGAAAAAAACTAGAACACTAGTCATTAGATGTATTTGACAAACTTACTGCGGTGTCTGTAATCAAAACTTCTAAATTAAATTAGACCCACCTCCCACTTTTCCTTTGAGCTGAAAATTTGCACACTCGTTCGGTTCTTGTAACAGCATGGATAGCTAAATGCCACTATTTTTAATCCAATTTCTTCCCGGAACCTCTCCACTAATAATTGTACTTTATTGTATGGTATTAAAGTTCAAATTTACTTTTAAGTATTATTACGAATCGTTTGTATGGGAGTATAGAAAAGTGTTGTTTTTAGATTTTTTCAGGCAATATTTTAAATGTATCTCTGAATAAGAACCATCCTCGTACTTGAAGGAATATTCTTAAAAAAGAATCAGCGAAATCGGTTCAGCTGTTCTCGAGATTGTTCGCTTAGCAACACATTCCGTGATTCATTTTTATATTATAAAATAATAAAAGCATGTTTAAAAAACCTACCTAGGTACCTAGTTTCGAATGACGTTGTAACTTTCAAGTGAATTGTTATTTGTGCGTACGAAGTGTTTCCTCACTGAATACATGTATACCCGCAATGCCACGAATAGGGAAAGATGTAGAAGTTTCGCAGAGTGTGCAAGCAAATTTTGATTTGATCCATGCCCTACTGCCTGTCTCCCCTGACATGACGGCCCCCCTGGGGGAGACATCAGTGACCCTGTGGTGTGGAGCGGTTGTCCGCTCTGCCAGCGGCATACGACTTTACTGCGGTTAACGCTGGTAACGTGAAATATCGTTCACGCGCCGCCACCTCCGCTGCCAACGTAGAGACTCCTCTTCTGGTAATTTTCTGGTTTTGGTTCTGGTAACCTTCCTTACTCGCAGGAGCACAACAATCCTCAAGGGAATTGTTAATTGACTGCGGTATTCCGCGAGGTGGAGATACTTCCCAGTCGGCAGTTTACAAAATACGCTAAGCCTTACCATTTGTCATAGCCTAGTTTATGAGTCATCATCATCATCATCATCATCAGCAGGTCATTTTAGTCTCCAATACAGGAGCACGACCCTCTCTCGTCCGTCCAAAAGACAGAAGGAGGTTTTGGCCTACACTCCCCACGTTGGCAAGACGGGTTGGGGAGGCCTGATCGATGTTTGATAATCTATTTATTTCCCTTAGTCGCCTTGTACGACATCCACGGGAAGAGACAGAGTGATTCTATGCTAGTCTGCCGGAAACCACACGGCCAACATAGTCAACAGTGAGTCAACATAGCAACGACAAAATAGCAACCAAAAGATACAAAAATACAAAAATATTTATTTAAAACAACAAAGCTTACAAGCAGTAGTCAAATACGATTATATTAACAGAAGACAAAATGTGGCTATTGTGACAGGCTTAACGATAACATCGTACAGTAGTACCCAATACTAATTATCTAAGTTTTAATTGATCCATTGCCAGTCTTTTCAAGAAAATGCTTTTTAAAAAAATACTGAAGTTGTTTATGTTCGGGAACACCATTGAAGGAAGTTGAAACGCCTTACGCGATATAAAGAAATCAAGCTACATAAAGATTACGGTGAAGTGCGCCGTTGGTTCGCCATGCCTGGTTGGGGCTACGTTCACGCTCTACATGCCACATGAGCGACTTGCTGTAGACTCATAGCGTGAAATGACCTCACGCTCGGGTAGGTGTCATTGTGTAATTAGTAGAGGACAGTGGACGGTTACCGCAGGGCAAATATCTAGTTGAAGGTGCATTTATCACACGGTATAATTATACAAGGTATGTTCTTCCAGATACAGTTACGTTCCATGATTGGAACTAGGCTACGTCATTTGGAATTTTGTATAGATGTTGACAACGCAATAGTGAAATGGGCTTGGTGATGTATACCAAGTTCAAGTTCTTTATTTGCATTTTATGTTGGGTTTTTTTTTATACTACGTCGGGTGGTAGACAAGCATACGGCCCGCCTGATGTGAAGCGGTTACCGTAGCCATATTACGCTTGCAACATAAAATATTGCTTGCGCGACGCCACCCTCGCTGCCACCGCAGCATCTCCTTCCTTTCTTTCTGGTGACCTCACGCACTCGCAGGAACACAACAACCCTCAAGGGAATTGTTATTTGGTTGCGGAATTCTGTGAGGTGGAGATACATTCCCCAGTCAGGTAGCTTACAATTACGCTCCCTACCTCTCTTTTCGCCTGAGCTTCCTTTGTCAGTCAGCAGGGTGCACCACGTGCAGGTGAAGTTAAGACGTTGTTGATGTTGTACATCGATTCTCACAATATGTAATTAGTTCCAAACATGAACACTGGTAGGGCACAGCAAAACTTATATCTAAACAATCTAAACCTTTCTAAACAATTCTACATGCCTATTTTATGGCTATAAAATTAAATTATAAAATTACAAAATGTCAAACGTAATTCACAATAATAATCACTCACATTATTAATGTCACGTAGAGCGGGCGCTGTATGGAGTTGAGTGTGCAAAATATGAGGACCGCATTCTATAAACAGTTTTTGATTGACAATGATTAAAATTGTTGTAAAGCATGTGTTCAGTCCATTTACTCAATATCCAAGGGAATGGGGTATAAAAAAAAATTGGACCAAGAAACTTCCTAGCAACATTCAGAATCATAATCTACAAGCTTTTCTGAATTCAAAACTGATTATAGAATGCGGTCCTCATATTTTGCACACTCAACTAGCTGTGGCGCCTGCACTAACGGTTAATAAATTATATTCAGTACGAAAATAGTTACATACTATATATAAATTTTTAATTCTAATTATTATTTAAATGGTCGAATGATGTGATAAGATTATTCTTAATTATATTAGTATTAATCTTAATGTCATATTGTATTTGTATATACTAAATTATAATGTCATATTATCTAATATCACAATGTTAGTTAAAATCGGTCAAGCCGTTTCGGAGGAGTATGGCTCCTCCGAAACGGCTTGACCGATTTTTATAAAATTTTGTGTACATATCGGGTAGGTCTGAGAATAGGTTGTTATTTATTTTTATGGCAAAACAACGTTTGGGTAACTAGTATTATATACAAATCTCATTCAATGGCCCGTATTCATTTGCTTGTATCAAAAAATTCCTGCAGATTATAAAAGCTCTGCTGTAATAAATAATGTAAAGTAATTTCGCCTACCCAGATAAACCCTGTGAGGTTTTCGTGGTACGGCATTAACGTGTTGAAATGTATGTGTGAGAGTTTTAGAAATAAATTATTAAAAAAAAAAAAAAAATCTTTCAGTTTTCTTAGGAAAGATTTAGTTTCTTTTTCAATTTTGAAGTCTTCCACAGATGTAGTATAAACGACATTCTAGTCTAGGTCAGTGATATGGGTAGAGAATTTCTTGTTCTATTGTACCACAAGTCACTTGTCTCAACGGCGGAGAAACGCCAACTATTGACTATTTTCTCGCTTATGAAACGTTTAATTGATTTCTGCGACACAGTTCTCTAATACTGCCGATGTCATCGTTTCAATTGTTGAATTTGTATATAATAACTTGGTTCCAAATAAAGTATTATTATGTATCTCTTTTTAATCACGGGTCAAGCCCGGTCATTTGATAGGCATGCGCGGGGATATGGATCCAACGCGTAGAGGCCCCTTTGAGAAATTTGATGTAATGTTGTACGCCCGCCGTGACCCGCTCCAGGATATGTCAATGGAACGACATACCCATGAGCAGGTCTCGGCAGGCGTTGAGACTATTGCGAAGTGTGATGGAAAATAAATGGGCTATGGAGATGAGGTCTGGGTGAACTTAATACCGGGCTATTACAGAAGAGGGACGGACGCCTGCCATAACTGCTTTTATTGCTAGTTATTTGCGGCAGGCGGTGGCTTGCCACTCACTAGATGGGCCCCCGAAATGCCAGGAAAACGGCCGGGGGCAACACCGGTGTGAGTGACTCAGGGATGTCGAGAGGTGTGCTGCGCTTTCTCCGAAGTTACTCGCGGCGTGATGCCCTTTAACACTTCCACCCCTGGAGCATATAGCTCTAGCGGCTCCTCTCTGGACGGCCAATGAAGGCAAGCCAGAGCTGAGAGTCCTGCGGGCCTTCTTGTGTTTACACTCCGACCGATGAAGACACGTCGGAGACGAAGGCCCTGACCGACTCTCTGGAGACTCGGGTCCGTGGTGTCGCTACTCACACAACAGCTCGCCACACAAGCTGCCCTGCGGATGTATTATTATTATTATTATAATATTATTATACATCATTATTTCAAACAATCACGTTTGAATTAATGAGATGCATATAAGTTTTGAAGTGAAAACTTCTTTAGCGGCGTTGTGCACTTTTTGGGATGGGTAAAAAAAATTAAACTCGCGTCAGGACACGTGGCCTGATCGAAAATTCGTAAGACGGAGGGAGCGTAGACCGCCGGCGCGACGTAGGAAAGGAAGTATACCCCCTCCCTTTCTGCCGCGCAGCGAAAAAGTATGCCTGCTGCTGCTGTTTATTTTTAATGTAATATAAATCGTCATGTTTGTGTACGATAAATTAATATTGTATTTTACCACATATATGATAGTACTTTTATACTGATAAATAAAGCAATTCGTGCGAAATTATTCCCTAACCATTTCAAAATATTCAAAAATGCACAACATTAATGTTCAAGTTTTCACTTCTGCCGGCATTCCCGGGGTGCAACCCGTTTTTTTTTTAATTGTGAAAATGACAAGAGCTAAGAAAAATATTGATCGATTGTATTAAAGATATTTATTTTTGAGCTGACAAGAGCTATCAATAGCTCTTGTCGGTTTGATAAGCGAGAATTGCTTAGCGATTATTGTGATAATCGCCAAGTGAGGCGCTTGGCAATGAGAATACTCGCTCAAAGAAAGACTCTCACGTATTATAAGCCTATCAAACAAGTAACGTGTCAATAATTGCCCGTCGTCGTGTTCATAACCCAGCGACAAAACTATCGGCGCTACACGCTCGCTACTCGATGCTAGTCATAAAGTTGCTAGCTCGTTTTTCGTCCGTCGCCAGCTGTGGGACTAGTGCCTAATACGTCTATTCAATGGACTAGATTTACACAGTGGGGAGGAGGGGGGGGGGGGGGGGGGAGTTGATTGACTGAGCGTTGGAGATAAAAAAAAACATCAACCAGTATCCATTTATTGCATACTGAAATTAGGTAGTTAGCTGACCCGACAGACGTTGTTCTATTTTCTCAATAATGAATATTGAATTCGAGTTGGTTTCGCGCAATCTGTCAAATGACATAAAGTTACATTAGAAAAGTTAATTTGTACGTTTGGTATTCTTAAATTTTATAATTTTTCACGCAACTGTCTTATTTTTTCTTTCATAACAACCGTCTGAAAATAACAAAATAAGAATTAGCGAAATGGGTCCAGCCGTTCACACGTGATGTCGTGACCAAGGAAAATAGGGATCCATTTTTATATAATGTAGATGTAAAAGTTTCTTGTCAGAAACATTATTAATAGTAATAACACTGCCATGTAGTAATTTATTAGTTGTAATTGATTATTATACATTGCCATTGCAGTGTTTAGTGAATGAGGTGACATTACAATGTCACCTCATTCAAGCGCAATCCATTGGTCATACTTATTCCGGTAAACATTAAGCTCCATTTTTAGGCAGTTGTATTATCATCATCATCTCAGCCATTGAAAGTCCACTGTTGGACAGGCCTCCCCTCTAGATCTCCAATAAGACCGGTTGGAAACGGCTTGCATAAAAAGTTATGTTAAAAGATGCTTAATTGATTCAGGTATTATTTTGCACAAGTCAAATTTACATGCAACTTGATCTACTCTACTTTGCGTGCTTCCGTCTGTAGTCAGTTCATGCAAATTACTGCCGTCTAGCACAAAATATTTGTGCTGCCGGCAATTACTCACTACCGTTAGTAGATGCTATAGCCATGGCTAATTTGGTCGTCTCTGTTTCAGCTGCTGCACAACATTAACTAAGGCGAGAATAAATTAAAAAAGAAAATTGTACCATCGTGAAACGTCAAGTAAATCATCACGTCAGAAATCATAAGATTTTTGAAAAGAGATAAGTTTCACAGCGATTGCCTGAATAGTGAAGAAGAAGAAGAAAGAATTTATTGTTATTTTGTTCCGGTATTCTTTGAAGAGGAGGTTCAAAGAATACCAGAACAAAATAACAATAAATTAACAACTACATATTGCAGGCGTACATAGGCTGTGATTTCCTGATGAATTTTGAGGTGGCAAAAAAGCACCAGCATTAGTATAAAAATAAATCCATGGTGTTTATATGCGAATTAGTGATCACCAGTAAAATATGAAAGTTGCCGCGGTGGCAGCAGAGATGTTAATGCGCGAGCGGCATTTTTATTTCAAATGGAATAGAGTCGCTTATTCATTGGTATGAATAAGCATTCTATTCAGTTATTGAAATGAAATGAAATGAAATGAAATCTTTATTTGCTCAGATAAAGGTACAAAGTGGTCCTAAGAGATGAATACATAGCTTCCTTCATCTGCTACTTGAATAGCATGCAAATATAATAAAATTACAAATTGTTGAATAACGAATCTCAAATTATTTTTAATCAATTTACATATTATTATATAGTCATCATTAGTTAGATTATTAAATGTAAAGTTAATGAAAATTTGTTATAAGTATTTATTTAATAACAGTAAATGAATTTCTGCAAGATTCAATCTTGCAGAAATTCATTTACTGAGTAATAGCTTTTCTCAAGAAGAAACTTACACAAGGCGTTATTTAATTATTACTCGTTAAATTCTTAATTTCTTCAGGTAGCTTGTTGAAAATTTTAATTGACATTGCATAACAATTGTTTTGATATAATGATGACCGAGGAGTATGATTCAGTGCTAATCGATTCTCTTGTATTGCTGGGATAAACATCAGATGCTCTTTGAATGCAATAATAATGAATCGCTATAAGAGTTGAATGCTTATTCATACCAATGAATAAGCATTCTATTCAGTTATTGAATCGCAATAAGAGTTGGTGGTAATGGAACTGGACTTTATAGTTGAAGGCGATGTCAAGGTGTAAAACACCGCCTGGCTTTTTTATGGAGAGGGGGGCAAACGATCATGTGGGTTACCTGATGGACAGCAGAATCACAACTGCTCATCGAGATCAGCGACACCGAGGGATGTCAGCGATCTTCCTAGAAGCCAGTTTCAAAGGGATACTATTTAACGTAATATCAAATAAATACATTGCAAACTAACCTGCCTAGGTTCCTATTTTGCACATCAAAAAATACTTATTGCACATAAAATGCAGGATCAGATTAATTTGATGTGCAAATCAGTTTTTTTTTGTGGATAAATTTAATATTTTCGGTTTCTTAGAACAAATATTTCATTTCAAATGGCTTGTTTGTGGTGAAAAGCGTAGTAGAACACCACTACATATTTCTACTTCTATGTTAGGTTAGTACAGGTGATGATGACGACTTTGCACCTCACTTCACAAACGGAGCCGCGGGTAAAAGCTAGTCTACCATAGTTCGTAGTGTTGCGTCACACAAGGTTTACCTCGTAATGCGAATGTAATATGTCATGCCTGTAATATTTCATTCGTGCCCCGCGGGATGTGAATCGATGTGAGCGGGCTATTTCGCTATCTGCCCGGATTCCCGTTCACGTTACTGTATTCGACGTTCAAATGTCCAGTTTAACTGCTTTGTTCGCAGATTTAGGGACCATTAGGTACCAGTGTTTACTATTAGGGCATGCAATTATTCTGATAAATTATTTGGAGCTATTTGTATGCCCTATTGTAATAATATCCCTTAATTTTTATATGCTAGCTCGAGTACAACCTAACTTTCTTAAAGTAGTATAGCTGCTTCTAACAGGTAGCACTCGCAACATCTCTTCCATCTCTCGGCAATTCACATTTGGCGCACCTTACGAGTTGCAGATAAGTTCCAGGCGGACGTCTGTTCATAAAATGATATGTATTTAGCTAAATACATATCATTTTATGAACTATCTAGTAGTGTTAGCTATCATTAAATTTAAAAGCATAACTTAAAATTATTTAGTATGTATTAATGCGTATGATTCCACAGTCATGATTTCACATTGTATAAAAATTTTGATTTGAATCCCAGCTTGTAATTCGTTGCGCCAGCATTTCGACCAATCACGATGAAGCACGCCACTCTTCAAGAGTGGTGGAAGTGGAGAGGCAGGCGTCAACTTCATTCCAAGCGAAGCAGCATGAGGCATTCGATATCGAGCGCTCGTACAGACAACACGTGTGTGAAATAAACGATCTCAACTGTCAGCAGTACAATTAAGCTACTCCTAGGATTAAAGTGAATACCAAGCAACCTCAAGAGTTTCATTACTTTGAACAAC
Source organism: Hypsopygia costalis (assembly GCA_937001555.2). Classification (NCBI taxonomy): domain Eukaryota; kingdom Metazoa; phylum Arthropoda; class Insecta; order Lepidoptera; family Pyralidae; genus Hypsopygia; species Hypsopygia costalis. The sequence continues at coordinate 6,305,701 of OW443339.2, forward strand.
AGACAACATTAGAGTTTCTCTTTAGGTCTGTCTTGTTTACTCCCCGACGAGTACCCGATGACGGGGCTGTTTGAATCAGGGTACCTCGGGGACTGGCTGACATGCCTATAATTTGCCTGTCATAGGTCAGGGTTCACATTCATATTCATATTGTTAAACAAATCAATAAATATCAATAAAATCAATATCATATTGTTAAACAAATGCCTCGAAGATGGCAAAATACCAAAAGAGTGGGAAAGTGCAAATGTAATACTATTATTTAAAAAAGGTGATAAAACAAACCTAAATAACTATCGCCCGATCAGTCTGCTATCACACCTGTACAAGCTACTTACTAAAATCATCACACTCCGTTTGACTAATAAGTTCGACTTCTACCAGTCACCTGAACAAGCAGGATTCAGAAGCGGATTTAGCACCATGGACCACATTATGACGATGAGAACAGTGATTGAAAAAGCTACGGAGTATCAAACATCTCTCTGGATAGCTTTCATTGACTACAAAAAGGCGTTTGATAGTGTGGAATCATGGGCAGTCGTTCAAGCACTACAAAATGCTCGCATAGACCACCGGTACACAAAGCTTATCGAGAACATCTACAACAATGCTACCATGAAGGTCACATTAGTGGACCAAACACATGATATAGACATCAAAAGAGGCGTGAGGCAGGGAGACACTCTTTCGCCAAAATTGTTTACCCTAGTTTTGGAAGATGTCTTTAAAACACTATCATGGGAGGAACGTGGTCTCAAATTACCAGGAGCTAGACTGAACAACCTGAGATTCGCAGATGATATCGTTTTCTTGAGTGATAACCCTGATGACCTCCAGATTATGATCCAAGAATTAAACGAAGCCTCCTTAAACGTCGGTCTGGAAATGAATCTCAATAAAACTAAAATCATGACCAATGATCCCATATCACCCACGATCAAAGTAAACCAGACAGTCATTGAAAAGGTTGAGAAATATGTGTATCTGGGTCAAGAAATAAAGATGGGAAAAGATAATCAGGTGAACGAAATCGATAGACGCATACGTCTCATGTGGGCTGCCTACTCTAAACTCGACTTTGCCTTCAAAATGAATATAACAGCTGAACAGAAAGCCAGATTGTTTAATCAGTGTATTCTACCAGTACTTACCTACGGAGCAGAAACTTGGGTTCTGACAAGGGAGTATATTAATAAAATACAAGTAGCCCAAAGGAAACTGGAGCGGAAGCTCGTGGGAGTGACGCTGAGGGACCGTAAGACAAACACCTGGCTTAGACAAAAAAGCAAAGTTGCTGACGCCGTCAAACGCGTCGCTAGTTTGAAATGGCAGTGGGCAGGACACATAGCCCGTAAACATGGCTCATGGGGCAAGGCGGTCTTAGAATGGAGACCCTGGGAGGAAAAACGACCCAGAGGCAGACCACAAATGCGATGGAAAGATGACATCAAGGAAATTGCAGGAACAAATTGGATGGAAGTAGCGCAAGATCGAGAGAGATGGAGCAATCTGAAGGAGGCCTACACCAAATTGGTTGAGAATGGCTAAGAAGAAGAAGAAGAAGAAGGTCAGGGTTCGAGGTGGCTTTATGTGAGTGTAATGTCTCACGTGCGTGTGGTTTAGCTACAAAGGTTTTATTTTAAGGGTCTTCTTGGTTCTGAGAATCATCATCCTCATCATTATTATTATCTTTATTTCTACAAATCTCTTATCTTATTACATGTTTAAATATATCGATATAAACAAATAAACAAATAGGTACATTTAAAAATATATAAAAAATTGTGGCACCCTCCGGTAGTGGAGCGAAGACCCATACTACCGGTGGTCAGGGCTCCAGAGTGAGGAATCTCCTCACAATGCGGGCCGTGTCCAGAAGAACCGCCTTCTGTATCCGGTTCTTGACCCAACCGCCAAGCGACAGCCTCTCGAGGTGACGGTCGAGACTCTTCCCTATAAGGCCGTTTACTGACACAACTATCGGAACAATAATCGTTATTATTATTATTATCATTTATTTTGTCTTTTTTCAGTATTAAATTAACGTTCACGAACGGGAGTGCCGCGTCACAGCTGCATAGTTTCCTGCAACTGTGGGAGTCGTAACAAAATTCACCAACTGAATATTTTAACAAATTACATTGCGCTCCTTTTGCTCAGGTAACTCGACTGAAAAATAAATAGCAAAATTATTCGCGAGCATAGCACATTTTTAGAGATAAAATGTTGTACGAAATTTTTTTATTGCTTAACAGTGTACTCCAATAATTTCTGACAAAATATGAAGTTAAAATACGTAGGGACGTAATTGGTTCACATCTACTAAATGGCTCTAAAGCCAAAATAAACTTCACCAACACGCGGTGTGCCCTGCTAAATTATAAAAGAGGTTGTGTTTTTTTTTATGCTACGTCGGGTGGCAGACAAGCATACGGCCCGCCTGATGTGAAGCGGTTGCCGTAGCCATATTAACGCTCGCAACATAAAATATCGCTCGTGCGCCGCCACCCCCGCTGCCAACGCAACATCTCCTACCTTTCTGGTGACCTCACTCAGGAACACAAAAACCCTCAAGGGAATTGTTATTTGGCTGCGGTATTCTGTGAGGTGGAGGTACATTCCCCAGTCGGGTAGCTTTCAATTCGCTCCCTACCTCTCTTTTCGCCAGAGCTTCGTTTGTCAGTCAGCAGGGTGCACCGCATGCAGGTGAAGTTGGCACCCCACACACACATGTGGTGAAAAATAAGGCACATAAGTTTTAAAGACTGGCAACGGATCGGCGACCCCTTGGTGTTGCCGATCTCCATGGGTCGTGATATTGCTTTCCACCAGGTGATCCACACGCTCTTTTGACCCCCCCCCCCCCCCTCCCACCACCCCCTTCTCTTCATTTGAGTAAGTACCTTCATTTTATATAAGACCGCTGTCACAAATTATGATAAGAGAGAGGTCACAGTCACAGACCACGTAGCCAAATTCTCTTGGAAATTATTGTATTCTTGCAAATGAATGAGATTACCAGGAGAAAAAGAGTTATTACCTTGGCAGCGGGGATAGCGTCGCGCGAGCGATGTTTCATGATGCAAATATTTATATGGCTACGGTAACCGCTTCGCATTCTTAATTGTCCAGGATAGCTTACAAATACGCTATGTCCTACCTCTCTTATATCAGAGCTTCTTTCACTAGTCGACATGGTGCATCACATGCAATTGAGGTTGCTTTGGCTCTAAAGATCGTGGTAAGCTACATACAGTGTATAGCTAATGCTAATTGTTTCACGAGTATAACAGACAGACTATATGTGTGACTCCCCACGTGGCACAAAAAGGGTGAACTTTGTGCCTTCATCGAGTACAACTGCGGAGTCTCAGTATCATTTACTTGGGTGCTTCGTTTGAGTAGTGATCAATACTCAGACGAAGCACCCAAGTCAGTACGTGCCACCCTCCACTAATCACTAATTGAGGTGGTTCGGCCGGGGTCTACCATAAAGCGTAAGCACATTCGAACCACTTTATACCCTCCTCGCCTCGTTAACTACTTATTAACCTCCGCCGATGCAAAAATAACGGGTTGTTATAAGTTTGACATATCTATCTCTCTCTCTCTGTGTGTATGTGTGTGTTGTCTTTCTTTGAAAGGTGAAATAGCCAGGAGTGTTCTTAGCTATGTTTGATGAAAATCGGTCTAAGATGGTCGTCGCCATCCGCCGCATCCGCCGCAATGACATCTGCATTGCGTGAATGAGCCTGTTTGTGTATGGCAGCTATCCCATAAACTGTTCTAATTTCGACTTAGAGGTACAGAACAAGAAATAATGTCGGAAGGAAGATGAAGTCAAATTGTCAGAGTGCCTATACTGTACGCCATGTGGTATTATAGTATTACTGTCGCGCGGGTGCGACCAAAGAATCATTTGCGTTAAAAACATGCTATAGAACGTTTCGAAAACAGAGAATAGCACTTTATATTTTACTCATTTATTCAAACCTTTTATGGGCGTAACAGTTCGTAACAATGCACACTATTCTGTGTGTTACTAAATGGACAAATAATGATAGCTGTTATGTTTTTATTGAAATATGGATTTTTTCATCAACAATATCATAATACATCAGATGACTTAGATGGCATCGTTGCACGTGAAAGTTTTAATCGATCACGCAAGCTAGGCAAAGTCGACCATTGCTTGTCTATGAATAAACCCACTTATTTATCCCGAGTTGCTAAGGACCTCAAGGAGTGTTCTCATTTCAGGAGTCGTCACAAAAAGTGAGTTCAGGGGCCCTACCGCCGAAGCCGAAGCCGTATATACCATCCAATATTTTGATAAGAAAAATAGATCTACCGTTTTAGTTGCTGACAAACATCTTCAGTTTAGTCGGTAGAGCTCCAGGGTAAGCTAAACACAGGTACCATAAATCTAAGTAGAAGTTTGATATTCGCAATCATAAAATCCGATGGTAATCGGCTTCAGCTTAGCATAAACAGTGCCTAGTAAGGTCCTTAAATCCAATTGCCTTTGGACGGCTTGAAACAGTAGCTTCCGTCAACCCACTTGATCAGCATTACGTACGTAATCCCTCTCTGAGTGGGCACCCTAAACCATAAAATATGTTCCTAAACTTAGATCAGCTATAAAATACTTAGAATAAGAAATACTTACAAATATTTTTCCTTCTATGTCATGCTATCTCGTGACGAAAGTTGGTGGTCCTTAATAATAATAACTTCATTTGCATCTGATCATGAAAAGATCCTTCACACATGATGTATGAGCAGATCCGGGTGTCACAAGCGCATTTCGTCATTATCGCAGTTGGTCATTGCCGGTCTTATTTACGTAATTGGTCACATTTGGGATACGTCTTCTGCTTGTGCAGTTTGTCTTTGTATGACACCAGATTGTAGCAATTTCAACTTTATCGGTTCAGTATATTCGGGGCAAATTGTCTGTGGTAGCCGAACAGATAGACTCAAGGTACCCTTAATACGTTAAATGTTATTTGTATTATTATGATTGATAAACATGTTTATCTAATCTCATACTGAAATTTACACATTAAAAAACTAAACACATTATCATAATGACAGTCTTTACGCACAAGCTGTCAAAATAAATTTAAAAAGTTATTTTTCGATACAGCTCTTCTATGGACAACTGTATCGTAAAATAACTTTTTTGCCATTTCGATACAGCTTCAGCCCTGGATACAGGTATTTTAAACAGGTTGCAATGCAAATACATTGCAACTATGCAAATTTTTTCTACATAATCTGTGAACGCGGCGCCGCGCGGCGCGTCGCGCATGCGCACTACACATGCTCGATCTGCAAATGGATTTATAAGTAAGAATTATAGCTGTTAAATTAACTTCATGGTTGTATTTAAAATATTATTATCATATATTTCATGAGATTAGATAAAGTAGTGTATGAAACTGCACATAATTAGGTATTAAAATACTCGTGTTGTATATTATAACACTCGTCTTCGGCTCATGTTATAAACTCACACTCGTATTTTAATAACCCTTATTATGCAACAGTTTCATAAACTACTATTACATTTTATACTTAACAATTTACAATAATTATATCAAGGACATAATTAGTTGTTATATTTTCTACATTTTCTTCATTATTATGTATCACGAGTGAGTTTTGTTAATTATTATATGTCCATTGCCACTTTAGTTTGCAAACTCTGTAGGCTATGTAGACTTTGGTTCTCCGTCGAATGTCTTCGTTCCGGATTCGATCACTCAAAGAAACCCCGAGTATGGCCCTCACCATCGCTCGCTGCGCGACCTTTGGAGCAGTCTTATGGTCAGTGTCCAAGTCTCTTCACCGCAGGTCATTGCATACATACCATACTTGTTGTGGAATTTTGATGACACGTAAAGATAATACTTATAGGGCGTTAAAGGGTGGACTGCCAGCGCCGAGCTAATTACAGTGATGGTGGTCTTCACATTTAGTCTTTACCTGCTTGTAATCGTCAGGCAAGGTGCAGAGTACTATGTCTCTATCTTGATGCAGGGTAGTACCCTGCACTTTGTCCAATGCAGGGTACTGTCTTTACCCTGCATCAGGCAAGATTGTAACTTACATACAAACATACAAAAAAATATTTCGTCTCAACTCAATTTAGAAAACTTCGCTCGCTTCACTCGCTTGGTCAAAAAAAAGCGAGTCAGTCTTCGATCAATAACGACAGTAGAGTAGTAAATTAATTGATTAAATTAAAAGGGTTAGTTACGTATTTTATCGGGAAAGCAGACTAGTTTCGACCACATACGGAGATCTTGATCAGGGCGAATGTCTAGACGCGCACTCTCTCGTTTAATGTGCTCACCATGTAGAGGTAAACCGTAGCTCTACATGGTGAGGACATTAAACAACTGCCCTCCAGAAGACATAGAAGATCCATCGACTGGGGCGGCACTCCACCGGTCAACGCACCGACCCTCATTACCCTTTCGAGTTGAGTGGCGAGAGCGCCAGAGCGCAGTGTTCGTCGCGATAGAGAGAGGGAGTGTGCGTCTAGACATTCGCCCTGATCTCCGTATGAGATCGCAACAAGTTGACTTTCCCGATAAAAATACATGAATGACCCGTTTAATTTAATTAATTTATTTATTTATAAATGTCAGGACAGTATTAAAAATGTTATAAGATTAAGTCGCGCGACGATGATATCGTCGAAGTAAACTTGTTCGTGGAGAGGTTGATCTAAGAACCCTTTATTGGCTATATGCGAGAGTCTATAAAGCGTCCTTGACATAAAACTCTGCTTTATCCCTTTTACTGAATAATCTATAATTTATGTCTATAGGTTTACGTCAGATTTCCGAATATTATTTGAATTTCAGCTAAACGGGTCCCAATTGAAAAACAGCGCCGGGTTCAGACTGAGTCAGACCACGGCACAATGCTGAGTTAGGTCCAACTTGTGGCATCATGCAGCACTATTTCTCTCCTTCATCTTTTTGTCTCATTATTTTAAGTATCTTATGTAAACAATATTGTTGTATTATGCTGCAATAAATGTTTCTTCTTCTACTGCTCTTAAGAGGCTTTATACAGTGTACTAGCACCGATATTGGAAGCTTATCGTAGTTAAAATTATATTTTTTCAACTACAACTTCCCTTGAGAATTCGTTGGAGAATTTTAGGTCACTTAGTCTAAACGTAAAATGTCGTGTATTATTGCAAAAATGGGCTTTTTAACAACATTTTAAGTTTGTACTTAAAATGTTGTTAAAAACACGACAAAGAAAAAATTACAACTTTAACTTTGTTTATGAGCTTTGTTTCTTTTTTTCAATTAAGGACCTTGAGGGCCATTAAAATGGTATATCTATGACGACAGAATACTACATTTTCACTGTGTCTTTTGTTTCTTCAGTCATGTCATCAAGGTGATAACTAAGGACATGGGAGTTGTAAAATAAAGCCAACGTACTAGTTATTATCATTTCATTTTATTTTTTGTAAACAGTCTTATAATCGAGCGTTGTGTCTGCACGATAGTGTAAACAATTCATGAATTTTGGCGGTTCTAAGCGAAATTTCAGTTACATGAGCTAATTTACTGAATTACAATGCCTGGCACTTAACTTGGCACATATATTATATACATGACCCAGGTGTAACAGTTCTACTTAGGCACTTTCCGTCGATATTCTTTAAAATAATACTGAAAAAGAAAACTTATCACCACAATTTTGGAAAGAAAAGCCCAAAGGCAAGGTTAGGTACCTAGGTTTTTTAGCAATTAATCATAGTCTATCGCTTTATATTAAATGTCTCAGTATACGTAACGGTTAATACATCGGACGGGACGGACGCTTGAAGTTGACTACACCTTAAAGTGACGTTAATAAATAAGGTATATTTTTAAGTGTCGTCCCGACTCTCCTCTTCCGTCCTGTTAATTTTCTCGTCACGTCTTGTTTGCCACTAGACGTGGTATAAAAATATACGTCTCGTAAACTTAATTTCTTTATACGCTTATCGCATTATCCAACTCAACCCCGACTCAATTTGGAAATTGTCATGAAATTGAATATTGATGTCATTCATTATTGATGACAGTCATGAGATAGAGATATAACACTATTCATTTTCGCACCAATTTCTAAGTTGAGTCGGGTTGCGTCGGATAGTGTAATAAGTGCTTTAGTTTTATAAGTCACGATTAAAAAAAATCGTCCCGTCCCGTCCTGGAGCCAAACCGCCAAAACTGAAGCCGATTACCATCAAATTTTTAAAAACGAAAATGAAACCACTGCTGAGATTGTTGGTATTTATGTTTAGATCAACTGGTAGAAACCCTTGAGTTCACTGACTGAAGCTGAAGATTTTTGTCAATAACTTCAACCTAAGACCAATTTTTGGAATTCCGATGATACTCCGATAGTAAGCAGCTTCAGTTTCGGCATTAGGGTCAGGGAACGAAAAAAATACGTAGCATATACTGAGACCTCAAAACGTGCCAAGTTATTTGCCAGAAACCTTACATCGTTGTCGTACTTTTTATAATAAACATTACATCCTTACATATATTTACACAAATTGAAACATATAATTGAATTACGTTTCGTCTTTTAAAGCATAAAACGTCACTTAATATATACATTACATTACAGACTACGTAAACATACATAAATGTATATAACAAAACAGTATTGATAACAACGTCCATTCTATTTGGATTTTTTTACAAGAATTACCTTTTGCTGCTTCTGTAAGACCTGGAAAAGATGAGGTGGTTAAAATTTTTTGAAGAGTAAATAAGCAAAAAAGATTGTTTACTGCTTCTTCAACTTATTTTATGCAAGAAAAAAACATACACATATAGATACACAAAATATCAAATAAAAAATAAAACAATCCTTTTATTAAAACTGAAGAAATGGAATATTAATTGAACACACTTTTGAATAGGATAAACATAAAAAAAACACGGTTTGCACTCCGGGAGTGCCGGCAGAAGTGAAAACTTGAACATTAACGTTATGCATTTTTTAATATTTTGGAATAGTTAGGGAATAATTTCGCACGAATTGCTTTATTTATCAGTATAAAAGTATGTGATAAAATACAATATTCATTTATTGCGCTTTCGTACACAAACATGACAATTTATATCACATTAAAAATAAACAGCAGGAGCAGGCAGGCATTTTCGGCGCGCGGTAGAAAGAGAGGAGGATACTTCCTCTCCTACGCAGCGCCTGCGCTCGACGCTCCCTCTTACTAATTTTCGATCAGGCTACGTGTCCTGACGCGAGTGTAACATTTTTTACCTATCCCAAAAAGTGCACAACGCCGCTAAAGAAGTTTTCACTTCAATTTTTTTTAAATAAGCATTTATTGCTTGTCGATAAAAAAATATTTAATTATTTCGCTCATCAAACCCTTTCATTTAATACCCATATCGTTGGGAGCTAAAATCGGTCAGGAGCTCCATGGCGTATAGACGCGATGGCGACAAGCGCAACGACGCCATCGACCTCCTTATCATTTGTTATTGTGAAATTTATTGAGCTTATAAAATCGTCCGGTCATTCTGTCTGTCCGTCCGTTGCCATGAAACTCAAAATTTCGAAATTCTGACATCGGATTCGTGTAGAGCATCAAAAAGTAGTAATGTAAAGTGACCTTGGTTTTCCGATATCAATTCGTGGCCAAAATAAATAAATAAATAAATTTCGCTATGGTGGCGCATGCTGCGCGTCCGATGTTTTAACATAAAATAGCACCCACGTACGGTGATCCCAGTTTCTTGTCTCAGTCTCAGACATACTCAGAATCAGTACTCAGTACTAGTATAATTTTAATTCAAGCCATTGTTGTCTGGGTACAATATTAATGTAATTTAATAAACAAGAATCATACCTTTGTAAAATTATCTTAAAAAAATATTATAAGATTTCTAGTAAAGACAAAATGTTTTTCGTACCTCCGGCGACGCTGATTTGGTTGCTGGAGTCCTCGGGGTAAAGGTTCAACTTTATTTCTGAAATTAAAATTAACAATTATAATGTTACGAGCCAACCTCGCCTTCACGTGGTGTACACTGTCGACTAGCGAAAGAGGCTCTCGCATAAGAGAGGTATGGTATAACGTATTTGTATACAAATACGTTATACCATACCTCTCTTATTAATGTATATATCTTAATGTATAACGTATTTGTATACAAATACGTTATACCTCCACCTCACAGAATACCGCAGCCAAATAACAATTCCCTTGAGGATTGTTGTGTTCCTGCGAGTGAATGAGGTCACCAGAAAGGAAGGAGTTCCTGTGTTGGCAGCGGAGGTGACGATGCGCGAGCAATGTTTCGTATTGCGAACGTTATTATGGCTACCCGTCGTAGTATAAAAAAAAAATACTTCACCTATCGGCGCCATCTTGTAAATTTAATTTTATAAACAAGGCCTATTGAGACCTGAGATAAGACGATCCATTAATTCTAATAATTAAGCCTACATCGATTTGATCAATCCATTAAGAAATTACTTTATGGGACTAGATAATATCAAATTGAGTTATTTGTATTTCAATTCCAATGTTCGAATTGATGAGTGGATTGTTTAATTACTTTAAGTTCAATGTATTTACAAGAGGCGACGATAATGGATACCTAGCTTATACCTGCGGTTTCACTCTACTTGAACAGTACACCGGGATAAACTCTATAATAATTTTCCCAGTCTCGTAATAAGTACTTTATTTTTCAGCAATGATTTTTACTAACTGTAACATTCAAAAGAAACATAATTTAGGAGTAGTAAGAGTTTTTTTTTTGCCATATAAATTATTTTTGTGGTATGAAATAGGTACACTTTGCGACATATTCTCATACCCACCAAATATGCATAAAACAATATATAAAATTCGGTAGAGCCGTTTCAGAGGAGTGTACCCACAAACCCGCTAACGCACGATTTTTATATATTTAGAAGATAAAAAAATATATAATTTGTCGATCTTACCGTAAAGTCTAAGGGTGCCCTCACTCTTCCCGAGTGAGTTGGTACTGACACAGTTGTATGTGCCGATGTCATTTTTGGAGAACTGCCTGATGGTCAGCCACATTGACACTTTGTATGACGACTTCTCTTCTCTTATCGTATATTTTGGCCTGGACAAAGAAAAACAATCAATTACTCCAAATTCAGCTAAATTTTCAAAGGCATTTGTCAGAAGTAGTAAGGTAATATTATATTTTTTTGTACTACTAAAGTGACAAAAAAGCATACGGCCCGCCTCATGGAAAGCAGTTACCGTAGCCTATGAACGCCAGTAACGCCAGGAGCTTAATTTATTTACAAGAGCTATTGCACTAACTCAAAAATCTCTCCATCGAAACCTAATATACTTAATCGTTTATCTCCCTAAGGACGAGCGCATAGCATCAGTCAAAAAAACAAATTGACGCTCGACCGATCGTCCATTCTCCAATTCCTGCACATTATCAAAAATCTCTATGCACTATCTTCCACTTTATATTTACGAGCTCGGTGGTCGAAAGGTTAGGAATGACCACTTTGACTCCGAGGTCGCGGCTTCGATTCCTGCACAAGACAAACATTTGTGTGCATGAACATGTCTGTTTGTCTTGGTCTGGGTGTTTTCTAAGTATTATAAGTATGTATTTACAAAAAAAAATATTATGTACATTTATCAGTTGTCTAGTACCCATAACGCAAGCTTTGTGCTTAATTTGGGACTAGATAGCGCTGTGTAAATTGTCCAGAAATATTTATTTATTTATTCACTAATAATGTAATGGACAGAGTGTATTCAGATGAGCGTTAAAATTCTTCTAACTGAAACTAACGACATGCGGCCGGCCTAAAGGTACCTTATTGTTAGTACCCAGTTTAACTAACTACGTACCAAAACAGATTTTAATATGTTTTACATCAATAGATAGGAGTTTCTGTGAAGAGTTTTAATTAGACTATAAATTCATAAACATCTTCGTAAATTTGGCTATCGGCATGAATCAAAACAAAACAAAAATATCTGAGTATAGATAATTAGTGTTATACGAACGAAGCCGGGCCGGATCTATAGTATAGATATGTATATTTAGTATAAATCGTTGTTTACTTTGTGTTGAAACTTTCATTCATGTTAAAATTACAATAACTAATAATAGTAATAAAACTTACAATTGTACATTTATATAAATAAGTAAACAGAGAGAAAAAGCTATATACAAAACAAAATTTAATTACGTCAAAATATTCCTCCAAATCATATACTTGCCCCGTGGCAGTGTTTCCCCGTTTTCTTAACATTTTTCATTGATGCCCCTGCGATTGTTCGGAACATGATGTACCTTCAAAACTTTCTCGATGATTGGAATAGCCAGCACTAAAATACTTTTTCAATACGAACCAGTAGTTTATGTCCTAATATTACTAAGCGTTCGGACTACCTAACAAAAAAACTCTTCAGCTTTATAAAATAATAATAAAATAAAAAAATAAAATTCATTTATTTCGGATAACTTACATGATCCATTGATAGTACATAACATTTTGAAAATTATTGAGAATTTCAATTTTAAAATTATAAAATTAGACTTCAATTGAAATACCTACAAATCTCAATGTTAAATAAAATTTAATACAAATTTAATTTAATAAAAAAAAAAAATGTCAATGTTTAGTTAAAATTAAAAATGTCAATGTTTAGTTACAATGAAACGAATTACCAAATTAAATACAAATAAATAATCCTAACCTATACAATTAATGATTTAAAACTGTTTCTCTTATATGGTATACTAGCTGGCCCGGCGAACTTCGTACCGCCTAATTGTCAATAAATGTCGTGGTATACATATTAGTTGAACAAAATTTATGATGTCTTGAAATTAATATAATGAATAATAGAAAATAATAGAGAAGCACGATGGCGTCATTGCACGTGTCAGTCTAATTGTACACGCAAGTTAAGCAACGTCAACCGTAGCCTGTCCATGGATGAGTTTATATTATCTCGAGCTCCTCCGTGCTTCGGAAGGTACGTTAATCCGTCGGTCCCGGTTGTAATCATTAGATTAACTCGAGGTCCTCCGTGCTTCGGAGGGCACGTTAATCCGTCGGTCCCGGTTGTTATCATTAGATTATCTCGAGCTCCTCCGTGCTTCGGAAGGCACGTAAGACGTCGGTTCCGGTTGTTATCATTAGATTATCTCGAGCTCCTCTGTGCTTTGGAAGGCACGTAAGACGTCGGTCCCGGTTGTTATCATTAGATTATCTCGAGCTCCTCCGTGCTTCGGAAGGCACGTAAGACGTCGGTCCCGGTTGTTATCATTAGATTATCTCGAGCTCCTCTGTGCTTCGGAAGGCACGTAAGCCGTCGGTCCCGGTTGTTATCATTAGATTATCTCGAGCTCCTCCGTGCTTCGGAAGGCACGTTAAGCCGTCGGTCCTGGTTGTTATCATTAGATGGCAGTCGTTAAGCCAAGTGGCCTTTAGGCGGCTTGAAATTACTGGCGTCCGCCAACTCGCAGTTGAGCAGCGTGGTGGAGTATGCTCGAAACATATTCAGTTGAAGGAAGACCCGTATTTAATATTACCCAGCAGTGGGTAAATATTACCCAGCAGTGGGTAAATATTAAGTTCAGTATTTTACTATGTCACAAAATAAAGTACCATGACACTTGACAACCAATTAATATTCATTTTCAAGCATTCATTCATAAACAATTTTCAAAACCTATTATTCTAATATTAATATTGACATTGTATTTCTATCGAATAGACCTAATGGATACCTAATTATTTTAATAATTTAGTACACTATATTTTGCCTCTAATTTAAAATCACAAACAATGTATTTGCATGCCACTGACTTGGCAAAACATGTATGCTCTACTAATTATTTGTCAACTTTCACACCGTGTTTTGTGCAAATAAATTATTATTATTATTATTATTATTAAAACAACAACGGACAACTTTCGCGACGTAAAAGTTAGACCAATCGATTTGACATTTAATTGAAAATCAATAAATATCCCAATCCGTTTTTAAATTTAATTTTTCGACAATTTTGTCAATGTTTTAATACTTATTATCTTATACCCACATTTCTGAACGCACGCATACATTTGACGTACGCACGTTAACGTCACGTTTGACAGGTCCGACATCCACGAACATTTTGTATGGAAAAATGATTTTTCTTTTATTTTATTTTTTTCGTAAATTTTCCAATGTTTTTAATAGTTATTCTGCTATTCTGGACGGAGACAAATCCAACAAATCAAAAACCATGGCAATCGGTCCAGCCGTTCTCGAGTTATAAGTGTTGTAACAAACACGACTTTCTTTTATATATATAGATTATTATTATTATATATTATTTGTCAAAAATTGAAATTTTTCTCTTCAATCAGAGTTGTCTCATCGGCATTGTTACAGTGACATGCCTGTCACAGCAATGCCGAAGGAAAGGGCAGTCTAATCTATCTGCTATCATTTTCAAGATGACATTGGAGCTGGCCCGAACTCTGCGCACCATAGACGCGGCCCTCTTACGCATGGTAGAGTGAAAGCATGCTGTGCGCGCTCCCGCAAACATGCCCGAAGCGCTGCAGTGTCGAGGCAGACCCAACATCACCCTGAACGAATTATTGTACAGAACGCGGAGGTCGCTGTAAGCTCGCTTTGTATAGTCCGCCCACAGGCTGCAGGTGTAAAGTGATGTACAGTACGCTCTAAACAGCGCAACTTTGACCTCCTGAGAACATCGCGCGAACCTGCGGGCTATCATGTTGGCTCTTACCGACAGCGCCCTCCTCTCCCGCTCAATGTCTGCATTGTCCTTAAGGTCGACAGTGACTATGTGTCCCAGGTACTTAAATTGTTCAACCATCTCTAGAAGCACACCATTTAGACGGACCGGTGGTATATTGTGTAGGCACTTTCTACCCGCCCTAAAGACCATGCATTTACTTTTCCTTACATTATATACTAATCCGTGACCACTTACATATTCCTCACAGATCCGTATCAGCCTCCTCAGTCCACATATCGACGCACTCAGCAACACCATGTCGTCTGCGTAACTCAAATTGTTCATACAGACACCGTCAACATGGCAGCCAACATGCTGGTTGCTGAGCGTGACGATCAACTCGTTCATATATAAATTGAACAGCGTTGGGGACGTTAATCCACCTTGCCTGACTCCACATTCTAGCTGATACGGGTCAGACATTGCCCCCGCCCACCGTACACTATTGGATTGGTTTGCGTACCAGTATTGAAACATGCTGATGAGTTCTTGAGGCAAGTTTATGCTCTTCAGCTTCTCCCACAATAGGTCATATCGAACCAAGTCGAAGGCCTTGGACAAGTCGAGGAAACACGCATACACGGGTGTTTTGCGGTCTGTGTAGTATTTGACAGCATGCTTAAGACACAGTATTGCACTTTCAGTGGACAGACTAGGACGAAAGCCAAACTGGTTATCATGTAATATTACGAACTTATTTAACTGTGTATTAAGCATGCAGTCGAAAACTTTGGCTATAACCGTGGCGAGAGATATAGGCCTGTAGTTATCCTTAAACTTTACTACTAAACTAAACTAAACCTTTATAATACTTCATATTTCATTATCGCTATTTATTTTACAATAAAACAATATACAATACCGCTCACAGCCTCTATCTTAAAACCGTGTCGAGCTAAAATTAATACAGAAAGCGTAATGTACCGTGAAAGACGTGGGTAACGCTTTTCCTAATGATTCGTAATACGAGTTGCCTGGCTTTTCTAATAGAACTTCCCCATAACATAAACAAGAGGTTCGCTCCTGTTTGTTTTGTTTTGTTTGTAATCCTTTGTTGTACAGTCCTTCAGAATAAATAATCGGAATTCACTTACTTCGTATTTCTAAACATAACCTTATATAAGTTCGATAGTGTCGTGAAGAGCTCGGTGGCATCGTTGCGCGTGTCAATCTAATTTATCACGCAAGTTAAGTAATGTCGACTCTAGCCTGTCTATGGATGGGTTTATCTATCTCGAACTCCTCCGTGCTTCGGTGGGCACGTATAAGTGATACACACGACAGTCGTAAAGCCACGTCAATGACTTTTGGGAAGCTTTAAATATTTGTCTCTGCCAATCCGCCGTTGAGCCGTTGAGAAGTATACTATGATTATTCATCCCACTACTCTCCTGTGTCACCGAGTCTACTCTACTGAGAGTTAAATTGATTCAGAATATGAAGTTGATGTTGCCTTATTTTTCTAAAGAATATGCGATGGGAGGTCATACAGTTCTATCTACAAACCTAAGACATATTACTCTCTCCGTCTCTCAGTGATGATAGGTGATAGACCTCTATCACCACTGACTCATTTTCTGTATAGTTCGCACTACTTGCATTTATAATATAATTGCTATTCATAAAAATACCATAGACAAAGTTGAAATTTCGAATTTTGTAATGCCCAATTACAACCGAATTAGATTTTACCCGACTGCGACAGAAGAAGGGTTATGTACCCGACTGCGACAGAAGGAGGGATGTTTTTCGAGAGTATGTATGTATGTATAATTGTTTGGCACGCTCTGCAGCCTGAACGGCTGGATGGATTTCAGCTTGAGAGGTGTCGTTAGATTCGTATTTACTGTGAGAGTGACATAGGCTACATCAAATATAAAAAAAATCAATATGGCCGCTGTGAGCTGCAAAATTGTCGTTGCAGTAATATTTTTTTTCTTCTAAATATATCGATATGGGTAATAAAGGTCTCGATGACCTGATTTCAAATATATATTTGATATATTAGTTTTTGCCTGCGGCTTTGCTTGTTTGGAATTATATTATTGTTACGCGTGATTAATAAATCTGTTGTAGGTGCTGTCGGGTTTTTGATTTTTTTAATTAACTTAACTTGTGTCAATGTCAATGAGTATTGTGATTTTGTAAATTACAATAGGCGTGCTTATGATGATTGTAAACTATTCACTTTGGTCATGTGGTTAAGGAACAACTGTTTTTTTTTTCTCTTAAAAAATAGTTTCATGACCAAAGTCAAACTCATAATAAAACCCAGTGACAATTCTATACAGATACCTAAATAAAATTGGGATGTCCGTTTGTAATATTGAAATAACCGGTATTAAAAAGTTTGTAATATTGAAATAACCGGTAGTAAAAAGCATTTATGCAATTGCATATATTGAAATAACCGGTAGTAAAAAGCATTTATGCATTTGCATAAATGCTTTTTACTACCGGTTATTTCAATATTACAAACTTTTTAATACCGGTTATTTCAATATTACAAACGGACATCCCAATTTTATTTAGGTATCTGTATAGAATTGTCACTGGGTTTTATTATGAGTTTGACTTTGGTCATGAAACTATTTTTTAAGAGAAAAAAAAAACAGTTGTTCCTTAACCACATGACCAAAGTGAATAGTTTACAATCATCATAAGCACGCCTATTGTAATTTACAAAATCACAAATTAGTAAAGAGCATTTATGCATTTGCATAAATGCTTTTTACTAAATAGTAAAAACCGGTTTGTATATGGATGTATATATACCAAAATATTTTTTTTATAATTTTTATCTGTCTGTCTGTTTGTTTGTTCCGCCTAATCTCTGAAACCGCCGGACCTAATTTGGCGGCACTTTCACCGGCAGATAGCTGATGTAATAAGGAGTAACTTAAGCTACTTTCATTTTAGAAATTTTATTAATATAAATAGAATAATGATGATGATTAATATAAATAAATAATAAAAAATTGGTTGCCTGTAAAGTCGGTATACGGGCGAAAGTTTTACGTGACAACGACTTTGAGTGGTAAAATGTTTTCGAGTGGAAGGGACGCATGCCTTTCACTTTTTATGTCTGTCTCTCTCGCTCTTAGAAGGGACACGCGTCCACGACACGCTTACAATGAGAGCGAGTGAAAGGCACGCGCCTTTCACTCGCTCTCATTGTAAGCGCATAACGTGACCCAGTTTCTTGAAGTGTCACCCGGCTAACCAATTTATAAGACGTTGTCACGTCAAAAAAATAACTATTCCGCGCGGACGAAGTCGTGATCACAGGTAGTTCATAATAAACTCCAATTCACGCTAGCAAAATTGCTTCCGACAACTAGTTAAAATTTTCTTTGTAAGAGAGTTAGAAGCAAAATATAATGCCACAGTCTTGGAAATGTCTTCGTACAATGAGGCTATTTCAAAGTGGACGTGAGTCGAGACACATGCACAGAGGAAATCTCAGGAGACCTCTACAGATCCTGTCTGGCTTATGAAACCTCCTACTCTCGTTTGTTAACAAAATTACAAGAATGTTAAGGACATTTTGCTTTAGAACATTATTTTTTTATAAGAACGGTATTATGAGAATACACAAGCGAAAGAATAAATGTTTGTTAAAATGTTTTTGACACAAACATTTTTTATATCGCTACGAGCGGTCCACCCATGCTTTGCTGTGCCTCAATCTTCCCGTTCCCATCACATTCGTGTGGACTTCTGATATTTGATGTGGATTTTTCTAATATAATATGATAGCTAATCTGCTGTTTGAGATGGAGACAAATCCAACAAATCAAAGATCATAAAAATCGGTCCAGCTGAACTTGAGTTATAAATGGCACCAAACTCGACTTTCTTTCATATACATAGATGTATGTAACCGTTCTCTAAAATAGCATTTTTATATTTTGTGATTTACATTAAATTTGAAGTAATTGAATAAAGATAAAATGGTAACCGTAATTTAATAGCTATATACATCTGTCTACAAATCCTAATGAACAAAAGGAGAAACCAACTTTATGGAAGTCAACGCTTTTAGATTTTTCTTACTTTATTATTTTCATTAAAAAAATATATCACAATTTTTAGTCTCTAATTGAATGTCTTTAGATTATTTATTCAGAATTCGTACTATTCTGTAGAAAAAAAAACTGACAGAATAATCTTATAAAGGCTTAATTAGATTTTTTGCGAGTGTAATAAACTAAAATTAAATATATAAATAGTCCTAGAGTAAGACCTAAGGCCGGCCGCATATTATGAAAATATTTATAATTGAAAATTACTGATGCTCGCTGGAAGACGTTCCGTCTGTACGTACATTTTTTAATTTAGATTTTGCGTTAGAAATAAATTTCGAATACTGTTAAATCTGTCTGTTTGAGATGCACGCCGGGTCGTATACGACGGGGAGAGGGAGCTAAATAGTTGTTTTTGTTGTTGTTTTGCTAAGCCCCACATGGGCGCTTGTGCAGTCGCCGTGGTTGAACCAAAATACCGCAAGCCCTTAAACGCGTTTCACATTATCCAACCACGACTAAACTTGTAAATTGGGATGAAATTGGATAGTATAATAGCATATTGGACTTTCTACACGCTATTATTCACTTACATGACTATGTAAGTGAATAATAGCGTTTTTTTTATTGCCGTGTGGTTTCCGGCAGACTAGAATAGAATCACTCCGTCTCTTCCCTTGGATGTCGTACAAGGCGATTAAGGGAAATACATTATCAAACATCGATCAGGCCTCCCCAACCCGTCTGGCCAGCGTCGGTAGTGTAGGCCAAATCCTCCTTCTGTCTGAGACGGATGAGAGAGGGTCGTGCTCCTGTAGTGGAGACTAAAATGACCTGATGAAGACTATGTTGATGCAAAGAAGTTGCTAACTCACATTGTAATCTCATTTATATCTATGTAGGTAATACGCGTCATAGAGTATGACATCTTGTATTAATATTAAAGAAGATTTTCAATGTAAAAGTGTCAGCAAGTAAAAAGTCTCGAATTTTTTATAATATTTGTGTTCATATTCCTAGTTACCTATTGTTGTTATTATTTATTATTACAATTATACTATGGCTAAACCTGCGCACTGAAGTTGCTATGAGGGTTCTTCCATCGGACTAGCGTCAGAATTTGTCTGACACTGGTTTGATCAATTTCTGATCGTGTGTAGTTGGCCTTACGGATATACAGTATTGCATGCATGTATTTCCATTGATTACTATTTACTACACTGTACTGTTAATGTTGTTGCCTACTATTTTATTTTGCTTATAAACTATGCAAATTGGCTTTTAATTATGCATAATTTAAGTTCGTGATTTATCAGTTAAAATTGCCATGTTCTGCAAATGTTGAGTTACACCACAATGATTGGTCATAACGAAGGCATAAAACATTAAAATGCTATACAGGGTTCTCCATAGGTAAACATTTGTTCGCCATTTTTTTAGAAAATTCTTGTCATGCATAAACTACTACCTACTAATATTATTTAGCAGCCTGAACGTGTTATTGCAGGACATTGAACAATTAGGGGCAAAACATGATTGACGTCTTTGTCACAACCGCGGCCCTGGAAAAAGAGATTTAGGACGAAACGAAATTTATAAACAGCCCGACTGACGAAGTGTGAACACCTTACAGAAAATAATTAAATAATAATTCCATAGAGGGTTTTTGTATTCCTGGTTCAGGCAAATAATAATTCCATAGAGGGGCGTTGAATCTGCAACCCTACCGCCGAGACTAATGCCGATTACCATTGGATTTTTCGTTTGGGAAAACCAAACTTTAACTTAGATTGGTGGTAAATTATATTTAGCATAGTTGGTAATCTCAGAGCTCTACCGACTAAGCTGAATATGTTTGTCATTTTAACCTAAGACTTCTTTTTGGAATTAAAACATTCGATAGGAATCGAAAACTTCGGCTTAGGCGGTCGAATCCCTGGACCGAATTGCCATTATTCACACCTTGTACAATCATTTTTTATTTTTTGTATTGATTAATAGTAGTCGTTTATATGAAGTGATGATGTGTTAAGGTCATCGCTTTCGATTTGCATTAAACATAAAAAAAAACTGGCTTTTTCGCCATTTCTAAATCAATTACAAAATAGCTAATAAAATAACAAACATCGAAAAAGAAAAATGTATTCCTTACCCATCAAGCAACATTTCTCCTCGATTTTTGATCCAGTAGTTGATAGTGTTAGGGTAAGCCTCTACGTAGCACTTGAGTTTCACGTCGGTGCCCAACGGGGCACCTAGCAGTTGATTTGGCACTTTCACTGTTGGAGCGACTGCGAAAAAAAAATATTAATAGCACTTCTACAAATACTAGTTTTATAGTATAGGTGACTCATTTGGGATCTCTTTGACGAGCTCGGTGGCGTAGCGGTCAATGACGCGGCTTCGACACCAACGCTCGTGGGTTCGATTCATGTTCATGCACACAAACATTTGTGTGCATGAACATGTCTGTTTGTCTTAATCTGGGTGTTTTCTATGAATCATAAGTATGTATTTACAAAAATAAATGGATTTACGAATGTTTATCAGTTGTCTAGTACCCATAAACACAAGCTTCGCTTACTTTGGGGCTAGATGGCACTGTGTAATTTGTCTGACAATATTTATTTATTATTCTTATTATTTCTTTATTATTTGAGCAAAACGAACCTGAATTTCATGCAGTGCACCCTGCTGATCACCTAATCGGGTAACAGAAGTAGCGCACAGCTGATCGGCAAAAGAAATGCCACCTAGAAATTCGTAGCCCAATAACAATCCCCAAAAACCTAGAGGCTTGTTGTGTTCCTGTAAGTGAATGAGGATATTAGAAAGGCTGAAGTTGCTGTAAGGGAAGTGGGCATATCGGCGCGAAAGCGAGCAGGTGGGCCACATATGCTCGAAGACGAGCTCGGTGGTCGAATGGTTAGCAATGGCCACTTTAAATCTGAGGTCGCGGGTTCGATTCCCGCACAAGACAAATATTTGTGTGCATGAACACATCTATTTGTCTTGGTCTGGGTATTTTCTATATATTAATGTATGTATTTACAGAAACCCAGTAGTACCCATAGTACAAGCTTTTCGCTTAATTTGGGACTAGATGGCGCTATGTAAAATGTCCAGAAATATTTATTTGTATGCTTACAGAAATACACACAGAAAACCGCAACTAAATACCAGTATCCGTAAGGTTTACTATGCTTCTGGTAGATAGTGGGTTCACCAGATCGAAAGATATGCTGCCTGAGCATAAGGTTTTCATTACTCGAGCTACATGCCTTGTATTGTAAGTATAAGGCTACTGTAATCGGTTTACATCAGATAGGCCGTTTGCTTGTTTGCCAACCGATATTCTAAAATACTACGGTTTGTCCGTAACATTGAATACATGCCCCACAGTCTCTTTCTAGAATAATTTCATAGCGAATTCATCAAAGTGTACAATTTATGTTGATAACGTAAATAAAGCCCAAGGCATCACATATGATATGACACTAAAGTGCACAATAATATTTTACGTCAACACGTATTTTAGATTAATTTCATTTTTTGCAAGAAAAAGGCGCCATTACGTACTCACCGATTACGTACTCAGCGAGGGAAAGAGATAGGAAGTATATTAAAGCGCCGAGATGATAAGGATAGCCATATTCATAGATCTCCCGCGATAAACCTTCCCGGAACCATTTTCTGACGTAACTTAGTATGGCTATGCCATGTCTATAGTATTTAGAACGTCATTGGGCGTATCCTAGCCAGATGATTATTCTCTAAATTCGTCTATTCTAATATTATAAAGGTGAATTTGTGTGTCTGTCTGTCTTTCTGTTTGTTTGTTACCTTTACCGGTATTTACATAAATTTTATTATATCCCGAGAAAGGATATAGGTTAAAACCGTCATTCATGCCGGCGAAGCCTCGGGCGGAGGCTAGTTAAACGCATATCCGTTGAAATCCTCAAAACTAGGTTGGAAGAAAAACCAGTAGGAAGGTTGGCTGGTAGAGATCTCTTATAGAGATAAACCCGGCTTTGTACATGTTCTTGAAATTCTGTTAGTTATATTGTGTATGAATATATGTCCTTTACGTACAATGAAGATACTACAAACAAACAAACTAGTATTAAAATATTGTATGACACGAGTGTCTATCGAAAGTCTAAAAAATAGACGACCTATAAAGAAAAATATGTTCTCTCATATAATCCACATTATCTCAACAACCACATGAAGTGTAGCTGCGAGTAGTATAAATAAAGGAGAGTAGAGGCTGAAAGCCCAGAGTTTACGATCTTGAGCAAATCCTAAGAAAAAGTGCCTTTGCTGGAGTTAGGGATCCGAAGTTTGTCACTGTCTAGCCAAGTTACAGTTTTTGCGAGACTTATCAAATGTTTGCAATGGTAAGAAGTTTAACGAGCAATGTAGATTGCTGGAAAAAAGTTGATGATATTATCTGGCTGTCTTTTGTGGGTTTGCTTTTGCAGTTTAATCATGATTTTTTATGCTACGTCGGGTGGCAGACAAGCTCACGGTCCGCTTGATGTGAAGCGGTTACCGCAGCCATATTAACGCTCGCAACATAACATATCGCTCGCGCGCCGCCACCCCTGCTGCCAACTGAGCATCTCCTTCCTTTCTGGTGACCTCACTCACTCGCAGGAACACAACAACCCTCAAGTGAATTGTTATTTGGCTGCGGTATTCTGTGAGGTGCAGGTACATTCCCCAATCGGGTAGTTTACAATTACGCTTCCTACCTCTCTTTTAGCCAGAACTTCGTATGTCGGTCAGCAGGGTGCATCGCGTGCAGGCTTCGGTTCAAAGATATTGATGAACCACTTACACCCCAAAATTTTATTTTATTTGACGTGATTTTATTTTATTTAACATTATTGTATGTATTTTATAAAAAATAATATTTAAATAGTGTTTTCAACTTCCCAGAATATTGTAAATATAAAAAAATTAAATCATCTCCCCGCCTAGGTGGGATTTGAACTTCCAACTGAGCTACCTTTATGGTTTGTGTTGGTGACGAATTTTTGCATTATATATTTTACTGCGTGAGTCACAGTGTGGCGCCATCTACATATTAAGTATTACACTACTAAACAAGGCATATCAGTCCATCGTTGCAGATGAAATTCGGCTATTTTTGATAACACCAAACTTATTACATAGGTACTTATTATTTAAATAGCTGTTGTTTTCTGCCAATTTGCCAGAATATTATAACGCAGTAAAATATTAAATGCAAAAATTGTCAAGTAGCCAGTTGGAAGAGCACTCGACCGGTCATCGAGGGGTCATGGTTTCAAATCCCACCTTGGCGAAAAGTGATTTTTTCCATTTTTAAAAATATTTATTATTATTATATTTTATTTAACATATTTTTGGAGCTGCTAATGTGACTTATCTATCAATGATAATTTTATGCATTTAACGCTTATTGCTTATAGTGAGAATGTATTAAACTGTGTAAGTTGATTATGTTGTCGCATTGAGGTATATCGTGTAATGTCGATTTAATTATGTATTTAAATAAATAAATAAAGCACGTGATTATTAATATTAATTTTTTTAGTTCACATTTAAGAATCAATTTTCCTATACATGTGTCTCGCAATACGTCAATTTGATGGGGAAAGTTATGTTGTCGTCGTCAATCTCTATCCATCCCACTGCTGGGATACAGGGGCCCTACCGCCGAAAAATAGGTCTTACGTTTTAGTTATTGCCAAACATCTTCAGCTTTGTCTGTAGAGCTCCAGAGTGTGTACATGCTAAGGTAAACATAACTACTATACATCTATGCTAAAGTTTTATTTTTGCAATCAAAAAATCAGATGGTAATCGGCGGTAGGGCCCCAGGTCTACCCTCAATCGACGAGGTGTAGAGCATACTCAATAAATGGTGTGAATAATAGTATATAGATTAAAATAGATTCAAACAAACTCACATTCACATTTATAATAAGTGATTATAATTGACACTATTTGAAAGTGCTTGCAGAGCAAGTTAGGATCTGTAATCATTTTTAGGGTTTCCTACACAAATAGTGAAACAGACCCTATTACTGAGACTTCGCTGTCCGTACGTCTGTAACCAGTCTGTATCTCATGAACCGTTATAGTTAGACAGTTGAAATTTTCACAGATGATGTATTTCTGTTACCGCTATAACAACAAATACTAAAAAACAGAATAAAACAAATATTAAAGATGGCTCCCATACAACAAGCGTGATGTTTTTGGTCATTTTTGCTCGATATTGAGAACAGCAACAGGTAGACGTTTGAAATATTCACAGAATATTATTTAGTTATATATTCACATTAAAAATAAATAATTAAATTAAATTAAAACAAATATTTAAGAAGAGCCCCCCTTACAACAAATGTGATTTTTTTGCCGTTTTTATATATAATGTTACGGAACCCTTCGTGCGCAAGTCCGACTCGCACTTGGCCGGTGTTTTTTTTTCTGAAATCAGTCAGGTTTAAATATATGGAAGATGGAAACATCGAACCTGTGCTACACCTTTATTCCAACAGGTTCTATTGTCTGCGTAGACAGAATAGGTTGAGTGTAAAGAGTAGAATTGGTATTAAAAAGTTTATAGTGCGCTAATAGTAAAATTTACACATATGCTATCGCAGATTTTTTTAGGTCTTTTTAAGAATAACAATTTCGTCGTACATGATTGTTGTGTAACTTTAACCATTTACGCAGCACACGCAACGGAAGCACTTAAAAGGAATAATTATTCCCCGTTTTTGCAACTTTTTTCATTGGTGCTCTGCTCCTGTTGGTTGTAGCGTGATGTTATATAGTCTATAACCTTCCTCGATAAATGAGTTATCCGACACTACGAGGTTTTTTTTAAACTGAACCCGTAGCATTACTTATACTGTGCCCGTAGTTTATGAGAATAGTTGGGGTGTAAGTGGTTCATCAACGTCTTTGAACCAAAACCAACCTTACCCGCACGTGATGCACCTTGCTCACTGACAAACGAGGAAAAGAGAGGTAAAGCATGGTGTATTTTTTAAGCTGTCCGACTGGGGAAGTACCTCCACCTCACAGAATACCGCAGTCGAATAAGAATTCCCTTAGGGTTGTTGTGTTCCTACGAGTGAGTGAAGTCACCAGAAAGAAATGAAGGAGTATAGGCTGGCAACTGATCGGAGACCCCTTGGTGTTGCTGGTCTCCATGGGCGGGGTGGGGTGCTTTCCATCAGGCGACCCACATGCTCGTTTGCCCCCTTCTCATATAAAAAAAAACCGGACAAGTGCGAGTCGGACTCGCCCACCGAGGGTTCCGTAGGTACGTAGTATCATTATTAAATTTGATATTTTTCATTATAAATAAGAAATAATGCGTCAAAAAATAAATAAAATATATTTTGTAATGTGTACATACTTTCATATGAACCCATTTGAACTAGTAGTTTCAATTTGAAATTTCGACACCCTATAAAAAATATAGACCCCCTATTTTTTAAGATCTATTTACAAATGTATAGTTTTCAGATTTATTCCTGTACTTGTAGTCTATAACGATGTTACTTGCCAAATTTCATAGTTCTAGGTCAACGGGAAGTACCCTATAGGTTTTGATTTCCTTGAGTGTGTCGAAATATGCGTTTTTTGCTCAATAAACGGCCGTAACTTTTTTGTACGTAAACTTAGCAGTTTGATTTTTTTTTAACTTCATGGGACCGTAGACCTGAGTATACAGTTCAAATTTCAGCTTGATACCTCCACGCATTCTCGACATAGAAATTCTTGACAGACAGACGGACAGACAGACAGACAGACAGACAGACAGACGGACAACAAAGTGATCTCATAAGGGTTCCGTTTTTCCTTTTGAGGTTCGGAACCCTAAAAAGCGTTCAACCAAACATACAAGCAAACAAACTTTTCAGCTTTATAATATCACTATGTATTATCGCCCATTTGATAAAGATCGTGAAACATTTTAAAAATCAGTAATCGTTTTTCGATTCGTTCTATAGTTCAGAAAATAATAATATAAAGAGATCACTTATCGTTTTTTATAAAAGAGGCGCAAACGTGCATGTAAGGATTGCTACACACATAAGCGGACGAGTCGGTTTAATAGTATTTGTCGAACAACAAAGCCGACCCGAAGCAATTACTGCACTTGTTCGACTTCAATCGGCTTGGATGATCGAGTTTTTCATTCGAGTCGATACATCATTCGATTCGGCAGTATTTGCAGAATGAAAAAGCCGACCCGAAGCAACTACTAAATTACGTTCGGCTTGGGTCGACCAGGCAGTTTCTTCAAGTTCGATCGATTTTGAAGGCTATTTCGTACCCAAAATCATCGAAGTTTTTGAAATAAAGAACCAGTAATAACAACAAAAGCTGCGGAAATTAAGAACACGTCGCCTCCGTCCCACATTTTTAACACCACTGAACTAAATTTTATCATTATAAGCCGACCGGCACCGACCGGCTTAAATTCACTTTCACATTCAAGATAGTGTGATGAAAGTGAATCTAAGCTCTGTGGATTTAGAGTAGTAATGATTTACACATGTTTCTTATATTTAGTTTGTATGACGTTTCTAAGTGCTTTTTAAAGTCCAAGGAATAAAGATATTTTGACTTTGACTTTGACTTTGACTTTGGCATGACTCTGCAGTTGCCAAGCCAAGTGCGACAGTCGAGCGATTTATGATTTGCGAACATTCACCTATATATATTCGATTTGGCCGCCCAGCTTTGCTTTGATGTTTGATTGATGTTGGCCCGCTGTGTATAGCAACTACCAAGCCGAGTGATAATGTGCAGCAGCCGAGCGGTTGAGATTCCCGAACATTCACCTACAATATTCGATTTTACCGCCCGGCCTTGCCGATTAATGCCGGCCCGCTTATGTGTGAAGCAACCCTTAGTCACCTGATGGTACAAAATCACCACAGCCCTTAGATATCAGCAACATCAAAAGGTCACTGATCCGTTGCCATCCTTTTTGAAATATATTGGCTCTTTTATTGAAGACTCTTAAGTCTCAAGTACAAAAAATCTCATATAACTAAATTTGAATCCATAAAATTGGACAAATTCCCTAAACAATTACTTTTAACGATATGGTTCAAGTGGCTCTTGAGTGTTCCATTTGCTGAATGTTATATTTTGACTTTGTTCTGTTTACGGTTCAGATAGAATTTAACAAGTACTTTGGGGTGTAAGTGGTTCACCAACATCTTTGAACCAAAGCCAACCTCACCTGCACGTGGTACGTCTGCTGACAAACAAACGAGGCTCTGGCGAAACGAGAAGTAAGGCATAGCGTGTTTTTTAAGCTGCCCTACTGGGGAAGTATTTTTTTTTTTTTTTTTTTATATTACGTCGGGTGACAGACAAGCATACGGCCCGCCTGATGTGAACCGGATGCCGTAGCCATATTAACACTTACAACATAAAATATTGCTCGCGCGCCGCCACCTCCGCTGCCAACGCAGCATCTTTTCTTTCTGGTGACCTCACTCACTCGCAGAAACACAACAACCCTCAAGGGAATTGTTATTTGGCTGCGGTATTCTGTGAGGTGGAGGTACATTCCCCAGTCGGGTAGCTTACAATTACGCTCCCTACCTCTCTTTTCGCCAGAGCTTCGTTTGTCAATCAGCAGGGTGCACCGCGTGCAGGTGAAGTTAGTTTTGGTTCAAAGATCTTGATGACCCACTTACACCCCAAAACAAACCTCCATCTCACAGAATATTGCAGCCAAATAACAATTCCCTTGAGAGTTGTTGTCTTCCTGCGAGTGAGTGAGGCCACGAGAAGGAAAGGAAAGAGCCAGCCTGTGTGCCAGCTTAAACTTTTTGATAGATGCGGTTTTCACTGTTATATCGTTGGAGACATCATAACTTAAAATCAGAGGGGTAGTTCTTCGTAATTAAAATGTAGCCAACATTCAGTTCCGATACACTCTCGATCTCCCAAATGTCAAATTTGGTGTTCTTGTACCACAACATAAAAATAAATAAATATTGTCATACAAATTACACAGCGCCATCTAGCCCCAAAGTAAGCGAAGCTTGTGTTATGGGTACTAGACAACTGATAAACATGCGTAAATACATTTTTTTTGTAAATACATACTTATGATACATAGAAAACACCCAGACCAAGACAAACAGACATGTTTATGCACACAAATGTTTGTCCTGTGTGGGAATCGAACCCACGAGCGTTGGTGTCGAAGCCGCGTCATTGACCGCTACGCCACCGAGCTCGTCATAGACTTCAAAGTCTTATCTAAGTGGGACTATATCGAAATATTACCGATAATTAAACAAACTAAGAATATTATTTTGTTAACACTAAGAATTGTTAATAATTAATTAATAAAGTCAAGTATATATTTTTTTGTCAATTCACAATTCAGTGTCGAACCGGTAAACTTTCTTTCTGCGATCCCATTTTTTTTTTATACTGCGTCGGGTGGCAGACAAGCATACGTCCCGCCTGATGTGAAGCAGTTACCGTAGCCATATTAACGCTCGCAACATAAAATATTGCTCGCGCGCCGCCACCCCCGCTGCCAACGCCGGATCTCCTTCCTTTCTGGTGACCTCACTTACTCGCAGGAACACAACAACCCTCAAGGGAATTGTTATTTGGCTGCGGTATTCTGTGAGGTGAAGGTACATTCCCCAGTCGGGTAGCTTACAATTACGCTCCCTACCTCTCTTTTCGCCAGAGCCTCGTTTGTCAGCCAGCAGAGTGCACCGCGTGCAGGTGAAATTAGCTTTGGTTCAAAGATGTTGATAAACCAATTACACCCCCAACTAATTACAAGAATTGGCATATTCATTTTGGTATTCCAATTAGAAGCGGTGTTGATAATAAATAATAATATATTTAATGAATCCCAATTGAGTACGATTTTGGTATCTACTAGTTTGAATATAAACGTTATCAGTGAAATTTATTGAGCTTATAAAATCGTCCGGTCGTTCTGTCTGTCCGTTGCCATGAAACTCAAAATTTCGAAATTCTGACTTCGGATTCGTGTAGAGCATCAAAAAGTAGTAATGTATATAAAGTGACCTTGGTTTTCCGATATAAATTAGGGATTTCGAAAAAAAAAAATTTCGCTATGGTGGCGCATGCTTGCGCGTCCGATGTTTTTTTAATGTAATCGTTCAGTTAATTGTTTGAATATTTCTACAAGTTCTAGTTTGGAAGTTCCTGAGGTCTTGTAGGTAACTTCATACAAAAGCTCTTTGTATGCAGTTCACGTGACTATACCCCGTTACCCGGGTTAGTGCTTGAAATGGAAACCTTTAACGGCTACGAGAATATATTTTAAAAGAAATCGTAAGGAGAATTCTTAAGCGGGACTGAAAGCGGAGAACGGATTTTATGACTTGGAAAACTGGACGGCCATCTTTTTTTTTTACAAAAAGTGTGGTTTCGTAATATTAGATTCCTTATACGTGCAAAGAAATAATGCTTAGTCTGTGGTGAGTTAAAAAAATATGGAACCAATTAAATTCAAAACTCATTAATTAAATTATTAAAAAACTGTCATTTTACAAGTTTAATATTGATCTACATTTTTAATATGGCTTCATAATAATTATTTTATTATTTCTGTAATGTGCTATCAGAAATAGTTTTCGAGTTTAAGAAACATAAATTATTTCTCATAACAAATAATGTATTGAACTAAAAATTTTTAAAATTATAAACAACACACGAAACGTATTTACAATGACAACAGCTAAATTAAATATTTTTCAGTTTAAAGTAGTATTAAATAAAATCGCCAACCTGTAGTTGAACGGCGTAGTGACTCTAAACTCATTCAGTAGAGGGTCATGGGACCCTCTACTATAAGGATGTAAATCCTAGGAATACGGATTGATGCCGATTTTAATTAAAAAGATGAATATAATAAAGAGCGCAGAAGAAAATATAATTAAACAAAGAATAATTAGATTACGTCAACGTATTCAGTAGCCGTTATGCTTCACCGTCCGCAGTTGTCAAGAACTATTGTCTGATTTCCTTTACAGATTATCGTACTGATAAACGTTGCTATTAACCCACTTTAGGACATAACCTGGTTTAGTTTATGATACTATATTTATTTATTCCTAGCTTCCTTCTGCGGATCGACACGCTGAAATATCGGTTATCGCGCAAACTTTTGGTTATCCCTCAGAAACAACTCATTTTTTCGGGATAAAAAGTGTGCTATAATTTATTTTAATCTAATATCGCACAAACATTTTATCGGGATAAAAGGTATCTTATTTTTTATCCCGATATAATGTTTATTCTAAACTTCTAATATCATGTATGCAACGCTTCATGGTAATCGTAGTTAAGATGTTAAAGCGAACGAACAAACAAACTCACTTTCGCGTTTATAATATTAGTAAGGACCGGCAAGGAGGTAAGGATCTCTCCACACTCTCGTTGAGTGACATGGGAAGTACTGAGAGAAGGTGGCAGAGACGTAGAGTAGCACATATGGGTGCTTAGGTAGGTACATCAAGAACCAGATTACCTGTGGTGTAAGGCAGCCGGTACACGTGAATTCAACGTAAATTGTACCTTATTCCGTAAACTTATTTTGAAATACCTTGAGCCATTTGGTAGCCTGTCGCATTATGCATGCCCACTACTCCCAGCTTTGTAGGTTTATTGAGTTCAAGTCAAAATATAATGATTGACGAGCTCGGTGGCGTAGCGGTCGATGACGCGGCTTCGACATCAACGCTCGTGGGTTCGATTCCCACATAGGACAAACATTTGTGTGCATGAACATGTCTGTTTGTCTTAGTCTGGGTGTATTCTATGTATCATAAGTATGTATTTACAAAAAAAAATGTATTTACGTATATATTATCAGTTGTCTAGTACACAATCTATAACACAAGCTTCGCTTACTTTGGGGCTAGATGGCGCTGTATAATTTGTCTGACAATATTTATTATTTATTATTTAAGTACGTTGCGGTTAATTTCGCGAGTAGAACAGTATGTGACCAGAGAGGGTAACGTCGTCGCGTAAATGCGAGCAGTACGATGAGCAGCGCAATGAATAAAGTACCCTATGCCTACAGTTAATGGGCCCCTGTGTACCAACCTACCGTTTATATCATAGAATTACGAGTCTCTCGTCCAGTAAACCAACCAGACGAGATGACCTTTACCAAGCACTCAAGCACTTTGGTAGCAGGTCTTACTCCCCTTTCAGGTAAAAGTAGGCTACTTAGGCACTCTTAAGTCGAGTACCTCGTGGCGAACCGACGCTCGCCAAAGCATCGGGGCCCTACCACCACTCCCCAATCTCCATGATGGGTACCGAAGCTGTGGACAGCGCAACTAACACGTACTCTATACTTAACTGCTAGTGCGACGCTGTGTGCCAACCTTCCGGTTATATCACAGGATTGCGAATCTCTCGTCCAGTAAACCAACCAGACGAGAGGACCTTTACCCGCTCTGCTCTTGCGCTCGGTAAACCAAATGAGCACGCAAGCGGAACCTTAGCAGTTCTTACTGCCCTTTCACCTACATGCAGGCTACTTAGGTACTCTTAAGTAGAGTGCCTAGCAGCGCAATGAACAGTGTGGCAGAGATAGAAAAAACGTTACTTACAATTGACGAGTAGTATTATTCGTTTACTGACAGCTGGGGGCACTTCATTGGAGGCGATGCACAGGAACGGACCCATCTGCCTTCGATCAACGCGCCATAGTGATAGCGCATTACTCACGTAACTCTCCACTGTGGAAAATTATAATGATTTTAGTATTTATTAACTACCATTGAACTAAAATTTATAGATATAGATGCTGCGGTCTTCTTTAAGGTGCAAGTACCTCCACATCATAGAATACCGTAGCCAAATAATAATTCTCTTAAGGATTGTTGTTCCTGCAAGTCAGTAATGTCACCAGGAAAGAAGGAGTTACAGCATTTGCAGTGGGGGTGGCGGCGAAGGAGCGATATTTCTATTCCCTATTTCCTATTCCCTATCCCTATATCTTGTATATTATTTATTATGTCACCCATTTACCCCAGTCAGGTAACTAAAAACTGGTAAAGTGGTCTGTTTATAAATAGGCTAAGCTCTACTGATCTTTTACTCTGAGCCAGTCAGCAGAATGTACTAGATGCAGATGAAATTGGCTTTGGTCCTTAGATAATGATGAACTACTTACACGGATAAAATAATTCATTTTCACCCCAAGTTTTAGCACTACCATTGTAGGAGTTCATACGCGAGAAAAATATATTTTAAATGTCAAATTAGGAAAAAAAAAAGAATTGTCATAAAACACGCCAAATCAAGCTCTGTCGTTCACTGTAACGAGATTATTCGATATACTATATAACGATCCTCCACCAACCCCCAGTTGAGTAGCGTGGTGGAGTATGCTCTAAACCCGGATTGAGGGGAGACCGGTGCCCCCTCAATTATATAAAATTTATAATAAACTCGATACGTATAAGTTTTATCATTTAAATTCAGGCAACGTCATTGTTATGAATCAATGTAGGTAATAAATTATTAATAAATTTATAATGTAAACAATAAATACACAATTAACCATGAATCATTAATCTCTGCATTTCAATTACCTTTGTGCACATTATTTCGATTATCCAATAACGCTTTCCGTTTCAATATTGTAAGTACAAATAAATTACCTTATTTATATAGCACTTCTCGTGATACGCGTATTATATCCACAACAAGCAATAATTACTTTAATTAAGCAAATATAATACACATAAAGAACCTCAGAATAATATCTAAAAAGACTGAACAGATCTCGAGTTAATTGACACGATGCCATTGATGTCGCTCGTCAACCAATCTCTTGTCCCATAATAACTTTTAAACTTTCGCGTTGCATGATTTATGAAAATAATATTGGGAATTAACGCAGTCATGCATAAAGATATTATGAATGATAGCGTTAATTCCCGTTATTATTTTCATAAATCTCTTGTCTTTCAGTGCATAGACCAGTGTTTTTTGCCCTTCACGGCGAGTATTATTGAGGTGTCCTTTGCGTTCTCAATTTTGGATATTATTCTGAGTGTAGAACTAATTATAATAGACCTTTGTAGCCCTATTCCCTAAATAGTAACGACCACAGATTACGACCATCTGTACAAGATGACTTTATAAATAAAGGATGTTCAATAATGTGCCGCATAATGAACGCACATTAGTCCGACACGAAATGTATGTATCAAAACCATTACCATACAATTTCGTAGATGCCTCCGCAACTCATTTCACCCTAAATTAGAAAGGGTATATACAGTTACTACTGTAATTAATTAGACCTATACTAAGAGCTGGGCATGTTTTTTGAAGCGCAATACATATCCTAAAAATTACAAAAATTATGCCATTAGGTACACTGGCATATTTTTTGTTATTTTTAGGATTCTGCACAGTTGAATGTAAAAACGACCTATGTCTAGCGGTCCGTCTGTCACATGCTACTGCTCATGACGTCAAAAATGAACTCTCTAAAAATTACCCAATTGTCATACCATGAAATAGTTTGCACAAGTAAGCCAACGAATCTAACGTTTGCGACAATTGATTGCAATAGGTAAATTACCCGTTTTCTGTATTTCGAAAATGTACTATGTTGATAAAGTAAATAAAGCTCGAGAGATCAGATATCACACGAAAGTGCATGATGTTATTTGATTTTAACACGTACGTTAGGTAATTTCACAGTTACTTATGCAGGGAAGATTGGCGCCATTTTGCTTTCAATCCGGAAAAGAGAAAGAAGTGCTTATACTCGTATTACGTGTGCGTGCGCCATACAAACTGTTCTAGATTCGGGTTATTGGTCGATTCGCATAAATTTTCGAAAGTCACGAATCTGTGAATTGACCTTTTCAATTTTATTATTTTTGTTGATGATTCGCATAAACGCAATTTACTTGTGTGTGAATCGCCAACTGTAAATCGCATTTCGTCAGAGTAAAATTTGTGCGAATCGACCATGTGTGTATTTACAAAGAAAATAATATATAAATAAAGTCAGACGAATTACACAGAAGCTTGTGTTATGGATACTAGACAACTGATAAACATAATGTAAATACAATACTTATGATACATATGTAGAAAACAGAGATGTTCATGCACACAAATGTTTATCCTATGTGGGAATCGAACCCACGAGCGTTGGTGTCGAAGCCGCGTCATTGACCGCTACGCCACCGAGCTCGTCAAAAATGAATGTTTAACATCAGTTATCAAGTCCCATAGTACAATCTTTGCTTAATTTGGCATGACAGTATGTAATTTGTCCAGGAATATTTATTTACATTTTCATTTCGAGAATTGACCCCTCTGGGTTTTAATAATTATAAATTAATTATTAATTAACTTACCTTTTTCAAATTCTCTTGACAATGGCTTCTTTAATAGTATAGGTTCGTGGTCCTCCCGTCTCCATGTGATCTTAGGAGGAGGGTGACCAGTAGCCTTGCAGGTTAGAGTGGCGTTCTCCAACTCCTGGACGGAGACATCTGATGATGTGTCATCGCTCACGATGTCAGGTGGAACTGTAAAAATTTTCTTTGTTATAATTTTTCTTGTATCCAAAATTACATTTAGGATTTTTTCAAGTAGGTATCGATTACGGAAAAATACATTATTAAGATTGTTTTTCCATTTTGATATAAAAATAAATAAAGGTTTTGGTAATAGGTGTGTATTTAGCAGGTAATCAAGGTTTCCAACAAGCGTTGATCTGTAGCGGAATAAAATTTAAAACGACACAGTTTGGTATTCTTTAATAATGAGAACTTTCTGCCCCCGCCCACAAGAGCTGTTTTATTGGAGTAACTCAAAAATATAGAAAGCGGTTGTTTACGTAACAATAAATGCCCCTGTGGACGTCGTAAAATATTTAATCTCAGTTCCAAAATTGTTAGGCCTTAAACCAAAAAAAAAAGAGTTGAACGATAAAAATAAACGGAACGCCAAAACAACACGGATCGCCGCAAAGGGCCTGCCAATTTTTAACGCGAAAACTTTCCTCACGGCACCTACTGAAAGAGTGAGACGGGGAAAAAAGTAAATTTTCACAATATTGTTGTGATTTATCGTCCCTTGCCTGAAATAACATGAAACTTTTTGCTACTTTAACCATTCTACGGCAGCGCCGATTTGCATTTGACGTTGAGACAAAATTTTGTTACCTCTCTTTATTCTCGTTCCGTGTTTCATCTTTGTAATTCCATTGGAATTTATTTTAATTTGATTTTATGTATTAATTAAAAAGTATAAAAACAATTTAGATAAAAGGCACGTGAATGTCACGTTAGATGGTAAAAGAGTTGGTGATTTCTTTGCTGAACTATTTTCGATTCAACGCACGCACTCAAAAGTACACGCGATTACGTTATATAAGCCATTTGGAAGAACTTTGGAAGTATGAAATCTTTTTATATGACTTTTAGGGATCCGTACTTAAAAAAAAACCGGACAAGTGCGAGTCGGACTCGCCCACCGAGGGTTCCGTAGGTACGTAGTATCATTATTAAATTTGATATTTTTCATTATAAATAAGAAATAATGCGTCGAAAAAAATAAATAAAATATATTTTGCAATGTGTACATCAAGCCCTTTCATATGATACCCCATTTGAACTAGTAGTTTCGATTTGAAATTTCGACACCCTATAAAAAATATAGACCCCCTATTTTTTTAGATCTATTTACAAATGTATAGTTTTGAGATTTATTCCTGTACTTGTAGTCTATAACGATGTTTCTTGCCAAATTTCATAGTTCTAGGTCAACGGGAAGTACCCTATAGGTTTTGATTCCTTTGAGTGTGTCGAAATATGCGTTTTTTGCTGAATAAACGGCCGTAACTTTTTTCTACGTAAACTTAGCAGTTTGATTTTTTTTTAACTTCATGGGACCGTAGACCTGTGTATACAGTTCAAATTTCAGCTTGATATCTCCACGCATTCTCGACATAGAAATGTTTGACAGACAGACAGACAGACAGACAGACAGACAGACGGACAGACAGACGGACAGACAGACAGACAGACAGACAGACAGACAGACGGACAACAAAGTGATCTTATAAGGGTTCCGTTTTTCCTTTTGAGGTTCGGAACCCTAAAAATGATGACAATTCTTGTGTATATTCGACCAAGTGATCAGATATTTTATTAACAAAACTAAAAATTAGTTTAATCCCTAAAAATCGTATAAAAATATTGAAAGAGCAGCAAAATTTACGCCTTTGCGACGTCATATAGTAATTTATAATAAACAATGGGCATCTTAATAAATTGTAAACAGTCGTACATATTATAAAAAATACAATAACAATTGGCAAAAGTAACTAGGCAATAAAAACACAAAATTTTGAACTTTATCAGGAAAAACATAGAGTATATTATTTTTGAGAACAGAATGAGTTGCAAAGAGTGCGAGCTACACAACAAATGACTCGGTGATGACAGAGGCGAAACGCAGAGAGGGGCATGCGACATAGGAAAGTGAATTAATATAGAGATCTTATAATCTCCCATCGCATATTATTTAAAAAAGCATCCGAAGATCATTATATATATTTGTTTGGCCGTGTGGTTTCGGGCAGACTAGAATAGAATCACGATAAATTTACCTAATGATGATGATGATATATATATATATACGTCGATCATGTTCGGAAATACGAAGTAAGGCCCATTAATTCTGAAGTACTGTAAAGCAATTTATAATACAAGATTCTGATAGCTAATCAGGTCTCTAGAGGTACGTGAAGTATATAGACACCTACCAAATACACTACTAAGCCTGGTAGTGGTCAGCCTAACGTAAATTAACAGGACCTGGATGGTCAAGTTTCGCTCGACGTTTGTTTGTTTGTTTGTTTGTAAATCTTTATTGCACTATAACAGTAATACATACACTTATACATAATATTAACCACTAGTACAATGGCGGACTTATCCCATCAGGAGACAGTTTTCTCGGGGCAGATATATTTAGTACAATTTAAAATAAATAATGAGAGTAAAAAAAACCACTTAATACATTTAAGTATATACACACACACATACCACACACATACATACACATAAATACACACAAATACATATGCTCATAAACATAATATGAGTACATATCACTTAGTCTGACGCGTTAGAAGAATGAACAGACTGAGACTGATAGTAAAACAATCTGACATCATTCCGAGGATGAGAAATATTTATGTAATCGTTTTTTAAATGACCCAAGAGTTTGCACCTTTGACGTTTTTGGGGAAAACGATTTTTTCAGTTTAGAGATGTAGCTAAATAGTTTTCTCGCCACAGTATATTGAAAATTTCATCGAAATTATTAGAACCGTTCTCAAGATTCTCGTGGCATATGTATTTAATTACCACTATAGGTGTATTAATAGTATATAGGATAAGTACTATATTTGATCATTGATATCATTTGATATCATTTGTCTATTGATTATTTTAATTTGATTTTTTTTTTAATTCCGCAATGATATGGTTAAAATATTATATAATAATTCCCATAGGACAGGCTTACCCTAGTGTGGGAATTTAGGTAATACGTTCAATTATATAAGTAATATTTGGACAATCGTCCTCAACCCTTATTCATACTACTACTGGGTCTCCCCTCAATAGAAAGGGGTTTAGAGCATACTCCACCACGCCGCTCAACTATGGGTTGGATGAGGTCAGCATTTACGTGCCCTCCGAAGCACGGAGGAGCTCGAGATGAATACAACCATCCATGGACAGGCTACGGTCGACGTTACTTGACGTACGTGATCGATTAGACTGCCAAGTGCAACAACGCCATTGATCTCCTCATTTGGATAATAAACTATTATTACTTAGTACTATAACAATAAATTATTACACATGCAAAGTCGTCGCCAGCTGATGGCCGGGGGGGGGGGGGGGGGGGAAGTTGATATGGATAATGAGAAAAGTATCAATTGTAGGTAAAGTCGAGAGCTCATAAAGCTTTTCACTTGTAGTACGAGCCTACAGCGATTGTAACAATAACGGTACAGAGTCCAACATGTAAAGCTTCACGTGATTTTGACTGTACAATAAATAAAACTAAATAAGATCTCTGGGGGGGGGGGGGGGGGGGGGGAGGTGCCCCTCCCTGCCTCCCCTTGGCGACGCCCTTGTACACATGTATACGCTCGACTCACTTTAGGAGTTTGGGTTACGATACTTCACGTTGCGAGCGTTAATACGGCTGAGATAATCGCTTCACATCAAGCGGGCTACACGCTTGTCTACTACCCGACGTAGTATAAAAAAAATAAGGAGTACCAATGAATTTGTGCAAGCGGATTAGCGACGGTGACTTTCTTTACTTAATACGAAGCACTTGCTAAAGCAAGCTGATAAGAAAAAGAATTGAAAATGTTATGTTTCTTCTGGGGATCAATTTATTAACACTAATCGTTCAACTTGACTAAGCCATCCGTCAGTCTTCGTACGGAACCTTCGCGACAGGCGTTCAACTCGCAATTATACGGATTTTCAGCGAAATTTATTGAGCTTCTGTCTGTCCATTGCTATGAAATTCAAAATTAAGAAATTCTAACTTCGGATTCGTGTAGAGCATCAAAAAGTAGTAATGTAAAGTGACCTTGGTTTTCCGAAAAAAAAAGTCGTTCTGTCTGTCCGTCCGTTGCCATGAAACTCAAAATTTCGAATTTCTGACTTCGGATTCGTGTAGAGTAGAGCATCAAAAAGTAGTAATGTAAAGTGACCTTGGTTTTCCGATATCAATTCGGGATTTCGAAAAAAATAATTTCGCTATGGTGGCATTGGTGGCGCATGCTGCGCGTCCGATGTTTTATGTTTACTTTTATTTATCTTTATTATACTGCGTTTTATTCAAATTTACGCTTCCTTATCTTTCCATACACCAAATAAAAGAGCAATCATACATTCCACAGAAATAAGAAAATCTTTATCAAACAGGAAGAAACATATCCCCTTTATTGCTCTTCCAATATTTCACCCCTAACACGAGAGTTTAAGCCAACCGCCAATCAAAATGAAGGATCTAAAGGTTTGATCAATGATCCATAGATCGTTTTATTTATACATTCCGGTATTGAGCCTTTCGACGAGCAAATACGTCAATCAATCACGAAGGATTTAAATATGTGGAGAATGAAATTAAGCTGCCGTTGACACGTTGATTCTCAATATTTTACTGCGAAAATTTAAATCGTCACCTTCCTACTGACATGAAAGGGATTATGGAATATTTTTCGTCGATTTTCATATTTTTTTACTAACTTTCGATTGCGACTTTGTATGTCATGGTATCTGGTGAATGGAATGGTAACTCATTGAAACTGAACCTTTACAAATTATAAGTACATGAGAATATTTAATAACTAGGTGACCCGCGCAACTTTGTTTGCGTGTGAGAGAAAGAGAGTTGAGAATAAAGCGTAGAATTACCATTATAATAATAAATAAATAAATATTTCTGGACAATTTACACAGCGCCACCTAGTCCCAAATTAAACGCAAAGCTTATAGGTACTATGGGTAATAGACAACTAATAAATGTACTTAAATACATATTTTTTTGTAAATACATACTTACGAGTATTATAGAAAACACCCAGACCAGCAGATATGTTCATGAACATAAATGTTTCATTTTGAATCAAAAAGGTAATAGTGAGCCAATCTTAAAAGACAGACATATATTGGAGACCTTTTTTAGAACGTCTTATGCGTAACAATATCGTCTACATGACTATTTCGTAACTTTAACCATTTACACAGCGCACGCAACGCAAGCTCTTAAAAGGAATATTATTCCTCTGTTTTTGCAATATTTTTCATTGATACTCCGCGTCTATAGATCTTAGCGAGATGTTATATATTTGATTTATTCGGTGGTCGAATGGTTAGCAATGACCACTTTGGCTCCGAGGTCGCGGGTTCGATCTCGCACAAGACAAACATTTGTATGCATGAACATGTCTGTTTGTCTTGGTCTGGGTGTTTTCTATGTATTTTATGTACGTATTTACAAAAAAAAAATGTATTTAAGTACATTTATCAGTTGTCTAGTACCCATAGCACAGGCTTTGCGCTTAATTTGGGACTAGGGCGCTGTGTTGGTTGTCCAGAAATATTTATTTATTATTATATATATAGCCTTCCTCGATAAATGGGCTATCCGACACTAAAAGTACTTTTCAATTCGAACCAGTAGTTTCTGAGATAAGCGCGTTCAACCAAACAAACAAACTTTTCATCCCGTAAATATTATCAACAATGATGAATGGGGTGTAAATGAGAACAGACAATCGCGACAAGGCTTTGGCAAAAGAGAGGTAGATTAGCTCAGCGTATACGGCTAGATTGGGCAAGTACCTCCACCTCACAGGATACCGCAACTAAATAACAATTCCCTTGTGATTTGTTGTGTTTCTGCGAGTGAGTGAGGTCACTAGGAAGGAAAGAGTTGTTGCGTTGGCAGCGGGGTTAGTGACGTGGGTGCGATATTTCATGTTGCGAGCGCTTGTCCTTTCTACTGTAACCGCTTCACATGAGGCGAGCCATATACTGGTTCACCACCACCCGACGTAGCATAAAATAATATTTTAAATAGTATCAATAATTATTCAGAAAAATCTGCAGTTCTGAGAAATGATTAAAAAAAAAAATTAAACCGACTTCCGTTGGCGAGCGCCGCTTATTGGTGGAATACCCCGGGAGACGCCGCTGTCCGTCTTCCGGGAGATAAGTTATTGCGTCACACAAGATTCCTTAGTCGCCTTTCCCCTCGATTTTTCTGGGATCCCAACATCAGACCATGACTTGGCGAATATGGGACCACCGCAAGACGCAATCATATCCTTTCAAATAAAAAAATAGAATTTGACCATACGTGCTTATAAATTTTAAGGGTTTCCCTTGATTTCCCTGGGATCCCATCATCAGATCCTGACTTGATGAATATGGGACCACCTTGTATTCAAACCCTTTCAAATAAAAAAAGTATAAATACATACAAAAAAAAATACAGTTGAATTGAGAACCTCCTCCTTTTTTTAAGTCGGTTAAAAATAGGATGTGGTTTAACAATAACTGTAAAGTTGAGAAAAAGTTTTTTAATTATAGGATATAAAACTAGTAAATGTAAGGATTGAGCAGCTCGATGGCGTCGTTGCGTGTGTCAGTGTAATCGAACACGCAAGTTAAGCAACGTCGACCGCAGCCTGTCTATGGATGGGTTTATTTATCTCGAGCTACTCCGCGCTTCGTATGTCACGTTAAACCGTCGATCCGGACTGTTGTCATTATATGACAGTCGTTAAGCCAAGTCAGTGGCCTTAGGGCGGCTTGAAAACACTGATCTCCGCCAACCCGCAGTTGAGCAGCGTGGTGGAGTATGCTCTAAACCAGGGGTCTCCAAACTTTGAAGCCTTCGGGCCATAATTATTTTTTCAGTTTGTTCCAAGGGCCAAACCAGTTTTATTTTTTCTGTCCTTAACTATATTTCTAGACTAGAATAGTCGCAAAGTGCGCGACCT
Organism: Hypsopygia costalis; assembly: GCA_937001555.2. NCBI lineage: Eukaryota > Metazoa > Arthropoda > Insecta > Lepidoptera > Pyralidae > Hypsopygia > Hypsopygia costalis. The sequence goes on from OW443339.2 coordinate 6,348,207, forward strand.
AAGCAAACTTACGCTTTTCTGTGTCTGTCGCGGGCCGGATTGATGATACTGGCGGGCCGGATTTGGCCCGCGGGCCGTAGTTTGGAGACCCCTGCTCTAAACCCCTTCGATGAGAGGGAGACTCGTATTCCAACAGTGAGATGATTATGGGTTGATGACGAAATGAAAAGATATCTACACAAACTGAAATAAACAAAAATCTGAAGTCCGATGCAACAAAAATTGTAAAATTTATTGTTGCAAATAAAAATCGAGTCGCGAGGTATCGGATGAAGATTAAATTATCACAATAGGACAAGCTTTGACTACAAAGAGAATTTGCAGTCATCGGCTTGCAGATTCTCGTAATTCGATTCAGGCTATGTAGAAATAATTTATTTTTCGAATTTCAACAAGCTTACATGGAATCACTGGTCAGAGAATGTTGATACGTTTATAGTGCAGAATAAAATGATACCAAACGTACCTGATAATACAGAATAAAATGATATATTTCTATAGAAAAAAATATTTTTTTTTAATTTTTTCATCATCAGCGACATGTATATCTACTTCAATCTACCCACAGTTGAATACACTATGTTTTTTCAATAAAGCTTTTCCCAATGTTCCGTCATTACATATGCTTTTGTCATCATCAGCATCATGTATATCTACCTCAATCTACCTACTGTTGAATGCATTCAACAGTAGGTAGATTGAGGTAGATGTAAATGTTATTTTTTCTCAATAAAGCTTTTCCCAATGTTTCGTAATTACATAATTATGCATCTTACACTTTAGAACTTTTTCTTTTGTCATCATCAGCATCATGTATATCTACCTCAATCTACTCACTGTTGAATACATTATGTTTTCTCAATAGAGCTTTTCCCAATGTTTCGTCATTACATATGCATCTTTCACTCTAGAACTTTTCCTTCCTCTATCTGCCATCGAAATTGAACTCTATGCAAAAGTTGTCACTACGAAATATATTAATAACTAGCTTTCGCCCGCGGCTTCGCTCGCGTGAAATTTGGGGTAATACATGTTTACTCATTTATCTATAGAAGTACTCGTGTAAAGTTTAGGATAAAATAGTCCAACTAATCTCGTTGCCTCATACAAACTTTTGACCTCCGTTTCTCTCTCTTAGAGGTAAAATTTGAAAAATCATTTGAAGTAATTTCGTGTCCACTGTGTTATATTTTCTAATCGATGCTATTTTCGTAATTGCCGTCCCAGGCAACCATAGAATCAACACCCATATTGATATTACGACATTTCAACCCCATCGCATCTCCACAGGGGTGATTTTATGTCACGTCGGCTATGTTGGATTATAAAATATTTGTTCTTTTTCGTAATTAGCGACCCGATAAACTATAAAAACAATACCCATGACGATTTTCAGACTTTTTCACCCCATTTTAGACATGTCGACCCCATCGTACCCCAAAAGGGGATGATGGTTACGTTAGCCGGGATGAATTTTAAAATCGTTGTTGTTTTCGTAATCAGCGACCCGATAAACCATAAAAACTATGCCAATATTCAGACTTATTGGCCCCATTTACCCTTTTTGGGGTTGAATTTTGGAAAAATACTAAAACACGTGTTTACTCATTTATCTATAGAAGTACTCGTGTAAATTTTAAGGTAAAATAGTTCAACTAATCTCGTTTCCCCATACAAACTTTGGACCTCCGTTTCACCCTCTTAGGAATAAAATTAATAAAAAAACCCTTTTAAGTAATTTCGTGTACACTATGTTATATTTTCAAATCGATGCCATTTTCAGAATTGACGTCCCAGAAAACCATGGCACCCATATTCATATTATGACATTCCAACCCCATTGCACCCCCATAGGGGTGATTTTATGTCACGTCGGCTATGTTTGATTATAATTTAGTTGTTTTTTCGTAACCAGCGACCCAATAAACCATAAAAATAATACCCATGACGATATTCAGACTTTTTCATCCCATTTTAGAAATTTCAACCCCATCGCACCCCAGGGATGATTCTTGACAATCATCCCCTATTGGGGTAGTTACCCACGTTGAATTTTAAAATCGTTGTTGTTTTCGTAATCAGCGACCCGATAAACTATGAAAACAATACCCATGACGATTTTTAGATTTTTCACCCCACTTTACCCCTTTAGGGGCTGAATATTTAAAAATCCTGAAACACGTATTTACTCATTTATCTATAGAAGTACTTTTGAAAAGTTTCGGATAAAATAGTCCAACTAATCTTGTCTCCCCATATAAACTTTGAACCCCAGTTTCATCCCCTTAGGGGATGAATTTTGAAAAATCATTTCTTAGTTTACCCCTAGATGTCATAAGGAACCTACGTGCCAAATTTGGAATCTCTAGACCCAGCGGTTTGGGCTGTGCGTTGATATATCAGTCAGTCAGTCAGTCAGGACCTTGAATTTTAGGTATATAGATAAATAGAGAGATTTTGTAGATTGATCGAACTTTTTTATTTATGAACCGATTGAAATGAAACAAACACTAAATGTTATGTAGAGCAAACCGTAACCCATTAGTGAAAACTGCGTTCAAATAGGTTAAAACGTTTCTAAGATTAGCGTGCACAAACGTACAGACAAACAGACAAACAGATCAAAATTCTAATAATCATTGTTTTGGGTTCTATTGCGTTCATAAAGCCCCCTGTAATAGATTTTCTTATATATCTTCCATTTCTGCACACAGAGTTATTACTAAGCCAATTGACATATTTTTTATGCTAATTGTGGTCACCCATCCTAGTTGGAACCACGACAGGGGTTGCTTAACTTGCGTTAGCGCTACGACCTCTAAGCATCTCTCTCATTGTATTATTTACTTTAACGATGATAACATAATACCTTCATAAAGTTTCAGTTAATTCAACTGAAAAGTTTCAGTCAATTCAATTAATTGGTTATTTTGTACCATTTTATATGTGATTCTTTATATTAATATAACTTTTCTATTTATGAACCGATTGAAATGAAACAAACACTAAATGTTAAGTTGAGCAAACCTTAACGCATTAGTGAAAACCGTATTCAAATAGGTTAAGCCGTTTCTGAGATTAGCGTGCACAAACGTACGGACAAACAGACAAACAGACAAAAATTCTAAAAATCATTATTTTGGGTTCTATTGCGTTCATAAAGCCCCCATATATTAGTTTTTTTTATATATCTTCAATGTACAGACAGCGGCCAGTTACGATTTTATTATATGTATTAATTAATAATGATATAATTAGAATGCCCAATGTATTATTGAAAATACTGCCCCAAGGTAGGTACTTAAATAAAAAAGAAACTATATTTTACGTAAGGTTGTGACGAATGTAATAGGTGAATACAATAAAAGTAATTTAAATATAATTATGTTAATATAATTTACATTAAAATTACAATTTCTTTGGAACACAGATGAGTAATTTTTTATCATTTTAATATACAAATTGACCAGCTTTGTAATATTTTATAATTAATTACAGGCATTATTTTTCGTGATCCTAAATGTATTTTTATAAATTTGTCTCTTCTAATAAAACCACAAACAGCAGATGGAACAATCACAATTTTTAGATAGTTTTGAGTGACTTGTCGTCAAAAGGGACTTTCAGGTGTCACAAAGGGCTTTTTTTCAGAAGAGATGAAATGAAGTCCAAAGCTTTCCCTTCCCAGCTAATTCGAATGCGTCTATCTATCTCTTTGTTGAAATTACTGTATGGACTGAGACTACAGTCTTGGACGACTTCAATAACTATATTCTCTACAATAATCGGGCTAGAAATGAGAAAGTCATAATAATACATGACTTTTCTTATTTATTTTTACATTTACCTCACAAGAATATCGTACAAACATAAACAGAATTTTGTCGTCGAATCTCTATCCCTCGAGAGCTCGAGATTAAACCTTGAATTGTTACAATTTAATAAAACCTTCCTCGATGTTACAAGTTATATATAAAAAATCTAATCGAGCAGATTACAGTCACCTCGAGGTGCCGTTCAAATATGGAACAAGTTCGAAATTGGAAAAGGAATCGCGACATTTACTTCGGAGTCATGCAAATCGTAGGCACAAATAAAAAGTAAATTGCTAAACTTTCAGCGTTCCGCGGTTGCTGAGGTGAAGTATATATTGTAGTATATTGAGCGTAGTTGCCGCATTGCCCCAACCTCCCCTTTATGTAAACGCATTGGAATAAATTGTAATTTTTACCGTACTTGTTATTTTTAGATGATATTGCGAAAAGTATAGTTTTAAGTTCATGGTCGATTAAATCAAATAAATAATATTTACGTTATCACCCTTTTGACTATGTAGGTAACAATACTCTGTAGTCTGTAATAGTTTTTTTTTGTGTGCCTCATTGTGGTAAAAGTCTTTGTATCCAGGCCCGCGATTGGAAAAAGTTAAAAAGGTGTCCCGGATGGAATGACATTTAATGTTTCTTAACACCTGGGTCTGCGTTAAAATTGGAAATTATCAAATTTTAGTGAGTTATATTGAAAATTCATGTAGATTTTATTTCCCTATTAACATTTTGAAGCATGGAAGTTATTAATATTAAATTGTAAAATATTATTTTAGAATCAAATGGACCTGCTAAAGCCTCCAAGAACTAGGAATGAGATCAACTTCATTATAACTGTTAAGATGCGAATATTTGGGGATATCTCAGTGATCACTAGGTTTAGCACCGGTAGTGATCACCGACTTATATGAGGTACCCTAAATATTAGCGTGAAACTCTAGAGAGCCCGCATGATGAGGCAATTAGGACTTCATAACTGATTTAGCTAGCTGGAAACTACTGCGGACGTGGACGAGACAGCAGACCAAATAACGGAGGTAATACACGAAGTCGTCAAAGTACACTTTGGTTAAACTAAGCTCTCTGCGAGACTCTAGCTGTTACAAATAGGCGGCGAGACATGACAGCATCTGTAAGAGCTTTGACACAGTATATAGCTTTGAACAAGCAGATGAGAAAACTAATGCGGTGGGACATTCAGTTTTTGGAGTGTTCCGCAAAAAATAGGCACCGTCGTCGTGAGGGAATAGTCTTAAAAAATATAATGAGAAACCTAGATACACTCCGATTTTGTTTAAGATAAATTTACAGTTTTCTAGATTTATTCGCTCATTTATCAAACTGTCACTGAGTAGTTCTTGGGCACTGTACAAGTAATAGGACAAAATTACTACACATATTTTATCTTCAGAGCACGTAGACATATGATAATCGTTGTGCTTCTGTACCTTATGTTACCAGGATTGTAACATAAGTTGTACCAAGTTATTGAGAGTGTCTTTAGAATGATATTACAAATCTAGAAATAAAAGTTTTGATTTTAGTCTGCCTGGGAGTAAGATAACTAAGAAGCTCCTGGGAAAAGCGTTAGCGGAGGAGGTGGCAAATCGTGAATGATACTTCTTGTATTGTGTCTTAACTAACCGCTTCACATCAGGCGAATCGTATGCTTAGTAGCCAGCGAATGTGATTAAAAAAGAGGGGTTGCTCTCCGACCAGACCAGCAGACTTAATTAAATCTCTCACAAAATTCACTACATTTGACTGTTGCATTGAATTGAGACACATATTCAAATTCAAATTCAGTTTATTGGTGATTACAAGGTTAATTTACAATGATTTTAGGATGTCCTCTGTTCTGTTACAGAACTGTTTAAATAACCTGTATTAGAGGAGTCCTTCTTCTCCGTGGCGGATACAATATTTTACAAAATTTATGGTCATGGTAATTTACAGAATTAATCTAATCAGTTCTTAAAGACGTATCTCATTATCAGTTATCCTTATATAAATTGTGTACTTGTAGATTCGAGAAACATAACATATCAAGATCCTTCTCAGTGATGACCTGAGCACGACCACAACCGCTACGCCAAGAGCACCCTGAGACTGACAATAAGAAGCATGAAGCTTACTCTACCTGGGTTTTATTCAGATTCATCCTAATTGGAAGCAGCATAGAAACTATAAAAATAAATAATAATCGTATTTGTTATCACATTTTAAAGCGTGGTGTTTACCAATCCCAAAACTAAGCTGTTAGGTAAGGTTTACAACACGCCGTTTAGTACAAAAATGATCTAGCACCAAGGCGCCCCTCGATAGATACGTAGAGTGAAGAGGAGAAACAGTTGTATAGTTCTTGGTAGACTTCGTTTACTCCTGTTTTGTACTATTATCACTACCATCTTGTAGACACGGCCATCTAGTCCCAAACTAAGCAAAGCTTGTACTATGGGTACTAGATAACTGGTAATATACTTAAATATATATTTTTTGTAAATACATACAAATAATACATAGAAAATACCCAAACCAATACAATCAGACATGTATATGCACACAAATGTTTATCTTGTGCTGGGATCGAACCCGCAACCACGGAGTCAAAATGACCATTACTAACCATTCGTCCACCGAGCTCGTTCCTATGTACAAACAGCGGAGAAATTATATCATCATATATTACGCATATATTATTTGAGGAGAGGAGATGGCAGCCTGGAAAGGCTTGTTATTGTTGGCAACACCGAAGGCAAGAGAGCACGTGGCCGTTCACCAACAGGATGGTGTGACCAGGTGAAGGGGGCCGCCTCCTTTTCGAGATTCTATCAGGCAGTGAGGGCCACTTCGGACAGGAATCGATGGAGACAGATTGTCCGTTCGCGAGGTTCCTGTGACCACGATCCTCAGCAATGAGGGACCGAGTGAAGAAGAAGATATTACGCAAACTCGTACGTACACTGTTAAAGAAACTCAATAGTAATATTTTTTACTCAATAAAAAAGATAAACAATCATAACTTAGTTGTTACTTCCAGCATCTGCCCTTCTTGAGACTTCAATAGTTCGATAAACTTTGCTCCAAGTTGGAGGAAAATATTTAATGTTAGATTTTATTTGTGCTTCCTTTTGAGACGCGCGAGTCTGGATTCACTTAAGAATTTCATTTTAAAATGCAATATGTGTGTCACATTTTGTGATGCGACGGTTGGAATGTCGGTTTTGAATGATAATATGAAATTAGAGACTAGAGGATAGTCATGAGAAGTTTAGCGCCGTTGCACGTGTCATTCTAGTTGATCACGCAAGTTAAGCAATGTCGAGCGTAGCCTGTCAAAGGATGGGTTTGTTTATTACGAATTCTTCTTTGTTTCTGCAGGCATATCAGACCGTCAGTCCCGGCTGTTGTCGTTAGGTGAGATTCGTGAAATTTGTATTAAACCCGGAGTTTATTAGTTACATTAGTAGTACGCCAATGCTAGGCAACGGGCCGGGAGACCACCATACATTCCCACCACTATGTCTCCTGTGTAACCGTAGTAGTGTAGATTACTAGCGACCACCAAAAAAGGCAATGAAAAATGAAGTCAACGAATTTAATCAGAAAAAATTAGTAGGAGGAAAATGAGTAGGAGCTTTTGTAATTTGACTTTGAATGCTATGCAAGATCGATTTCTCTCTTCCATCAACCGCATAATGTAAATATTCTCGAAATAATTAGAGCCGTACGAAATCGATTTTCTCGTTTAATACTACAGGACCTTTAGACATATTCTTTACCTTATTTTAATGTCATCTAGGTTTTGGTTTATTCGTTCTGCAAGGTTTTGGACTACAAAAAAGCCTACAACACAGTTCTGCACGAGGAAATTCGACAGCTAACGAAAATTGTTGACATAGCTCTCAAAGTCAACAAACTGAAGTAGCAGTGGGCCGGCCACAGGAAAGTTCTCACGTCAGAATCAGGTCACGTTTGGGACGGCGAAGTGTTGACCGTCAACTCTTAATGTAGTAGTTAATCATACTTACTTGTACGTATTAATATGTGCTAAATGCTCTTCTGTATCTAACTAATGGCAACCATTACAGACTGTTCTATCAACGTACAGCCTAAACCACTAGACGGATCGAGTTTAAATTTGGCATATAGAGTGCTAAGTGTGAGATTTTGATCACATTCGAACGTGTTAACATCCTTTGAGTTTACAAAACGACCAAATTGACAAAAAGTTTCACTTCAAAATGTAGGGAAGTGTGAATTTTCAAAGTTACATATAAAAACTATGTGGAGTTTTGATATGTAACTTTGAAAATTCACAACATGAGAGTTCTTCTCTATTTGGTGGGTTTGTTTACTTTGGCATTATTGAACGCGAACAAAAAACTCGCTCTAAGCACTCAGGTGAAATTATGATAAATATTTATTTTGTTTTTAATAAATATTGTCAGACCAATTAGACAGCGCCATCTAGCCCCAAAGTAAGCGAAGCTTGTGTTATGGTACTAGACAACTGATAAACATACGTAAATACATTTTCTTTTTGTAAATACATACTTAAGATACATAGAAAACACCCAGACCAAGACAAACAGACATGTTCATGCACACAAATGTTTGTCCTATGTGGGAATCGAACCCATGAGCGTTGGTGTCGAAGCAGCGTCATTGACCGCTACGCCACCGAGCTCGTCGAATGATGTAGACATTCGTTAAAAAAGTGTTTTTTGAAAATTATTATGGAAAACTGGTATACGCGCATTTGAAGCCGCATGCGTAAGATAGTCATCTTTTTGTGATATAAAATGGCAAAGACAGAACTTATTAATTCCATGACATGTTAAAAGGCAACTGTTACTTTACGTTCTGTCAAAGCACAGGTAAACTCGACGGATGAAGCTGAAATTTGGCGTACTGGTAGCTAAGAAATATATTTTTAAAATCTATCCACAGACGAAATGTAAATAGATTACCACAGATAACTAGCATTGAATATGCAGTTGTTATAGAACGGAGGATTAATTATTTTTTATCTGAAATGAAAATCGACATGTTAGACAAAACTATTTGGCTATTATTGTGCATTTTATAAATTACTTCTTTGTTTTCCATATAATAAAAGTGACTGGCTTCATTTAGTACTGGCCACTTGTATAAGTAATATACATATTATTCAAGTAATATACATTGTTATATAATTATTATGACGTTTTTTTCATTTCAGACGATCTCCTAGTATGACTATTTTAGATTTCAGACGTTTTCTTAGTAGGTCGTTTTACTTTCATGACGTTATTGCATCCTGGTCATTTTGCTTATTTGACTTTCTGGTGACGGAGAGAAATACTGTGCCAAAGCATACTAATCTATAACATTGTCACCATGAGTTTGGCAATATCGCCCGCCATATTTGAATTCGCCAACACTCCTGAGATTTCTTTTTCAATTTGGAACTTGTACGGAACTTTATTGTGACGGGTGTCACACGGCGGAACATGAACCACTACCAGCTACTTCTATCACATAACAGTGTATTTTTTTTATTTCGGGTTCAATGGGAAAATAAACCATGTGACTTGTGGCGAAATCCTTTAATTTTTTTTTTATACTACTTCGGGTGGCAGACATGCATACGGCCCGCCTGATGTGAAGCGATTACCGTAGCAATATTAACGCTCGCAACATAAAATATCGCTCGCGCGCCGCCACCCCCGCCGACATCGCAGCATCTCCTTCCTTTCTGGTGACCTCACTCACTCGCAGGAACACAACAGCCCTCAAGGGAACCGTTATTTTGCTGCGGTATTCTGTGAGGTGGAGTTACATTCCCCAGTCGGATAGCTTACAATTACGCTCCCTACCTCTCTTTTAAAATCTTTTAGTACTTTTAAAGATACATATCATGCATACAGCATCTAGGATCCACTAGACCCACAGAATCTAGGATTTACGCGAAACTCTAGGTCTGTGACTAGACCTTAAGCTGTATAAAGGGAAGGGATCCTTACATTTGTTGTAAGACTGTTTATACACCTATAAATAAATAAATTATTTAACCTGTCGCGTGCCAAGGTTCCATAGAGGGTACAGCGTATGTATAATCTTGCTAAAATCCTTGGCATACGAAAGGTTAATACTTTTTTGCGTTGCAAACGTGTTTTTTTTATACAGTTAAGGTGGTAAACAATTATAGGACCTGCCCGATGGTAAGCAGTCATCGCAGCCGATGGACGCTCGCAACACCAGAGGCGTTGCCGACCCTGTAATAAACCTCTTCACGCCTTTCTTAAAGAACCTCATGCTGTAGTCTCTTGAAAAAACTGGCCAGGTTTAATAGTTCATTCTACAACCTGAGAGTCCATGGAAGAAAACCTCACTGGAACCGCACATTTCGCGACCATCTTAGCTCCAATGTGTGAGGATGAATTTCCCGCCGATGGCCAGCGGTACGATTGTAGGAGGAGGCTGTAGGCGTCTTATCATATAACTCTTCCGAACACAACCCATTGTTGTGTTTATACGTTTTCTACCTCAGCTGCCATAATTTTTGTATTATGTCAACTAAATCTTTATTTAAAATTTTATCTTATTCGAAAATATGATAACTTATATATATTTATTTAAATTAATAAAAATTTAGACTAGCCCACTTCGAACACATGTTTTTTCTTACTTCCCCGGTCGGCCAGCTTAAAAAATACGCTTTGCTCTACTTCTCTTTTTGATAGAGCTTTCGTCAGCAGGGTGTACTACGTGCAGTGAGGTTGGCTTTAGTTCAAATATGTTGATGAACCACTTATACCCCAAATTACAATACACACTTGTACCCCAAATACCAAGCACGATGACCTTCTGTTCTTATTTATTATTATTATATATTTTTGTTATTTATTAAAAACGTCATTAAAAATAATAAATGAACATAATAGGCGGACTTGATGCCGATTCCGTTCTCTTCTTTAATAATTATCTGCGGTAATTACGGCTTTTACGAAGTTCAAGCACTTGCTTAGCTTAATCCCATGCCTAGTTACACCTAGGAATTGTACTTAAGTACAGTACCCCAGTGCAAGACAAAACAATGTATTCTCTTAGATATACTATTTTTTGAGACGGGGGCACACCGCACATTCCCACCACTGTATCTCCTGTGTAGCCAGGATTAACAGCGGCGACCGCCAAAAAAAGGCAATGAACAATGAAGTTCATTGCAGTCCCAGTGGTAAAACTACGGCTGCCTTGGAACTCACAACGAATTTAATCAGAAGAAATTAGTAGGAGTAGGAAGCTTTTGGAATTTGACTTCCCCTCTTAGCAATGTGAGAGACAGCAATATGGCAAAGAAGGCATTAAAAGCCTAAAGAGATGGCTAGTCAAGTGAAGCTCAACTGCCGTGCACAACGTGTAACGTTGTAACGTGTAAGTTTCTAACACTATTGGGGACCTAAAACATTGAGTTGTTACCTAACACATCGATTCCAATATTATGAATTGAAAAATCGTCTGAACGCTTGGTAATTCTCCCTTGTTGCTACCAAATTTGAATAGTATACTACCCCGGATGCCACTTGCAATGAATTCAACATGTCATCCCGCTCCCGCCGCCAAAGATCACATTGCCAGAGAACATGGTGTGCTGTTTGATCGAATTCAGAATTAGCAATAGAACATTCGCACAAGTGCGACGGCACTTATTTAAACGAAAAGAGTTTAGCCTTAAAATTGCCATGTCCAGTTAAAAATTACGCAACGGGATGGTCGACTTCTAACCACTTTTTCTTTAATCTATCTCTTACCGATTGAAAGAACAGATACAAGTGGCGTCCTTTGGTAGAAGTTTCCCACCTTTCCTGCCATTCAGACACCAATGTTTCAAATACTTCATTATTAGGTTTGAACAGTCTAACTATTTTTTCACGATCAAGCGTTTTCAAGAAATCAGAGACCATATTTTTAGATGCATAGTACATTGAAGCGCGACGTTGTACTTCTAAGTCTACTGGTAACACACCTGCTAGCACGGGTAGTGCCTCGGTGCTTACAGTTCTATACGACTTACATAAAAATATCAGAGCAAGGCGCTGGCTTTGAAGCAATTTACGACGTGCTGCACGTATAGTAGCCCTATCTGCCCACGCAGGTGAACCGTCATAAATATACTATTATTAATAAACTACTTGTACTGTTCCATGTAATTGTAATGTAACAATATCAGCGTTTTATTAATAACAAAATGTCAACCATGTTCCACCAAGTGTCAACAATCAACAATTTCAACATTATTCTCTTACAGATGGCAGTGTCATGTGTCAGATGCCTTGTCACAAACATTTAATAATTTTAGAATACTTAAATTAAATTTTTTGTTGTTCAAAACTTAACCGTGTGACACTGTTCTCAATAAAGTAACAAAGTATGGGTAAAACTCGAAATTGAAAAAGAAATCTCTGGCGGGCCGGCGGTGGATGTAAATAGAGCGCGGGCAAAATTGCTAAACTCCGCCGGGGCTACAACGGACTTTGAAATTTCTTAAATTAACCCCTATATATATTAGGTGGATTACAATTTCCGTTTTTCCTCGTTTGGAATGCAATTTTTAAACGTGTTTATGTCAATGTTTAAGAGAGGTAGGGAGCGTAATTGTTAGCTACCTGGGACTGGGGAATATACCTCCACCTCACAGAATACCGCAGCCAAATAATAATTCCCTTGAGGGTTGTTGTGTTCCTGCGAGTGAGTGAAATCAACAGAAAGGAAGGAGATGCTGCGTTGGCAGCGGGGTGGAAGCGCGCGAGCGATATTTTATGTTGCGAACGTTACGGGCCCACCTGATGTGACGCGGTTACCGTAAGCATATTGCTTACGGTAACCACGTCACATCAGGTGGGCCCTAATGCTTGTCTGCCATTCGACGTAGTATATATAGACAAAAAAAAAGAATGTAAGAATTATATGTAACTAACAAATCGACTTATCCGTACAATAAAGTCTGACCTACAGGGTTCATAGTTCATTTCGTGGGTATATAGGGAGCTAATGTCAGATTGAAGGTTCATAGTCGCCGTCGTTGTCAACCCTTAACCATCCCACTGCTGGGATACGGGCCTTCCATAAATCGAAGGGGTTTAGAGCATACTCCAGCACGCTGCTCAAGTGCGGGTTGGCGGAGGCCAGTGTTTTCAAGCCGCCTAAAGCCACTGATGTGGCTTGACGACTGTCATCTAATTTAATGACAACAGCCGGGACCGACGGCTTAACGTGCCCTCCAAAGAACGGAGAAACTCGAAATAAATAAACCCATCCATAGAACAGAACAGTCTAAAAACATACTTGTCTAGAATTCATATTCCTTATCTCGTCTATACCGCAGTTATATCCCAATATATAGACCAAAGTGTTCACCAGAGCATCCTCCCCACTATGACCTACTGTGCATAGATTTGGACGCTGACCATTGGGCTGATTCACAGATTACAAGTCGAACACTGCACGCACAGCGAATGATGGTTGAGCAATGCTTGAGGTTTCTCTAGAATCGAATCCAGAACGAAGAAATTCCAAGGAGAACCACAGTGGTCAACATGGTTCTCAGAGACAGCAAGCTGAAGTAGCAGTGGGCTGGCCATGTCTGATAAGTCAACAATGGCAGATGGGGAAGCAAAGTCCTAGAGTAGAGGCCACGTATGGGGCGACGTAAGGCGCCCTCTCTCTAGATGGATCTACGACCTCAAAAAAGTAGCTGGTAACGGTTGGATGCGGAAAGCGGAGGATATGGGGAAAATCCAACAGTGTGTAGACTGATAATGATCATTATAATCTCGTCTAGCTATTTAAATCGTTTTTGCTCTATGATTACATCGAACTCTGTGCTACGAATGAGTCGAAATATCGTTATTAATGAAGTTTATTGGCATTCTTTGTTACTTCATCACGAAGATGCTGCTTAAACTGGATAGAGCTGTATCCTGGTAACGTTCTAGGTTAAGATTTTTTTTATATATGAGAGGGCGGCAAATGAGCATGTGGATCACCTGATGGAAGTCACCATCGTCCATGGACACCAAGGGATCGCCGATCCATTGCCAGCTTTTTAAGGGAAATAAAGGCTCTGTTCTGGAAGGCTATCATGTCGTAATTGTGTGGAAATACCGTTGAGGGAAATTGATTCCACAGTTTCACCGTTCGTGATATAAAATATCTTAGGAAACGTACTGTAGTAGATCGCCAACTATCAAGATGATATGCTTGCCGCTTTTCATATGCATCATCTCCTACCTTTCTTTATACCTAATTATTAGGTATAAATACTAGGTTAAGTATCTACCTCATAACTAAATACCTATGCATACAAAGTATACTTTACCTTCGCACATTTATTTTAAAATACCGAGAGCCCGGCATCCACATAACCTTGTTCTTTTAGGCATACATACATATTTATAGTCTGCCCTGTCGCAGACGGGTTTTTAATTTGTCTTTTATTCACATATTGCTAATTGTTTCCCCACATGTATGACAACTTTATTATCAATATAATATAATAGGTAGGGGAAAAAGTCTTTTCGCATTATAGTATGTATGAACTTGTATTAAAATCTCTTTGGTTATACCATTTGTATCTGGCAGGTTTTGATATCTTTAAAAAGTTTAAATTTTAAAAAAGATGATTCCAAATTCAAATTAGGTAAATGTGTGATTTTCATTTGTTTTTTTTACTGTCAAGATTAGTGAATCTAATGAAGAAATTTGATTCATTTTAAAATTTTACTACAAAAAAGGTAAAAATGCAACGCAAGCTGCGAAAAAAATTTGTGACGTTTATGGACCTAGTGCAGTGTCTGTGAGAGTAGCACAAATTTGGTTTAAGCGTTTTCAATCAGGAAATTTTGATGTGAAAGATGCACGTCGCTCTGGTCGCCCTGTTACGGATAAAATGGATGCCATTTTTGAAAAAGTGGAGCAAGATCGGCATATCAGTAGTTACGACGTAGCTGAAGAGTTAGGAATTGACCACTAAACAGTTTTGACGCATTTGAAAAAAGCAGGGTACACTAAAAAGCTCGATATTTGGGTGCCTCACGATCTCACTGAAAGAAACTTAATGAACCGTGTACTCATTTGCGATTCTTTTCTACGACGTAATGAAAGCGAACCGTTTTTGAAGAAGCTTATAACTGGTGATGAAAAGTGGATCACGTACGACAAGAACGTGCGAAAAAGGTCGTGGTCAATGGCCGGTCAGGCTTCACAGACTCTGGCAAAACCCGGGTTAACCCGCAACAAGGTGATGCTGTGTGTATGGTGGGATTGGAAGGGCATTATTCATTATGAGCTGTTACCGCCAGGCAGGACTATCGATTCTGAACTCTACTGTGAACAACTGATGAGATTAAAGCAAAAAGTTGAGAGAAAGCGGCCGGAATTAATTAACAGAAGGGGTGTGATTTTTCATCATGATAACGCTAGACCTCACACATCTTTAGCCACTCAGCAAAAATTAAGAGAGTTTGACTGGGAGGTGTTAATGCATCCGCCGTATAGTCCTGACCTTGCACCTTCTGATTTCCACCTGTTTCGGTCTCTTCAGAATTCTTTAGGCATTGTCAGGTTAACATCACGAGAAGACTGCCAAAACCACTTGTCGTGGTTTTTTGAATAGAAGTCCCAAATTTTCTATAGTAATGGGATCATGTCTCTACCTACAAGATGGCAAAAAGTTATCGAACAAAATGGCACCTACATACTTTAGTTAAATGTAAATAAACTTTATTAAAAAATGTTTTGAATTTTTATATAAAATACGAAAAGACTTTTTCCCCAACCTAATATAAAAGAAAGTTTTTGGTTTACATGAGAGTGGGCAAATGATGTGGTGGAAACGAGTCTGATGAAAAGCAATTGTTTTTGGATTAAATACATTCATTATTGTTATTGCCAAATTCATCATGATAATGTACTTTGTGTTTCATCATCATGATAATGTTATATGTTATTGTGTACATATTGTTTCAATTATTGTCTCATATTGTGATGTTAATAAATATATTTTATTTCTTTCTTTATTGCAAAAGTTCGATTAGTTACACCATTTACGACTAAGAAGAGCATGACCGACTTTTTAGATCTTTGATTTGGTTTCTCCGAACTGCAGAAATTTCTATATCAGAAAAATTAACGAAATAAAATATGGTGAAATTATGAGAACCAGGTTTGTACGGGAAATCCACAGGAATGAGATAAGAATGGGTAGATTGAGTCAAACTGTGGGTGGGTATCAAGTTTCTTCTAAATCTTATCGTTCTATAACGGCTCGTCTATGCTAGTTACCATACGAAGTAGCCTAAGAAAATAATTTTCAGCTATGACAAACAATAAAATCAATACAATGTAAAAATAACTCCCCGAGTCAACTAGTTTCTTTATTATATGTTGTCTTCGATCACCTACGTACTTCTGAACAGCAATTAAATATATTTTAAAGAGAGGTAGGGCTGTTGCGCCCTAGGGGGCAAGCACCTCCACCTCACCGAAGACCTCTGTCCAATAACCATATTGTTAATTGAGAATTGTTTTAGGGGTACCTACCTACCGCCTAGGCTGAAGCCGATTCCGATCTAATTTTGTAATTTCAAAAATAGATCTTAGGTTTAAGTTATTGATAAACATCTTTTTATCGTATTTATAAAAAATATATTTAAGTATAGGTAATATCAGTTATCCAGTACCTTTCTTAACTTGCATGTTCAATTAGACTGACACTCGCAACGATGCCATCAAGCTCCTCTATATATAAGGATATAATTAAATTAGTACCTATATAACACAGTATTCCGCTTTTTATATATTTTATCAAGCCAATATGGTTCACTGAAATTGTTGAAAAGTTTTTACAATAAGAATGTTTCATGAGAGCTGATTTATCATATTTCAGGCAATTTGATCTACACTACTTCGCGTGCTTCCGCCACCAATTTGTACATGCAAACCATTACCGGCCGGCACCCACCCACCGTTAGTAGATGCATGCGACTGCCGTGGCTGCTTTGGTCGTCTCAGCTCCAGCTGCTGCGATCGTATCTGCGACTCTCCAACGTGCCTCCGCCCCGACTGCCGTGGTCGTCTCTGCGACACGTGTTTCGCCTATACGCAAGACATCATCAGACGAACTTTATACGAGTATGTTGATGGTTAGAACAACAACTTACAAATCTAACTATCTAATAAGGCTACATTTATACATTGAACTTCGACGAGCTCGGTGGTCGAATGGTTAGCAATGGCCACTTTGACTCCGAGGTCGCGGGTTCGATTACCGCACAAGACAAACATTTGTGTGCATGAACATGTCTGTTTGTCTTGGTCTGGGTATTTTCTATGTATTATAAGTACGTATTTACAAAAAAAAATGTATTAAAGTACATTTATCAGTTGTCTAATACCCATAACACAAGCTTTGCGCTTAATTTGGGACTAGATGGCGCTGTGTAAATTGTCCAGAAATATTTATTTATTTATTATTTATTGAACTCGGGCAAAGCTGCGGCGAGTCGCTTAGGTACCTATATAGCTTTATACGTCTAGTCAAATCCCACTTCATTAAGCTATCATACCATCAGCATACCCTCAAGAATAACCATGAAGATATACGGTCATTACGGCACTCCTAAACCTAAAGTATCAGTTTCAATTATGTACCGCAGAGAATAAACTTCACATAAACAGCTGATTACGAGCATGAGCCAGCTTAGGGCTCTTTAGTCAACTGAACTCGCTCCAAACTTAGCCCGCGAGATGAATTAACTATTTCCTAAATTTATAATTTCGTTTTGTGGACTGAACTCACTTTAAAACAAGTATGTAAACTACTGTATAATTTGTAATCTATGTACAGGTGTGTATAAGAAATTGTGAAGAAACAAAATGATATAATAATATTCATCATCATCATCATCAGGGCATTTCAGTCTCCACTACAGGAACACGACCCTCTCTCGTCCGTCATAGACTGAAGGATTTAGCCTACACTTCCCACGCTGGCCAGACGGGTCGGGGAGGCCTCATCGATGTTTTATAATGTATTTCCCTTGGTCGCCTTGTACGACATCCACGAGAAGAGGCGGAGTGATTCTATTCTAGTCTTCCGGAAACCACACGGCCAAATTTTAATAATAGTATTCAAAAATCATTCGTGGTTGAATGACTATTTACTTAAGTAAAGCACAAAATCTTTTATCAGAGTCTTCACCTATAAATACCCAAATCCACAAGTTACACAATGAACAGCCTCGTTTACCGCAATCTACACCAACAAAACTACATACTAACTCTCAAACATTTTTAGATTCACCAATAATCACAGAGAATGAAGCATCGGATGAATCTTTTTCCTCGCCGTTATTGTCTAAAAGTGTAGATGGCACAACATCCGAAATACTAACAATTCAGAAACTTAAAGAAAAAGTATCGATTCTTACATGTGAACTGGAAAGTACTCAAAATCAGTTGGAAAATACAATATTAGAAAATAATGAGATGCAAAGATTAATTACAAAAATGACTTCGGAAATTAATTTATTAAAAGCATTATGCCAAAAACCTTTAGATGACAGTATGATCTGTAGCAGTGTAAAAAAGAAAACAAGACAGTCTATTTCGTACAACGGCTTGAATTCCGCAACAACATCGCCGAACGTGAATCGAAACAACAATATAAAAATAATTCATATGCAACAGATAATTACAGAACTACACCAAAAAATAAAAAATGCAGACATGGAAATTGGCCAACTTAATAAACAAATAGAAATACTGTCAATGAAATTGAAAAGCAACATAAAACCAATTATTTTACCAACAAATACAAGGCGAAACCAAAAATTTGACGAACCGGAGAGGAAAATATTTATCTGCGGAACCCAACAATGCGTGGGATTAGCAGCAACAATCTCACACTCAAGAAACAACACAAACTATGAAAAATATAAAATATCCGCAGAAACGAAACCTAATGCACCTAGTACGGAAATAACAAAAAGTTGTAGTAATATGTCATTGTCAGAAAAAGATAAACTAGTATTGTGTTTAGGCGAAAATGATTACAATTATAAAATAACTTTAAGACAATTAAGAATTATATTGAATATGTTTGACAAACAGACTATAGTTGTATTAGGCGTTCCAAACAACAATAACTTAAATGTAACTAAACTTAATAACAGTATTGAAAATTTGTGTAACCAGTACAAAAATTGTAATTTTTTGAATTGTAAATACGACAATGTAATGGACATTTGTAAAAAAATTAATTATGTAATTGACTACAGTGACTATAGAAATAAATACTTAGACATTTCTCAACTTAAGAAAATAATTAAAACACGTAATAAATCTGGTTCTAAATTGTCTGCCGTTGAATCCAAGCCCAAAAAAGGCACGATACCTTTTTATTTTAGCAACAGCAATAGACATGTAGCTCGAGACACTAAAAATAATGACGATCAGCCCGCACAAATTTCAGTTCCTACAAAAAAAGGTACTATCCCGTACTACTTTCCCATGACAAATAGGAAAGAAAAATTTTTTCGAGACTAAAAATACAGAACGACATTTTAGAATCCTTCATCAAAATATAGCTAGTGTCCTATCAAAAAAAGAAATATTAGAATTAACATTACTTGAGCTTAGAGAAAATTTTATGGATCCAGATGTCTTATGTCTGAATAACAATACTGAAACATTCCTATCAGAAAACTGCGATAGTCGTCTTAAATTTAATGACTATGTAATTGCAGCGAGCTTCTGTAGAGAAAATAAGAGGGGCGGGTCTTGTATTCTTATAAAAAAAGGTATAATGTACAAATGCTTAACATTAACGAAAAAATATGCCACAAAGAAAAATTTCGAAGCCTGTGGCATTGAAATTCCACAACATAATTTAATTATAATTTGTCTCTATAGAACCCCAAACTCAGACGCCAGTATATTATTGACAAAACTTGACGAACTATTAAACAACATTACCCAAAAGTATACATCTAAAAAGCGAATTGTTATAGCAGGAGACATTAACATAAACACACTGAAAAAACATGATATGGCGGATGATTTACAGGATCTATGTAATAATCACAATTTGAAAATCCATATTAATGTTCCTACACGTAAATTATCGTGCATAGACCACATTCTCAGCAATATTTCAGAGGCGAAAAGTAGAGTTCTGCCGCTTCATCTCTCTGACCATGACACAGCACAACTGCTGAGTTTTCCCGTAAAGAATAAATCAATGGGATATACGCATTCTTATTTCATTTATAGAAGAGACTATAGTAAAGAGAACATCCAAAAGTATAAAGAATGTTTACAGAATCTTACTTGGTCAGAAGTATATGATGAAACGGACATAAACAAAGCATTCGATAGTTTTCATAACATGATATGTCTATTGTATAATCTTTGTTTCCCCAAAATTAAAATTAAAATTAATAATTGTAATACAAAGAATAACTGGATAAGCCAAGGGTTAAAAATAAGCTGTAAAACAAAAAGGACACTACGTCATAATTATTATACAAACAAAAATATACACAATAAAAATAAATATATGACATACTCAAAATTATTGAAAAAATGCATTTATAAATCTAAGCAAAATGAAAATATTAAGTTCATGGAAAAAAATGACAATAAATGTAAAGCAGCATGGTCAATCATCAAAAGAGAAATATCCAAAAATGAAATCAAAGGAACTATAACTGAAATAATAATTGACAACAAAACCATAACTGACCCTACAGAAATAGCGAATGCATTTAATGACCATTTTATAGGACTGGTAGACAAACAATCAAAAATATTACATGACAAGCCAACCTGTTTGAGAGCTAATTCAATGTATCTCAAACCAGTGTCGGAAGAGGAAGTGAAAAAGGTAATAAAATTATTACATAGCACGAAATCGGAGGGTTATGATGAAATTAACACTAAAATAATAAAAGAATGCACAGAAGAATTAGTAGTTATTTTGACACATCTAATCAATATGTCATTCTCTTTGGGGACTTTTCCAGATGCGTTGAAATTGGAGACAAATGACATAAACAATTATCGTCCAATCACTCTTATACCAATAATATCAAAGATATTTGAAAAATGCTTGTACAACAGAATAATCGACTATTGCAATAAATATAATATTATCAAAGATGAACAATATGGTTTCCAGAAGAATAAGTCCACTACTTTGGCTACTTATTCTGTTATCAAAAGAATATTGACTAGTCTTAATAAAAACCATTGGACCACAGGGTTATTCTTTGACTTATCTAAGGCGTTTGACTTCGTTTCACATGAGCACTGCAATGGCTGGCATCATATTTGTCAGACAGACAGCAATATGTTATGATTAATAAAATTAACGAAAATAAAGACATGATATCGTATGCATCTAAATTTAAGACAAACAAATACGGCGTCCCACAAGGGAGTATCTTGGGTCCAATCCTCTTTTTAATTTATATTAACAATATCACAGACATTATAAATCATAAATGTATATTATATGCAGATGACATCTCAATTATTGTGACATGCGAAAAATCTATTAATTCGAAATTGCGACATGAAACAGACATTAATAATACAATTGACAAAGTGATAGAATGGCTTAATCTAAATAATTTACAATTTAATTTAAATAAATCACATTATATTCAATTTAATAAATCATCTAATATAAAATATAATTTGAAAATGAATATATCGAAAATTAAAGAAGTAACACAAACTATGTTTTTGGGGACATTCATAGATCAACATGTGAATTGGAAAATGCAAGTAGAGGACATATGCACGAAGGTAAATAAATTTGTATACGCTCTAAAACAAGTAAAACATGTAACAAATAGACAAACTGCCGTAATGACGTATCGAGCATATGTTGAATCTGTATTACGTTATGGAATTGTTGTATGGGGTAATGGTACAGATATCCAAAGAGCCTTTATTGCCCAAAAGAAATGCATTCGTGCAATGTGTGGATTGAAACCTAAGGAATCGTGCAGACCATTTTTCAAGAACCTTGGTTTATTACCTCTTCCATCACTTTATATATATGAAGTTTGTATGTTTGTATCTAAGAACAAAATTTTATTTAAAAAAGCAAGTGATATATATTCTCGTAACACAAGAAACCCTGATAGACTGGCATATGACGAAACGCCTAAACTTGAAAAATATAAGGTTAGTTGTTTATGTATGTGCGTTAAAATATTTAATAAGATACCAGAGGACATAAAAATGTTAAGTCACGTACGTTTTAAAAAAGCATTATATAAATGGCTCACAGACAAAAAATTTTATAGCTTAAGTGATTTCTGTAACTAATATTTGCATGCTATTTCTTATAGCAAAACATGTATGTTCAGGTACAATTTATGTGTTAACACCCTTGTATACCATGTTTTAAAGCAAATAAAAATTTATTATTATTATTATTATCTCTTTTTATCTCTTTTTAATCACGGGTCAAGCCCGGTCATTTGATAGGCGTGCGCGGGGATATGGATCCAACGCGTAGGGTCCCCTTTGAGAAGTTTGATGTAATGTTGTACGCCCGCCGTGACCCGCTCCAGGATATGTCAATGGAACGACATACCCATGAGCAGGTCTCGGCAGGCGTTGAGACTATTGCGAAGTGTGATGGAAAATAAATGGGCTATGGAGATGAGATCTGGGTGAACTTAATACCGGGCTATTACAGAAGAGGGACGGACGCCTGCCATAACTGCTTTTATTGCTAGTTATTTGCGGCAGGCGGTGGCTTGCCACTCACTAGATGGGCCCCCGAAATGCCAGGAAAACGGCCGGGGGCAACACCGGTGTGAGTGACTCAGGGATGTCGAGAGGTGTGCTGCGCTTTCTCCGAAGTTACTCGCGGCGTGATGCCCTTTAACACTTCCACCCCTGGAGCATATAGCTCTAGCGGCTCCTCTCTGGACGGCCAATGAAGGCAAGACAGAGCTGAGAGTCCTGCGGGCCTTCTTGTGTTTACACTCCGACCGACGAAGACACGTTGGATACGAAGGCCCTGACCGACTCTCTGGAGACTCGGGTCCGTGGTGTCGCTACTCACACAACAGCTCGCCACACAAGCTGCCCTGCGGACTTAATAATAATAATAATAATAAATTAAATAAGACAGCTTACATAATAGACGTAGCCATACCCAATACACACAACATACAAAAAACTGTGACCGAGAAAATACAGAAATATACCGAGCTAAAAGAAGAAATAAAAAGGATCTGGAAATTACAAAATGTTTTAATTATCCCGCTGGTGCTCTCTGGTACAGGAGTAATACCTAAAAATTTACATCACTACATAAAACTACTTGATCTACCCGAATCTATATACATCACAGCACAAAAAGCGGCTATCCTTAACACTTGTCGCATAGTCCGCAAATTCCTACAAGACTAATTTATACATATAAAAAATGAATGTTACTTGGTGGACAACCCGTAACTTTCTGATCACCAAAATATTCTTAAAATATTTTGAGAAAATCAAACAAAAACAAATAATAATAATTTATTATTATTATTATTATGATTATTTGAAACCAATTTAGCTAAAAATCATAGTGGCTTGTTTAATAATTACATAAGATTGCATTTGGGAGTACTATTACTAGGGGATACTAGTTTTTTTTTTTTTCAATTTGATATTTCTCATAACTAATTTGCTCTAAGGATATTATACAAAAAACAATCACAATGTTTGTGCTCCGTCGCGTCGTTGTGCCTCTTGAGAAAAAACAAATTCTATATATAACCAAAGTCAACTTCACCTGCACGGGGTGCACCCTGCTGACTGACAAACGAAGCTCTGGCGAAAAAAAATGTAGGGAGCGTAATTGTAAGCTACTCGACTGGGGAATGTACCTCCACGTTACAGAATACCGCAGCTAAATAACAATTCCCTTGAGGGTTGTTGTTTTCCTGAGGAATCGCTTCACATTACGCGGGCCGTATGCCTGTCTGCCAGCCGACGTAGTATAAAAAATCTTTTATTATAGTTATATCCGAATTAAATTTTGAATTTCCATTGCTGAATAAAAATTACAAAAATATATACTTTATAAAAGAATATGACAAGTGCAACTACACCACGTTTTTTTTTTCTCTTAAATTAACCTTTAAATTTTTGACATCGTCGTAATCAGGTAATAATCCTAATATCCTGTACTATTAAACAAGTTATACTTATATAATCTTCTTTATAAATAAAAATTTATGTTTGTGTGTTTGTCCTCTATGTATACGTTTACCAATCATCTAATTGCAATGAAACTTTGCTGGGTTGTTCTGCTATACCGTGTAAGGTTCAGACAGGCAATGTCTGTCGAGATAGATAGTATATAATAATTATATTATGTTACACGATCTCACAAATGGCTCTAACGTTTTCAATGAAATTCACTGTATAGGGGTTTTCGAAGACGAAAAATCGATCTCAACTATCGGAAAATTAATTTTCGTTTAAAAATTGATTTATCATAAATACAAAACAGTACATACATAGCATTTATAGCACTACATGATAATATAGTAAGAGGGTCCCCCTCTAGAACTAAACATACGTAGGTCAAATGCTTCACATCTCATTGGAATTTGAATTACTGTCGGATATTATATTGAATTTTCTTGGTCAGTACATCCAAACCGCACCCTTTTATTTCCATTCCCGTTTCTGGGCCACGTAAGACGCTGATCGATCGCTTCGGGTCAGGTGGTTTCCGGTTCCATATTCTATTATAATATTAATGTATTCGCCCGGTTTTGTTGTGTTTGTTGAGTAATCGACGTGTACAATCAGTGTAAGGTTGAATATTTTATCGTGTAGTTTATACGCCATGACAAATAACCGCTTTATGTGTTATTTTTATGCTGCCTTCAAATTTTAGGATGATGACCTCGAGGGCTGTCAATGGACAGTGGACGAGGGTGGCATTGATTGAAAATAGTCAGTATTTTCAATCAATGCCACCCTCGTCCACTGTCCATGAATATGAATGACAATGTTAGAAAATAAGTTGTAGATTATTACAACTTATTTTCAGTAAAAACGCAGTATTGTGTTAACAACACTGCGTTTTTTTAATAATAAAGAACATATTTCCATATTTTTTATTCTATTATTTTTTTATATACCTATGAGTGGGGGCAAAGGACCATATGGGTCACCTAATGGAAATCAATCACCACCGCCTATGGAAATTAGCAACACCAAGGGATCGCCGATCCATTGCCCGCCTATACTCCTTCCTTTCTTTCTTTCTGGTGACCTCACTCACTCGCTGCGACGCAACAACCCTCAAGGGAATTGTTATTTAGCTACAGTATTCTGTAAGGTGGAAGTATTTTCTCAGTCGAGCAGCTTAAAAATTACGATATTCCCTACCTGTCTATGAATAATTTCTTAAATATTTTCATAACGATAAAACATCAAATATCATCCACCATGATATTTGATGTCTACTATCACTAAATAGCGGTACAAAATGAAAATATCACATTAGATTAGCGTATAGTCTGTCTATATGCTAAGTTTCATTAGTTATGTAGTATTTTTTATGCCGATAACATGCTTAGGCAGGAAATGCCACGGATAGAAACTAGTTTCCTATAGGAAACAATACTTATAAGTATCCATTTGTTTTAGTTATGGAATTAAAAAAACAGTGTATGCAAATCGTTTCTTTGAGAAAGTTGTTTGACATTATGATAAGAATCATAAGTACTTAAGTATATTAGGATACTAAATATCACTCACTTTTACATGTAATACTTTTGATCGATTCCACAGTATAACGTATAAGTAATAGTTGTCGATACTCTACAAAATAATACCGCTATTGAAATGAAATGAAATGTCTTTATTTGCAGTAACACGGTGGATCGAAACAGATGATACGAGTATATATTATAGCATGCCCCAACAAATACAGAACAAGCGTATCACACCAATTGAACAATTATTTATTAATTTATGTCAAATTACTAATAAATATAGATACTATAGACACATTCTTTTAAAAGAATATTGTATGGCGATTTTTTTAAAGTATTAAAGGGTAGTGTATTTATACTCTGATAGTAAGTCACATAGCATTATAGACATATTGAAGCTATTTAAAAAATAAACAGGTTGTACTTCATGAGGGCATGACCAATCTGACCACTATAAAAATATAATAAAATGAATAAAAATCACCGATTACCGTATTAGCGCCGCCAAACAAAGTCAAAAAAATTGCAAAATATCAAATCGATATTCCATCCAACTTGCGAGTTTTAAGTTTTTACATATTGTTACAATCTATAAGCTATCTTACATCTATATAGGCTATGATTTACGAAAACTGCTTAACATCAGCGGCCCGTATATTTGTCTGTAATCCAACGTAGCATAAAAAAAGTTACACCATAGGCAAAGCTAATGAAATAGCTTACTTACCATAAACATCGATGCATCCGATCTGCCATTTCATACTGGGCTGTGTGTTTATCTGACACATGTAACAACCGCGGTCTTCTGCCCTCAAAGGTCGAATCCTTAGCTGCCAAGTCATAGGAGCGTCCAAGTTCACTGAGTACCGGCTGCTGAGGACTGTCCGATCGTGCATCGTTAGGACGGTCTGGTCTTCTGCTCTTAGCCATCCTACCTGGAAATAAAGTTTAATTTAAACAAGATATAATAATAATAAATATTTATATATATATATAAACATATACAACATCACATCAAACTTCTCAAAGGGGCCCTACACGTTGGATCTATATCCCCGCGCAGGCCTATCAAATGACCGGGCTCGACCCGTGAATTAAGAGAGATAAATATTTATTTCAGATAAATTTCCATCCACAGATTGTTAGACTATGTATCATAAGTATGTATTTACAAAAAAAAATGTATTTACGTATGTTTATCAGTTGTGTAGTACCCATAACACAATCTTCGCTTACTTTGGTGCTAGATGGCGCTGTGTAATTTGTCTGGCAATATTTATTTATTGTGTACTAGCGACCCGCCCCGGCTTCGCACGGGTGCAATGCTGATACTAAATGTATTACAGAAGGTCTTTGCGCTTTGTCCTATCCAGTCCTTCCCCAGTTATAGGCACACGCCGCCGGCTCCGCGGCCGGTACCGCCACAGCCGTTATGTCCCTGCATTTTAAATGTGTAATATCTTCTAAACTATTCATTTAAATTACATGCTGTGAAGGGCCATATTGATCTATATTAAATGCGCAATGTATTTAAGGTACTTAATTGGATAAGGATTAATTCTGTATTGCTTAAAATCGCTTCGTAAATAAGGCATTATTTCTTGTAAAAAGCAAAGGATAAAATAACGGTTATTGTGTGTTACCACTAAGAGATAGACATATACCATCGCGAACTTTTTTGTAGACCATTTTAAGGTGAACAATACTGTACTACATTGTTTTGATCTATCTCGTTGGGTTCAGCCAGCGTTTGCAATGAAAGAGCAAAAAAATGTGTTTATTTACGACATCACATTAGAAACCTCTAAATTATCAGTGTTTTTCTACTATGTTATGCATATATTATACATATAAACTTTCCAGTTGAATCACTCTATCTATTAAAAAAAACCGCATCATAATCCGTTGCGTAGTTTCAAAGATTTAAGCATACAAAGGGACATAGGGACAGAGAAAGCGACTTTGTTTTATACTATGTAGTGATTTACCATATAACCCTACGCCTAGTTTATACGAGTAGCCTACTTTTACATCAGGTACGGCCTCAAGGAAGTCTTTCCAACTTACAACAAACTGTGATCAAATAAAGTGTCTCTCCTCTCTCCTGTAAAGTTCTACGCTGCAACAGCAACGCGCTGCATTTTTGTGTTTCGAACGACGATATATGTATTGCGATTGTCCATAAGCTTCGTAGCATTGCAGTAATAGCTGACTGCTTACCATCAGGTAGGTTGTAAGCTTGTTTGCCACATTAGTTATAGTGATTCTTATAATATTATTATACTTTAAATTATTGATATTATTTTTTGATTAGCGACTCCTGCCCATTCCATGCACAAATTCGTTACACTAGATTGCATTGAAAAGATAGCTCTCAGCAATAAGGCCGCCTTGTTGCATATATACAAGGCTGTAATAATTTATTGATTCACTGTAGGGGAGAGGGCCCGCACCTTTGTATTATTAGTATCTATATATATAAAAATCAATGCCACTTTTCGTTGTAATTTTATAACTCAAGAACGGGCTCACGTATCCAAACCAAATGTTTAGGCTTTGTTCGGACTATTTAGTAGATGGTTTATGTGAAGTTTGCACAAAATCGGTAGAGCGGTTCTTCATTTATCACATTTTTAAAATAATTAATTGTTGGATTAAGTTTTAAAATAGCTAGCAATTAATAAAATATTTTTTTGTTTGAATAAATGAATTTGATGTTCCAATTATTTTTCTTATTATTTCACTTTATACGTAGCGAAGCACGTACCGGGCCGCTAGTTTTTATAAATAGAACTGGGGTTGATATTAAATAATAAAAAATATATTTATTTATTTTGACCCACGAAACTAACGCAATTTCCATTTTTTTGTAACCCCTATTTTGTTCAAATCTGCCCCATCCGCGGGGCACATTTGAAACCCCTAGGGGCAGTATTGAAAAACCAGGATAAAATAAAAATCATCTAACTTAGAACATATTCAACACTACATTTAAATTATTTGCAGTTTATATTATCATTGAACGTAGCCATTTATACCTACTTAAACTAGTTATTACTTAAATAAAATGTATAAAACTCTAAACAGTCTGGGGCAGTCTTGCACAAGATTAAACTAACAAGATATAAAAGAGATCAATATGAACATTGCAAAAGATACCTATCTTAATAAAAATACAACGTCTTAGGAACGTACTTTAAAAGCTTTAAATAATATAATAGCCTTAATGACAAGCAAGAAGAAACATAAAAATTAAAAACAAAATAAATTAAAACATTGGTAGTTAGAACTTAGCACTGTTTAAATTTACTAAAGTCAAATTTGAAGGTTAAAAGAGCAGCTGTTCGTGAAATTCCTGCAGTACATGGCTATGGAAGTTTCATCACAATATCCGTAATAGGAATGAAAGATTGATCTGCTTTGTCAGATCCAAAAATTTAAAACCGAACTTCTTGATTGTCTTGAAAAATACTTACGATGGCTGCGTATTTATTTGGTTAGGTACCCATAGGGGCACTTTTGAACAGTTTATTCAAAAGTGCCCCAGCAATTTTAGCTCAAATCTGCCCCAACACTATCTTGAATAAATAAACATATCTAGACGAAAAACTTACTTGAGTTCAAATTAATTTTCATTTGTAATACTCGGGATATAATACATACAACGCTATAACATAATAACAACTTGAAAATAATTCTTAACTTGTCAG
Source organism: Hypsopygia costalis (assembly GCA_937001555.2). Classification (NCBI taxonomy): domain Eukaryota; kingdom Metazoa; phylum Arthropoda; class Insecta; order Lepidoptera; family Pyralidae; genus Hypsopygia; species Hypsopygia costalis. Next base: position 6,377,538 of record OW443339.2, read on the forward strand.
TAATTTTTGCTTACAAATAAAAAAAATATTTATTTACTTTTGTCTTTGTAAACAAACCGCAGAATGATTTTCAAAATAACACTGACACTGACGTAAGTTAGGAACTGACTGACAGATGTTTAGATCGGTGTTACCAATATTAAAATGATTTCGGAAAGATACAGAATACGTTCATAAAACAAACAATTCAAAACTGCCTCTGTTATAAATTTGTATTATATAAATAAAGCATATTCTATCTATCTAGTTGTATAAAAAAAACACAATGACCAAATAAAAGTATCATAAGTGTCAATCCAAAATATTTTCTATTATACAATACAATAAAATGCACTTTATTGCACCAATAAAAAATACAAAAAAGTACAATGTACAGAATTAGAGTACAAAGGGCAAATGCATGCCAAATTTCATCTCTCCAGTCGTTTATCCATGAAAGAGTAACATAACCGTCCATTCATAAATACATCCTTACAAACTTCATATTCATATTTACAATTTAAGTAAGTCGAAAAACAGAGCTAATAACAAAAGCCTACAAAAATCCCACGAAACGGATAAAAAACGGTTAGTTAAGTAGATAAACAACCCACAGCCATTTTGATTAAAAAGAGAAACATTCCGAAATCTCTCCTTTTCTCGGTTGCAATTAGACCCACAAAAATTCTCTCCGATTAGCTTTCATTACCAGTTCCGCTCTGAGCAGAATACCCGGGTTGGGTCCGTTTTATCCGGAAAAGGGACTTTCGTCCGGTTAAAAAATAAAATATAAGGCACGGACAGGATTCAGTACGAGGCCGAATCACGAATCCTGTTAATAAACAACCAGCGGCATTATAATTACTCGTAAAAAGACAGTGTTTTTGTGTGCGCACTTTTTATGCCTTTTTGTAAGTTAGTATCTATAACGTCATAAAAATTTAAGGTTTATGCACACCCCGGCCACTCCATACACATGTCGCGTCGGTTATGTAGTAGAGACGCGCATGTAGTAACATGCGCGTCTGTGCAGAGCGTGTGTGCGTGCGGCGCCATACAAACATTTGTAACATTTGTAATATGTCCAAACTTTACTTTCACTGTTTCACTGTCATAATTTCTGTTATTATATAATTATTTTTATTTTGTTACCAAGTATTTGGATAATCAGATTGTACCTTAGTTCTCGCCAAAATGTTATCTTTTAACTATTCATTGAATGGTTGACTGGAAGAGATCCCTTATGGGATAAGTCCGCCATTGTACGTGTATCTCTTTTATCATCATGTTTATGTAATTTCTATTGTACAATAAAGACTTTACAACAACAACAACAACAACATTCGTTCCAGATTCGTGTAAGACACGAATCTGGAACGAATTTATCATCATCTCTTTTATCATCATGTTTATGTAATTTCTATTGTACAATAAAGACTTTACAACAACAACAACAACAACATTCGTTCCAGATTCGTGTCTTACACGAATCTGGAACGGGGAGGTGAGGTTGACACGAATGAGCGTGAAGTAGTTTTTACATGGTCAGCAACGCTCATGTGATGCCTCTGGTGTTACAGGCGTCCATAGGTTACGGTAACTGCTTTCCATTACGCAGACCGTTTGCTTGTTTGTCACCTTAGTAGTATAAACAAAAAATCCCGAACATAACTAGAGAAAGTCATAGTGGCTGGTAACTGTGGCTTTCTCCATCGCTCACTGAGCCACTCTCTCATATCTATCGTCAGTGACCGACGTCCAAAAAATTGGACGTTTAAATGTGGACAGTGTCAGGTATTCCAGATTTGATACAAAAGTCACAACAAATTTTCAATAATAAAGAGCTAGTAAAACATACTTCACAATTTAAGCCTTTTATTCCTGTAGCGTGTAGTGTGTAGCTTGGCTTGATGCCTACGGCATAACAATGCACAAAAATCAAGCTGCAGCACCCTGCTTTACGAGGCACGTTGTGAATTTTAATACCGCTACGTGCGATTTATACAGCACGACACGACTAACGATACGACTCAGATTTGTATACACAAATATTAAAACACTCTGCTTATTAAGTGTTCTGCAACAGAATTAAGTAATTTATTTTTTATGAACAACAATGTTTTGAGATTTTTATGGTAGAGAAAAGAATCTAAATCAAAATAAAAATAAAAAATTGTGCAGCGAGTCGACTCGATATTTTTTTGATACTTAGACATATTTTGCATGTTAACGCTGAATAGGAAAATATTCACACTTTACAAAAGAGCGCACCCTAAAAACATTATCCTTGATGATTGTTGCATTACTATGAGGGAGTGAAATTACCAAAATGTCAAGAGATGCTACTTTAGTACTTTAGTAGAGGGGGGTAAACACGCAATACGTTTGTGTCATACCTAGCGTTGCATAAAAAAAAAAAGATATGTAGAGCGAAGGACTCAAGTGGGAAAGGCACAAAACGTCAATCAATTTATATAAAAGTATTCAAGCAAAAAGCTATCCCGTAAATGTGCGATAAGCAGTGAACGTTGGAGTCGAATCGTGGGATGTAAAAGTCTCTCAACTCGAAACCTAAATCGCAAGCTAGGTAAGCTTATGTACGTGGGTGCGAATCTTTTTTCGTTCTTTATTTCTGTTTTGGTCTGTTTCTCTTCCCAATATAAGCTTTGTATTCGCAAAGATTTTCTTATAGTTTCTAAAAAAATGGAAATCTGTGTCAATTATTGAATAAAGCTTAAATCTATCTTATATATAAAAATCACATGTGATGTTTGTCAGCGATAAACTTAAAACGAAGCTACTTAAACTAAAGACGATGAATAAGGGTTGACGACTATTTACTATTACTACGTCGGGTGGAAAACAAGCATACAGCTCGCCTGATGCGAAGCGGTTACTGTAGCCAACGCTCGCAACATGAAATATCGCTCACACATTGCCAACCCTGCTATCAACGCAGCAACTACTTAATTTCCTACTTAATTTTCCTATCCAATATAATTATCAGTAAAGATTAATAAGTCTTTATTGATAGGTATGTAGGAAACCTTTATTACATGTATTATTTACTGAAATATTTTATCATTATAGGTAGGTAGGTATTTAAAAAGATACTAAATACATAACTAATAACCAGATATGTATTAATCTGTATCCCTATTTATATCAATTTGAATAGATAGTAGATACACGTGTTTAAGCATGTCGTCATATTAAATATATTGTAGTTGGAAACATCGAATTTTTAAACAGATCAAGTTTATTTTATAAACTACTAGCTGGCCCGGCGAACTTCGTAACGCCTTTAAATATTTTTAAGTTAATTTTTCCAATTTTTTAATAGTTATTCAGCTATACGGAGCGGAAACAAATCCAACAAATCAAAGATCAATTAATATCAAATCTTTATGATTACACCAGTATAGGCTCGTTATGTCCTATTCCTCTTTCACCAAAGCCCCTTTTGCTAGCCGGTGGGATGCACCATGTGCAAGTGTGGTTGGGTTTGGCTCTAAAGATACTACTGGGCCACACTCAATCCAAAATAACTTTATGTTGATGACAATTATAAGTGCTTCTGTTTCATAATTGAGTTAAAAACTATCCTATATCTCAAGTTGAATCAAACTGCACACGTGTGCAAAATTTGATTTAAATCGGTTCAGTAGTTTTGGATTCCAGCGCGGACAAACAACGTGACACGAAATTTTTATATATTAAGATAAAGATTACCCTACCAAATTACTTTACACCGCCATTTGTTATAATAGTAGATATGGTACTCACCGATAATTATGAACAAATAATTTGCAATAAAAAAATAATGCTAGTATAAATCGAGTGAAAAACTAACCTATATCTCAAGTTGGATCAAACTGCACACGTGTGCAAAATTTGATTTAAATCGGTTCAATAGTTTCGGATTCCATCGCGGACAAACAACGTGACACGAAATTTTTATATATTAAGATTTTTTTTTTACGGGACGGGGGCCCATCACACATTTCCACCACTTTGTCTCCTGTGTAGCCAGGATTAACAGCAGCGACCGCCAAAAAAGGCAATGAACAGTGAAGTCGCGCATGCGCACCATGCATGCTCGATCTGCAAATAGATTTATAAGTAAGAAATAAAGTTGTTAAATTAACTGCATGGTTTTATTTAAAATATTATTATCATCTATTTTATGGGATAAGATAAAGTAGTGTATGAAACTGCACATAATTAGGTCCTAAAATACTCGCCATCGGCTCATGTAATAAACTCATATTTGTATTTTAAGAACCCTTATTATGCAACAGTTTCATAAACTACTATTATAATATTCTCGCAAATTGATCGATATCAACTATTTAAATATAAATGAAAAATCGTTTTTTCGATCATTCATACACTGCATTATTTAAGTCTTTAACCTGTGTTATTAATCTATTTTTGAACCTAACTAAGGCGCCTATCGCTCATCATGTAAAAAAACGATGTATGCTTAAGCGCATAACAGCCCCCTTACCACCATCTCTTATTGCGATTCAATAACTGAATAGAATGCTTATTCATACCAATGAATAAGCGATTCTATTAAATTTGAAATAGAGTCGCTTATTCATTGGTATGAATAAGCTTTCTATTCAGTTATTGAATCGCAATAAGAGCTGGTGGTAAGGGGGCTGAAGTGAAAACTTTATCTCTAGCTCCATCTCTCTCCGACTTTACTCGAACGAGCGTTATATAGCCAAGCGCAACAGCAACAACTTGCGTGTTCGACTGACACGCACAATGACACCATCGAGCTCCTCAAAATAAAGTGCACAACACGTCTAAAGTTTTTTTTTTTTTTACTACGTCGGTTGGCAGACAAGCATACGGCCCGCCTGATGTGAAGCGGTTACCGTTGCCATATTTGGCTCGCAACACAAAATATCGCTCGCGCGGCGCCACCCCCGCATCTCCTTCGTTTCTGGTGACCTCACTCACACGCAGTAAAACAACAGCCCTCAAGGAAACTGTTATTTGGCTGCGGTATTCTGTGAGGTGGAGGTACATTCCCCAGTCGGGTAGCTTACAATTACGCTCCCTACCTCTCTTTTCGCCGGAGCTTCGTTTGTCAGTCAGCAGGGTGCACCGCGTGCAAGTGAAGTTGGCTTTGGTTCAAAGATGTTGATGAACCACTTACACCCCAAAATCAATCAAAAATGTTTTTGATATAGATCAATTATTAAGGCTATGCTCTAATTATTCTTCTTTATTATTTATTATAGGTACTCTTCTACAATGGTAGTAAGAAAAATAACAATAAATCAGATTACAGTGGTAACGAACACCGTCTATTCCTGCTTGTAGCGTGGGCCGCTGCCGCTATCTAGGTCACAAATGTTTGTTCCCAGGTTATTAGTACTGAGTGTGTACTGGGAACTTTGCTGAGCTCTGAACATCTCATGTTGGTTACGGATATCTGGTGATAAATTGTGTTGTACTTGGAGATAGTTATAGTACAATTATTTAATTATTTAATTTAATTGTAAGGTACCCCACTGGGGACTGTACCTCCACCTAACAGAATACCACAGCCAAATAACAATTCCTTTGAGGGTTGTTGCGTTCCTGCGAGTAAGTGAGATCACCAGAAAGGAAGGAGATGCTGCGATGACAGCGAGGTTGGCGGCGAGCGAGTGTTATTTTAAGTTGCGAGCGTTAATATCGCTACGGTATCCGCTTCACATCAGGTGGGCCGTATGCTTATTTGTCACCCGACGTAGCATAAAAAAAGAAAAAAGACCTGTCTAATGCATAACAAGCATGGGGCGTAAGTGACTCACCACGATTTTCTGAGCCAAAGCCAACATCTATATGAGACATATATATAGAGTATATGGTAACGTGAACATATAGGTGGGCATTTTATCTACAGCTTTTCAATAATTATTTTTGATTAGCACTAACGTCTTGCCATTTACCGTCTCAGTCAGTTTTTTCTTGTTATAATGGAGACAGATTGAACGCATCTATAGGTAAACACATCTTTGATCATGAAGTTTCAGTTCGCGGTGAACGACAAATTTTGTACACATTTGGAACTTATTGGTAATCATGAGTGACATGAATCCTATGTTATCTTACAAAGTAGTCTTACTTTGTAACATAACATAGGATTCATGTTCAACTCGTAATTAGTAAGACAAAGTAATTAGACTAAGTTAGATCGTATATCAAGTGGGCTGTTCGGCTTTGATCTAGGTTTAGTGCTTAGGTACTGAACAATGAAACATTAGATGTCCTCGTTAAGTCATTCCAACACTGTAGATGTACGGATGTCCTGCATAGTTGCATTGTGGACAATCATACTACTAATATTATACCTAAATGCGAAGGTGTATCTGACTGTTACCTTATACGACTAGACAACTGAACTAATATCAATGAAATTTGCCATGGACGTTGACTATCCACCACTACCAGGATCGGGCCACCGAGTGAATGCGACGGTACTGCTCGAGTTGTGGTTTTTTTAACGTTTAATCATAGAGAAAGGATAATATAGAGAAACAGTCCCATACAAAATATCGTGCCCCGGAAAAAAAGTAAAAATTCCGTATTATTTCTAGATGGTGCTGGCAATAAGGCATGAAAAAATTTAATACCGAATATTTCTCAACGAAATTTGATACATAATCATAAAATAATTTTAAAAATTACGCAAAATAGTTTTTGTCTGATATATAACACTAATAATAAAGTTAACAAATGATGATTTTCACTAAAAAAAAATCTTCAATTTTACCCTTACCAATAGATGTCGCTCATCAGAGCTTTTATGGTGATGCTTTTCTTTTTATTTAGTTTTGGCGCTAGTAGCGGCAGATTTTTTTGTGCAACGTACATACTAGCGCCGCGGTCGAAGAAAAAAAGCAACTTGTGAACGAAATCTTTGCTCGTAGGAAAGTAAATATTATGTAATCTTATCATATCTCAGGCTGACTTATTGTCAGCCTAAGGGATGATAACAATTTTTTTTTTCATACTGTCACCATATTTTTTTAGATACCTATATTGCACAATATTGTAATTGCAGTGAATGATGGGACTTAAGATTTTTAACTTTTTTTCTCGAGGGACGTTATATTTAATATCATTGTTCTCTAATTTCGTGCATATGTTTTAAAAATATTTTTTTAAAAGCAAATTAAAATTTGCTTTTAAAAAACATATACAATGAATGCGAATTCACAGCAATAGAATATAAAATTTCGCCAATAATATAAACCTGTCTGATACCTCATTTGTTAAAACACTCTACTCGTAATACATAGTTCCTGAGTTCGAGTCCACCACCCAATTTTGATATTTTAAAATTATTTATAACAAATTAAGGTTTTTTATGAATGTTTTGTAGTAGACTACATAGCAATGTAGTAGAAACATTCCTAAAAAACCGTAATTTGCATTTTTATACAATGTGTTCTACCGATTGTATAAAAGGGGGTGTGTTCAGAGGAGTTGTTTGACGTGATGCCCACGGCCTCCTTCTACAGTCGCACCGCTCGCCATCGACAGGGAATTCATCCTCACACATTAGAGCCTAAGTGGTTGCGTACTGTGTGTAACCGCAGGTTCCAGAGAAGTTTTCTCCCACGTACTGTCAAGCTGTGGATTGAACCACCTGTCGAGGTTTTCTCAGGAGACTAACAGCATGGGGTTCTTCAAGAAGGGTGTGAAGAGGTTTTTACAGGGTCGGCAACGTGTGTGTGATGCTCCTGGTGTTACAGGCGTTCATAGGCTACGGTAACTGCTTTCTATCAGGAGGGTCGTATGCAAAACTGTTGGGTGAAAACAAGCATACTACCCGCCTGGTGTGGATCGGTTACCGTAGCTGTATAAATGCTCGCAACATGAAATATTGTAGCCCACGGCCACCTTCGCTGTCAACGCGGCAACTCCTGGATTTTTTTGTTTGTGACCTTACTCACTCGCTGGAACATAGGGATGTTTGGCTGCCGTAATCTGTAAGGTTGAGATACAACCTAGCCGGGGTAGCTAATTATTAAACTGTGCCCTACGTGTGTTTTGCCAGTCTCGTTTATTAGTCAGCGGGGTGCACCACGTGCATTGGTAAAATGATTTATTTCTTAGTATTTAATCATTAAGCTATTTGTTTTTTCATTATAAAATAACTTTATTTTTTCCAGTTTTAACAATGAATATTGTATCATCGAAATCGTTGATTCGACAGTTCGATCTTTTTGGAGTTTTTGAAAGTTGTGTGGAGTTTTGGAATATAGATATTTATTCTACATTTTCAATAGATAACCAGGACATTAGATTGTACTGCCATTAGATGAGAGAAAAAGATGAAAACTTTCACGCGCCGTGTCAATAAAGTCCAATTTACGCAACAGAATTTTAAACGAAAGATCGTTGTTATTATTAATTTATCAATCATCATGCTACGATTGTGATTGATAATGCATATTAAAATTTTGTGCAAAAATTGATAACAGTAATTTTTGTATGAAGCTTTTTTAATTTCAATAATTCATTCTATTTATAACATAAGAATTCTTGTGTCATGCGATCGGTACGTAAAACGGAACGTGTGGTTTTAAGAAACTCTCATCGGCCATCGTATTTTGATAAACAGTGGTACATACCTAAACCTAGGTAGTGGTAGGGTGATAATAGTTCGCGCGCCATCTAGCTATTTTTGATTAAAACAGAAAAGCATAGTTGAACAAATTGAACCTTCGTGTACTGATTTTGTTACTAATCAAATTACCTATATCTAATTTGACACTCTTAGCGACCTCTGTTTTTCTTTAGAGTTACTAAATTCCGATATACGGTATTTTGTATGAACATGAATAGTCTTATTCCTTTATCGTCGTTGGTTTAATCTATGTGAATGTGAATATGAATAACATTACGCATGCAGTTATATGGATAGTAAAAGCTGCAATTAGTGAACATAAAATGGTTTTACCATTTACAATGAACCGGTGTTCGGAAGGCGGACATTCTATTAAGTGGTGATTAGAAAATATAAAATTTTGGGTAAGTTAGCAATGGCAATTAAACAAGCCGTTTTGTGAATATTGGCTGGAGTCAGAGTAGTGTATTTACTATGTCCGACTAATAATTGAATAATGTCAGCCCTAAAGAACATGACGCAAACATAGGCACGTGCACAGACGTCATTTGGTTTACTACATGCAAACGCACCATTTTTGTATGGACGTATGGAGTAGCCGGGGTTTTCCAGTATAGTGATAAATAAAGATCAGTAAGTACTACTATATCGACAAATATAAAATAATTGATTTACTGCCTTATTTCATGATACTCCATATATCCATCCTCACAAACTTTCGAATTATTATTAGTAGGAAGATAATAATTCGAATAATGATAATGGGAAGCTTTTTAGGGTTATTATCCTAAAATGCTTTCCATTATAGTGATACATATATTAACAAAAAAAAATATACCTAACATTTTTACTTAGGATTGTAAACGACTCGTAATATAATGGATAATGGATATCCAATATGATCGTGCCGTTACATGGCTGGCTTAATGACCAATAAACTGATAGTAACATTATATGTACAATTAGAAAACGATTTCCACTCGAAGGTATTAGAGGCATTAGTGCGAGATCCAAGCGATGCTAAATTATTATAGATCTTTATTGCTATTGAGTTACATTATGATTTACTTGTATATTTCTAGTCTGATAACGTATATTACGCCTTATTAACAAAATCTGTTGTATTGCTTTAGGGTTCCGTAACCAAGGGTATAACGAACCCTATTACTGAGACTCCGCTGTCCGTCCGTCCGTCCGACTGTCACCAGGCTGTATCAAATGAACAATGATAGTTAGACAGTTGAAATTTTCACAGACTTCTGTTACCGCTATAACAACAAATACAAAAAAATAGGATAAAATAAATATTTATGGGGTCTCCCTAAAAACAAACGTGATTTTTTGGTCGTTTTTATAGATAATGGTACGGAACCCTTCGTGCGCGAGTCCGACTCGCACTTGGCCGATTTTTATACTCTACATTATATTATACACAAGGTTGCCTGGCCACGCGCACCCACTACTGCGGAATTCGGAACACATCATTTCCCGTATTTAGATTATGTTCTCCCACGTGAATACTCAGTTTTTTTTTGTTGATTATAGAAACACCTCTTCGATTTACATGATTTTTTAGGACGTTGCTGGATTATACAGCTAGACTATACGATATATTTGGTGAAATAATGCAATAAACGAAATAAGCACTGACCTAACTGAATAATGGCGAATCTAGTTAAAGTACCTAATCGCAAATTTTTTACACGTTTTGAATTGAGTATTTTTGATTACGGAACCAACTCATTACGGCATACTGCCCACATGATGGAATACAGTTACCGAAGCCAATGAGCGCCAGAAAAACCAGAGACATCGCACGCGCGTAGCCGACCCTGTAAAAACCTCTTCACAATATGCGTCTTGTGTAACATGCAGTTATCGTAGCCTTTACATTAAAACCATTCCTAAAACAAATATCTTAGTTCAGAAATTAACTCACTGTGCAATGATCAAAATATGTGAGTTCTATAACAAAAAAAATCGGATTGCACTCCGGGAGTTCCAGCAGAAGTGAAAACTTTAACGTTGTGCATTTTTCAATATTTGAAATATTTAATTTCGCACGAACTGCTATAACTATCAGTATAAAAATACTATCATTTGTGTGGTAAAATACAATATTCATTTATTGCGCTATCGTACGCAAACATGACAATTTATATTACATTAAATACATATAAACAGCAGGAGCAGGCATACATTTTCGCCGCGCGGTAGAAAGAGAGGGGATATTACTTCCTCTCCTACGCCGCGCCGGCGGTCTACTCTTCCTCCGTCTTACGAATTTTCAACCAGGTCACGTGTCCTGACGAGAGTTTAACATTTTTTACCCATACCAAAAAGTGCACAACGCCACTAAAGAAGTTTTCACTTCAAAAATTAACCCCAGTTATAATATTCTATCCAAGTTTACGAACTTCTGAACTGTCATATTTGAAGAAAAAGTTATAAACGACGTAATAATGTAGAGCGAAGAAGTTTCAATAGATACCAGACTGGAGCAATTTAGATAAGTACTAGTATTTCTCGCTGATGAGAAAACCTTTGAAGAATTACGACCATCTCAGTGTCATGTTTTATTCAAAATTTGCTATAATATTACGCGATGAGGACTTGAACAAAAGGAGGCGTTTTTTGTTGAATTTTATATTGCTCGTGTTTTAAAGTAAGTATTATATTTAGTCTCTTAACAGGAGTTCATTTAACGGTAACTTAATTAAATGTCACTTAATTAACGGTTCACTTAATTAACGGTCACTTAATTAAGTTCAACTTAGTAGCAAAATATATCAAACTCTAGCTTCTGTGAACTTTTATTCATCCCACTGCAAGGATACGGCTTTCCCCTCAACCAAGCGAGTTGAGAGTGTACTCCACCACTTTGCTTATTTGCGGGTTGGAGGAGGCCAGTCTTATCAAACTACTTCAAGACCACTGACTTAACAACTGTCATCTAATAGCAACAGCCGGGACCTACGGCTTAAAGTGCCCGCAGAAGTACGGAAGATATAAATAAACTCATCCATTAACAAGATACGCTCAACGTTGCTTAACTTGCGTCTCGTCTCACGACGCCACGACACTTGTTTGTTGAGCTGTCATAATCAAATTCAACATTTTTGGATTTTGAGTTCAACATTTTTCAAATGCAACTTTATAGGTTTCAACATTTAAAAAAATCTACATTTTGCTTCGAATGGTTTTTTTATTTTTATTTGTAAATGGGTTCAAGCAAGGATACTCACTTTATGCTTTCCAAGATTAGTAACAGCACAGCCTAATACTGCTTCTCTTCCTAAGTAAAATGTGTGGTTTCCTATAGGTCTCTCGAATTCTGGATCTTCGGAAAACTTCTTCGTGGTCATTTGGGAATCTGTAACAATAGAAATTTATGTTATAACATTATGTAATACTTTAACATTGACATTAAGTGGATTTCTGCTGATAGTGAAGCTGGTTATATAACCACCTGATGAACTTTGTCACTATTTTGTATTCTTGAAAAACCTTTTAGTCATCATCATCATCCTGTATCTACCCACTGCTGGATACAGGCCTTTCCCAATGCTTTCCACCATAAGCGATCATCCGCTTTCCGCATCCAACCGCTACCAGCCACTTTTTTTATATGGGGCGACAAAGCCCAACGCTTTGTCGCCCCATATGCAGTCTCCACTCTAGGAACTTCCTCCCCCATCTGTCATCACTGACTCGTCAGATGTGGCCCGCCTGCTGCCATTTGAAAAATCTCCTAGTGTTGTACCAAACCCCGGCCACTCTATACAAATGTCGCGTCGTTTACTAATACATAAATAATGACGTCTGTGCAGAACGCGAATGAGGGTGTGTGCGTGCGGCGCCATACGAACTGTTCCTGATTTATCTCAGAGGGGAGGTGAGGTCGACACGAAAGAGCGGCAGGGAGTGGCAATACTGTACGTAGTAGTATTACTTATACGTGGTTATACCGTACCGTGATACTATTATATATACTGTGTTTTTTTTTTTTTATACTACATCGGGTGGCAGACAAGCATACGGCCCGCCTGATGTGAAGCGGTTGCCGTAGCCATATTAACGTTCGCAACATAAAATATCGCTCGCGCGCCGCCACCTCCGCTGCCAACGCAGCATCTCCTTCCTTTCTGGTGACCTCACTCACTCGCAGGAACACAACAACCCTCAAGGGAATTGTTATTTAGCTGCGGTATTCTGTGAGGTGGAGGTACATTCCCCATTCGGGTAGCTTACAATTACTCTCCCTACCTCTCTTTTCGCCAGAGCTTCGTTTGTCAGTCAGCAGGGTGCACCGCGTGCAGGTGAAGTTGGCTTTGGTTCAAAGGTGTTGATAAACACCCCAAAATATATATACTATATATAGTTTATACTTAATTTATGTTGTTGATACCTACTCGAGATTTTTGGCACTTGGTGGAAATTTTTCAACATTTTAGCTTCTTGTGCTTCCCAGTCGGGCAGCTTACAAATACGAGTACGCTGCGACCTACCGCTCTTTTGCCAGAGTCTCTTTCGTTATTCGGCAGGGAGCACCACGTGCCGGTGAAGTTAGCTTTGGCTGTAAAGACCGTAGTGAGTCTCTTACACCCCAAACCTAGTACAAATATAAGTCTATAGTTATTAATAGAAAATGTATCATCATCAGGTCATTATAGTCTCCACTACAAGAGCACGACCCTCTCTCGTCCGTTCCAGACAGAAGGAAGATTTGGCCTACACTCCCCACGCTGGCCAGACGGGTTGGAGAGGCCTGATCGATGTTTTATAATGTATTTCCCTTAGTCGCTCTGTACGACATCCTCGGGAAGAGACGGAGTGATTCTATTCTAGTCTGCCGGAAACCACACGGCCAAGAAAATGTATCAACATCGGTTTTTAGTTTATTTTCGCGTCGAGTCATACACAATACTTATGTTAACTTTTAAAACTTTACACCGTGGCTGAAAATTACCTACCTCTATTTTTCATTTTACGTCGCACACACACCTCGCACACTCATCTCCAATTTCAGGTTCCATTACTTTGTTAGCTATAGATTTGCATAACTATAAAACAACTATCCACGTAATGTAAGTGTTCCTCGCCGGTGTTTTGACAGCCTCGCAAAAGTAAAACTTCATTTGCATAGAGAGAGTTTCGGGTTCAAATCCTACTAGGGATTCGCGTGTTATCTTAGGAACGCAGCCTGTGGTTGCACTGGGGAACTATATTATTATTGTAGAGAGTATAGGTGAGCCGAACACGGATTATACCGAACACGAATATTTTTTTTTTATACAACGTCGGGTGCATATATGAAGCGGTTACTGTATCAATATTAAAACTCGCAACCTAAAATCGATATTTTAGGTTGCGAGTTTTTAGATACCGGGATACGCGCGTACGAAGTTGCGGGCGCGAGCTTCATATATTTTTAGTTTAGTATCAAGATAATATAAATATCAAAATAATAATAATAGGTAGGGGAAAAAGTCTTTTCGCATTATAGTATGTATGAACTTATAATAAAATATCTTTAGTTATACCATTTGTATCTGGCAGGTTTTGATATCTTTAAAAAGTTTAAATTTTAAAAAAGGTAATTCCAAATTCAAATTAGGTAAATGTGTGATTTTCACTTGTTTTTTTGACGTGACAACGTCTTATAAATTGGTTAGCCGGGTGACACTTCAAGAAACTGGCTCACGTTATGCGCTTACAATGAGAGCGAGTGAAAGGCGCGTGCCTTTCACTCGCTCTCATTGTAAGCGCATAACGTGTCCCTTCTAAGAGCGAGAGAGACAGACATAAAAAGTGAAAGGCATGCGTCCCTTCCACTCGAAAACATTTTACCACTCAAAGTCGTTGTCACGTAAAACTTTCGCCCGTATACCGACTTTACAGGCAACCAATTTTTTTATTTACTGTCAAGATGAGTGAATCTAATGAAGAAATTCGATACATTTTAAAATTTTACTACAAAAAAGGTAAAAATGCAACGCAAGCGGCGAAAAAAAATTGTGACGTTTATGGACCTAGTGCAGTGTCTGTGAGAGTAGCACAAATTTGGTTTAAGCGTTTTCAATCCGGAAATTTTGATGTCAAAGATGCACGTCGCTCTGGTCGCCCTGTTACGGATAAAATGGATGCCATTTTTGAAAAAGTGGAGCAAGATCGGCATATCAACAGTTACGACGTAGCTGAAGAACTAGGAATTAACCACAAAACAGTTTTGGCGCATTTGAAAAAAGCTGGGTACACTAAAAAGCTCGATATTTGGGTGCCTCACGAGCTCACTGAAAGAAACCTAATGAACCGTGTACTCATTTTTGATTCTTTACTACGACGTAATGAAAGCGAACCGTTTTTGAAGAAGCTTATAACTGGTGATGAAAAGTGGATCACGTACGACAAGAACGTGCGAAAAAGTTCGTGGTCAAAGGCTGGTTAGGCTTCACAGACTCTGGCGAAACTCGGGTTAACCCGCAACAAGGTGATGCTGTGTGTATGGTGGGATTGGAAGGGCATTATTCATTATGAGCTGTTACCGCCAGGCAGGACTATCGATTCTGAACTCTACTGTGAACAACTGATGAGATTAAAGCAAAAACTTGAGAGAAAGCGGCCGGAATTAATTAACAGAAGGGGTGTGATTTTTCATCATGATAACGCTAGACCTCACACATCTTTAGCCACTCAGCAAAAATTAAGAGAGTTTGACTGGGAGGTGTTAATGCATCCGCCGTATAGTCCTGACCTTGCACCTTCTGATTTCCACCTGTTTCGGTCTCTTCAGAATTCTTTAGGCAATGTCAGGTCACCATCACGAGAAGACTGCCAAAACCACTTGTCGTGGTTTTTTGAACAGAAGTCCCAAAATTTCTATAGTAATGGGATCATGTCTCTACCTACAAGATGGCCAAAAGTTATCGAACAAAATGGCACCTACATACTTTAGTTAAATGTAAATAAACTTTATTAAAAAATGTTTTGAATTTTCATATAAAATACGAAAAGACTTTTTCCCCAACCTAATATACACTTTTTTACTATGTCGGATGGCAGACAAGCATACGGCCCGCCTGATGTAAAGCAGTTACCGTAGCCATATTAAGATTCACAACGTAAAATATCGATCGCGCGCCGCCGCCACCTCTGCTGCCAACGCAGCATCTCTTTCCTTTCTGGTGACCTCACTGACTCGCAGGAACACAACAACCCTCAAGAGAATTGTTATTTGGCTGCGGTATTCTATGAGGTGGAGGTACATTCCCCAGTCGGGTAGCTTACAATTACGCTCCCTACCTCTCTTTTCGCCAGAGCTTCGTTTGTCAGTCAGCAGGGTGCACCGCGTCCAGGAGAAGTTGGCTTTGATCCGAAAAAAAAATCGAATGTATTGGGCATAATTTATTCTCATACAAACAATTGGAGCACGCCGATGATTTCGAAAGTGGGACTTTGATTCGACTCATAGAAATATTACTAAGGAATATTGAGGTGTTGGACTTCAACAGCTGAGAGTCAAGGTAAGGCTAATGCCTTAAGTACTTTGTGTCGTCGATGACGTCTATTTAAAATAAAATTTTCTCATTATAAATAAGTCTTCTCATTATAAGTTTTTTTTTTTTTTTTTTTTTTACTCATTGTTCTACTTGCCAATCATTGTAATGTCCACTCCACGCAGTTACTCTAAGGTTGACTGGAAGAGATCCCCATGTGGGATAAGTCCGCCTTTGTATCGCTTTATTTTTCATGTATACATTGTAATTTGAACACATACAAACAAACAAACAAAAGTCTCATATCATAATAAAACTTAAAACCTATCATTAGTACAATAATTTCTTAGTACAATTTGACTCTAAATATGAGTAGCACGCAGTGAAAAAAACAATTGTTATATAGAATGTGCATTTTGTATTTAAATATAATTAGTTATATAAATCATTAAAAGTAATCACTAAATAAATTATAATCTTAAAATAATAATTCTTATATTCTCTTAATAATTTATGTATTTATTGAATTAAAATAAAAACGAAACATTATTAGGATATAAATTTACACTACAAATTAATTAAAATGGATATTATGATATATATGAAAAGAAAAAATATATATAACTAAAGTCTTATTTTTATTGATCGACGTTTATACTTATACATTATATTCTAGTTATTTTATATGTTATATGTATAATCTAGTTATAGCAAAATGTACCTGCGTCTGTTCTCTCGCATTGATTAACCTACTTTAAATAACTGTAAGGTTGAATGGTACATCTCTACTAGGGATAAGTCTCCCTAGTTGTTAGTATATATTTTTAAGAATTGTATTACATTAAACAACTTAGAAACATATAAACAGTACGAACTTACGACATAAGTGAAGATCACAAATAACATTTGAAATCCTTGCTGAATTACGTTATCAAATTTTGAAAATCAAACAGTTGAATCACAGAATCAAAACAATCTTGCAGAGCTATTAACGTATTTGTTTAATAATAATTGACTTTACCATTATTACTATCAATTAACTAACTACCCTACTAACTTTGGGAGAGAGTTCAAAGTTCTGTACCGCGATACGAGAGCACTGATAACTTAGCTTCTATTCCCTTTGTTATCACTGCTGCTAAGTTTTAAAGTTGAAAGTTGTGTTAGGTAGGTACTTGGTAGTACTCGGAAGGTATTTGCAAACTTGATGAATTGCTTAGACATTGATAGCTACTTTTATGATGATGAAGAAAATATCAGACGGATTTTATTTTCACCGTCGCTGCACACTCTTTCTAATGGTAGCGTCTATATGGCCACATTAACCACTGTACATCAGTTGGATCATACGCTTATTTGGTACCCGTAGACGTGTTAAATATAGAGTGTAAGGAAATACACATACAAACACTTTTAATTATGATAAAAAAAAGGAATACAAAGCATTAATGCCTAGAGGGCGCCGGGCGTGCAACAGGTAAGACGACGAACTTCCATTGCGAGTGAGTGAGGTCACCAGAAAGAAAGAAAGGAAGGAGTATAGGCTGGCAACGGATCGGCGACCCCTTGTTGTCGCTGATCTCTATGGGTGGTGGTGATTGCTTTCCATCAGGTGACTCACATGCTCGTTTGCCCCCCTCCCATATAAAAAAGGTCTCCCGTGCGGTCCTTCTAATAGGAGAAATTAGTACGATCACGGAAAATTTTGCCCATAACATGCAATAAATCAAAGTATTCGATTAAACCACAATCAATTCTATGTTTGCAAACATGATTACCATCATTGTGTAGTAACTATAGTGCAAACTGGGCTACGCAATCAAGTTAGAACTCGATTCAGTTCCTGAATTCAATTCCAACACAGTTACCACGTGGATCTGACAATTCGAAGACAGTTACTAGCTTGTATATATGTAAATTGTATGCATATACGTAGGTATATCTCACGGCATAAATTGTGTAAGCAACAAAACCATACTCCCTTAAAGACATGTGGTCACGCACGCTTAAGCACAAAGATGTAACGTAATGTAACAGTCAAAACTCATATCCGGACGAAACCATTTTTGGCTGCAAATATCAGACGAAAATGGCTTTGTTGAGGATGGCAAAGGAAACCAGCCCCCTTACCACCATCTCTTATTGCGATTCAATAACTGAATAGAATGCTTATTCATACCATTGAATACTTGATGAATAAGCAATCTATTCAATTATTGAATCGCAATAAGAGATGGTGGTAAGGGGGTTGGTCTTTTCCGTGTTTACTCTTTCATTTATTTATCTGAATGATAAAAAAATCAATGGTTCCGAATATAAAAAGGAAAATAATACTAAGAATTTGAATATATTGGTCAAAAAGGATGTATGCGCTGTAACGTCGCTATTTTAACAGGCGTTAACCAATGTCCTTACCCAACTGTATTTTTGTGTTCTCAAGTGGTTTTGATTAACGTTTTTAGTCAAAAGTGGTTTTGCCTGATTTAAAATTCAGACTGTATTATAGTCAATACCAAAAGTCTAGGCACTCCACGTTTGACTAACCAAACCTCAGATACCTTACCTCTCTCTCCAATACTAAGTCGAGCCTCGCTCACTTTGCTCGATGAGCTTTTGTTATTGATGAGCTATTCTCAAGCATAATCTAACCTACCCAACGTCTTGGTGAAATTTACTTTTGACTGCAGAAATCATTCAAAAGTGGGGTTTCTCAACGCCGTTTACCAAAAACCACTTTTGACAAATTTTTGCACTCATAAGTGGTTTTGACTGGTTATAGCTTTGACTATAAGTAATATATGATTGGAGTTCATATTGTTTACTTAAGTTTTGGATGCAGGTTTTATAGCATGTCTTGACAGAAGTCAAATTATATAGAGGCAATATTTTTGTTTTTATTTAGCAGGCAGCTTCGACCATTTATATTAATGACCGCAGCCAGGTAGGTAACTAAATGACATTCTCAAAATAGTACGTACAGCTAAGAGCACGTTGACGTTGACACTTCGACCTTTGTACCGTTCTTATGTCGTTCTTAATAAGAGTTAAGCCAGCTCATTGATAAGCCACGGGCCAACCTACAAATAAATAAATGAAAGGCTGAATTTTCGAGCTAAAGTTAGTTACTCTTCTAATTAGTTTTGTTAAGGTTAAGACGGAATATTTATTGGGATTTGTTACGTCATTTAACCTTTAACTGGTCTATGCGGGTCAGGTGTCGTGGTGGCCACGCGGCCATCGCGAAAAATTGTCATTACTGACATACCTAATAGTTTGTACTTCTTTACTTCTGCAAATAATACAGCCTCTCATATCTCCACTCAGAAACCCAAAGACATTGGTTGGCTGGAAGAGATTTCTAGAAGGAATAAGCCTGCCTTTGCAAATCATAATATTTTTGTATTATATTAAATTTATAAATAACACTTTATAGTCTTTAATTAAAATACGTCGTGCACGGCAGTTGAATGCCGCGTGGATTCCGGCAGACTAGAATAGAATCACTCCGTCTCTTCCTGTGAATATCGTGCAAGGCGACTAAGGGGAATACATTATAAAACATCGATCAGGCCACCCCAACCCGTCTGGCCAGCGTGGGGAGTGTAGGCCAAATCCTCCTTCTATCTGGGACGGATGAGAGAGAGTCGTGCTCCTGTAGTGGAGACTAAAATGACCTGATGATGATCATTATGACGTCAGTTGAGGTTCACTTGACTAGTCATCTATTTAGGCTTTTAATGCCTTATTTGCCATATTACTGTCTTTTACATTGCTAAGAAGGGAAGTCAAATCCCAAAAGATTCTTACTGCTTGACTTTGAAATTAGTATTTCTTCTAATTAAATTCGTTTCAAGGCAGCCGTAGTTTTACCCCCGACACTGCTATGGACGTCATTGCCTTTTTTTGGTGCTCGCCGGTGTTAATCCTGACTACACAGGAGACACAGTAATGGGAATGTGTGGAGGGACCCCGTCCCTGTAGTCTTTAATAATATCGTACAAGAAACAAACCTTAAGAAAATATATCTTTGTTTGTTTGTTTATTTATTTAGTTATATACGTGATTGAATGAATAAGTAAATGAATAGTTAAGTAAATTAGAATAGGATTACCGATTTGGATTGTATAATGAAGCAGTGAATAGCAATATAAACTATTTGCCGTTTTATTATAAAAAGTGAAATAGAATAATATAGTTAATAATTTAAAATGAATAGTCCGTAGAGACCATTAGACACCGACTGAATAGAATAAAATTCGTATTTGAAAAAATCCGAACTTTACCGATTTTCATTTTAGAGTGAGCTTCCAGCCCACTAGTAAGCCAGCTCAGGCTATAAGCCGCTCCGAACCTCATGGGCCAGCGAGAAAATAATAACTAACTAATCAACTATCGACTATTTTCTCGCTCATGAAACGTACAACAGATACAAATCGCGAATGAATGAAAGAGATGCATATATAAATAATTGATCACTAACTGTTCACACTACCCGCGAGAATCCGCATTGAATAAATTGGTTGTGGTGAGATGGTTGGTGTATGGTGTTGGTGTATATTGGTGTATGAGATGAAAGTACTACCGTAGTTGACTTCGAGATGTAAAATTTGTTGACCTTTGTTTCAACAGAGCTTCCTTTGCCAACTCTAAGGGTTAGGTTAGCTTTTCGGCGTCAACCCATAATCATCCCACGGATGGGATATGGATCTCCCCTCAATCGAAGGGTTATCATGATTAGACAGCAGCTCGCCTTATGACGTCTCGCCTTACGACGTCTCGCCTCACGACGTCTCGCCTCCTCTGCCTGCTGGTCGTCAATCGGGTACATTGGTGTACCGGGGCGCCCACCGCCGCCTCACCTGATCGGTCCAACGCATGGGGGATCTGCCCCGTGGTCTTGTGCCTCCAACCTTCCCCTATACAACAAGTCTCTCTATAGAGTCGTTTCCCTGGCGACTAACATGTCCAAAGAACTGCAAAATACGACTCTGCACCAAGGTGGATAGGCGTTCTTTAATGCCTAGTTCAGCAAGGCTGGAGGAATTTGTGCGGAATTCAGTCCACGAAACTCGGAGCATCCTCCTCCAACACCACATTTCCAAGCCGTCAATTTTCTTTGTCTCCGTCCGCCGTATAGTCCATATTTCTGCGACATATAAGAATATAGGAAACACCAATGATTTGGCGAATGTCAATCTTTGTGGCTTTTGTGATGTTCCTATTGGCCCATATTTTCCTGAGCTTTTCCATCGCACTCCTAGTAATAGCCATACGTCGCTTAACTTCATCTATACAGCCCCCTTGATTTGAGATAAGAGCCCCAAGATATATGTACCTAGGATTGTACGACATCGCAGTTCGCGATTTGGTTTATGTTCTGCAAGTTGTTTTGGGCTCTGTCTACAATCATTATCTTAGTTTTGCTGCGGTTTATCTTCAAACCAAAGTCTAGGCTTACACTTTCCATTTTTAGGAGGAGTTCTTCCATGCGACTACTGCTAGTGGCAAAAAGGGTATCCTATGGTATCGTCGGCATATCTATTCAATGTTAGATGCCTAAAATTATCAAAACCGCCTTTCCATTGTACCGTCCATTAGTGTCCATTGTTCAAAACATACACCTCTTCTATCTTCAAGATACCTTTGTATGTATTTTTAGATACGTGGGAGTATCGAAAACATAGTCCCTAGACACGGTTTATTCGCTCATTAGTTCGTTACACTGAGGAACCCTCCTCACTAAAAGGCCTCTATTTCATCGTTTAGTAAGAGGATACTCTTGATTGCCCGTATTGCCTGTGTCGGAAATAAGTAATTATGTCTAATGCTCCATTAGTAAAACGAATAAGAGGATGTTGTGTTCCCGCGAGTGAATGAGGTTATTAAGACAGGAAAGAAAAGAGATGCTACGATGGCAGTGAACGTGGCTTTATGTTGCGGCAACAGCAACAGCGTCATTTCAGGTGAACAATATGCTTTTTGACCACCAATAGTATAAAAAATGGTTGTCTGTAAAGTCGGTTTACGGACGATAATTTGTGAAACGTGATGACGTCATAAGAAAACATCGGTCGATGGAGTGGAAGAGAGATAGATGCGTCACAAGCCGAACGCTTAGCGCTCTCGCTTGCATGGTCAGATCAGGCGGAACGTGACAATGAATCATGCTTTTTCGTGCATGCACCCGGCGTTTATCGCTTTATATATCGTTATGACGTAAAAAAAACACATCATCATTGCAATGAAGGTTTCTCCTTTTTTTTCAAAGATTTCATTTCAAATTTTAGTTCATAATAAAATATTTCAAATTCCATAATCAGCCCCCTTACCACCATCTCTTATTGCGATTCAATAACTGGATAGAATGCTTATTCATACCAATGAATAAGCGACTCTATTGAAATTTAGTCTTTCAAACTTGATAATTCGTTCATAAACAACGGCGCTATCATGTTCCTTGCCTAGAAACAATATTTTTTTGTCTGTATTTATAAAAGATATCCTATACTGACTGATCTATCATCGCACAACTTGAATCATTCGGTGGATCTGGGGCGCTACCACCGAAGCTGAAGCCGGTTAATTGCCATCGGTTTTGTTTTAATTCTAAAAATTGGGCTTAGGTTAAAGGTATTGACAAATATCTTCAGCTTAGTCGCGGGAACTCTAGCTTCTTTCAGCTGAGCTAAACATAATTCCAACAATCTAAGCAATAGTTCGTAGAAGAACCAAGGTTACCGACATAGCCCAGCGGATTAGCAAGTTGAAGTGGCAATGGGCTGGGCACATAGTACGGAGGACGGATGACCGATGGGGTTGAAAAGTTCTCGAGTGGAGACCACGTACCGGCAAACGCAGCGTAGGACGTCCACCTACAAGGTGGATAGACGACGTCATTAAGACCGTAGGATCGCGCTGGATGCAAGCCGCTTCCAACCGGTCTTAGTGGAGATCTAGAGGGGAGGCCTATGTTCAGCAGTGGACTTTCAATGGCTGAGATGATGATGATGATGAAGCAACAGTTTCATTTTCGCATTCAAAAATTCCGATGGCAATCGGCTTCAACTTTAGGGTTAGGTTAGCAACGTGGCGGCGCGCGGCGCGCTTCTGGGACGCCAGTTGTTGGCTGCTTTGCTGCCTGACGGCTTCTGGAAGGGCCTCGCAGCGCATACGAGAGTTCTCGCGACCTGGAGTTCGTGTCGTGGCTTCTGGAGCCGCGCTGGACCGCGGGTAGACGCCGGGACGCGTCGAAGGTTTGGACGGTGTTAGCAATGAGTGATTGATCGCTGGGCGACCTCGGAACACTGAACTGTTGGATGGGTGAAGTAACGTATTCCTATTATTATTGTATGTATATTCCTGTCCTTAGGCCCTTGTTCCTGTCTGCGTGAGCCCGTCTGGATTGCGGTGAACCAGCGTCGGGAATCGGGTAAGTTTGGATTAAGTGTTAATTTAAGATTCTTAGGGTTAAGTAATAATTGTTAGAGTTATTAGGATTGAGTACGTAATTACTCAACATTATCTATTATGACGAAGGCTAAGAAATATTTTTATTTTTTCTTCTGAACACCGGGATACACGCGTACGAAGTTGCAGGCGCAAGCTTCATATATTTTTAATTTAGTATCAAAATAATATCGAAATTTTTACTATGTCGAATGGCAGACAAGCATACGGCCCGCCTGATTTAAAGCGGTTACCGTAGCCATATTAAGATTCACAACGTAAAATATCGCCCGCGCGCCGTCACCCCCGCTGCCAACGCAGCAAATCCTTTGTTTCTGATGACCTCATTCACTCACAGGAACACAACAACCCCCAGGAGAATTGTTATTCGGGTCGAGCAGCTTACAACTTACGTTTCTTTTTTGCCAGAGTCTCTTTTGCTAATTGACCGGTGCACCTGCACTACATGCAGGTGAGGTGTGCTTTGAGTCTAAATGTAAACCTTCATGGTAAACCACTAACACCCCATTTTTAATCGTATCACATTTTTTTTCTACTACGTCGGATGGCAGACAAATATACGCCAACCGTGACACACGCGTACGAAGTTGCGGGCGCAAGCTTCATATATTTTTAATTTAGTATCAAAGTAATATCAAAATTTTTACTATGTCGGATGGCAGACAAGCATACGGCCCGCCTGATGTAAAGCGGTTACCGTAGCCATTTTAAGACAAAAAATATCGCTCGCGCGCCGCCACCCCTGCTGCCAACGCAGCATCTTCTTCTTTTCTAGTTACCTCACTCACTCGTGACGGTATTCTGTGAGGTGGAGGTATATTCCTCACTTTTTGCCAGAGCTTCGATTGTCAGTCAGCAGGGTGCACCGCGTGCAGGTGAAGTTGGCTTTGGTTCAAAGCTTTTGATGAACCACTTACACCCCATAATATTAATATCCTTCGTATAATATTAATATTATGTAGATGTGATTCACCTAAGGCTACAGGTAATTAAATGTTGCGTGTTACCGAGGTTGTAGCCAGCATTATAAGCTCTGAATATCAGCGCTAACGTTTACTGTAGCTATCACACCGACCGTGCCTTTAGCGAATAATATTTAATTTAGGTACTTAATTTTAATATAAAATCTACATAATTAACACGATTATTTTTAAAAACAACATAATTATTCTTTGAATCAAAAAAACAACTGTTTTTTTATACTACTGACGAGCTCGGTGGCGTAGCGGTCAATGACGCGGCTTTCGACACCAACGCTCGTGGGTTTGATTCCCACATAGGACAAATATTTGTGTGCATGAACATGTCTGTTTGTCTTGGTCTGGGTGTTTCCTATGTATCATAACTATGTATTTACAAAAAAAAAAGTATTTACGTATGTTTATCAGTTGTCTAGTACCCATAACACAAGCTACGCTTACTTTGGGGCTAGATGGCGCTGTGTAATTTCTCTGACAATATTTATTTCTATTTATTTATACAACTAAGGTTATAAACAAGCATACCAGCCTGATGATAAGCAGTCATTGCAACCTATAAACTATCGTAACTACGATGTTTCTAAATATGTTATTTAAAATGACTATCTCCTGTGATGATTTTTAGTATTTATAATATCACTAAATATTGTTTCTGTTTGTGGAATTTATGAAATTTAATATCGAGCCATATCGAGAGAGCTATATCGAGGTGCTGGGATGACTGTATAGCGCAGCAACCATGACTGTCATAATAACCTTTAAACTTTCGCAACACGGGTATAAACGCGATCATGCATGTAAGGTAGTTTTACATACCTTTATTACGAAACGTCAGGCAATAATAAAGGTATGTAAAACTACCTTACATGCATGATCGCGTTAATACCTTTATTACGAAACGTCAGGCAATAATAAAGGTATGTAAAACTACCTTACATGCATGATCGCGTTAATACCTTTATTACGAAGCGTCAGGCAATAATAAAGGTACGTAAAACTACCTTACATGCATGATCGCGTTAATTCCCGTGTTTATTATAATTTCAACCATGACTGTCACTTGACACGGACCAGGATCCCGGACCAGCAGGCTTAGCCTATCCCGCTGCAGCGGGGAGTACGTCAATGGAATATTATATTTCCCCGAAACTATTTATCGCCGCCCTGGAAGTCGTATTTAAGATACTGGACTGGAATGGATCGTTTAAAAACTTCGACATATCTACGCCGCACAGATACCTCAATGCTTGAAGACTAAAATCTTCAAACAATGCGTTCTCCCTGCAATGACCAATGATGCAGAAACTTGGACACTGACCATCAGACTGGTCCACAGGCCAAAGGTCGTGCAGCGAGCTATGGAGAGGCTATGCTCTGCTGAAAAATCCGAAGAACAACCAAAGTTGTCGACATAGCCTTCAGAGTTTTTATACTTACTGAAGTAGAAGTACTTATGGGGTGTAAGTCGTTCATCAAGATCTTTGAACCAAAGCCAACTTCACCTGCAAGTGGTGCACCCTGCTGACTAACAAACGAAGCTCTGGCGAAAAGAGAGGTAGGGAGCGTAATTGTAAGCTACCCGACTGGGGAATGTACCTCCACCTCACAGAATACCGCAGCCAAATAACAATTCCCTTGAGGGTTGTTGTGTTTCTGCGAGTGAGTGAGGTCACCAGAAAGAAAGGAAGGAGATGCTGCGTTGGCAGCGGGGGTGGCGGCGCGCGAGCAATATTTTATGTTGCAAGCGTTAATATGGCTACGGTAACCGCTTCACATCAGGCGGGCCGTATGCTTGTTTGCCACCCGACGTAGTATAAAAAAAAAAAAAAAAAAAAAGTAGCAATAGGCCGGTCACATCTGCCGAGTAAGTGATGGCAGATGGGGGAGGAAGGTATTAGAGTTCAGGCCACGCGTAGGACTACAAACCGTTGGACATCCTTTTTCCAGATTGTCCGATGACCTTAAGAAAGCGGCTAGAAGTAGCTGGATGCGGTAGGCTGGGATCGTATTTGGTGGAAAGAATTGGGGAAGGCTTGTCTCCAGCAGTGGGTAGATAGAATCTGATGATGATAACGATAGTTTAAGCGCCGTAGCCTACACCTTGTCGCATCATCATCGGGCCGTACATCTTTTGTTTGCTGTATACTGTACGAGAGAGCTACCTGGCACTTCCATCTATTAATAACTCTGCATACGGCTAGTCATTTGTTAAAGGGTATCATATACCTACTTACTTGCAGTACAAGGATAAAATTTATCTTCTACTACAGCTACTTGCACATTGTAGGATATCCTTAGCAACTTGGTGATATTAATCATTCACAAGAATTGAACATACTGGCGAACTACTTGCCTTTCATATATCGTTTTGTAGGAAAGAGGTATTGTCCCAGTAATATTATGAATTGAGTGTGAAATATTGCTACGCTCTGCGCTCTCCCTATCTAGAGGTTGTTTTATCTTGAAATATTTGTACTATATGCTACATATATTTTATAATTGTATACTTCAGTTTTTGCTTATGTAGTTCAAAATTGGCCGGGGTAATTTCAACAAAGAGATCAATTGACACATTTGACTAAGCTGGGCAGCTTTTGGAAAGCTTCGGCACATCTTCGCCGCACAGATATCCCCATGCATGAAGACTAAAGTCTTCAACAGTGCATCCTCCCTGCAATAACATATGGTGCAGAGACTTGGACACTGACCATCAGATTGGTCCACAGGCTAAAGGTCGCGCAGCGAGCGATGGAGAGGGCAATGCACGGGGTTTCTCTGCGGGATCGAATCCGGAACGAAGAAATTCGACGGAGAACCAAAGTAGTCGACATAGCCTTCAGAGTTTGCAAGCTGAAGTGGCAATGGGCGGGTCACGTCTGCCGAGTAAGTAATGGTAGATGGGGGATGAAGGTATTAGAGTGGAGGCCGCGCGTAGGACGACAAAGTATTGGGCGCCCTCCTTCTAGATGGTCCGATGACCTAAAGAGAGCGGCTGGGAGCGGCTGGATGCGGAAAGCGGAGGATAGAAGGCTTATATCCAGCTATATAAATACTTGTTAGTCGGTAGATACAGGCTGATGATGATGATGATGATGATGAATTCAAAATTAATTGACTTCGTAGAGAGAAGACCAATTGGCAAGGGAGACCAATCATTTGTCATATATATCTATAGCATACTTTGTAATTTTACTTAATATGTAATTTCATAATAAGTTTTAACTTCAAAAAATCCTATATTCACACACATCCACATTTTTTTTTATACTACGTCGGGTGGCAGACAAGCATACGGCCCGCCCGACGTGAAGCGGTTACCGTAGCCATATTAACGCTTGCAACATAAAATATTGCTCGCGCGCCGCCACCCCCGCTGCCAACGCAGCATCTCCTTCCTTTCTGGTGACCTCACTCACTCGCAGGAACACAACAACCCTCTAGGGAATTGTTATTTGGCTGGGGTATTCTGTGAGGTGGAGGTATGTACCTCCATAATATTCCCCAGTCGGGTAGCTTACAATTACGCTCCCTACCTCTCTTTTCGCCAGAGCTTCGTTTGTCAGTCAGCAGGGTGCACCACGTGCAGGTGAAGTTGGCTTTGTTTCAAAGATCTTGATGAACCACTTACACCTATATAAAGTTGTATTATCATACATATAAATTTGGTATGATAATAAAACTTTATACAATAAGACAAGATATTAAAACTAGAAATATTGAATCCACAATCAAAACTAATAATTTTTCATTGACATTGTTTAAGTACTATTATTACTTATACTGAGGTACTATTGACTTTCAAATAAGAATCTTCAAGTACTTTTCAAGAACCGAAAAAACTTTCAGATCTTTAGAATATTAGATCTACAAAACAACAAGATAATTGTTAAAAACAATTGTACAAAACAACAAGATAATTGTTAGTGAAGTTTAATATATATGTACTCTATATTATTTACAAACGAAAATAGACAGTATAATAAACGAAATATTAATAGGCACACAGTATGAAACTCAAAGAAATAACTCCGATAATCCGCAGTATAAAACAAAGTTAACCCTAAAACAGTAATAAAACGACTAAGTAACATAAAACAAAACTAAAAGCGTAAAAACGTTGAAAAATATCACATGAGCGTATTCGGCGGCAGTTTCTACCTGTCACCAAATGCTAATGCCGGCGTTTCACACAAAGACACTGATCGGGGTAAGGCTTGGTAAGTGACCTGGCAAGCAATTTAGCGGAAACATTCGCCGACCGTTTTACCTCTAAATTGAATATGGAATAATGATGGTGTAGTTGAAAGTCCAAATGCGAAACGTGCAATGCTAAATAAGACCAATATGCAATATAATTATAATTTTCAATATAATGCTATTGTACATAAAGGTGCACAACTTTTTTTTTATACGAGAGGGAGGCAAACGAGATTGTGGGTCACCTGGTGGAAAGCAATCACCACAGCCCATGGAGATCAGCAACACCAAGGGGTCGCCGATCGGTTGCAAGCCTATATTCTTTCCTTTCTTTCTGATCACCTCACTCACTCACAGGAACACAACAAGCCTCAAGGGAATTGTTATTTGTGTATTGTGTAGTTGTGGAGGTACTTCCCCAGTCGGACAGCTTAAAAATGCGCTATGCCATACCTTTCTTTTCACCAGAACTTCGTTTCTCAGTCAGCAGGTTGCACCACGTGCAGGTGAAGTCGGCTTTGGTTCAAAGATGTTGATGAACCACTTACACCCTACCACTTATACCAATACAACTTGGTTCTATACCAGAGAGTGGCAAAAATATATGTCTCGTTCACGTCTTGCCGCTTGCTATATGTTTTCTAAGTTACGTACACCTCCCTGCCATATTATGAATTGTATAGAAATAATAATAACTTGTACAAGTTTCATCATGCCTAAGAAGGGACAGTAATGTTCTTCGGGAGTTAGTATTTATAAATAAAATTGTTTTTGGCAATCTCTTAGGCCCATACTGTGTCACGGATTTCAATATATTTATCTATAATATAATATATTTATGAGATGTTATTAGATTCGTTACAGTTGTGTAAGTAACTTAGGAGGTATTAATTCAATACGGTGTCGACTAAAAAATGTAGAAATAACTTAAAAATAGTTTTCGATTTTTAGTCAATATTTTCTAACTGACTATAAAGCAATTGAGTTTTTTATTCCATTATAATAGTTTCTTGCTTAAGTAAAACTTTGAAATATTCAGATAAATACGTACTTGCAACATTAAAGTGACTTTTCGTATTATAAAAAATATTAAAATTTTCGTGTTTCGTAAAGTTCAACTACTTAGTTATATATTGCTAACTTTGCAAAGTATATTAATAATTAATTTTAAAATTATGAACTTAGTTTTTGTGCAAATTTTATGTAATCAACTGATAGAAAAATCAAACTAAAAGCATATGTTTAATAGCTGCAAGCTACATTGCCTATACGCTTTGGCGGGCTCGGTATCCGCAAAATTACTAGTGTAAGCCTGCCGGCATTCTTGTCGTCGGTCCACAGTACCGAAGAATTGACCCGGAAAATCCTTTCTCCTACACGGGTTACTTCGGAGGTAGTGTGTTTGTCAGACGCCATGAATGCCTGGAAGGTGGCCTGTCCGAGTAATGATATGCCCATCAACCCTTCCTCCCAGAGACGGTGGGATTGGCCGCTGTGTGAGTTAGTCCGCAAAAATCTTATTGTCACATCGACTAACTCTGCAGAGCGGGCTCGTCTACTGGCTGTGGGAGAATGGGAATCGGGCCTTTGGCTGCAAGCGTTGCCGTCTCCGAGCATAGGTACTATGTTGGATGACGGCACTTTTCGTATAGCAGCCTGCCTCCGTTTAGGAATTTCTTGCGTCGTTCCGCATCGTTGTCGATGTGGGGAAGATGTCGACCGGCTCGGACACCATGGCCTCTCATGTTGCAGGAGCGCTGGCAGAATCCCACGTCATGGCAGCATTAATGATATTATTCGTCGGGCCCTTTCCACCGCCGGCGTCCCAGCAGTTTTGGAACCAAACGGTCTGGTACGCGACGATGGGAAGAGACCAGACGGTATGTCATTGCTGCCATGGAAGATGGGTAGACCTTTGGTGTGGGACGCAACATGCGTCGACACCCTTGCGCCTTCCCATCTTTCGTACGTCGGGTTCTGCGGGGGCTGCTGCTGCATCAGCGGAGACCCTCAAACGGCGCAAATATTCAAACCTCATCGGTAGTTATGTTTTTGAGCCGTTTGGGGTGGAAACGCTTGGCCCATGGGGTCCGAGCGCAAAAATTTTATTTAGGGACATCTCCAAACGGTTAGTCGACTCTTCCCGCGACCAGAGGGCTGGCCTATTTCTCGCTCAGCGAATAAGCATTGCCATCCAGCGTGGCAATGCTGCTAGCCTTCTGGCCACGTTACCCTTTGATGGCGATGCGGAAGAATTTTTTGATGCTATTTAGATATTTTAATTAGTTTTTGTTATTTCCGTTTCTTTTTTTGTTTGTATATATAGTTAGTCATATTTAGTATTTATTTTAATTGTATATTTTAACATAGAATTGTAATATAATAATAATAATCTCAAAGCATATTAACTTGCAGTTCGTAATTAATAATTATTATTTAGAGCACTTAAATTTCATGTTGGCATACGTAGATTAATGATGTAATTTTGAAGTAAATCCAATATAATTTTAACAAACCAAGTCGTCAAAGTTATTGGTAAAAGCACAAAAGAAAATATATATATGCTCATAAAAGAATGCAATAATGTATTTTACATTACATTGTTAATATTCGATACTTTCGATACTATCTAATCTTAATTTCGATACTAGCAACTCTAAAGATGTATAAAAGTCTCGCAAGCAGAGTGAACAGACAACAATCAACTATTCATATTTAAAAACACACAGTAGAGAGGAAGTTTCGCATCTGGAACTACGGGTCCTGCTGTTGGATCAGGGTACCTCGGGGAATGGCTGACAAGCCCATAATTTGCCAGTCATAGGACCATATTCGAGGTGGCTTTATGGGCGCGTAATCACTAACGTGCAGGTGTAGCTACAGAGGTTGAGCATGTTCGTCTGCCTTGCCATGGTTATCGGCCGGGCGTTTACCTCGCGCGTAGCGAGTGGGTGGCTGCTGGCCTAAGGAGAAGAGTTGCCGCGCAGCTCAGGTACTTGCCTGCTAAGCAAGAGGATGACGGTCGATCGCGAGTTACATTAGGCGTACAGAGTGCGTCGGGAAGTGAGCGAGCCTACAGCTCCGGTATCCAGTATGGAGATTGGGGAGTGGTGGTAGGGCCTCGACGCTTAGGAAATAACTCATAACATTGATAAAACGATATACTATTTAGTTGTTTAATCCAAATTAGGCGCAAAGAGTCGTTTACGCAAACTTTACAACAAACACAGGATTCTTTGTTATATAAGTTTCTAAAACTAAAAACTAATTGGTTTAATAAACCAATTAGTTTTTCGTATAGAGTATTACCATGCTTATAAATACGCTGAGCAGCACTATCTCCCTTTTGCCAGAGCTTCGTGTGTCAGTCAGCACCGTCCACTACTTGCAGGTGAGGTTGGATTTGGCTCAACGATGGTAGTGCTCGCTAAAATTGTAAAATTTCAGTAGTTACCCACCACTTAATTTTATGTTTGAGAACTCACTCTGTATAGCCACTTAGTAATTACGCTGTCTAGGTTTCATGCATAAACTCACGCAAATATATTTCATGACAATAATGTTCTGAGGGGTATCTTTTTTTATACTAAAATATATTTTCGCTAGGCACTCACATTTTAGTTCATCATAAGTGTTAATTAATTTTAATAAATTAGTTTATTAAAAACGTTTTATGGGTATAACGTATACCTCTACCTTTCAGACAAACCGAAGCCAAATAACCGATTACCTATGTAAACAATAGGATGATTTGTATTAAGTAGTAATAGACATTAATATAATTATTAGCATAATCGTGACGTGCAATTAATAAGTTGTAAGAATATTGTAAGATAAAAATAGAAGATTGTTAATAAAAGGTACGGACCCCGGGGTCTGTAGATTGTAATTATTATCAATAAAAAAAAACCGATCATTGCCCATGGCATCCTTAACCCATTCATTGTCGGCTTACGTATTAAGAACTTTATCCTCATGCCGCCATACATTTTTGGAAGCATTATTGAAATTCAAAACCTAGACGCCGATAGGCGGCTTTGGCATGTGATTAATGAGCGAGTGACCCTCTTTAGGGGAGCGCGGCTACAGCTTCGGTACCCATCATGGAGATTGAGGAGTGGTGGGCTTTTTTGGAACGACAATAGACTTGGCACTAAGTGCCACCTGGATGTCATGGGCAATCACTATTGCCCTTGAAACATTCCTAGAGGCGTCTCTTTTGCTAATACCAGCTATTATTTTTTGAAAAATGGAAAAATCTGCTGCCCCCCTAGGTGGGATATGAACCCACGACCTCTCGATGACCGGTCGAGTGCTCTTCCAACTGAGCTACCAGGAAGGTTTGTGTTGCTGACGAATTTTTTCATCTTATATTTCTACTGTGTGAGTCACAGTGTGACGTCATCAACCTATTAAGTAATTACTCTACTAAAGTAGGCATAGCAGTCCATCGTTGCAGATGAAATTCAGCTATTTTTTGATAACACCAAACTAATTTAATTATTATTATTTAAATAGTTGTCTTGGCCAACGTGCCAGATAAATATTTTTTTTCAAAGAATAATACATACATTCAAAGAATAATAATATTAGTTATTATCTATAGTAATGATAAATACATAGTAACTTCGGAATTCTGTAAAACACGATCACATACCTATATGGTTTTAAAATATGGAGGGGATGATTTTGAGATGCGCTGGGCAGGGCTATTCGACAGTATAATACGTTGTGGTATGGTGGCTTGCTACATCACTAATACTCGGGAGTATCATGGGCAATTACGATTCCCTGTGGCATCCGGGTGGTGTCATGTTTAGTGTGTCAAGGGTAATAGCGATTCCCTATGACACCCAGGTAGTGTGATTTTTTGTATGTCATGGGTCACAACGTTTCCCCATGACAACCAGGTGGTGTCATTTTTAGTGTGTCATGCGCATTAGCGATTCCCCGTGACACCTAGGTTTCGTGATTTTTAGTGTGTCATGGGAAATAGTGATTTCCTATGACACCAAGGTGTCGTGGGCAATAAACGCAAATAACAATAATCGTGAGATTTTGTTGTGTTCCTACAAGTATATGCACCACGCGTGACGAGATACTATGATGTCAGAGGGGGGGCCAACACGCAAGTAATGCCCCTATCGAGCAAGTATCACAAATGCCTATGAGCTACGAAATACTAACTTGTTTACATTAGGTATGCTTGTCAGGAATTTGGCGTGAAGAAAATAAAAAAAATATAATCGGAGTGGTATTCAAAAATCTATCTAAGAAAAAAATTTAGATTCCAACAAAAACCCGACTGCCAAAAACTGAAGTAATTACTAAAAATAAATTTTATTATTGCCTTATTTTTCACGAACACCACATTGAAATATTGTTTTCTGGGCCACTTTCAAAACTGAAACGAATCTGATCTTATATTCAGTTATATATTAAAATTTATCCAGCAGTTTTGGGTGTAGAGCATGTCAAAGAATTACACATTATGTAGGCACGTACATTTTATATACATACATATCCTCAAAATACCTTACCCTACGTTTTCCGGCAGTCGGGTAAAAAGCCACTCTTCAAATATGAGAATTAATTTCATATTAATATTTATTAATCCTGCGAAGAGTACACAATGTCTTCAGACTTCATCAAGCAACGGTTTTAATGAAGTTTACAACTTTAATTAGCTTGCCATCGGCAGCACTACTTAACATCGTTAACTTATTTAATTATTAGTAAGCCCCTAACTCGGCAAATTAACTTTTTAAACAAAGCATAGGTCAAATACTCGTATGAAAAGTTGAAAGTGAGGCTTTACTTTTACACTTAGTTTAGTTATATATTTTCAGGATATTGGACATCTAGATTACATCGTGGCTGCTTCACACACATTTTTTTTTTACTACGTCGGGTGGCAGACAAGCATACGGCCCGCCTGATGTGAAGCGGTTGCCGTAGCCATATTAACGCTTGCAACATAAAAATTCGCTCGCGCGCCGCCACCTCCGCTGCCAACGCAGCATATCCTTCCTTTCTGGTGACCTCACTCATTCGCAGGAACACAACAACCCTCAAGGGAATTGTAATTTGGCTGCGGTATTCTGTGAGGTGGAGGTACATTCCCCAGTCGGGTAGCTTACAATTACGCTCCCTACCTCTCTTTTGCCAGAGCTTCGTTTGTCAGTCAGCAAGGTGCACCGCGTGCAGGTGAAGTTGGCTTTGGTTCAAAGGTGTTAATGAACCAATTACATCCCAATAAAAATACAAAAAAAACTACCTCATAATGAGGTCAGGTATCCGTGCAAATGTGTGTAAGCATAATAAAATAGGTACCTCGTGCTGTAACGAAATACTTACAAGGGTCGTCAAGGGGTGGACCGTCAGCGCTGCGCCAATCGCAGTGATAGTGGTCTTCACATTTAGACTTCACTCGGCTTTCCATCAGGCAAGGTTGGCTAGTGTCTAGCACGCTATCGACACTAACCAACGTATACTCAATTTTAGGTATATACTTATCATAACCGATACTGCCTGACGAAGTTTTTGTCAGGAACCTACAGTATGAGGTTCTTCAACAAGTTAAGTTAATTAAAAAAATCAAAAACCCGACTGCACCTACAACAGATTTATTAATCGCGCGTAACAATAATATAATTCCATACAAGCAAAGCCGCAGGCAAAAACTAATATATCAAATATTGAAATCAGGTCATCGCGACCTTTATTTTGATACCCATATCGATTATACCCATATCGATATTTAGAAGAAAAAAAACATTAGTGCAACGATAATTTTGCGGTTCACAGCCGCCATATTGATTTTTTTTATATTTTATGTAGCCTATGTCACTCTCACAGCAAATACGAATCTAACGACACCTCTCAAGCTACACGACAGGAGAAGGGTTATGTTTTTCGAGAGTATGTATGTATGTATAATTGTTTTATACATACATACATACTCTCGAAAAAATTAACCCTCCTTCTGTCGCAGACGGGTAAAAAGGACGTACACAGGTTTTATATGATCGATGTACGCATAGTTAATGCCCCAAGTAGTCAATAAGCCAAAAGCTTCCTACTCCTACTAATTTCTTCTGATTAAATTCGTTGTGAGTTCCAAGAGAGTTGTAGTTTTACCACCGGACCAGTGGACTTCATTGTTCTATTATATTATATGTATATTTGGGCAATTTATTCGCCGATGTTAATCCTGGCTACACAGAAGACACAACTTGCGTCTCCTAAGTCAATAGGCGGCAGTAAGCGCTTATCATCAGGCAAGCAGTATGCTTGTTTGGTACCTCAGATGTTATATAAATACAGATTCATTATTTTCTTCTAAATCAATACAACTATTCCGGGCGATTCGCAAATCATCATAATATACTTTAAAAAAGTTACAATATTTTTTGTACCACTAAAGTAACGAACAAGACGCATGCTTCTTTACCACCTGCCTGATGGAAAGCAGTCTGAAAAAGATAGCAGCGGCATCACTCGGGTGTTGGATTGTATGTGAAAACTTTTTTTAATGAACTCGATGCCAAGAAAATATTCAATGATAAAAGAAACAGTATGAAAGCCCTGAAAAGGATAAGGCCGCCTTTCATTTTGTACTTTCCACTCTTTGTATTCTACCAGCCAACCTTAGAGTATCTGAAAGGATATTGAGATAACAATGAACAATGACTAAATAAAAACATGAATAAATAAGAAACAATACGTATATATATATATTAATAAATAATACTTCTAGTATATATATTATTTTATCTTATTTTTAAGTATTTGTACAATTGTATTAATTGGGTCTTTACCTTGAATAAAAACGATTATATATATATATATATATATATATATGTATATATATATATATATATATATATATATATATATATATATATATATATATATATATATATATATATATATATATATATATATATATATATATATATTCAAACAGACACATATTAGATATGCAAAAATGTATATATGGACATTACACAAAGAGATGCCTAACCGAATGACACAGTTGGTCATACAATCTGATATTTTACGAAGCTAGTAGTCTTAGGAAAACGGCACTATGTAATTTTACAGCGAATTGACTATTGTAAGCCGTTTTATAAAATGACAGAAGTTATATATGCAGATGCATAAACTTGGTGTAAATACATTCGGGTAATATTTAGTATTTTTGTAACACAGCGGGAAATTAAATATCAGAAATTATTTGATCGCTTCGCATTCTTGAATCCAAGCACAAAGATCAAAAGGGCATAAATTCATCGTAGTACAAAACAGGGGTTTTTTTTAAAACCACTAGCAATTTAATATCAATTAAACTGTCCAACAGCGACATGTATAAAACTACCCTTTACGTCCATTTTACTGAGAAAGTGGTAACACATGTTGGCCCCGGGATAATGTCCAGTAATTTGACATTATGTAGGCAGTTATTATGAATTCACAAATTAATTATACTTTCTAATTGGATAATGAAAAGCAGACATTTTGTATACATGACACTAACACAACCATGCACAAATTTATTAATGTTTATGTACACAATGACATTGTCTAACAAATAATACACGTATTATTTACCGACTCCAAAAAAGGATGAGGTTCTCAATTCGGCTGTATTTATTTTTTAATGTTTGTTACTGTTCTTTTGCTTACATCTGCATCTTTTTGTTTACATTATTTTAATGTTTGTTACATCATCGGTTTATAAATGACGGAGTACGTCATTTATAAACCGATTTGAAAAAATCTTTTTTTATTGGAAAGAGTATACTTCCAGATTGGTCCCCCTACTGTTTAATATAAGCTTTCCCCAATGCCTTCTATCAGATACGATCCTCTGCCATCCAGCCGTTTTAAGGTCATCGGACCATCTAGAAGGAGGGCGTCCAACCGAGTAATTTTTGGAGTCGGTTTTTTTAATTAAAATTATATTTTGATGAGTTCGGTGGTTGAATGGGTAACATGTCTGTTTGTCTTAGTCTGGGTGTTTTCTATGTATTACAATATGTATGTATTTAAGTATAATATCAGTTATCTAGTACAAGCTTTGCTTAGTTTGGGACTAGTTACACGGTCACGTGTATAGTTTATCCAGGAATATTTATTTATTTATTTTAAATATACTACAAGTGTGTTTTGGAAAGCTTCAGCACATCCTCACCCCTTCGTGCCCACACCGAGGAGCTCGAGATAAATAAGCCCATCCTTGGATAGTCTACGGTCGACGTTGCTTAACTTGCATGTTTGATATTACACTGACACGCACAACGACCCCATCGAGCTCCTCAATGGCAGCCGTCATATCGGAATGAAAGTGAAGACCATTACGTAATCGTAGATTGTCACGAGAAGCTCGATGGCGTCGTTACGCGTGTCATTCTAATCGAACACGTAAGTTAAGGAACGTCGACCGTAGTCTATCCAAGGATGGGTTTATTTAACTGGACTCCTCTGTGCTCCGGAGGGTACGCCATCGGTTCCGGCTAAATGCCACTGACTTGGCTTAACGACTGTCATCTAATGACAACTCATTAGATGACAGTCATCTAATGACATCTAATGACAAGACAAGACTGTCATCTAATGACAACTCATTAGATGACAGTCATCAAGCCAAGTCAGTGGCAATTAGGTGGCTTGTAAACATTGGCCTCGAAACCCCTTCGCTTGTGGGTAGGCTCATATCCCAGCAGTGAGATGAATAAGGATTGTCGACGACGACGAGATTACTCGTATCACCATACGATTGTGTGAAGTGTGAAGATTGTGTGTGTGATTGTTTTAGTACAATCAGATACTAGGAAGGATGTCATATTTATCGATTAATATTAAGATTCGATTCCGGGCACCGTGAAAAAAATGGGATGTTAATTGATTCAAGTGTTATTTTGCGGAAGTCAAATTTACAGACAGACCATTCTAACAGTCATTTGTAGGTTGTTGTTCTAACCGAAAACATCTACAGATCGCCTGAGGATGCCTCGCGTAGACGCGAAACACTTGTTGGGGTCACCGGCAATATGCTGATGGGTCGTTACTGGGAGTTATCATAATATAAACACAACAACAGAGTTGTCGTACAAATTTCTAATTCAATGCATATAAAATAGGAAGGTGTGACGTCATAAGGTAGTCGCCTTTTATAAGAAAATAACTAGCAAACCCGGCGAAATCCGTTTCGCCACCAGATGGCTTCGTTTTATGTAACATTTCGTTTGGTGATTAAAAGATGAAGAAAAATTTGCTGTATGTGAAAAAAGATTTTCCCGCTTTTCTTTTCAAATTTTTCCAGAATTTTCTTTGCTATAAACCTCACGGAGCCCGAGACCTTTCCAACGAATGCAAAACCGTGGAAATCGGTTCGTGCGTTCTGGAGTTATAGCGTCAGGAAGGAAAACCCGACTTATTTTTATATAGTAGATGATTTTCAAGTTATCAATCAATCAATATTAACAATCTCGAGATGTTTTTATGAGATAAAAGTAGTTTTTTCCTATAGTTATATTATTGTGACGTCCTTACATAACAAGTTGAAAAAAAATGTTCAATAGCCTGTTACAAGTTTTTTTTAGCACTGTCGGCCAAAATGTTTTCACCTTGCATGATGAAAAGCGCAGGAAAAGACTAAATGTGAGGACCGCGATTAATTATTAGTGCAGCGCTGCCGGTCCACCCCTTGGTAACTTGATAACTTATGAAAATAAGTATTTCTTCACGATTCGGGGGCCCACCACACAATCCCACCACTGTGTCTCCTGTGTAGCCAGGATTAACAGCGGCGACCGCCAAAAACGGCAAGCATGGCCATTGTAGTCCATTTTTCACGATTCGTCTAAATAACCCTGGATTATAGGAAGAGGGAAAATATAGTTACAATTACGGTTAATAAAAAAAAAACATTATAAAAGTTGTTAGCTATATGGGTCACAATCAAGTTTTAAATTATCGGTCACTAATTACTAGTTACTTTGTAATAATATGTTATGGCAATGCCATAAATTGCCTCTGTGCCTACTCTTTGTGCCTTTTTCCTTCGTGCTCCTATAAATGTTACTACCAGTTGATAGAGGGGTAGATTTTTTACTGTTGTTACTACTGTACATCGAAGTTTTGATACGAAGTTATTGTTATTAATTTATTACCTTTTAGGAATCCTTTATAAAATTCATCTCCGCCTAATTACGCTTTTTGGTACATTCAGTAACCAGAGTGTACACACCATAGCATGTAGACCGTAGCATTTCAAGTCAGTCCTTAGTTGCTACAAGAGTCGAGACGTACTCGTACATAGCGTTCGTAGCACTATGCAGATCCTATAATATAAGACGTACGCTACGTAGCCACCAATAGAGTCAACACGTACGTACCATTCGTAACAATAAGCAATTCCCACAAAATACGACGTTTCTACGTAGCCACCAGAATCGAAACGTAGTAGGTAACGTTCGCAGCACTACTCGCGTCCTACATTATAAGATAGACCTGCATAGCCACTACTAGCGTCAACACGTACATACCGTTCGTAGCACTAAGCGGGTCCCACAAAATAAGACGGTCCTGCGTAGCCACCAGAATCGAAACGTACGTAGCGTTCGCAGCATTACTCGCGTCCTACATAATAGATAGACCTGCGTAGCCACTACTAGCGTCAACACGTACATACCGTTCGTAGCACTAAGCGGGTCCCACCAAATAAGACGGTCCTACGTAGCCACCAGAATCGAAACGTACGTAGCGTTCGCAGCATTACTCGATATCAATAGACCTGCGTAGCCACTACTAGCGTCAACACGTACATACCGTTCGTAGCAATAAGCAGGTCCCACCAAATAAGACGATCCTACGTAGCCACCAGAATCGACACATACGTAGCGTTCGTAACACTACTCGCGTTCCACAATATAAGATGGTTCTTCGTAGCTACCAGAGAGTCGAAACATACAAACAGTCGGTTCCTTAAGATAACTTACCACTCTACGTAGCATTCACAGCAGACGGGGCCCACAGAAATTGATGGTCCTGCGGTCCTGGGTAGCCATCAGGTTCAAGACGTATGTAACTAACCTAGCACAGTATGGAGTGTATAATATGGTACTGCTTAGCTATCAGAGATGAACGTAGCATTCGTAGTAATCGCAGTTTCTATAATTCACGGAAGACTGTAACCAAATAATAAAAAACATTGCCCGCGCACCGACACCCCCGCTGCCTGGGTAGCTTACCCTACCTCATTTTCTCCATAGCCTTTTTTGCTAGTTAGAATGTACCATTTTTTAGGGGTGTAAGTGGTTCATCAACAT
The DNA here is from genome assembly GCA_937001555.2 of Hypsopygia costalis. Classification (NCBI taxonomy): domain Eukaryota; kingdom Metazoa; phylum Arthropoda; class Insecta; order Lepidoptera; family Pyralidae; genus Hypsopygia; species Hypsopygia costalis. The sequence goes on from OW443339.2 coordinate 6,418,633, forward strand.
CTTTGAACCAAAGCCAACTTCACCTGCACGCGGTGCACCCTGCTGACTGACAAACGAAGCTCTGGCGAAAAGAGAGGTAGGGAGCGTAATTGTAAGCTACTCGACTGGGGAATGTACCTCCACCTCACAGAATACCGCAGCCAAATAACGGTTCCCTTGAGGGCTGTTGTGTTCCTGCGAGTGAGTGAGGTCACCAGAAAGGAAGGAGATGCTGCAATGGCAGCGGGGGTGGTGGCGTGCGAGCGATATTTTATGTTGCGAGCGTTAATATGGCTACGGTAACCGCTTCACATCAGGCGGGCCGTATGCTTGTCTGCCACCCGACGTAGTATAAAAAAAAAAAAACCACATGCAGGCGAAGTTGCTTTGGTTCTAAAGATCATACAATACAATATAATGCTAAAAATGTGGGCTGCTTACACCCCCTGTCGTCAACCCTTATTTGTCATCCCATTGCCGGGATACGGGTCTCCCCCGATCGAAGGGGGTTAAGAGCATACTCCACCACGCTGGTCAACCAAGGGTTGGCGGAGGCAGCGTTTTCAAGCCGCCAAAAGGCTACTGACTGACTTGGCTTAACGACTGTAATCTAATGACATCAGCCGGCACCGACGGTTTAACACTTTACGGGACAGAAGGCTGAATTCAAATTTCAGAGGTTGTCACTACGACTTTCCATACAAATAACCACCACATTTATAGCGATAGTTATCAAAATAAAGCTGTGGATATCGTACAAGGCGACTAAGGGAAATACAATACATTATAAAACATCGATCAGGCCTCCCCAACCCGTCTGGCCAGCGTGGGGAGTGTAGGCCAAATCCTCGTTCTGTCTAGGACGGACGAGAGAGGGTCGTGCTCCTGTAGTGGAGACTAAAATGACCTGATGATGATATCAAAATAAATAGTATCATACCAAACTACGTCAGTAAACACGGGCATTACCGCTGCTGTACGGATACAACGGCACTTTTATTATAAGTAGCAAAGTTAAGCCACAAAGCCGTCAAGAAATGTACATATATTTAGATCTTAGATTTGACAGTACAAAGAATTGATTAACTTGTAGGGAGATAGTAAATCTTGTTCTTTACAATGATAATATGAGCATAACACGGTAAGCATCGGTGTGCATTATACACAATTTTTTGTAGTTACTGCGATGCCCGTACTGTTATACTCTTGTTTTGTCAGAGCACTGGTATCGCTGTTACTGTCCTGCAAAGTGTTAACGTGCCCTCTGAAGCACCGAGGAGCTCGTGATAAATAAACCCATTCGTGGACAGGCTACGACCGACGTTGCTTAACATGCGTGTTCGATTAGACTTACACGCGTAACGACGTCATCGAGCTCCACCCCACTTTCCAAACCAAAATTATGTCAATATACAGTACAGCCCCCTTACCACCATCTCTTATTGCGATTCAATAACTGAATAGAATGCCTATTCATACCAATGAATAAGCGACTCTAGGCTCTAGACTCGACTGTATTCCATTTGAAATAGAGTCGCTTATTCATTGGTATGAATAAGCAATCTATTCAGTAGTATCTATACAACAGTAACCGCTTGACATCAGAGGGTCATATGCTTGATTGGCACCTAGTGTCATAAAATTACGCTTTTGGAAAAATTATATGAATTTGGTCTCAGCAAAATCATTGTGACATAACGTTGAGAAGTACACTCTTATTTTACCTAAGATATTTTTTTTTATACTACCACGGGTGGCAGACAAGCATACGGTCTGCCTGATGTGAAGCAGTTACCGTAGTCATATTAACGCTCGCAACATGAAATATCGCTCGCACGCCTCCACCCCCGCTGCCAACGCAGCATCTCCTTCCTTTCTGGCGACCTCACTCACTCGCAGGAACACAACAAACAACCCTCAAGGGAATTATTACTTGGCTGCGGTATTCTGTGAGGTGGAGGTACAATCCCCAGTCGGGGAGCCTACAATTACGCTCCCTACCTCTCTTTATGCCAGAGCTTCGTTTATCAGGAAACAGGGTGCACCGCGTGCAGGTGAAGTTGGTTTTGATTCAAATATGTTGTTGAACCACCTACACCCCAATATTATTATTTTTTTTTATACTACTTCGGGCGGCAGACAAGCATACGGCCCACCTGATGTGAAGCGGTTACCGTAGCCATAGTAACGCTCGCAACATGATATATCGCTCGCACGCCACCACCCCAAATTTTTTATCTTTGGTGTGTTTACGTAAAATAGGTATTTACAAGAAAAAATAACTCACCTTTCATTGCCATAGTAGGTAGCAAAGCCAGGGCCTGAAGTACGGGCCAGAAGCAACTCCACGCACACCTCATTCCGCCTCATAAACTATTCACATAATACGACCCGAAACAGTACATGTTCATTCACATATCGTTCATTTTGAATGTTCATTAACACCACTGTTTTATTTATTTTTGTGTCCATTTCATTTATAGCGTTTTATTTATTTTATAACGTTAATAGAACTGGATTTGATTTATTTCTTCTGAAAATATTGATTTATTATTGGTTTCTTACATATATCATCGGCATGGCATCGGCATCAACTCATAATCGTCCCACTGTTGGGATACGGGTCTCCCCTCAATCGAAGGAGTTTAGAGCATACTCTACCATGCTGCTCATCTGCGGCAGTGTTTTCAAGCCGTTCAAAGGCCACTGACATGGCTTCACGACTGTCATCTAACAATAGCCTGGACCGACGGCTTAACATGCCCTCCGAAGCACGGAAGAGCTCGAGATAAATTACCAACTTAACTGGAGATAAATTAACCCATCCATAGATAGGCTACGGTCGACATTGCTTAACTTGCGTGATCGGTTAGACTGACACGCGCAACGACGCCTTACATATATATTTTGCTAAATTTAGCGGAGGGAGGCATTTAAACTTTCCTACTTCTACTATTTTATTCAGATTAAATTCGCTGTAAGCTCCAAGGCAGGCGAGGCTTCGCCCCTGAGATTTAAAATTGAATAAACTTCACTGTTCATTAACACTTCAGGGCTGAATTCTGTTATTCTTAGCTGCCTATAAGACGCAGCTATAACAATGTATAGTGTAATTCTTATATGTAAAATGCAAGCTGATCAAGAAGCTACAGTCGATTGATAAACTTTTTGAATTCTTCAAATAAATAAATAAATATTCGTGGATATATTACACAGTACCATCTAGTCCCAAACTAAGCAAAGCTTGTACAATGGGTACTAGATAATTTGATATGATCTATATAAATACTTTTTTTTTGTAAATACATACGTATAATATATAAAACACTCCCAGACCACGACGAACAGACATGTTTATGGACACAAATTTTTGTCTTGTGCGGGGATCGAACCTGAAACTTCGGAGTCAAAGTGGCCGTTGCTAGCCATTCGATCACCATGCTAGTATGTACCATACCAATAAAAAGATAATAGTGAGCCATTCTTAAAAGACAGACATACGTTATAGGGGATAGTCAAAAACGGTGGATAATGCTTTAAATTATTGGTAAAACAACGTTAGAGCAGATTGAGAGGTATGTCCACATGGACATACGGTATAACTGTCGTGACAGACTCTTCAGCTAATCGTGTGTTAATATAACTTTTATTTAATTCTGTGATTTGGTAGCATAATATTAGAAAAAAATTGGTTGTCTGTAGAGACATATGCTATAGGGGGACCTTTTATAAAACTATTAAGAGGAACAATACCGTCTCTTCGTTGCCAGGTTCGTGTATTTAAATTTAATAAACTAATTTGATACCAAATTAAATGGACTCCAGTTATCGTCGCGACTTCGTCTGCATGAACTACAAGGATTATAAAGTAGCACGTGTTAGTGTTAGCTAGTAATCATACATCTGCAACATTTTATCCAAATTTGTTCAGCTATTTTTGCATCATATTAACATCCATACTTTAACATCTATATATATGAAAATAAATCCTCATTTCCCTTGGCCATGGCATCACGCGTGAACACCTGGACCTATTTTACAAATTCCTCTTTTGTTGTGTGTATTATTGTCATGAGAAGGTTCATAAGAAAGAAAAAAACCGGACAAGTGCGAGTCGGACTCGCCCACCGAGGGTTCCGTAGGTACGTAGTATCATTATTAAATTTGATATTTTTCATTATAAATAAGAAATAAAGCGTCGAAAAAAATAAGTAAAATATATTTTGCAATGTGTACATCAAGCCCTTTCATATGATACCCCATTTGAACTAGTAGTTTCAATTTGAAATTTCGACACCCTATAAAAAATATAGACCCCCTATTTTTTAAGATCTATTTACAAATGTATAGTTTTGAGATTTATTCCTGTACTTGTAGTCTATAACGATGTTACCTGCCAAATTTCATAGTTCTAGGTCAACGGGAAGTACCCTATAGGTTTTGATTCCCTTGAGTGTGTCGAAATATGCGTTTTTTGCTGAATAAACGGCCGTAACTTTTTTCTACGTAAACTTAGCAGTTTGATTTTTTTTTTTCACTTCATGGGACCGTAGACCTGAGTATACAGTTCAAATTTCAGCTTGATACCTCCACGCATTCTCGACATAGAAATTCTTGACAGACAGACAGACAGACAGACAGACAGACAGACAGACAGACGGACAACAAAGTGATCTTATAAGGGTTCCGTTTTTCCTTTTGAGGTTCGGAACCCTAAAAAAATAGGAAAGTTGCGTGGAAAATTTTAGAAAACTTAACGACCATATTAACTTTTCTAATGTTACTCTATGTCGTTTGACAGAACTGTCAGTTATTTGACAGATTACGCGAAACCAACGGGTCAGCTAGTTTTTAATATGAATAGGATTTATAGAAAAAGATTACATAATAGTACAGTCGCTCGCGTTACCGGATCTAGAGAGATTTTCTCTCGCACACCCTCATGCATCATATCATCTAGTAGGGTTAATGCCTGACGAGATTTTCCCGGGAACAGGAGGACAATATGGAGTTTTTCAAAAAGGGCGTGAATAGGTATTTACAAAGTCGGCAACGAGTGATAGCCCTCTGTTGTTGTTGTTGTGTTTCTTAATGTTTCTTAATGTTTCAAAAGTCATTAGTTTGTAGTAACTGTTTACCATGATGTATTCTTGTTTGGGGTGGCGGCGCACAAGTGATATTTTATGTTGCGTGTGTTAATATGGCTACGGTAACCGCTTCACATCAGGCGGGCCATATGCTTGTCTGCCACCCGACGTAGTATAAAGACGGAGCTGCGGGTTTACGTAGTATAAAAATTGCGAGACTGTATTAATTTATTTGCATTTCAACAACAACCAAGGCTTGTTTTGTTTGGCGAAGCTGTGTAATAATTGGATGGACTGTATTGACACAGTGGTTTTTTGTTAACTCGTTAATCTTACTCATGATTTTTTTTGTTTAATCTATACCAATATAAAAAAACCGGACAAGTGCGAGTCGGACTCGCCCACCGAGGGTTCCGTAGGTACGTAGTATCATTATTAAATTTTATATTTTTATTATAAATAAGAAATAATGCGTCGAAAAAAATAAATAAAATATATTTTGCAATGTGTACATCAAGCCCTTTCATATGATACCCCATTTGAACTAGTAGTTTCAATTTGAAATTTCGACACCCTATAAAAAATATAGACCCCCTATTTTTTAAGATCTATTTACAAATGTATAGTTTTGAGATTTATTCCTGTACTTGTAGTCTATAACGATGTTACTTGCCAAATTTCATAGTTCTAGGTCAACGGGAAGTACCCTATAGGTTTTGATTCCCTTGAGTGTGTCGAAATATGCGTTTTTAGCTGAATAAACGGCCGTAACTTTTTTCTACATAAACTTAGCAGTTTGAATTTTTTTTAACTTCATGGGACCGTAGACCTGAGTATACAGTTCAAATTTCATTTTGATACCTCCACGCATTCTCGACATAGAAATTCTTGACAGACAGACAGACAGACAGACAGACAGACAGACAGACAGACAGACAGACAGACAGACGGACAACAAAGTGATCTTATAAGGGTTCCGTTTTTCCTTTTGAGGTTCGGAACCCTAAAAATATTAAAGTGTATGCCTGTGACTTTCAAAGCGGCGTAAAGCGGTTTCTACAGGTTTGGCAACGCGTGTGTTTTGTCTCAGGTGTTCCAGGCGTCCATGGGCTGCGGTAACCGCTTTCCATCGGGTGGGCCGTATGCTTATTTCCCTCTGTAGTGGTATAAAATATATAACAATATTTAAGTGAACGATACCTTTTTGTATTCACAGAAGTTAACAACTGAGTCAAATTAGTTACTTTCTATCAACTATCAAAAAGCAATTTGTATGAAAAATTATACTAATGTAACAAGTTGTGGCGTCATTCTTAGATAAAAAAATTTGATAAGTACATTTACATTTAATTTATAATAAGTAAGTGTGTATAAAGAGCTACAGGAGTTACATTTTCAGAGTTTTTAGGGTTCCGAACCTCTAAAAGGAAAAACGGAACCCTTATAAGACCACTTTGTTGTCCGTCTGTCTGTCTGTCTGTCTGTCTGTCTGTCAAGAATTTCTATGTCGAGAATGCGTGGACGTATCAAGCTGAAATTTGAAGTGTATACTCAGGTCTACGGTCCCATGAAGTTAAAAAAAAATCAAACTGCTAAGTTTACGTAGAAAAAAGTTACGGCCGTTTATTCAGCAAAAAACGCATATTTCGACACACTCAAGGGAATCAAAACCTATAGGGTACTTCCCGTTGACCTAGAACTATGAAATTTGGCAAGTAACATCGTTATAGACTACAAGTACAGGAATAAATCTCAAAACTATACATTTATAAATAGATCTTAAAAAATAGGGGGTCTATATTTTTTATAGGGTGTCGAAATTTCAAATTGAAACTACTAGTTCAAATGGGGTATCATATGAAAGGACTTGATGTACACATTGCAAAATATATTTTATTTATTTTTTTCGACGCATTATTTCTTATTTATAATGAAAAATATCAAATTTAATAATGATACTACGTACCTACGGAACCCTCGGTGGGCGAGTCCGACTCGCACTCGTCCGGTTTTTTTTATTGATGCAAATTTTATTAATTACTTGCGATAAAGTCACACTGTATGTATTAACTTGGTTTTTCTAGATTGAGCATCAACATCTATTGATATGTATTATTAAGATTTTGAGGTGCAAATAGACATTTCAATTAAAATTTTCTTGTATGCTTCCTTTAGATATCTTCTATCAGTACCAGTATCCTGTACTTGTAGTAAGATAAGATAAATTTATTTGAGAAAATAAAGCACAAAATATGTTACAATAACATAGGTATCCAACTTATTCTACCCTCGCAAAACATGCAAATTTCTTTTTATTCAATTTTATCTAAATCACAATCAAAATCATTATTATGATTCAATAACTAATTAATAGTTCATTGAAATGATGTAAGTATTCATAGAAGTACCCGCGAGCAGCAGTTGGCAAAATAAAGTTATAATGCTATGAATATATAAATCTGCAGCAATAAATGGTACCTATTTTGCTATTAATGATTGATATATTATCGCAAAGCTCAAATCAAATCGCGATTCGGGTTGAAATTTAGTATACAGGACGTAGGCATTCACTAAGAAATTATTTTTATAAACCCCCACGGCATACATGGATATGAGAGTACGAAGTCGCGGGCGTAAGTTAGTTTAATATATAGTTTGTTTTTATTGTAATAGTCATAATTTTACTTCTGTTTTGGTACTAAAGAGTCAAATTCAGCAATCTCTATATTTAGATCATTTTAAGTAGAACAATGGCTATGTAACCATTGCTTATCCTATAATTAATGAATCATGAAGTTGTAATTTCTTTATAACATATATAAAGATTTTTGTAAATCTTACAACATTTACCTCATTGTTCACAATATTATACTAAATTGTTCTTGGTGCAGACTGTACATCTCTGGAATACCTTGCTACTTTCCATTCGTAACGCACAATCTTTACACTCCTTTAAAAGCCTACTAAAATCTCATTACGTCTCGAGCTAGTAAATGTATTTTTTTCATTTCTGTCATAACTCTATGAAGGTGCTGTTGTATCGTTTAATTCGTAACGTCTGGTTGCAATCCATTATTACTTTAGTATAATAGTGAGCTATGTAATTTGTATGTTCAAATTTCAGTCCGATTGCCTTATTTTGCGGCCACGAAACCATATTATGTGTTTTTGTTTCTCTCCTGGCACTAAGGTTGTCTGGAAGCGATTGTTTTAGCGATAAGACCGACTTTTAGTCCTTACATATTTGTTTATTTTATGTATGTTTTAAAGAGTACGAGTATTCATCCATTCACATTTGCCATTCGACGAGACCGGTGGTCGAACGGCTAGCAATGGCTAGTTTGGAGGTCGCGATTTCGATCACCTCACAAGACAATATTTTCTATTTAATAAAAGCATGAATTTGCAAAAAAAAAATTTAAGTACATTTATCAGTTGTTTTATTACCCATAGTACAAGCATTGCGCTTAATTTGAGACTAGATGGCGCTGTGTAAATTGCCAAGAAATATTTATTTATTATTTACCACAATAATGTACTTGTAAAAGCGCGGATTTTAGATCTTGTAGAAGCGGATATTAGACATTTTTAGGGTTCCGTACCTCAAAAGGAAAAACGGAACCCTTATAAGATCACTTTGTTGTCCGTCTGTCTGTCTGTCTGTCTGTCTGTCTGTCTGTCTGTCTGTCTGTCAAGAATTTCTACATCGAGAATGCGTGGAGGTATCAAGCTGAAATTTGAACTGTATACTCAGGTCTACGGTCCCATGAAGTAGTAAAATAATCAAACTGCTAAGTTTACGTAAAAAAAAGTTACGGCCGTTTATTCAGCAAAAAACGCATATTTCGACATTCTCAAGGGAATCAAAACCTATAGGGTACTTCCCGTTGACCTAGAACTATGAAATTTGGCAAGTAACATCGTTATGGACTACAAGTACAGGAATAAATCTCAAAACTATACATTTGTAAATAGATCTTAAAAAATAGGGGGTCTATATTTTTTATAGGGTGTCGAAATTTCAAATTGAAAGTACTAGTTCAAATGGGGTATCATATGAAAGGGCTTGATGTACACATTGCAAAATATATTTTATTTATTTTTTTCGACGCATTATTTCTTATTTATAATGAAAAATATCAAATTTAATAATGATACTTCGTACCTACGGAACCCTCGGTGGGCGAGTCCGACTCGCACTTGTCCGGTTTTTTTTTGAACAAATTACTATTACCTATACAGTGTTTCACTCTGTTAGCGTAAATAAATCCTAAAAATATTTTAAGTGTGAAAGTTTGTGAAAACATATGTAAGGATTTTTATAACACTTTTAAGGGTAAATGGCTGAACGGATTTGTGTGACATTTTGGCATTTATATTGTTCTGGATTAACACAAAGGATACGGCTTCTTTATTTACCGATGGTGAAGCCACGGATAGAAGCTAGTTTCTTGTACATAATAATACAACGATTTAGAAGCTTTGTCTTGTTAGCATCAACCAGAAGAAAACAACCGCAACACAGATGAATTTTTGTTCACAGTATTTCCAATGCATATGCTCTTTAATTGTTTTAATAAGTTCTTTATTGAAAATATTATTTTTTGCGACTATATCTATAAAATTTAATACAAAATCGAAATGAAAAATATATGTCGGATACATCCGCCTTTGTGAGCTCGTTTATGTAGGTAATCCATACTTCTTGTACTGTATGTTATATTTTGTTTTATATACAACAAAGTTCTAAAAACAAATAATATATTTTTGTGTCCTGTATTCATTTATCAATATTACGCTAACAGTCTAACATAAAAAAAATGTCGAAATATATAAAATCTATATCCAAGTCATAATGTATAAAATATGTGTTTTATGTGAATGTAATACCTACTTCTATTTTCAATATATTTTAATTGATGATCTACAAATTTCACTTACTTAAATTAAAATTATTTTACAAACTTACAAAGGCAACGTCAAAAAAAATAACAAAGACAAACCCGTTATAAATCAATATTTAACTTTCCAGTAACGTTTAGTCACACTCAGATTACAAGTAACCGATTTCACAACAAAATCCGTTAGCGAGTTGTTCATGAAACATCGCAACAAGTCGATTTTCGATTCCGTACGATTATCACAATATAATGAAAACAGCGGACACGGCCGTCCCGCACCGGCGCTCGTAGAGGACTGGTTCGTAGCATCGTAGCGCCGTAGCACACAGATAACGTAGACGTGAGGTCGTAGCGTTTGCCTCTTTTTGTGTGAATGCTTGCAACAGTACTACATTTGAAAACAAAGCTTTTGACTTTTCTTTGGAGCTTCGGAGCCTTTTTTTTACAAAGCACATGTTTCATTCGTGGTGGCATGATAAAGAATTACGTTCGCATTTAAAATGTTAAATTTATTAATGTATTTTTGTCTTTTCGATTAAACAGAGAACAGATTTCCGTTTTCCGAAAGTATTAGTGTTGTACATGGTCCGTGGGTATAACTGGTTTGTCATTTTGGTAGCATACGTCATACACGCTTATTTGTTCACTTCAGGCGGTCTGTATGCTTGTTTGCCACCCGACGTAGTATAAAAATAAAACCGGCCAAGCGCGAGTCGGACTCGCAAACGTAGGGTTCCGTACCGTTATCTATAAAACCGGCAAAAAAAATCACGTTTGTTGTACGGGAGCCCCCCTTAAATATTTGTTTTATTTCAATTTAATTATTTATTTTTAAAGTGAATATATAACTAAATATTATGTGAGTATTTCAAGCGTCTACCTATTACCGTTATGAATTGCGAGCAAAAACGAGCAAATAAATCATGTTTGTTGTATGGGAGCCCCCTTAAATATTTATTTTATTCCTGTTTTTAGTATCTGTTGTTATAGCGGCAATAGAAATACATCATCTGTGAAAATTTCAACTGTATAACTATCACGGTTCATGAGATACAGCTTGGTGACAGACGGACGGACGGACAGACGGACGGACGGACGGACAGCGGAGCCTTAGTAATAGGGTTCCTTTTTACCCTTCGGGTACGGAACCCTAAAAAACAAATATCACCAAATAAATTGTTCTGTAGGATTAACTTACAAATATTATTATGTGAACATAGTAACGTGGGGTGTAAGTAACCCACCACGATCTTTAGAGCCAAAGCCAACCTAACCTGCACGTGGTGCAAATTGCCGACTAGTGAAAGAGGCTCTGGCAAAAAAGAGGTAGGGTATAGCGTATTTATAAGCTATCCGACTGGGGAAGTGCCACCACCTTACACAATACCGCAGCCAGATGACAATTCTTGAGGGTGTTCCTGCGAGTGAATAAGGTCACCCGAAAAGAAGGAATTGCTGTGTTAGCAGCTTGGATGGCGGCACATGAGTATATTTCTTGTTGCGAGCGTTGATATAGCTGCGGTAAACCGCTTCATATCAGACGGACCGTATGCTTGTTTGCCACTCAACGCAGTAAGAAAAAGGTATTGCTTACTAACAGTAAATGCCTAAAAATACTAGGCCGGATTCTAGCCTACGGGGCCGAAATGAGTTTGAGTGAAGCGAGTAGATTCGCCGAGTGTATGTTTTCCATTGATTTCAATGGAAAATGTATTTGATGATCATTCCACAAGGACATGATCGATCTCAATTTTTAGGGTTCCGTACCCAAAGGGTAAAAAGAAACCCTATTACTAAGGTTCCGCTGTCCGTCCGTCCGTCGTCCGTCCGTCCGTCCTTCCGTCCGTCCGTCTGTCACCATGCTGTATCTCATGAACCGTGATAGTTAGACAGTTGAAATTTTCACAGATGATGTATTTCTGTTGCCGCTATAACATCAAATACTAAAAAACAGAATAAAATAAATATTTAAGGGGGCTTCCGTACAACTAACGTGATTTTTTTTGCTCGTTTTTATAGATAATGGTACGGAACCCTTCGTGCGCGAGTCCGACTCGCACTTGGCCGATTTTTTTTTCTACACAAACCTCAAGCATGACGAGGTCTTTAATTGTGACAAGTTTCATCAAAATCTGATTATTGGATTTGGAGCCTATTAATTTCCAACACTGACTTTTCGGCGTATAAAAAAGCGTTCCGCTCGCTTCGCTTGCTCCACTCAAAAATTAGCAACTAGTAGGTAGTAGAGTGTGTACCCTCTATAGATTCTGTTAAATATAGGAAATTTAAAGACCACCACTCACTAGCAATATATCAAGCACCGCAGAAGGGTACGTAAATCCCATTCATTTGTCGTCCACGTGAATGTGAACACGTCTTAAGATCGTGTGTCGGCTTATGGAGATAAGGCTGGGTTACACGGGACGCTGAGTCGATTGTTGCACCATTGCAGGTTTAAGATAACAAAGTTTGGGGTTTAAGATAAGACAATGTTTGAATTGTTGTTTTGCGTTGATAAATCTATACTTGTAGATAAAATCGATGTGTTCGTATCATAGATGTAAGACGAACATTTGCTTTCTTAGCGGAATAATCCATTTAGCGGATGCCTACGTAATAATATCTACATGTATGTTAAATTTCAACCCGATCCGTCTAGTGGTTGTGCTGCTGTTCGTTGATAGATCAGTCAGTAACGGTTTTTAACGGCTTTTTACAGATACAAAATTTATTATTTTGCTCTTTAGGGTGCGTATTTTTGATAACAAGTACAATAGAATAGTGAAGGTTACCAGTAATATTTTAGTATGTACAATCAGTCTCACGTAGAGTATGAGACTCCGTACAATGATATAATATTATATTTACGTGAGGTAGTTCTATGCTCAAAGTGTAAGGCTCTCAATTAATTTAATAATAATGTAAGGCTCTCGTGCAGCTAATGTACTACTAGCTATTTACAAGTTATTTTGTACAAAACATTTATTTATTTAAACGGTATTGTATATATTACAATATTTGTATCCCTAATTTGCCTTCGGGGCATTAATAAAGTCGCGGTCCCTCGTCGTCAACCTTTATATTTATCGCCCTGCTGGGATACGGGTCTCCCCTCAATCGAATGGGTTCGGAACTTACTCCACCACGCTGCTCAACCGCGGGTTGGCGGAGGTCAGTGTTTTCAAGCCGCCTAAAGGCAACTGACTAGGCTTAACGACAACAGCCGGGACCGACGGATTACCTTACATAAAGCCCATCCAAAGACAGACTACGGTCGACGTTTCTTGACTTGCGTGATTGATTAGACAGCCACGCGCAACGACGCAAGTCGCGGGTAACAGCTATATAATATATTTTGTACTCTGCAGTTCCAAAGATTACAAATAATTGTGAGCAATACTTCTAAAATATTATGATGCTAGTAGAATGAGTATATTAAATATTAATATTAAATATTGTCAGACAAATTACACAGCGCCATCTAGCCCCAAAGTAAGCGAAGCTTGTGTTATGGGTACTAGACAACTGATAAACATACGTAAATACATTTTTTTTTGTAAATACATACTTATGATACAAAGAAAACACCCAGACCAAGACAAACAAACATGTTCATGCACACAAATGTTTGTCCTGTGGGAATCGAACCCACGAGCGTTGGTGTCGAAGCCGCGTCATTGACCGCTACGCAACCAAGCTCGTCTTATATATGATGAATGTGTTGACAAAAAATATTTGATCAGGATAAAACATCGCTTTGGTATATATAGGGTTGCCAAACGTGTGGGATCTATTACAAAAACTCTATTTGATCGTGATATGAACTGAGAATAATAGGAAAAAATATTTTATACTAGCAAAGTCCGACGTTGCTCGGATTACGTCGTCGTCGTTAACCATTATTCTTCTAACTGCCGGGATACGGGTCTCCCCTCAACTGAAGGGGTACAGAGCATACTCCACCACGCTGCTAAACTGCCGGTTGGCGGAAGCCAGTGTTCTCGAGCCTCCCAAAGGCCACTGACTTGGCTTAACGACTGTCATCTAATGACAACATCCAGGACCGACAGCTCAACGTGCGCTCTGAAGCACGGAGGAGCTGAAGATAAATCCATCCATAGACAGGGTACGGTCGACGTTGTTTAACTTGCGTGATCGATTAAAATGATACGCGCAACGATGCCATCGAGCTCCGCAAATCGTCGATCGTGGATATGAACTGAGAATAATAAAAAAATATTTTATACTAGTTACAAAATCAGGCCTTGTCCGAATAACGAACTTTCTTGAAAATAATTGACATTTCTGGTAAACCCTAACAACCCATCGCCACACCGCAGACGGCACGTTTTAAAGTTAGCTGGCAGGCCAGCCGAATGGTTAAAACTAACCTAATTAAAAATCTAGTGCCTAATGAGTTGTCCAGAAAATTGCTTCGCACTGCTTGCGAATATATAATTTACGCAATATTCTTCCAGTTATGAAATGAAGTGTTTCTACACTTACCTCTATACTATACTCTATACATACTATTTCTTTCACTTAACCAAAGTTATCGATTACGTTGGATACACGATATTAATAAGTTCAGGTCTATTGAAAGAATTAGAAGTTTTAAATTAAAAAAAATGTCTACATTGTTATGTAAAACTTGGAAATTATTTCATCATAGCTCTTAAATATTTCTTGCCTAACAAGTAACGTAACATTTCGAGCAGTCAAATAATCAAAAATAACAAGATGAAGAAGAGGAAAAAACATTATTAGCACATCACAGAACACTCTACAAACTAGTAATAAATATTATACAAGAAAAATTAAAGTGCTGTGTAATGTCGCAATTGGGTCCCAACTCAGCAGAAAAATCGAAATCTGTAACTGACTCAGCACTGATTTTCAGTTAAGACCAGTTGCGACATCACGGACATTATATATAAAAACAACATAAACAATTAAATTTCGATAACTAAAAATAGAATATGTGTTAAAATAACAAACTATGCTAAGCATTATATCCAAGAAATAATATGAGGGGTGCCTAGGTACATTAAATTACATTAATTTAAAATAAATTACTGTCATTCGTCAAGCCTCTAGAATCCATACATTGATCCAAACGTGTTTACATCTACGACAACGAATGTGCGGGACTGAGGCAATCTCTCTTGTGGTTGCAGAGATTTATAAGTATTTCATTGAGTCGGTGTAGATTAACCTTTAAATTAACTTTAGTTAACTAGATTTCAGGTCAATGTTTAAATGGATGGGTAAAGTTAAAGTAAAAATAGAAGAAAACGTAGAATTAAATTCACTAAGAGCAGCAAGTAGGGATGGAAGCCCTTTGTCTCTTCTACCGATTGTACAATGGAGTGTGTTCAGAGGAGTTATTTGACATGATGCCCACGGTCTCCTTCTTCTGTCGCACCGCTTGTCATCGACAGGGAATTCATCCTCACACATTAGAGCCGAAGTGGTCACGTACTGTGCGGTTCCAGAGAAGTTTTCTTCCACGTACTATCAAGCTGTGGAATGAATTGCCTGTTAAGGTTTTCACCGGAGACTACAGCATGGGGTTCTTCAAAAAGAGCGTGAAGAGGTTTTTATAGGGTCGGCAACGCGCACTTGATGATTCTGGTGTTACAGGCGTCCGTAAGTAACTGCTTTCCATCAGGCGGACCGAATGCATGTTTGTCACCTTAATGGTATAAAAATAGCGCTCTACCAATTAAACTAAAGATGTTTATCACAAAATTATACATAAGTCCGAATTTCGCAAAAAACCCGATGGAAATCGGTTTCAGCTTAGGCGGTAGGTCCCCGGATCCGTCTAGTAGTTTCAGTTGTTCGTATTTCCATCAGGCGGACCGTATGGCAAAATGAGAGGTATGGAGCGTAATTGTAAGCTGCCCGACTGGGGAAGTATCCCACCTCACAGAATACGGCAGCCAAATAACAATTCCCTTGAAGGTTGTTGTGTTCCTGCGAGTGAGTGAGGTCACCAGAGAGGAAGGAGACGCTGCTTTGGCAGCGGGGATGGTGGCGCTCGAGCGATATTTTAAGTTGCGAGCGTTAGTATGGCTTCACATCGAGTGGGCCGTATGCTTGTCTGCCACCCGACGTAGTATAAAAAAAACCGTTTTTCTTAAAACCGACATTAAAATAGAAACACTTTATTTGACTGTATCCTCTAAATAGTTTCATTGTCAAAGTTATTATTAATAAATCGTACGCATGAAAACCTCTTTAATATACGTCGAATAACTCCTTTTGAGAGTTATACATCAAAAACATATTGCCCACAAATCAATACAAAACATGAAACTTAGATTGGTTTCGAGCCAACTCACTTTAAAACCACCTACGCCATTAAACAGCCTTGTATCGTACCTGTTAAGGCAATTTCGTGTGTATTAAGTTGGCAACAGTGAAAACTTTGGTCATTAGGACAAGGCCAGTAAGTGCGGGAGACCGTTATATATACCAGAACACTGCCAGGTGGGACCTCCGCTATAAGTGACAGGAGGTAGGCGGATTGGGAAAATTTTCCAAATTGAATTGCGACGAAAATGATTTTTCTATCTAATATAATCATTTCACTACTAACAAAAATATTTTTATGAGTAAAATCTTTTCCATTACTTTACGTAGTTTTATGTACAGTTCTAGTTATTTTATTCACAATTAAATGTTTATAATTATAAACAATAAATTGATATTACTGGACAAAATACACACGGCCTTCTAGTCCCAAACTCAGCAAAGCTTGTACTATGGGTACTAGATAACTGATATTATACTTCAATCCATTTTTTTTGTATATACATACATATAATGCATAGAAAACACCCAGACCAAGACAAACTGACATATAAATGTATACAAATATTTGTCTTGAGCGGGATTCAAACCCGCAACCTCGGAGTCAAAGTGAATTATTTTTGATAGCTTTGTAGTTGTTCATGCATGAGCATTCTTCACACTTTCGTCACATACGACCAAATACGCAATCGACCAGCATAGCATTTATCTAGACTTTAGCGAATATTATATTTTACGTATTTTGCCTGAAACACAAACGATTACCATAAATAATCTGTTACTTTTCGTATAATCTATTACACTGCGTATAATTTCTGAGCTCGCATTATGCCGAATACGCAAACTACCGGAGAGCTAATTTGACTACGACTTTTGACTAAATTGTATTCCCTTAGCAGTAGTATCGTAGTAGTTCGATAATGGTTAGTATTTTATTTCCAGTCTTCTTCTACCTACTCTCCTTATACTACTGATTGTCTTACTGTGTATTACTGAGACACATTTTTCGAATAATTTTGAATTTGAAGTAGTAAGAAAAGATGAACATCCTAATATTTAACTAGCTTTCGCCCGCGGCTTCGCTCGCGTGAAATTCGGGGCAAACACGTGTTTACTCATTTATCTATACTCGTGTAAAGTTTAGGATAAAATAGTCCAACTAATCTCGTTTCCCCAGACAAACTTTGGACCTCCGATTCATCCTTTTAGAGGTATATTCAAATCGATCCCATTTTCGTAATTGACGTCCCAGAAAACCATAGAATCAACACCCATATTGGTATTATGACATTTCAAATCGCTTCCCCACAGGGGTGATTATAATAAGTCACGTCAGCTATGTTGGATTATTAAATAGTTTTATTCGTAATCAGCGACTCGATAAACCATAAAAACAATACCCATGACGATTTTCAGATTTTTTCACCCCACTTTAGACATTTCAACGCCATCGCACCCCAATGGGATATGATGGTCACGTTAGATGCGTTGAATTCCAAAATCGCTGTTGTTTTCGTAATCAGCGACACGATAAATCATAAAAACAATACCCATGATGATTTTCAGATTTTTGACTCCATTTTATCCTTTTAGGGGTTGAATATTGAAAAATCCTGAAATACGTGTTTACTCATTTATCTATAGAAGTACTTGGGTAAGGTTTAGGATAAAATGGTCCAACTAATCTCGTTTCCCCAATCCTAAAATACAACACGTATTTTAGGATTGGGGAAACGAGATTAGTTGATGGACAACCTCCGGGAGTAACTACGGGGATGAGGTGAGCTATGAACCGTCATGGATAACCCCATGGCCCTTTCCTTAATAACGAAACCATAGCGCGCTGTACAAATGCTAGGTATAGCGCCATCTAGTAAATAAATACCTCAAAAAGGTCAAAAGTTACGCAGTAAACAAACTTTGGACCTCCGTTTCACCCTCTTAGGGGTAAAATTTGAAAAATCCTTTTAAGTAATTTCGTGTACACTATGTTATATTTTCAAATCGATGCTATTTTCGTAATTGACGTCTCAGAAAATCATAGAATCAACACCTATATTGATAAAATGACATTTCAACCCCATCGCACCCCCATACGTGATTTTATGTTACGTCGGCTGTGTTGGATTATAAAATATTGTCTATTGTAGATCGAAGAAAATAGTTGTTGTTTTCGTAATCAACGACCCGATAAACCATAAAAACAATACCCATGACGATTTTCAGACTTTTTCCCCTCCATTTTACCCCTTTAGGGGTTGAATTTTGAAAAATCCTGAAATACGTCTTTACTCATTTATCTATAGAAGTATTCGTGTAAAGTTTCGGATAAAATAGTCCAACTAATCTTGTTTCTCCATACAAACTTAGGACCCCCGTTTCACCCCCTTAGGGGATGAATTTTGAAAAATCCTTTCTTAGTGTACCCCTAGACGTCATAAGGAATCTACGTGCCAAATTTGGAATCTCTAGACCCAGCGGTTTGGGCTGTGCGTTGATTAGTGAGTCAGTCAGTCAGTCAGTGAGGACAAAGCCTTTTATTAATATAGATAAAAACATAATAATTCCTTATTTATTATTCCTAGATAGCGCTATGTAATTTGTCTGACAGATATTATTATTATTTATTGAAATTTCAATTTAAATTGAATGCTCGAGGAAGTATAACCGGACCGACGCTATTCTTGTGCTACATAAATGAGTTAAACCTACTGTCACTTAAAAATGGCAAAATAATTTCCTTTGCAGACGATACCGCTCTGTGCTTCACCGGAGACTCTTGGAAGGATGTCTTCCAGTCGGCACAACAAGGATTTAATATAGTAGCGCACTGGCTAAACATAAATACCCTTACCCTTAATGTTCAGAAAACCAAATACATAACTTTTTCTATTCGTAATAATACACAACCACCTCCATCCCTAACACTAATAGCCCACTCATGTGCCAATCTAGCTAATACTCATTGTCAATGCACAGTGTTAGAAAAGACAAACTCAGTCAGATATTTGGGAGTAACTGTAGATCAAAATTTAAATTTTACAGAACACATCCATAACATGACAGGTAGAGTGCGCAAGTTGATATACATTTTTAAGAACCTCCGACACATTGGGAATCTAGCACATTTAAAAATGGTATATTATGCACTCTGCCAGTCGCTTCTTCAATATTGTGTTACGATTTGGGGAGGTACGAACAAAGTTTATATGCTCCACTTAGAAAGAGCTGTAAGAGCCGTGTTGAAAGTAGCACTATTTTTACCGATACGAACCCCCATTATAGAAGTATATCAATGCTTTAAAGTCCTCTCAGTACGTCAATTGTATATACTTAATACGGTTGTTAAAAAACACTCCCAAGTACCAGGTAATCCAAATGAAGACAGACGGCGAAACTACTCAGTCTGCCAACTACCAAAAATCAGAACCAGGTTCATCAAAAAGTTTTATCCCTACAATGGCTGCTTCCTGTACAACAAAATAAATAAGATGTTAAAAATTCACCCACTATCTAAACACCTGTCCAAAAATAAATTAACTGAATGGCTTCAAAACCTGACGTATGAGGAAACTGAAAAGTTGTTGCTCAGCGTATACTGATCACCTGGTATGTTTATAACGGAATCTTTATATTTAATGCATACTATATAATTCAAATTTAGGATTGATGTGGGTATTGTCATTAATGAGTGTAGCATTTTCTTTAGAATTATATTATATAATGTATTACTTTAAAATAGTACTATATTAAGTTAGTACTATAAATGGAATAATTATACTATAACTCTTATAGACTATTGCAACACTCCCTCAAAGTCTTTTCAAAATAGTAGTTCAGATAGCACAATTTCTATAGTTATCTAGTAAATTTCTATTGTGTTACTTTTGATTGTGAAACTTCGTGTACATGTTGCTTTGAAATAAATTTATTTATTATTATTATTTATTAAAAAAAAAAATGATTAACTTTAGAAACTTGTAAAGAAAATATAAACAATCGTTAATCCATACCAAAAGTAAAAACATAAAATAATTGTTTAACTTTCGCGTTGCATGATTAAAATGATACTAACTTTAACGCGATCATGCATGTAAGGTATTTTTGCATTCCTTTACGTTAGAAATTTGATACGTTATTTTTCTTAAAAGTTTATACTCATAACCCTACACGTTCCTGGTCGAATGTATATCTGGTAATATATATAATAATAAAAACCTATGCAATTCTGGCAATATTAGATACAAACGGGTCGAATTGAAACCCTCCTCTTTTTTTGGAAGTCGGTTAAGATGGTGTGAAACTTGTATCCCGCTAAATTCTTACCGTTGCACCACACGTCAAATATCTAGGCGCGCTAACTGCCAAACTTGAAGCTATTATGTCAAAACAAGTTTCATTGAAGCCTTTCGTTAGAGGTGTTTTACTTTTACTCTCTTTATCGTCGTTTTAGTGTAGTTTTATCTCTATGATTATAATTTATATACACTTAATGCGTAATTTACTTTTGGGCGATTAAAAAGTATTTGTAACATTTTTCAGTTATAGAGTTTTCAAGTCGATCAAAGCATAGTATAAATAGAGAAGTAAGGCTTGGCTTCGATCGGGGTTTGAGTCATCTTACTTCTCTATTTTTACTATGATCAAAGGTACTTGGCGTAAGTGTTTCCAAACGCAGCTTGGAAACACTTACGCCAAGTACAAAAAAAAAATATCCCACTGCACCGTATCCCAATACGGTGCTCAGTTCAATTGAAGAGATTTGCAGCTATTTTGCCACGCTGTTCAACTAAGAGTTGGCGGAGGTAAGTCAGGGGCACTACTCCGCCCTACCGGCTAAGCGAAAGCCGATTCTCATTAGATTTTTGATGGCGGAAATCAAACTACAGCTTAGATTTATGGTACTTGTGTTTAGCTTAGCTGGTAGTAACTCTAGAGCTCTAAAGACTAAGTTGAAGATGTTTGTCAATAACTAAAACGTAAGACCTGTTTTTCAAACCAAAATATGCGATAGTAATCGGCTTTAGCATTTCTTGGAACATTTCTTGCCAGAAAAATTCGGCGATCCCGATGTAGTTAATGCTTTCTTTTTAGATGTTCCTGGCTCTTCCTCAGTGCCAATTTCTGAACTTACTTTTTTTCAATACCATAGATTTAATAATTGTAGTTTGGAATTTAAAACAGTTAGTGAAGACGAGATAGCCAAGCTTCTGCTTCCTATTAAGTCTAACGCTTGTGGGGTTGATGGCATCGGGAGAGACATGATCCTGTTCACATTACCGCGCACATTGCCCATTATAACAGCTATCATTAACAAATCAATTATCACTGGGCATGTGCCAGAATTGTGGCAGTCTGCTGTAGTCACCCCTATACCCAAAGTTGATAACCCTACAGAGCTCAAACACTTACGTCCTATAAGTATCCTTCCGTATTTGTCTAAAATTTTAGAAAAAGTCGTATATTCGCAATTGTCTAAGTATGCAGAAGACAACGGTATTTTACCATTAAACCAATCAGGTTTTCGCAAAGGTAGGGGCACAGTTTCCGCGATGCTAGATGTTGTGGACAATATTCTCACAGCTCAAGATGCCGGAGCGGGTACGATTCTGTCCTTATTGGACTTTTCTCGCGCTTTCGACAGTATTAGTATTCCACTGCTTCTGGCAAAGCTAGCATATTACGGTTTGGATGACAAAGCCGTCGCTTGGTTTGGCAGTTATCTGGGAAAACGGAGACAGGCTGTCAAACTTGTTAAAGAAGACGGGTCTTCTTTGTTGTCTGGCCTTTCAAATATTAGCCGTGGGGTGCCTCAAGGCACGACACTAGGTCCCTTACTCTTTATAATATATGCCGCTGACCTTAGTAAACAGATTCAATATTGTAATTATCACCTATACGCTGATGATGCTCAAATTTATGCATCAGTTCCACGTCAGGGTACGCTGGAGGTGTTGTCGCAAATCAATGAAGATTTAGATCGAATTGCTTCGTGGTCCGCTAGAAATGCATTGGTTCTTAATCCTGATAAATCAAAATTTATCATATTGGGTTCAAAGAATCAAATTTCATTTATCTTGCGACAAAACCCTAAAATTGCCATCGCTGGACAATTGATCAGACGAGTTGATGAGACTTGTGATCTCGGCATAATAATTGATAGTGAATTACGTTTCGAGACCCATGTTGCTAATTTGGTACGGAGTTGCTTTTTTCGTCTCAAAGTTTTTTACAAAATCAGACATTTTATAAAAGAGGATGTTCGCATAATACTCTGTGAATCATTGGTTTTGTCAAAATTCAATTATGGAGATTTAGTTTATGGTTCTCGACTGTATTCTAGAACTAAGCGCTTAATCCAGAGAGTGCAAAATGCTTGTTTTAGATTTTGTTATAAGATTCCTCCCCGCGGTCATATTACACCATATCTTAATAACACATTTACGCTTAATATGGCATCCAGGAGAAATTTGCATCTTGCTTGTCTATTATTCGATGTTTTGAAATATCACAAGCCGGAATATCTATACTCTAAGCTTCGTTTCAGTCCATTTCATGACAAATATTGCACGAGACCGACGCGTTTTTTACTGGCGAACTATTCTCATAAAACGATGGCATTCGAGGGTAGTTTTCGTTATCAAGCCACTAAGTGTTGGAACAACATTCCGCCACCTCTGCGAATGCTGAACAGTAAATTTACTTTCAAAAAAGAATATAGAAAATTTTTATTGAGTAAACAGAATTTAGGTATACCCGATATTTATAGGCATGATCTATTTATTTCATAACTTTTTATTTTTATCTTTAAAAAAAATTTAATATTTATTAAAAAAAAAAATATTTATTAAAAAAAAAAAAATAGTTATTAAAAAAAAATTAAATATCTATTATATTATAGGTACCCATTTGTTTCATATGTTTTTGTTATGTGCACACGCAAACACACTGCAACTTATTCACCTACATAATTCATATTCACCAATTTTACTCGCTCATATTTAATAGTGTTGCGGCTAATCACTGGCTGTAGCAGAATTATCAGCGTTTTGTTCATTTTTGAACAAAACATGTAGCTGAGCTGTGGCCTTTTTGTGTTACTGCGGCACACATATGATTCTTTTTGTCACTATATTGCACTTAAGTTTATATGTAATTATTATAAAACTGGAAAGAACTTATTATGTGTGTGCTGGAGATACAAATAAATGTTTCATTCATTCATTCATTTAGCTTCGGCAGTAGGGCCCCAGGTCAACCGTCTCAACACCACTGACTTGTTTTAATGACTATTATCTAATGACAACAAAGGGACCGACGGCTTAACGTGCCTTCTGAAGTACAAAGGAGTTCAAGATAAATAAACTCAAAGACAGGCTACGGTCGAGGTGGTTTAATTTGCGTGTTCATGTAGGCGCTTAAGCGCAACGAGGACGCCCTCGAATTAAATAAATTTTAAAACTGTAACATTATGGGCGCTCGGATTTAGTTCGGGAGTTTACATTTTAATACAATGTCACGTTATTTAAGAGAAGATATTAAAGAAAAACATGATTTAATTTGCCATTTATGAGGTTTAATACTAAGTTTCTCTTAGTGTAGCGTAAAGTACAAAAGTGTTGTATACGTAGGTAGGTATATATCATTATTAAAAAAAAAACGCATATGGTCGCGGATTCGATATTTGGTGGTCGAAGAACTAGTAATCACAAGTTAGAGTAAGTTATCTTATAATTGAAAAGATATGTACCTATGTTACAACAACTTTTTAATTAAAACTAACAAATATTAAGGGTAGCCCATTTAGACAAAAAAAAAACGACTAAATCAATCTAAATCATCTAAATCAAAGTATCTAATTTGCGCCGAAACTTCCTAATCACCAAGCAACCTGTAACTTTCGTTATCTCTATGGAAAACACTAAAAACCAAATACTAAAAATTACCACGCGCAGGCCAAACCGTAGAGAAAAAATATTCGAGTCATTTTTTATTTTTCATCAATTTCGTACGAACGAATTGATGCTTTCATGAGGGGTGAGGGGAATATCGGGGTGATCTCATTTATACAGCCCCTTTGATGAGATGACTGCGATCGGTATATCGAAAGTCGAAGCCTTATTACGGAAAGCAAGAGTGATGTCTTCCATCAAAAATAATATTAATGAAAAAAAATGTTCGGATGACAACACCGGTAATCTGGATTAGCGACAGTCATGGAATCATGGAGCCCATGTTGTATCATCATATCACGTTGGAAACCATAGACTTGAATCTAATATGTATTGTAGACTCCAGCTTCGATAGTGAAATACTTAATATTGGTTCGGAACCCTTCAAAGTCACCTCTACATATTGTATTTGTATATGTCCTTTCTGTGTTTTTTTGTACAAAACAAATAAAATAACATGTTCTTACATAAATTACACACCACCATCTAGTCCCAATCAAAGCCAAGCATGGGCACTAGATAAACTGATAAACATGCTTAAAGCATAGTATAAGTAATTGTACTATGTACTTAAAGTCGATTTGTTATTAATAAAGCATTTGTACTGTTCCACTCAATTAAATTTATTCTTACCGACCGGTTTTGTCGCAAGGCACTATCAAGGTACACAGATGGTGTTTACGTTAGTTCAAAACATTTTGATACGGAGGCAATCAATGACATAACTTATGAAAATTAAAAAATATTAATAGGGTATTCTATAATCTTTTACCCACCTGTGTTACCACTGAATATGGTAAATACAGGTGGGTAAATAATTATCAATATCGGTATAAAAATGTTTTGTAGAAACGCAAACAACATAATGTTTACCTTGAGGCGAATCCGATCGGTAAAAATAAATTTAATTGAGTGGAACAGTACAAGTGCTTATTAATAACAAATTGTTAATAATGTTCCACCTATTGCCGACAATCAACAGCATCAACAATATACAATAGTCACTTCGTTTTATAAATACATACACATAGTAACCACTCAGACCACATAGAAAACACTCAGACCAAAACAAAGTTTCGTTTCGAATGAAATATCATACAGGTACAGTACTGCTCAGGGACCACTTGAGGTGCTTTCACGGACCACTAGTGGTCCGCGAGGTTAAGAATCATGAGGGGCGGTGAGTGCAGCGAACTTTACCGTTTTCAATGTTATTATCCCTATGACCATTGATGTACTTATACATCAATTTGGATGACCTATTCTAATTAATTTAATTCTAAAACACCCCTATCTTTCACATATATGGACACGAAACTCGTGGATAAGTTAGATGATGATGATGATAGATCTGTTTGTTATTGATCTCTTTAACTTTCATCTTTATTAACTACTAGCTCCCACCCGCGGCCTCGCTATGTTAACTTTTTTTTGATGAAAAGTATCCTATGTCCTTTCTAATACCTTTGAGAATAAGTATACAAAGTTTCATGATGATCGGTTCAGTAGTTGCGGAATATAAGTGTAACAAACAAACTCAATATCGATCGATGTCTAATCGACAGTTTAATCGATCACGGATTTTAATCAATGTCGACCGTAGCCTGTACATGGATAGGTTTATTTATCTTGAGCTCCTCAGTGCTCTGGAGGGCACGTTAAACTGTCGGTCCGGGCTGTTGTCATTAGATGACAGTCGTCAAGACAAGTCAGTGGTTTTAATGCGGCTTGAAAACACTGGCCTCCGCCAATCCGCAGTTGAGCAGCGTGATGAAGTACGCTTTCAACCATTCCGATTGAAGGGATACCCGTAAGTTAACAGTGGGATAATTAAGGGTTAATGCAGAAGATATAATAAGATAAATACGACGATCCGTAATCGTAGTCGCAGCGTTTATACAAATTCTGCCTTACTAATCGAATGAGGAAACTGAAATGGAGTTAACTCTGGCACCCAGTCTACTTAAATATTTATGGAGATTTTAAATAGTATCTAACCTACATACCTTGCTAATGCCAGGGCGTCCCACTTATGAACCTTTTACCCTTTTATGTTTATTTATTTATTTGTAATCAACAGCCTACCAAAATACATTTTTAATATATTATATAATCTACAAACTTAGGCCAAAACAAGATTACACTAAGTATGCCACTTGTACTTAGTATTTTTTTTTTGTACTACGTCGGGTGGCAGACAAGCATACGGCCCGCCTGATGTGAAGCGGTTACCGTAGCCATATTAACGCTCGCAACATAAAATACCGCTCGCGCGCCGCCACCCCCGCTGCCACTGCAGCATCTCATTCCTTTCTATAGGGTCCGTCCATTAATCACGTGAGGTTTTTTTTTTGCATTTTTAAGACCCCCCACCCCCTTGGTGATACTTAGTGAGGTGTAAGTCTAACCCCCCCCCCCCCCCCGCCCCTCAAATCACGTGTACTTTTTGAAGCTACAAAGAATCTTAAATTTTTTAGAATATTAATAAGGATTTTTGTTATACCACTAAGGTGACAAACAAGCATACGGTCCGCCTGATGGAAAGCAGATACTGTACCCTATGGACGCCTGTAACACCAGAAACATCACATGCGCGTTGCCGTTGTCCGTTCGTCAACAATCGCACTCACAGCGCGTCTGGGAATCGCATCACAAGGTGCTAGCTGGTATTTAGGTGCTCCCATAGATGACAGCAGTACTCCATATGCGGCCGCACTTGAGCTTTGTAAAGCAGAAGCCTTTGAAAAGCATGCTGTTATGAAGAAAAGGATGCTGTCTTTTTCCTTAATATTGTGGCGTAAAAGTTATCTGTTCGTGCAAGCGTGAACTTGCCAGACGCGCTACAGAATCTTGGCAGCTCCATCAAAACTCTGAAACCATTATTATACTGTATGCGCAGGGAGTTGTAGGCCGTCATCGTCTTCTACTTCTTTTGTTGCCTAGCATCGGCGAGTCAAGGTCTTCAACACGCCGCTTTTCGGTTTAGAAATCGCGCGTTTGACAAAATAAATAAATACACGTGATATCTTACTACACCCCCCCTACCCCCTTGTGATATTTTGTGATTTTTACCGAACCCCCTCCCCCCTCTTTCGAGCCTCACGTGATTAATGGACGGCCCCATAGTATTCTAAATCACTAATACATATTAATAGGAAACAATAAACGTATCTGAACAATAGTATTGTTCGCTGTTACCGATATATGCACTCACATTACTCACATAGTACATTAAAACATTGTATTTAGTTAATGCAATTAAATAACTTTCAATATTATACAGTAATAAAAATAGCGTACAGAATATATTAGGTTTTACAATTAATGCACAGTATTGTAAGTTAGGTGTAGGGTAGACTAACATACATTTTTAGGGTTCCGTACCCAAAGGGTAAAAAGGAACCCTATTACTAAGTCTCCGCTGTCCGTCCGTCCGTCCGTCTGTCACCAGGCTGTATCTCATGAACCGTGATAGTTAGACAGTTGAAATTTTCACAGATGATGTATTTCTGTTGCCGCTATAACAACAAATACTAAAATATAGAATAAAATAAATATTTATACAACAAAACCCATACAACAAAAGTGATTTTTTTGCTCTTTTTTGCCCGCAATTGATAACGGCAATAGGTAGACGCTTGAAATACTCACATAATATTTCGTTATTTATTCACTTTTAAAATAAAGAATTAAATAAAAATAAAACAAATATTTAAGGGGGGCTCCCATACAACAAACGTGATTTTTTTTTGCCGTTTTTATAGACAATGGTACGGAACCCTTCGTGCGCGAGTCCGACTCGCACTTGGCCGGTTTATTAAACAGCAGGAGTGTAGTACACTTCGTGTGTTTGTCATGGAACATTATAAGATCATTCCGATTGGTGCATTTTTGAGATTTGTAACTTTAAACGGTATTTAGATAATAGGAACAAGTTAAGTTAGAGTATGTAAAACTATGTTTGAAACTGTGGTGCTGTACAACAAAGTCACATTTCCCGTTTTCATGATTCATTAACTAAACGTTAAACGTAAACGCACTTGTAAATCAACTTGTGTTGTATTACGTTCAATTAATATTCAACTTACATCCCATCATCCCATTGCCTAGATACGGGCCTCCCCTCAATCGTAGGTGTTTAGAGCATACTCCACCACGCGGCTCAACTTCGGGTTGGCGGAGGTACCATACCTCAGGTAGCAACTCACTCAGTGACACTCAGTGGCAAGTGTGTTTAGAGACTGAGTTAGACTACAACAAATAATGTGCTGCATCGGCAGTGGGGGTGGCAGCGCACGATCGATCCTCTGTATTGCAAGCATATAATAGATTACTGTCGCAGCTTTACTTCACAGATTTTTCACCTTTCTTCGGCAGTCGGCTAAAAAGCCTAATACGTATTTCACATCCAAACAGAATAAGTCTTCCTAAATTACATCATAACACCGGCGGATTCCCTCATTAGATGGTTAAAAAAATACGTAATACATAGCGTGGTGTACAAAAATGAGCCTGTGAACTTTATCCCTCGGTAAGAAGGCACAATTTTCGTTCAAACGAGAAAATGTAGCTTGTGGGGTGATTTTTTGCCGTCAGAGTTTTTGGCTGAGTGACACTAATATGCGCCACGGGGAAACATGGTCCTGCAGTTACTATCAACTGATAAAAAACACGCTGAAAATTATAAATCAAGAAGTAAATAGTACAAATTAATTGTTTATAAATCATCAGCACGTATCTATCCACTGGTGGATATGGACCTTCCCTAATGATTTTCACCAAATACGATTCTCCGTCTTCCGCATCCAGCCGCTTCCAACCGTGGAGATATATTCCCCAGTCGGGTTACAATTACGCTTCCCCAGCTTACAATTACGCTTCCTACCTCTCTTTTCGCCAGGGCTTCGTTTGTCAGTCAGCAGGGTGCACCCCCAGCAGGTGAAGTTGGCTTAAGTTCTAAGATATTGATCTTAGCATCCGTTTTCGTATAACTAGTACTGACTATAGCCTCATCAGCTCCCGCATTCCTCACCCCTTTGACGCACTTGCCCCGGCTTTTAGCATATTTAAATTTGGTGGGGGCCTGAAACATTTTTTTTATTATAAGTGATTATCTTTCCTTTGGCGTTGAGAGATAAACGTATACAGGCGCATTGAAAACCTTAAATTGTCTTAAAATATTACTGCTTCAATAAATGCTAACCGTAAAAAATATCGTTTCATTCATATCGTTACGACTGTACTACTTGCTTCATCATCAGCGTGTACCTACTTGCTGCTTTCTACCATACGCAATCTTACTCTTTTCCCAACCAGCCGCTATTCTGAACTCATTAATAATGTTTCCTCGCTCCATGTGCGGTCTCCACTCCAGGAACTAAGACTCTCGTCCCTCGTTTGCCATCTGCCTTGTCATTGATTAGCCTACTGGCGCTTCAACTTACTGAGTTTGAGAGCTATGTTGACAACTTTGGTTTTCCCTGACTTAGACGAATTTCCTCCTTCCGGATTCAATCCCTTTTAAAAACGATGGACATAGATTTTTTCATCGCTAGCTGTGCAATTTTAACTTATAAACCAGCCCGGTGATTAGATTACTCCCGTAAGTCATAGCAAGGAGGATGCACTGGTTGAGAGAGTCTTCAAGTATTGAAGGAAACTATATAACGTGGCAAGATTATAATTTCTACAAAGAGATCTATAAGAGTTTCAAAGAGGCTGGACAACGTTTTTCAAGGCTCGTTGTAACGACAAAAACAAATAAATTAATATTTTTTCTGGACAATTTACACAGCGCCATCTAGTCCCAAATTAAGCGCAAAGCTTGTGTTATGCGTACTAGGCAACTGATAAATGTACTTAAATATATATACATTTATTATATATACATATATTATATACGTTTATATTAATTATTAAAATATAATTATATGTGTATATATACATAGAAAACACCCAGACCAAGACAAACAGACATGTTCATGCACACAATTGTTTGTCTTGTACGGGAATCGAACCCACGACCTCGGAGTCAAAGTAGCCATTGCTAACCATTCGACCACCGAGCTCGTTTATCATATAAATGAAAAAGAACAAGCTTTTATTATCTTATAATGTGTCACCAAACATGGTCATCTAACAGGCGCAGTACAAAATATTCTGAATCCACAATTGGTCGAATGGCCAACGGGTAAGGATATAATCCTTACCGCACAGAACAGAATTACATATACAAATAGTCCGTGACAAGTACCAAGTGGCCATTCGACAAATTGTGGATTCATAATATTTCGTACTGCACCTATTAATTGACAATGTACAACACGTTTGTAGTCGGAAAATCCGTCAAGTCATAGGTACGTACCTACTGCGAAAAACTTATCGAGTTTAATAAATAACTAGCTGTCCCGGCGAACTTCGTACCGCCTAACAGTCAATGAATGTCGTGATGTACATATATATATGAACAAAATTTATGATTTCTTGAAATTAATACAATGAATAATAGAAAATAATAGAGAAGCACGATGGCGTGAGGCACGTGTCAGTCTAATTGTACACGCAAGTTAAGCAACGTCAACCGTAGCCTGTTCATGGATGAGTTTATGTTATCTCGAGCTCGTCCGTGCTTCGGAAGGCACGTTAAGCCGTCGGTCCTGGTGTTTATCATTAGATGGCAGTCCTTAAGCCAAGTTAGTGGCCCAACCCGTAGTTGAGCCCAACCCTCTAAACATCTTCGGTTGAGGGAAGACCCGTATCCCAGCAGTGGGTAAATAATAAGTTCAGTACTTTACAAAGTCACAAAAAAAGTACCAATTGACAACAATAAATATTTCAATCCACAAAACAAATCACAGACAACATTCGCGACGTAAAAGTGAGACCAATCGATTTGACATTTACATAACAATCAATAAATATTCCAATCCTTTTTAACTGGCACTATTTGTATGGAAAAACGTTTTTTCTTTTATTTAATTCTTTCGTCAATTTTTCAATATTTTTAATACTTTCCCGACCAAGACACGACATTATTTTATATATTATATAGTTTATGGAGCTTGATTTAAATTTCTGAACGCACGCATAAATATTTTAGAACCAATAAATCAGCCTGGCGCAACTCAAAGTAAAAAAACGACTCTATGAATCGGAAGCGAATTTGGTACAAATTCTGATTGTTTTCGCTTCCATTTCATACATATTAGAATTACGCTATTTGTATGGCACATCCGTCTCTTAAAACGTAGTGGTTACATTCTCTTTGCAATAAATATTTAAATCCACAAAACTGTTTTCAAAACAAATCACAGCCAACTTTCAAGACGTAAAAATGAGACCAATAGAGTTAACATTTGTTTTTAATCTATGACATTTGTTCTATAATGAGCTTAATAAACATTTCTGAACGCACGCATACATTTGGCGTACGCACGTACGACAACGTCACATTTGACAGCTACGACAACCACGAACATTTTGTATGGGAAGATGTTTTTTCTTTTATTTTATTTTTTCGAGAATTTTCCAATGTTTTTAAGAGTTATTCTGCTATTCGGGACGGAAACAAATCCAACAAATCAAAAACCATGGCAATCGGTCCAGCCGATCTCGAGTTATAAGTGTTGTAACAAACACGACTTTCTTTTATATATATAGATAAAAGCTTGTCCTTTTCCATTTGTTTCATCAATAGTCTATTTCGAGTCTCTGACGTGTATTGTTTTATTTTGACGTTTTAATATCTCATTTGCCGACCGACAATTATATTTAATAATATATTTGATTATTTTCAAGCATTTGTCGCAGATAATTAAAAGTAAATACATGGTACGGACTGATATTTTTAACCAAAATTGTAATGAAGTTGGTTTAATGAAACACACAAAAATTAAGGGATAAATTGTCATTGTATTTCTGTCTACTCATTAAATTTATGCAGTTTAATGTAACGACAATTTGTCAAATTCCGTTTTGTTTTTCAAATAGTCTGGTTTGCTGATACGGATTATTTAAAAAGTTTATCCGAAAAAGAGATTACAACAGAAAGTCCAATGTATAATTTAAATATATATAAATATATATAGCGAGGTCGCGGGTTCAATCCCCGCACATGACAAATTTTTGTGTGCATGAACATGTCTGTTTGTCTTGGTCTGGGAGTTTTCTATGTATTATAAGTATGTATTTACAAAAAAAAATGTTTTAAGTAAGTACATTTATCAGTTGTCTAGTACCCATAACACGAGCATTGCGCTTAATTTGGGACTAGATGGCGCTGTGTAAATAGTAATCCAGAAATATTATTTATTTATCCAATATCGAAGATGCCGGAGGACGGAAATCAGTAACACCAAGGGGACGCCGATCGGTTGTCAGCCTATACTCCTTCCTTTCTTTCTGATGACCTCACTCACTCGCAGGAACACAGCAACCCTCAAGGGAATTGTCATTTACTATTACTTTCCTGAATTGTAATTTATTAGCTTCCATCAGCAGCGTCGCCCGCGTTTACTTTTTTTTTAAAAAAAGGTATCTTAAGTCCTTCCTAATATACGTTTGAGAAAATGTGTACAAAGTTTCATAATGCTTGTTTGAGTAGTTTCGGCAGGAAAGCGTAACAAACAAACTCACATTCTCATTTATAAATTACTAGCTGACCCGGCAAATGTTGTTTAGCCATAAAAAATAGATAAGAACCTATTATCAAACCTACGGAATATCCCAATAAAATTTCATCAAAATCGGTCAAGCCGTTTCGGAGAAGTATGGTAACTAACACTGTGATACGAGAATTTTATATTTATAATTAATTATTATATAAAATTCTCATGTTCATTTTTTGTTGTGTAAAAAAAGGATGTAATGTCAATTTCGGCATCAACCCATATTCATCCCACTGTTGGAATACGGGATCCCCTCAATCGAAGGGGTTTAGAGCATACTCCACAACGCTGCTCAACAGCGGGTTGGCGGAGGCCAGTGTTTTCAAGCCGCCCTAAGGCCACTGACTTAGCTTAACGACTGTGATCTAATGACAACAGCTGGCACCGACGCGACGGCTTAACGTGCCCTCCGAAGCACGGAGGAGCTCGAGTTAAATAAACCCATCCATAGACAGGCTGCGGTCGACGTTGCTTAGCTTGCGTGTTCGATTAGACTGACACGCGCAACGACGCCGTCGAGCTCCTCAATGTTATGTCAATTTACTTCAATGAAATGTCAATGTTATTATGACGAACAATCCTGATATGCGTGTGAAAAAATAAATTTGTTTGAAGATCTTAGAAATGTTTTAGTTTAGTCTTTCTACCCGACTGCGACATAAGGAGGGTTATGTTTTTCGAGAGTATGTATGTAAGTATGTATGTATGTAAAATTGTTTGGCACGCTCTACAGCCTGAACGGCTGGATGGATTTTAGCTTGAGAGGTGTTGTTAGATTCGTATTTGCTGTGAGAGTGACATAGGCTACATCAAATATAAAAAAAAAAACAATATGGCGGCTGTGAGCCGCAAAGTTGTCGTTACAGTAATTTTTTTTTTTTCTTCTAAATATATCGATATGGGTATCAAAATAAAGGTCTCGATGACCTGATTGCAAATATAATAGGTAGGGGAAAAAGTCTTTTCGCATTATAGTATGTATGAACTTGTAATAAAATCTCTTTGGTTATACCATTTGTATCTAGCAGGTTTTGATATCTTTAAAAAGTTTAAAGGACAATGCCCATTCGTGTATGGAAAAAAGTACTGATAATAAAATTGTTGTGTCATCACTAAATAACATTCACTTAGTTCTAAATCGTCACTAGATATGTTCTAGAAAGTTTGGAGGGCATTGGTTGCCGGAGTTCCGAAATATTAAAGAAATAAAATGCGTTTGATTTTAGGTTATGTGCGACCATACCACAGAATAAGTACTAATAGACCTACGTAACCGTACATCCAGCGAATTAGCAGTATCATTTTCAAGTTAATTATTGTTAGTACTATATGAAGTCGGGTTTTAAAAACGCAAAACACACAATGATTTAATTAATCCTAATCGATATTATTTGATTCACGAATCACTAAGAAACCCCATCCCTATCGTGTGACATATTTATAGTAGTGTTGCCAATTTAGCGATAATTTCACTAAAATTGGTGATTTTTGTTTAAGTGTTAGCGACAGAAAAAGATTTTACGACCAAATCGTCAGATAGAAGCGGGTACAGGTGTATGGCCTGAATGGTAATATGGTATAAATGGTGGTATAAATGTGTAAAACACTGGTTTTAGCGATTTCCTAGCGATTTTCGTTAATTCTTGGGACTTGCATTTATAGATGTTGGTAACTCTCATTAGTCTTTTAGATCGGAAGTCAACAATAAACTTAAATATTCTGATAAACTTATCCCCGAAGAGAAGTTGTATGAAAACCTACTGTAAAATCTATTTTTTATTTTAGAACTTTGACAGTAAACTTTTTCCTAAGACACAACTAATTACCTAAGAGTACTGCCCGTGGTCAATCTCCTTTTAAAAAAGATAATTCCAAATTCAAATTAGGTAAATGTGTGATTTTCATTTGTTTTTTTTACTGTCAAGATGAGTGAATCTAATGAAGAAATTCGATACATTTTAAAATTTAACTACAAAAAAACCGGACAAGTGCGAGTCGGACTCGCCCACCGAGGGTTCCGTAGGTACGTAGTATCATTATTAAATTTGATATTTTTCATTATAAATAAGAAATAATGCTTCGAAAAAAATAAATAAAATATATTTTGCAATGTGTACATCAAGCCCTTTCATATGATACTCCATTTGAACTAGTTGTTTCAATTTGAAATTTCGACACCCTATAAAAAATATAGACCCCCTATTTTTTAAGATCTATTTACAAATGTATAGTTTTGAGATTTATTCCTGTACTTGTAGTCTATAACGATGTTACTTGCCAAATTTCATAGTTCTAGGTCAACGGGAAGTACCCTATAGGTTTTGATTCCCTTGAGTGTGTCGAAATATGCGTTTTTTGCTGAATAAACGGCAGTAACTTTTTTCTACGTAAACTTAGCAGTTTGATTTTTTTTTAACTTCATGGGACCGTAGACCTGAGTATACAGTTCAAATTTCAGCTTGATACCTCCACGCATTCTCGACATAGAAATTCTTGACAGACAGACAGACAGACAGACAGACGGACAACAAAGTGATCTTATAAGGGTTCCGTTTTTCCTTTTGAGGTTCGGAACCCTAAAAAGGTAAAAATTCAACGCAAGTTGCGAAAAAAATTTGTGACGTTTATGGTCCTAGTGCAGTGTCTCTGAGAGTAGCACAAATTTGGTTTAAGCGTTTTCAATCCGGAAATTTTGATGTCAAAGATGTACGTCGCTCTGGACGCCCTGTTACGGATAAAATGGATGCCATTTCTGAAAAAGTGGAGCAAGATCGGCATATCAGTAGTTACGACGTAGCTGAAGAACTAGGAATTGACCACATAACAGTTTTGGCGCATAAAAAGGTCGTGGTCAAAGGCCGGCCAGGCTTCACAGACTCTGGCGAAACCCGGGTTAACCCGCAACAAGGTCAGGCTGTGTGTATGGTGGGATTGGAAGGGAAGATATTCATTATGAGCTGTTACCGCCAGGCAGGACTATCAATTCTAAACTCTACTGTGAACAACTGATGAGATTAAAGCAAAAAGTTGAGAGAAAGCGGCCGGAATTAATTAATAGAAGGGGTGTGATTTTTCATCATGATAACGCTAGACCTCACACATCTTTAGCCACTCAGCAAAAATTAAGAGAGTTTGACTGGGAGGTGTTAATGCATCCGCCGTATAGTCCTGACCTTGCACCTTCTGATTTCCACCTGTTTCGGTCTCTTAAGAATTCTTTAGGCAATGTCAGGTTAACATCACGAGAAGACTGCCAAAACCACTTGTCGCGGTTTTTTGAACAGAAATCCCAAAATTTCTATAGTAATGGGATCATGTCTCTACCTACAAGATGACAAAAAGTTATCGAACATAATGGCACCTACATACTTTAGTTAAATGTAAATAAACTTTATTAAAAAATGTTTTGAATTTTCATATAAAATACTTTTTCCCCAACCTAATATATATGATATATTAGTTTTTGCCTGCGGCTTTGCTTGTATGGAATTATATTGTTACGCGTGATTAATAAATCTGTTGTAGGTGCAGTCGGGTTTTTGATTTTTTAAATTAACTTAACTTGTTTTTCTTCTAAATATATCGATATGAGTATCAAAATAAAGGTCTCGATGACCTGATTTCCAATATATATTTGATATATTAGTTTTTGCCTGCGGCTTTGCTTGTATGGAATTATATTATTGTTACGCGCGATTAATAAATCTGTTGTAGGTGCATTCGGGTTTTTGATTTTTTTAATTAACTTATAACTTGTTATACATAGACCACCTAAAATTATGTAGACTGTGATTTCTTATAATTCTATTTAATATGTATTTCTACACAACTAAAACAAGTCTATTTAAAAACAATACGAACCATATATCCATCCTCAGATTTACTACCGCTCCCAAAGGAAATATAAATACGGTATTGAAATATCGTATAAGTGTATCGAAATCCCCTTTTGTGGGTAATGTATAGACGACCAAGATTTTGTGAGCTGCCGCCTCCGTCTGGGTCTAAAAGAGTCTAGGTAGGCAAGGGGGGTTATAGGGTAGCTTTAGAGGTCTGACATATCTGGGCAAGTCGTAAACGTTCGATAGGTCGAAGCTACTTATGACTATGAATATTTATTACGTATTAGCCGAACGTCGCTCGTGTTGTGCCACCGGTGGGTTAAGGCGAATAGCTTTTGAGAATAAATTATTAAAATATTTTATATGTTAATAATAGTGATAGATGGAAATGGCACTAACCTATCGTTTTAGATCTCTTTGCACTTGCCTCATCGCTACGGTTAGAAAATTGAGACGAAATTGTAAGGTCATCAAATACATACTTCAATAACATATACAACTGATGGGGTGTAAGTCATTCGTCAACATTTTTCAGCCAAAGCCTACCTCACCTGCACACAGTGCACCCTG
Source organism: Hypsopygia costalis (assembly GCA_937001555.2). NCBI lineage: Eukaryota > Metazoa > Arthropoda > Insecta > Lepidoptera > Pyralidae > Hypsopygia > Hypsopygia costalis. The sequence continues at coordinate 6,455,948 of OW443339.2, forward strand.
CTGACTGACAAACGACGCTCTAGAGAGAGAAAGGGCATAGCGTATAAAATTACATACGATACACAAATACATAATCATACACAGATATATAACTATACCCAAATATATCATCATCATCAGGTCATTTTAGTCTCCACTACAGGAGCACGATCCTCTCTCTTCCGTCCCTGACAGAAGGAGGATTTGGCCTACACTCCCCACATTGGCCAGACGGGTTGGGGAGGCCTGATCGATGTTTTATAACGTATTTCCCTTAGTCGCCTTGTACGACATCCACGGGAAGAGACGGAGTGATTCTATTCTAGTCTGCCGGAAACCACACGGCCACAAATATATAATTATACACAAATAGATAATTATGTACGGAAACGCAAAGGAAAAATATTTGGCCAATGATGATTACGATGAGTGTTGTTGCGGCTTATGGATTAGTATATTATTATGTATGTCTTATATCCTTATCACTAGTTGGGCTAACGATATGGATATTATGAGATAGTAGAGGATACGTTCTTATCAATTAATAGATATCTCAAAAAAATAGATATCTCATATTAGTATCGTTGCCTATGTCAGTCTAATTAATAAATCAGTCTAAATAATAAATTTTGGGGTGTAAGTGGTTCATCAAGATCTTTGAACCAAAGCCAACTTCACCTGCACGTGGTGCACCCTGCTGACTGACAAACGAAGCTCTGGCGAAAAGAGAGGTAGGGAGCGTAATTGTAAGCTACCCGACTGGGGAATGTACCTCCACCTCACAGAATACCGCAGCCAAATAACAATTCCCTTGAGGGTTGTTGTGTTCCTGCGAGTGAGTGAGGTCACCAGAAAGAACGGAAGGAGATGCTGTGTTGGCAGCGGGGGTGGCGGCGCGCGAGCGATATTTTATGTTGCGAGCGTTAATATGGCTACGGTAACCGCTTCACATCAGGCGGGCCGTATGCTTGTCTGCCACCCGAAGTAGTATAAAAAAAAAAATAAAAAAAAAATAGATAATTATGTACGGAAACGCAAAGGAAAAATATTTGGCCAATGATGATTACGATGAGTGTTGTTGCGGCTTATGGATTAGTATATTATTATGTATGTCTTATATCCTTATCACTAGTTGGGCTAACGATATGGATATTATGAGATAGTAGAGGATACGTTCTTATCAATTAATAGATATCTCAAAAAAATTGATATCTCATATTAGTATCGTTGCCTATGTCAGTCTAATTAATCACGCATGATAAGCAACGTCGACCATGGGCTGTCTACGTATGGGCACAGAATATCTATGGGTTTATTTACCTCGAGCTTGACCGTACTTTGGAGAGCATGTTAAGCCATCGTTCAGTCGTTAAGCTAAGCCAGCTTACTTCGGGCCGTCTTCAAACCGAAGCGACTGGCCTCAGCTATGCCGCAGTTGATAAGCATGGTGGAGTACGCTCTAAACCCTTCGATTGAGAGAAGAACCGGGTCCCGGCATTGGAATGTATATCAGTTGATGCGGCACAGTTCAAGCTTAGGAGTAAGTTGGAAATAACCTAATACCTCAGTTCTCATATGGTGTTTTTACTTGTACATGACATTCCAAATAATGTGAAGATCCCTAATAATAATACTAATAGTTCTGGGGTGTAAGTGGTTCACAGCCAACGCCAACCTCACCTGCACGTGTTGAACCCTGCTGACTCATTAACGAGGCTCTGGCGAAAGAGAGGTGGAGCGAGCGTAATTGTAAGCTGCCTGACTGGGGAAGTACCTTCACCTCACAGAAGACCGTAATAATAACAATTCCCTTGGGGTTGTTGTGCTGCTGCGAGTGAGTGAGGCCACCAGGAAGGAAGCAATTGCGGCGTTGGCAGATGGCAGTTGGTGGCGGCGCGCGAGCGCTATCACTACATAGTATAAAACAAAGTCGCTTTCTCTGTCCCTATGTCCCTTTGTATGCTTAAATCTTTGAAACTACACAACGGATTATGATGCGGTTTTTTTTAATAGATAGAGTGATTCAACTGGAAAGTTTATATGTATAATATATGCATAACATAGTAGAAAAACACTGATAATTTAGAGGTTTCTAATGTGATGTCGTAAATAAACACATTTTTTTGCTCTTTCATTGCAAACGCTGGCTGAACCCAACGAGATAGATCAAAATAATGTAGTACAGTATTGTTCACCTTAAAATGGTCTACAAAAAAGTTCGGGATGGTATATGTCTATCTCTTAGTGGTAACACACAATAACCGTTATTTTATCCTTTGCTTTTTACAAGAAATAATGCCTTATTTACGAAGCGATTTTAAGCAATACAGAATTAATCCTTATCCAATTAAGTACCTTAAATACATTGCGCATTTAATATAGATCAATATGGCCCTTCACAGCATGTAATTTAAATGAATAGTTTAGAAGATATTACACATTTAAAATGCAGGGACATAACGGCTGTGGCGGTACCGGCCGCGGAGCCGGCGGCGTGTGCCTATAACTGGGGAAGGACTGGATAGGACAAAGCGCAAAGACCTTATGTAGTACATTTAGTATCAGCATTGCACCCATGCGAAGCCGGGGCGGGTCGCTAGTTTCGAATATTTCGTATTGCGGTGTTACGTCCCGTGTGAATTCAATATCGCTATAAAGATATACTATGTGTAAACCTGTATATGTATACCAAACTTCATCAAAATCCGTTCAGCCGTTTATCTTTGAAGTAGTCACAAATATCTGTACTTACACATGTACTCACAAACTTTCACTCTTATTAGGTAAACGAGCGAGATCTATAATTCGAGTTAGGACGAAAAATCATTGTTTGTATGTTTGTTTTGTTTGAATTTTTTAACTAGTGTTTTTTGAGAAAATTGGGTATGTATAAGAAACATACAATTTTAAAGTACTTTGGACAACGAAATCGGTTCAGAAGTATACATAAATTGGCGTTAACGTGAAAATGAATTTATTACAATTTATTACCATGTTTGTTAATAACTATAGTAGTAATAGTAGTAGTAGTAGTAGTTTTATCATGTGTACCACATGATAAAAACGTCACGAATAAGCGATTCTATTCGGTTTAGGTCCTAAAATGAATCGCAATAAGAATTTCTATGTCGAGAATGCGTGGAGGTATCAAGCTGAAATTTGAACTGTATACGCAGGTCTACGGTCCCATGAAGTTGTAAAAAAATCAAACTGCTAAGTTTAAGTAAAAAAAAGTTACGGCCGTTTATTCAGCATAAAACGCAAATTTCGACACATTCTCAAGGGAATCAAAAACTATAGGGTACTTCCCGTTGACCTAGAACTATGAAATTTGGCAAGTAACATCGTTATAGACTACAAGTACAGGAATAAATCTCAAAACTATACATTTATAAATAGATCTTAAAAAATCATCAAATTTAATAATGATACTACGTATGGAACCCTCGGTGGGCGAGTCCGACTCGCACTTGTCCGGTTTTTTTTTTATTAATAGAATCACCCTCTGAAACAATTTTAAATTTAAAAGAAGTATGTATTAATCAATAATCATCCTGAATAAAGTATTTTGTTAAATATTCCTGGATAAATTACACACAACCCAAGTCCCAAACTAAGCAAAGCTTGTACTATGGGTACTAGATAACTGATATTGCGATATGTAACTACTCTACCTATGTATTGAATTGAATGCTCGCACTCGCACGGCGCATGACTCACACATTTGTTTACGCCGATCTCGGAATATTTTGGATCTCCGGTTAAAGTAATGCAGGTAGTAAAGTTAATCCTGCTGGTACATCCTGCTGACCGACAGACGAGGCTCTGCTGAAAAGAGAGGTAGGGCATAGCGTATTTTTAAGCTGCCCGACTGGGGAAGTATCTCCACTTCACAGAATACAGCAGCCAAATAACAATTCCTTTGAGGGTTATGTTCCTCCGAGTGAGCGAGGTCACCAGAAAGGAAGGAGATGCTGCATTGGCAGCTGGGGTGGCGGCGCGCGAGCGATATTTTATGTTGCGAGCGTTAATATGACTTCGGTAACCGCTTCACATCAGGCGAGCCGTATGCTTATCTGCCACCCGACGTGGTTTAAAATATATATATGTAAGTCAAATTGTAAATGCCAATAGTGGAAGGACCAGGTGTCTATAATACAGATTTGGCTTAGTATCGACACTTGTGTGATGGACTCGACAAAACCATAGTGAGTGATTATAGTTTAGTGTATGTAGATTATAGTCCAACATTGTATGTTTTTATGAAATAAAATAACAATTATAATTAATATTATTATATTACACTTAAATACATTTTTTTTTGTAATTATATGCAGATTATATTACACTTAATTTTTTTTTTTTTTTTTGTAAATTACATGCAATTATATAATTCATCGTAAACACCTAGACCAAGACAAACAGACATGTTCGTGCACACAAATATTTGTTTTGTGCAGGGATCGACCCCACAACCACGGAGTCAAAGTGGCCATTGCTAACCACTCGACCACCGAGCTCGTCATTAGTTTGATTGTTTTTCTAAGCGACACTCATATCAAGTTATCGATATTCAATATCGATATGGCCCCATCTCTTATCATCTCTGCCGCCCGCTTATGTTGCATTCCGTTGTCCTTTACAGAATAATTCTCTTTGAAATTTGAAAACATTGCAAATCTTGTAGGATAGGCGCACTGTGCCTAAAAAAGATTAGTATAGATATAAGAATTGTATGTTCTTCAAGTGTCCCCTTAAATGCAAATTATAAATGTTTATATAAAGAGTTCAATTTATATTCTAATTCGATGGCTCGCCGCTAGAGGGCTAAGTGTCGCCAGTGACAGCTCTTTCTAACTAAATAAAGCGGTTTAGTCTAAACTGGGAGGTTTCACGTATCTTCATTGTGCGGTGTCTTCAGTTCTTAGAAGATTAATATATTAATGATATGAATGTCGTCAGTGGAAAAGGAAAATATTAATCTTGAAATATATACAAAAGAGAAATACCACTCACGGATTAATCACGAAATCTCAGAGACTATATCATATACAAACTTGAAATTTGGCAGGTAGGTTCCTTGTAGGATGCAGACATCCGCTAAGAAACGGATTTTAAGAAACTCCACCCCTAAGGGGATAAAACGGGGGTTGGAAGTTTGTATGAAAATCCTAAGTTTTTGAAGCAAGAGACTTGAAATTTAAAATGTATCTTTAGAAAATAACCCCTTTTTGGGGTTAAAACGGGGGATCGTAGTTTATCCTTTTTTTCCTTTCGGGTACCTAGGTAGGTATCTAATTAAGTAATAGGTACTTTTAGGGTTCCGTACCTCAAAAGAAAAAACGGAACCCTTATAAGATCACTTTGTTGTCCATCTGTCTGTCTGTCTGACTGTCTGTCAAGACCCTCTAAGTCGAGAATGCGTGGAGGTATCAAGCTGAAATTTGAACTGTATACTCAGGTCTACGGTCCCATGACGTTGTAAAAAAATCAAACCTCTAAGTTTACGTAACAAAAGATAAGGCCGTTTATTCAGCAAAAAACGCATATTTCGACACATTCTCAAGGGAATCAAAACCTATAGGGTACTTCCCGTTGACCTAGTACTATGTAATTTGGCAAGTAACATCGTTATAGACTACAAGTATAGGAATAAATCCCAAAACTATACATTTGTAAATAGATCTTAAAAAATAGGGGGTCTATATTTTTTATAGGTTGTCGAAATTTCAAATTGAAGCTACTATTTCAAATGGGGATATAAATTCCCTATTTATGCTCAAAAGTAGGCATTTATTGGGCATTTATAGGTACTTGGGGTGTAAGTGGTTCATCAAGATCTTCGAATCAAAGCCAACTTCACCTGCACGTGGTGCACCCTGCTGACTGACAAATGAAGCTCTGGTGAAAAGAGAGGTAGGGAGCGTAATTGTAAGCTACCCGACTGGGGAATGTACCTCCACCTCACAGAATACCGCAGCCAAATAACAGTTCCCTTGAGGGTTGTTGTGTTCCTGCGAGTGAGTGAGGTCACAGAAAGAAAGGTCACTTCAGAAAGAAAGGAAGGAGATGCTGCGTTGGCAGCGGGTGAAGTGATATGAAAGGGATTGATGTATACATTGCAAAATATATTTTATTTATTTTTTTCGACGCATTATTTCTTATTTACGAGTATATTGAAAAATATCAAATTTAATAATGATCCTACGTACGGTACCCTCGGTGGGCGCGTCCGACTCGCACTTGTCCGGTTTTTTTATTCCTTTAGGTAGGTTAAAAAGACTGCAAAGATTTTTTTTTCAATGGTAACTTTTCGATGCTCATAATGAATTAAAATGGGTGAAGAAATTATAACTATCAACGGCTTACATATCCCTTGCCGGATAGTTGACATTCCTGGTGATGGCGCGTGTTTTCTTTTTCATCTCTGTCTGATCTGTTGCACGACGACGTATCAATTTTCGAATATAATTAAAAATTATGTGCAAATAACTAACTAAATGCGTACGAAGTCGTGGGCGGCCGCTAGTACTATATATTCGTGTGTTTATATGTAGTGGCATAACGCCGCGTGTAACTTCGGAGAAAAAGCTCGTGAGTCAATAACACCGGTGTTGCCTCCGGCCAGCATTTCGGGGGCCCATCTAATGAGTGGCAAGTCACAAGTAACAATATATATAGAGCAATAGCGATAGTTATGGCAGGCTTCTATCCCTCTTCGCTGCGACACGTTCAGTGTATCCTTATAGTATTTTTATTATTTTATCGCAATTTCTGCGTGGATATGTCGTAGCGGCCTGCAGACTACCTGAGTTTTGATGTACACGAGAACACTATAACTATTCTAACCTCAGTGACTTATAGATTAAATATTATCTTTGGCAGTACTTACGCTAAGTTGTAAGGCCGTTGGATAAATGTGTGCTCTGTGCGTGTATTTTATAATACTACTAAAATAAATTCATATGTTTATCACACCTCGCCCTTTGTGTGTTCTACCGATTGTTATTGGCTGTCTTCAAAGGAATTGTTTGATACGCCAACGGCTTCCTTTTACAATTGCACCGCTCACCATCGACTGGGGATTCATCTTCACATTTTAGTACAGAAATGGTCGCGTATAGTGCGGCTCCAAAGAGTAAACGCATTATTACGTTATGGTATGAAGTTCTTGTTTTCCTTGACCACTGTACCATAGGGTTTTTCCAAAAGGATATGAAAAGGTTTTTTTAGGCTCGGAAACTGCTTGTCTTGAGTCAGACCGTATGTTTGTTTGCCAACTTACTGGTATAAGAAAATCTTCCTTGTATAGAATGTATATGATATGGAGTATATAAGAAAGAAAGTTGTAGAAAATTGATGAATGCAGATCGCTCACTAAGTTTGACTCTGGTGGTAAAGTCCTGATGTTCAGCAATAGACGAATATTATAATGACAATATACCTAATACAATAGTGAGAATTCTATTCGATAGGTTTAGGCGCTAGAAAACATATGTTTCTCTCAAGAAACGCCCAGGGCCACCGAAACTGAACCCGATTACGATGGGATTTTATGTTTGCGCAAATCCTACCTCACCTTCAATTGGCTAATAATAAAAGCTTAGCAAGTAGGGACGGAGGCGTTCTAAAGATTAAAATTAGGATGTTTATCACAAATTTAAACAGAAGTCCAATTTTTGCAATCAAAAACCCGATGGGAATCGGTTTCAGTTTATTCGGTAGGGCCCAGGTCCTAGAGGACTAGAGACACTCATAACATAATATTGCTAAGTAATAATAGCCGCAAATTCATAAAAACTGTATAATGTTAAACAACATCATTCGACAAAAGTAATACTGACTTAAATGTTATATATTTACATTAATTTTAATTAGGTAACTATAATATTTTACTATAAAAAGTTCAACAATAAGTATCACCCGTTGTAACCCAGTATCTGTAATAGTTTGCTATGCATTAGACTTTCTTTTACATTACGAATGTCTATCATACCATCAGAATTTACTATTCCGAATGTTTTGAGTGCTGAAGTGTTTTCGTCGCTCTCTTCTTCACTATCTTCTGTAACTGTACTTGTTGATTCAGTAGTGACATCACTTTGGGTAGTTTCATCTGGAGTAGAATCTGTATCAGTATCATCTGTTGTTAATTCAGAACTATCTGTCGTACTCTCTGTGTCAGTGACTTCTGTTAATTCAGACGTATCTGTAGTAATCTCTGAACTATCTGTCGTACTCTCTGTGTCAGTGACTTCTGTTAATTCAGACGTATCTGTAGTAATCTCTGAACTATCTGTCGTACTCTCTGTGTCAGTGACTTCTGTTAATTCAGACGTATCTGTAGTAATCTCTGTAGTAATTTCTGTAGTAATCTCTGTAGTAATCTCTGTCGTGATTTCATCTGTTGTAGTAGTATCTGTTACAACGGTAGTTGTTTCCTCCGTGGGTGACTCAGTAGTCGCTAAAGCAGCTTTAAGATCTTCAACTTCAGCAGTCAATCTCCTCTTCTGCCCTGATATCGCTAACGTCGACACAAACAAACTAAACGACAGTAAACCGAGAAACACAATCATTTTATTGTTCAACATCCACCCTAATGTCAACTGCGTGTAATATCTACATTTCAGATTCATATTAGATTTTTTAATTTTCTCGCGACTGTCAAGCCTCGCTTCGATTCTGATACTATCCTTGTTTTCGATAGATATTCTTATCTATTTGCGATTTATCGATTGATACGCTGTTATCGCTACCAGATATATACGAAATAAAACTAAACGGCAATGCAGATAAAACCAATTTTTAAATATTCCTCAATACATTTGGTTGATATCATTTTTTATTCCTAGAATTAGATAGTACCTACAACATTTCAGTTCGTCTATGCCAAATTAAATAAATAAAAGACCCAAACTCTTTCAACATCTATGATTCTGGTCTTCAAACTACTGATAGTTGTAAACCACTATTTGTAAAGCATAAAATTCTTACACTTCCGTCGTTATATATAATGGAGGTAGCAATATTTGTGAGAAATAATTCTCATTTATTCCCACGTATGTGCGACAAAATAATTCGAAATCGAAGAAACCAAAATAGACTTTGTTTGCAGCCTGCTAAAACAACTCTGTTGCAAAAGAGTATACTATGGATAGCTCCAAAAAATTATAATAAAATTCCAGCAACCTATAAAGACTTAAATACAAATTTATGTAAGTCAAAGCTTAAAAAATTACTTATTGATAAATGTTATTATAATTTGAATGATTTTTTTAATGATAAGCTGTGACATTTTCAGTTATTTATATAATTAATTATTATCTTTGACTTCTATTATTGTGTGTAAAAAATGAAATAAAATATCTGACATTATATTATTAAATTAAAACTTATGACATGTAATAAATCATCTAATTTAATGTAACAAATCATATTTGCATGCTGTTATACAATACAGCAAAACATGTAGACCTTTAATAAATGAATTCCACCAGACATACACACTTGCAATTTATGTAAGTACGTGTACAATGTAAAACAATACATGTTCTTAGCAAATAAATGTATCTTTATCTTATCTTTATCTTTATCTACTGGTATCTGTCAATTGTCGCACAATTTTTTTTGCATGGAATTTAGTAGCATTTACTCACAAATAAAGAGAAATATAAATTGAATATTTTGAACACAATCTGCCCCCTTACCACCATCTCTTATTGCGATTCAATAACTGAATAGAATGCTTATCCATACTAATGAATAAGCGACTCTATTTCATTTGAAATAGAGTCGCTTATTCATTGGTATGAATAATCATTCCATCCAGTTATTGAATCGCAAATAGAGATGGTGGTAAGGGGGCTGGATACTATCCTAAATAAAATTACTATATCAGATAATTAGTATTATAATATAACATACTTATCGTGGGTATATATATAAAATACTTTTTTGATAATTTCTGAAAAAATGTAGCTGGACTCTAGCAAAAGAGAGGTAGGATATAGCTTTTTGGTAATCTGCAAGACTGAAGAAGTACCTCCACCACACAGGACACTGCAGACAAATAACTATTCCCTTAAGGGCTGCTGGGTTTCTGCGACTGAGTGAGATAACAAGAAAGGAAGAAGTTGCTGTACGGTTTACCCGCACACAAACGTAATATCCATGCCTACATTGATATAACAATTACTTCAAGATAAATTTAGCATAGCTTGCAATATGCGCCGTATGTGGCTATGTTGCAATTAAGCGGTGAAGACAATTAAATTATTAAATTAGTGTACGTTTAACACTCGACGGGTTTGGTCATTTTAGCTCTCTTCGGAGTCACCCAACCCTCAGCTCAGCTCAGCAGCATCAGCTCTTAACATAAGCACAGCTCTATGTAAAGGTCCCCATCGAGGTCCCTTACAGTTGCTGTAGTGAAATTATTATCAAATAGGTACTTAGGACTGCAATCCAGTGTAGCATTGAAAAAATAAAACACATAGTAATTGTAACTGTAGCATTTTGCATCAACTCATATTCATCCGATTGCTAGGATACGGGTATCCCGTTAAACGAAAGACTTCAACATGACGAGCTCGGTGGCGTAACGGTCATGGAGCGTTGGTGTCGAAGCCGCGACACCACTCGTGGGTTCGATTCCCACATAGGACAAACATTTATCTGTTTGTCTTAGTCTGGGTGTTTTCTATCTTCTTCTATCTAAATATATAAAAGAAGAAACTGACTGACTGACATATCAACGCACAGCCCAAACCGCTGGGTCTATAGATTCCAAATTTGGTACATAGGTTCCTTATGACGTCTAGGGGTGCACTAAGAAAGGATTTTTCAAAATTCATCCCCTAAGGGGGTGAAACGGGGGTCCAAAGTTTGTATGGGGAAACAAGATTAGTTGGACTATTTTATCTGAAACTTTACACGAGTACTTCTATAGATAAATGAATAAAAACGTGTTTCAGGATTTTTCAAAATTCAACCCCTAAAAGGGTAAAATGGGGTGAAAAAGTCTGAAAATCGTCATGGGCATGGTTTTTATGGTTTATCGGGTCGCTGATTTCGAAAACAACAACTATTTTATGATCTAACATAGCCGACGGTAACATAAAAACACCCCTGTGGGGATGCGATGGGGTTGAATTATCTATAATAATAAAAGGCTTTGTCCTCACTGACTGACTGACTGACTGACTGACTGACTGACTCACTAATCAACGCACAGCCCAAACCGCTGGGTCTAGAGATTCCAAATTTGGCAAGTAGGTTCCTTATGACGTCTAGGGGTGCACTAAGAAAGGATTTTTCAAAATTCATCCCCTAAGGGGGTGAAACGGGGGTCCAAAGTTTGTATGGGGAAACAAGATTAGTTGGACTATTTTATTCGAAACTTTACACGAGTACTTCTATAGATAAATGAGTAAAGACGTGTTTCAGGATTTTTCAAAATTCAACCCCTAAAGGGGTAAAATGGAGCGAAAATGACTGAAAATCGTCATGGGTATTGTTTTTATGGTTTATCGGGTCGCTAATTACGAAAACAACAACTATTTTATAATCCAACATAGCCGACGTGACATAAAATCACCCCTATGAGGGTGCGATGGGGTTGAAATGTCATAATATCAATAAGGGTGTTGATTCTATGGTTTTCTGGGACGTCAATTACGAAAATGGCATCGATTTGAAAATATAACATAATGGACACGAAATTACTTATAAGGTTTTTTCATATTTTACCCCTAAGAGGGTGAAACAGAGGTCCACAGTTTGTGTAGGGAAAGGAGATTAGTTAGACTATTTTATCCTAAACTTTACACGAGTACTTCTATATATAAATGAGTGAACACGTGTTTCAGGATTTTTCGAAATTGAACCCAAAAAAAAGGAGTAAAATGGGGTCAAAAAGTCAGAAAATCATCACGGATATTATTGTTTTTATATTTTATCGGGTCGCTGATTACGAAAACAACAACTAAGTTACAACAAACAAGTACTAAACTAAGTGGCTAACGTGACCATCATCATGTAATTTTTTTAAACTTTGATTTATCCTTTTTAACTTGTGTTGACTGCAGTGTTATCCTAATAGGTTTTTAAATTTGTATTTGGCGTCAATCAGTGCTTATATATATTTACAATCGCGAGCGGCCGGCGCGGCTTTCTTGCATCCGTATATAGTACAATTAAAGGTACTACTTGAAGGTGGTTGCGTTGCGTGTAAAATGCGCGAATTTCACACGCGCTATGGTTTCGTTATTAAAGAAAGGGTATATACGAGAGATTATTTCAAATCATGGAGTTATCCATGACGGTTTATCGCTCACTTCATCCCAGTAGTTACCCCCGGAGGTTGCCCATCGCGCGCGTAGGGCGTAAAAAAAACTGCGTCCATTAAACGAAGCTATATTTGGTGTAGAAAACTAATTGAAAAACCTATTCTAAATACCGACTTATACCTACTTAATGTAAGAATTTTGGTATTTTTCAAACAATGACGTCAAGATTGACTAAATTTATACTTGTGGAAGGTGTGATGATGCCCTATACCATTATAACTGTGGAAGGTGATGGAGCTGGCCTGTTCCGCTCCATCTCCTACCACGATGGACCATTGTTCACGTAATAAACAACTGGAACGATAAGTTGTTGAGTGAGGACAGTAAGGGATGCGCTGTTGAGGAATCGCTCTTTATACGCCGCATTTCCAATATTCCATCAGACCACCCCGTTCAATTTAAGAGACTTTAATTTCCCATAAAGGTATTTTGCTATGACCATTAACAAAGCTCAGGGGGCAGTCTCTAAAGGTCGCTGGGGTTGACTTGAGACAGGACTGCTTCTCTCATGATCAGTTGTATGTAGCTTGCTCAGGAGTAAGTTCTCCTGGAAGCCTTGCAAAACAGACGCAAATCAGGAGTGTTCCCGTAGCGAAGCACGGGTACTTTGCTAGTATAAAATAAGAAACTGAGTGACTGACTGATATTTATCAACGCACAGCCCAAACTGCTGGGTCTAGAGATTTCAAATTTGGCACGTAGGTTTCTTATGATGTCTCGGGGTGCACTAAGAAAGAATTTTTGAAAATTCATCCCCTAAGGGGGTGAAACGGGGGTCCAAAGTTTGTATGGGGAAACAAGATTATTTGGGCTATTTTATCCGAAACTTTACACGAGTACTTCTATAGATAAATGAGTAAACACATGTTTCAGGATTTTCCAAATTCACCTAATGCGGTAAAACGGGGTGAAAAAGTCTGAAAATCGTCATGTGTATTGTTTTTATGGTTTATCGGGTCGCTGATTACGAAAACAACAACAATTTTAAAATTCAACTTGGCTAACGTGACCATCATCCTCTATTGAGATGCGATGAGGTTGAAATGTCTATATATATCGTTATATGTATATAAATATGTATCGTTTTTACGGGTTTTCGGAACACCAATCCATACTAATATTATAAATGCGACAGAATACCTCTTCACGCTTAAATCGCTGGACCGATTTAGATGAAATTTAGTTGAGAGATACCTTGAGTCCTGGGAAAGAATAAACCTAAGATAGTTTTTATCCCAGAAATTACCTATTATTGTTATAACGTGACCATCATCCCCTATTGAGGTGCGATGGCGTTGAAATGTCTAAAATGTGGTGAAAAAGTCTGAAAATCTTCATAGGTATTGTTTTTATGGTATATCGGGTCGCTGATTATGAAAAAAACAACTATTTAATAACCCAACATAACCGACGTGATAACTCTGTAGGGGTGCAATGGGGTTGAAATGTCATAATATTAATATGGGTGTTGATTCTATGGTTTTCTGGGACGTTAATTACGACTTCTATTGATTAATGAGTAAACACGTGTTTGCCCCGAATGTCACGCGAGCGAAGCCGCGGGCGAAAGCTAGTGTATCATAAGTATGTATTTACAAAAAAAATGTATTTACGTATGTTTATCAGTTGTCTAGTACCCATAACACAAGCTTCGCTTACTTTGGGGCTAGATGGCGCTGTGTAATTTGTCTGACAATATTTATTTATTTATTTATATATACGCTGCTCAACTGCGGTTTGGCGGAGACCAGTGTTGCAAGCGGTGTTTTCACTGACTTAGGGCTGAGTCAGAACTGCTGCTGTTGACATTAGATGACAGTCGTTAAGCCAATTCAATGGCCTTTAGGCGGTTTGAAAACACTGGCCTCCGCCAACCCGCAGTTAAGCAGCGTGGTGGAGTACGCTCTAAACCCCTTCGATTGAGGAGAGACTCTCAATCGAAGGGGTATCCCAGCTGTAGGATAAATAAAGGTTGATGAGAAGATTTCGCGTATACAAAATACTATTTTTTCTGATTAAATTCGTTGTGAGTACCAAGGCATCTGTAGTTTTACCCACGCCATCAGTGGACATCATTGTTCATTGGCTTTTTTGGTGGTCGCCGCTGTTAATTATTAAAATTATTATTATTCTTAATTATGGCTATTCCAATATATTGTTAGTTTTGTAGCTAGTTAACTAAATTTAAAACGTAATCAATCAATGCCGAATATTTGCATGCCTGTGAGAAAGAGGCGAAAATTTTGTACCGTTTTCATTGAAACCACAACACCTGTTTTTGTAACCTGTTGTTCTTGTTTCACAACACATGTTCTTGCAAATAAATAAATATTCTATTCTAATACTGGCTGTTCAGGAGACACAGTGGTGGGGATGTGTGGTGCTCCGTTAAAAAATATACAATTTCTCATTTATTTTTATTTAGCACCCCTAGTTACTACATTGTTTTATTTATTAATTTATTTGCGCAGACTAATCAATAGTCTAAAGTATCAACAATATCTTTCTAGTCATTCAATATTATTACATCTCAAAAAAATAAATACGCTGAATTCATTAGTTTCATTTGCATCTGAATTTTGAACGTTAACAACAATTTTTAATCACGACTTAACCGTAACTACCAATTGGTTTATAAAATAAATAAAATATATATTATAAACTATGAATAAAACTCTGTTTATCATTAAACGTACAATCAAGAGCACACAATAATTTTCATTATGATTTCACATGCTGAATGCTGCAACTGCAAGAAGCTCACATATCAAGCTCGATGAACTCAATATATATATATATATCGCCATCTAGTCCCAAATTAAGCGCAAAGCTTGTGTTATGGGTACTAGACAACTGACAAATGTACTTAAATACATTTTTTTTTGTAAATTCGGCATCAACCCATAATCATCCCACTGTTGGGATATGAGTCTCCCTCAATCGAAGGGGTTTAGAGCATACTCCACCACGCTGCTCAACTGCGGGTTGGCGGAGGCCAGTGTTTTCAAGCCGCCCAAAGGCCACTGACTTGGCTTAACGACTGTCATCTAATGACAACAGCCGGGACCGACGGCTTAACGTGCCCTCCGAAGCACGGAGGAGCTCGAGATGAATAAACCCATCCTTAGACAGGCTGCGGTCGAGGTTGCTTAACTTGCGTGTTCGATTAGACTGAGACGCGCAACGACGCCATCGAGCTCCAAGCTCTTTGTAAATACATATACTAAAAATACATAGAAAACACCACAGCAAAAATAAATTTATTAACAGAATTAATTTGTATGTTGTAACTAAATTACCTATAAAAACAAAATTAAAAATTTTGAGAAACCCACGATGGTTAAAACGTAGTTGAAAAGGATAAAATAATTTTGAAACCCCCGACTTAAAGAATTTATGCTATGAACTTAATAAAAAAACCCAAGAAAATCCGTTGGGTCTGCCATTTAATGAACTAGTTTAGCAGTTTTATAGTACTTTGTATAATTATTTATATTTATGTTGAAATTTAACCCTTAACCACCTAGCATACGTCTGACAGACCTCGACGAATTTATAGTCGTGAATATTGTTGCGCCCGAGCTTCGTATGAACTTGTTCGTCCTTGTACCTTTTCTTTGTACCTCTTAGTGCCGCTCAACCGCTCGTCGCAGTTGGATTTATGTGTTTTTTTCTGGTAAGTAAAAAACTGTCACCAGGGGTTGGAGAGACTCCTGTTAGGTGTTTACGTGACTTTTTAACATTTGTGTATTTATTTTTATTTTTGTTGAAAATAGCTTTAATTGACGAAAATATACCAAATGATGAATGTAGGATTAGAGCATGTGTCAGAAGGCAGTTGCGAGTCACACTCAGAATGTGAAGAGATATCTGAAGTGGAAAACGACATAAATGCTCCGCCTGAAATTGATTTCTCTGCAACTGTACTGCTGACTAAGAATTTTCATTTTCTTTTTATTTCAAACTTTTTAGAGGTTACATATTATTATATTACAAATGAGAACCGCATCAGAATCAGACTAGTAGTTTTGGTTTGCACAATGAAATGTTTACTACAGCGCCCTCTGGTGAGTTGTCACTGTAATATCTTTTGACGTGATAACGTCTTATAAATCGATGAACGCCGACTACACGCACGAAAAAGCATGACTCATTGTCACGTTCCGCCTGAGCCGAAATTAGTCCGTAAACCGACTTTACAGACAACCATTTTTTTTAGTCTATGTATGTATGTGTAGTTTTTTTTATATACTACGTCGGGTGACAGACAAGCATACGGCCCGCCTGATGTGAAGCGGTTACTCTCGCAACTCGCAACATAAAATATCGCTCGCGCGCCGCCACCCCCGCTGCCATCGCAGCATCTCCTTCCGTTCTGGTGACCTCACTCACTCGCAGGAACACAACAACCCTCAAGGGAACCGTTATTTGGCTACGGTATTCTGTGAGGTGGAGGTACATTCCCCAGTCGGGTAGCTTACAATTACGCTCCTTACCTCTCTTTTCGCCAGAGCTTCGTTTGTCAGTCAGCAGGGTGCACCGCGTGCAGGTGAAGTTGGCTTTGGTTCAAAGATGTTGATGAACCACTTACACCCCACATTTTTTGACTGTCTGTTTGTATGTTTTATTGTTGTACGCGCATCGCGAAATCGCAAAAGCATGAAATTTTATGTGTTTTTTACTGTTGTAGTATTAAAGGTATCTTAAATTCTGAGGGGAAATTCTAGTAATTAAAATGTACGGTAAATTCAGTGGTGATCCAGTTGCGATCTCACAAACGTCACATTTGATATTGTCGTATCACAATATGAAATTTCAAAATTGAATAAAGTTGGATTACATTGAATTATGGCCGAAAATTAAACAAACTAGGAATAGTTTTCTGCTTTATTGAAATCAATTAAATCATTTTCCGTCTACTCAAAATTTAATCTCGATTCAATTATTAAAGAATTGAGCTCTTCTGGTGTACCAGAAGAGCTCAATTCTTTATACACTAAGCACAAGATGATTCATTAACAATCATTGTTTATGGTTGGAATTCCACGCGGACGAAGTCGCGTGCGGCTGAACTCCACGTGGACGAAGTTGCGAGTGGCCCAACTCCACGCGCACAAAGTCGCGTGCGGTTATTAATATAACTTAATTACATATCTCGAACTTAATTATTAATTACATATGCGACACATCAGTTTATTTGAAATCTAAGGGAATGTTATACAAAGCAAAATATAAGCCACAATTCAAGATGTTGTAAAATATTAAAATATTTATCAACTAGGCAGATAATGTATCTTTAGCAAAGACAGATAATTTTAAAAGTACTGATAATCAAATATACTGTCTGTAAAATTATTTTTAACGCTAGATTATACAATATTCAGTTTTATGCTATTTGACAAAGTCCATACCTCAGGATTAATATGATTAGAATTCATTACAATCATAATCAGATAGTTTTAAAAGGCCATTTTATCAGAATCATGTTAGGGTTACAATATGGTTCATAATAAATCACAAAAGAGGCATATTAATTAATAATCTATATACAGGAACTTTTGAACGCAATTTATATAATCGTCAATAAATTGTGTATTGCTCAATGGCCCTGTTAAATTCATAAATTTTCACATTTTATTAGACTTTGCAATGCTATTCAGTATCCACAGCACAATTATAAAATTAACAAAATGTTATTCCTTGGGAAAAAGGATATCTCACAAGCATAATAGAAAAGATATGAAACATAAAACTAAATCACACAATACATATTTTTTTTTAAATCTTTTTCTAATTTATTTACGCATTGTAGCCCAGTATTTGCAGGAGGTTGCTATTTATATTTTCTCTTTGGCTCTTAGATAAAGTATCCTCAGATTCACTAGCGTCAGAATAACTCTTGACTTCAGATTGAATACTGCTTTCTTCATTAGCGATGCTTTTAACTACTGAATTGTTGATTGTATCACTATCCGAGCCCGCAGATTGTCCTTCAGGCTGTGTAACTGGGGTAGTTACAGTAGTTTCAGTAGTAGGTTCTTCAGTAGGTTCTTCTGTGACAGGTATCTGTTCTTTAAGTTCCTCAACTTCTGATTGTAATCTTCTTTTTTGTCCAGCTAGTGCTAACGTTGATACGAATAGGCAGAAAGAGAGCAATCCAAGAAAAACTATCATCTTGTTACTCCACATCCATGCTATAGTAACTTCCATATAATATTTACAAGACATTTTGAAAATAACACTTTCCCACACACAACTAGTCTAGTCTAGATTCAATACTGATACTATTAATCTACGTGGATCGATACAGGTGCGTTATCAGCTTACAATTTTTACTACTGATAAGACAAAGTATACGGTATTGATATTCAAAATTGTACTGAATGGAGTTGTTCATAAAGTTGACAATTCAAATGTAATTGTTCAAATATGACTAAATATCAATATTATCAATGGACTTCGCAACAGAAAAACAATTTATAGTAACAATTACTTACTTACGAGTATGTATTGAGATTAATACTAGGAAAAATAAGGTTATCTGTATTGGACTTCAGCGTAGCGTCACAGAATATCATCAGTCAAATAACTTGTTGTAACTTGTTGTTCCTGCAAGCGAGTGAGGTCACCAGATAGAAAGGAAGGAGTTGCTGAGGCAGCGGGAGTGGCTGCGCGTGAGCGATATTTCATGATGCGAGCGTTAATATAGCTACGGTTGCCACTTCTCATCAGGCGAGCCGCACGCTTGTCTGCCGCCACCCCTGCCAATGCAGCAACTCCTTCCTTTCTGGTGACCTCACTCACTCGCAGAAACACAATAAATAACTCTCAGGGAGTTATTATTTGGCTGCGGTATTCTGTGAGGTGCAGGTACTTCCCCAGTCGGGCAACTTACAAAATACGCTATGCCTTGCCTCTTTTCACCAGAACCTCGTTTGTCTGTCAACATGCAACAGCAGGGTGCATCGCGTAAAGGTTAGATTGGCTTTAGTTAAAAGATATTGATGAATCAATTCCATCTCAAAAATACTGAAAAAATAAACGAAAAATTCGTTCGTCCTCTGTCTATTACCCAGGTGATGTGCCACAAACGTAAGGACATACGACGGTAGACACATTAATACAGAAATTTGTTCTCCCACGTTTAAGGTTAATGATATCATCAGAATAACAAATTGAAGGAATTTATATGGAACCCTACGAACCTCCACCCTATGTCTTCAAATGAAGTAATTTCTAAGAATAATCTGTGAAAAGACTTACGGAAATATAGAAGTGGCAATTAAAGTTTAATGCAGTTAATTTAAACCATTGTCAAAATCTGCGAGAATATTATAAAAAAATATCCAATATTTTAATTGAATATAATAATAAACCTTATTGTTTTGTTATTTCGTTATAGTCTAGTTTGATTTTCATAAATACAAAAAATAGGTAATTAGAATATGCTTTATTTTCATAATACAAATTTAAAGTTCAGTAAAGCAATAAATTATTACAGACTTGTATATATGCAACAAGGTGGCCCTATAGAGGAATCATTTCAAGGCAAACTTAGTGGGTAAGTTTCGGAAATCAAAAGAAATTAATGAAAATTAGAAATATAGTAATATTATAAGAATCATTATTATGTGTAGACAAAGATGTGAATATAAACATGAACATATTAATGTGTGAATATGATCACCAAATGGGAAGAAATGCTGCATTAGCGGCGCGACTGACAGCGCGTAAGCAATACTCATTATAGTCCAAGCATCTATAAGCATCAGTAGCCAGTTTTGCAAGCCGTATGCTTGTTTCGCATCCATCCATGTAAGCATCTATAAGCATCAGTTACCAGTTAGCAAGTTTTGCAGGTCAAATTCTCGTTTCGCATCCTACCTTGTATAAAAAATAATATAATTGAAAATATTAATTACAACTTTTAAACAAAACATACAAACCATTATTCCTTTCAGTAATTCAAATTCGCTAAGAGATTCCTCAAAAGAATAGACCTGCTTTTGCAAACTACATACATTTCTTTTTTTTAATTGTGTGATAGTTTTAAAAACATAAAACTACAAGCTTGCGTTCGTGATTTCGTACTCCCGTATCACATATATCCCGCGGCAATGTTCAAAAATCCTTTCCTAGCAAAAGATTTATTTTTATATGAGAGACAAACGAGCATGTGGGTCACTTGATGGAAAGCAATCACCAGGACCCATGGAGATCAGCAACACCAAGGTGTTGCCGTTGCCAGCCTATACTTCCTTCCTTTCTTTTTTAGGGTTCCGTACCCAAAAGGTAAAAAGGAACCCTATTTATTACTAAGGCTCCGCTGTCCGTCCGTCCGTCCGTCCGTCTGTCACCAGGCTGTATTTCATGAACCGTGATAGTTTGAGAATTGAAATTTTCACAGATGATGTATTTCTGTTGCCGCTCTAACAACAAATACTAAAACATAGAATAAAATAAATATTTAAGGCGGCTCCCATACAACAAACGTGATTTTTTGCACGTTTTTGCTCGCAATTGATAACGACAATAGGTAGACGTTTGAAATACTCACATAATATTTAGTTATATATTCACTTTAAAAATAAATAATTAAATAAAAATAAAACAAACATTCAAGAGGGGCCGATTTTGCCGTTTTTATAGATGATTTTTATACATGGTACGGAACCCTTCGTGCGCGATTCCGACTCGCACTTGGCCGGTTTTATTTCTTTATTTCTGGTGACCTCACTCATTCGCATGAAATAACAACCCACAAGGGAAATTGTTATTTGGCTGAAGTATTTTGTGAGATTACCATAATATCTACCTGTATGCCAAATTTTAACAGGGGGCCCTACCGGCTAAGCTGAAACCGATTCCCACCGGATTTTTCGATTGCAAAAATCAATCTTCAGCTTAGATGGTACTGGTGTTTGGCTTAGCTGGCAGAAGCTACCGACTAAGCTGAATATGTTTGTCAATAAGTAAAACATAAGACCTAATTTTCGACATGAAGTATTCGATAGTCATCGGCTTCAGCTTTTTTTTATATACTACGTCGGGCGGCAGACAAGCATACGGCCCGCCTGATGTGAAGCGGTTACCGTAGCCATATTAACGCTCGCAACATAAAATATCGCTCGTGCGCCGCCACCCCCACTGCCATCGCAGCATCTCCTTCCTTTCTGGTGACCTCACTCACTCGCAGGAACACAACAGCCCTACCGCAGCCAAATAACGGTATCCTTGTACCGTTATTTGGCTGCGGTATTCTGTGAGATGGAGGTACATTCCCCAGTCGGGTAGCTTACAATTACGCTCCCTACCTGTCTTTTCGCGAGAGCTTCGTTTGTCAGTCAGCAGGGTGCACCGCGTGCAGGTGAAGTTGGCTTTGGTTCAAAGATGTTGATGAACCACTTACACCCCAGCTTCGGCGGTAGGGCCCCGGATCCGTCCAGTGGTTAGAGCTACGCGTTAACATATCAGTCAGTAACGCATACCTTTTATAGATACGGATTATTTGTACTATTCTAGACATACTCATGTTTACTCGACGGACGAGTGTGCCGCCGTGCCATTCTCTTATCTAACGGCGCTCATTCCTTACATCGAACCAACGACAGGACGGCATTTGTCTCGCGACCGGGCGAACCCCTTCGGGGACTGTTTGATTCCTAATGAAAGTGCCATCAACTGCCTTATTTTTACTCTGTTACGACTTTAGTCACGTGATCTTTGCGATTGCGTTTGTTTTAAGGAATTTTTAAAGCTGATATTGAGTATAGTAAAATAGTGAGTAATTCCTTTAAGAGGTCTACATAATACTACTACAATTGCTAGTAAATGCGTTCTTGTCGATGATATATTATATTCAAAACTAGCGGCCCGACCACGCTTCGCTGTGGCTCAATCTTTTCGTTTCCGTCCATTTCCTTAGAGATGGCGCTGTATGTGAAAAAAGATTTTCCCGCGTTTCTTTTCAAATTTTTCCAGAATTTTTTTTGCTATAAACCTCACGGAGCCCGAGACCTTTCCAACGAATGCAAAACCGTGGAAATCGGTTCGTGCGTTCTGGAGTTATAGCGTCAGGAAGGAAAACCCGACTTATTTTTATATAGTAGATACCACCTGAGTGTCACGTGAAAGCGCACTTGCCTATGACATCCCCAAGTATTAGTGATGTAGCAAGCCTCCATACAACCATCAAACCATCCATCACCAATACACCTCATAATCATGTATTATTGGCTTAATATGATCGTGTATCACAAAATATTGATGATACTATCTATCATTAATATAAATTTTAGCTAATCTATATTAGATAAACGAGACACCACCTTGGAGCGCATCACGGGCAATAGTGATTGCTTATGACACCCAGGTTGTGGCACTTCAAGGGTGTCATGTGGAATGAACGGAGAAATGTGAGTAATATTCAAAATAACGAACAAAAAATATTTGAGAGTCTTCTATTAAACATTTCCTAAAAGCTGTCATCGGATCAGTGACCTTATAGTGTTGCAGATTGAAGATAATATGTTGCTCGTTAATGCTTACCATCAGGTGACTCACAATCTCGTTTGCCCTCTCTTCTATAAAAATAAATTAGTTGTCTGTAAATTCGGATTACGGAAGGTAATTTTACGTGATAACGTCATAAGAAACACAGGCCGATCGTGCCTCTATCACTTGTTCCGCGCTCTTGTTTGCACGCTCGGCTCAGGCGGAACGTGACAATGAGTAATGTTTTTTCGTGCGTATCAAGTCAAAATAATATCGAACATAGACAATGTATGCTAAACTCGTACGTATTTATGTATGAGATCATAAAACATTCCGGTCTTTGCACTTTGTTTAAAAATCAATACAAATCGGATAATAAAAATGGAATCAAACTTGGATGTGTACCCGAGGGAAATCACCAGGCGATGAGGGTGTCAGCCACCTGATGTATCACAAACAAAATATATTTTATTGATGATTGCTCCAGCTTTGACACCTATAAACCTTTAATGCTGATTACATTAGCACGGATACAAACGGGACACACGGCTTTTCAGTTTTCAAGGCGTGCTTAACAAACGCCCATCTATTTTGTAGGAGTGTACAGAGTAAGTGAGTCTCCATCTACTTTAGCAATGATTTTATAAACAAAGATGCGCATAAAATCATTAAAGTCATGCGTTTTTCTTCCCGCATGCGGGATCTGTCATAGTAAATTTCCCGCATGCGTGTTTTTTACTGTGAAAAACCCGCACACAGGGCGATAAACGCGTGAATCTAAAAAGACCCTTACGGTGCGCTAGTGTGATATCTACTCGTACCTCGTTTTCTATATATAATATCATTGACTTTTAGTGCTTAAGGCAAACTCGTTTGTACGTTGTGCATCCTGCGTCCAGCTAAGGAGGCTCTGGTGAAAGGAATAAATTATAGAAGACCGCAGCCAAAAGTACCCTTCAGAATAATTTGTTTCTACGAGTGAGTGCGGTCAGACAGAAGAGGATACTGCGTTAGCAGTGGAGGAGTTCTACTCATTGTATTGTAAACTTTTTTTTTATACTACATCGGGTGGCAGACAAGCATACAGCCCGACTGATGTGAAGCGGTTACCGTAGCCATATTAACGCTCGCAACATAAAACATCGCTCGCGCGCCGTCACCCCCGCTGTCAACGCAGTATCTCTTTCCTTTCTGGTGACCTCACTCACTGGCAGAAATACAACAACCCTCAAGGGAATTGTTATTTGGCTGCGGTATTCTGTAAGGTGGAGGTACCTTCCTCAGTATATATAATAGCTTAAAATTACGCACCCTACCTCTCTTTTCGCCAGAGCGTCGTTTGTCAGTCAGTAGGGTGCATCGCGCGCAGGTGAAGTTGGCTTTGGTTCAAAGATGTTGATGAACCGCTTACACCCCTATATTTATAGACTAAATTGCTACTGATGTAATTCATATTATTGGAATCGAAGTGTTAGGTAACAACTTTTAGGTCCCCAATAGTGTTAGATACTTAAAACCGTTAGATGCACGGCAGTCGAGCTTCATTTGACTAGTTATCTCTTTAGGCTTTTAATGCCTTAATTGCCATATTGCTGTCTCTCACATTGCGAAGAGGGGATGTCAAATTCCAAAAGCTTCTTACTGCCACTAATTTCTTATGATTAAATTCGTTGTGTACCAAGGCAGTCGTAGTTTTACACCAGGACTGCAATGGACTTCACTGTTCATTACCTTTTTTTGATAAGTGTAACTTTTACTAATAAACACAATATAAATATCATATAACTAATACAAATGCAACAGTTTGTGTGCAATATAGCAGGCGCCACAAAATAGCGATTTATAATTTTCACATTCCTATGATATGGGTATCAAAATGGCTTAAATACCAATTTACAATAAATATATTTTTTTATTCTATTTTTTTTATTAATATTTTTAGTAACCACTGACGTAAAAAACTAAAAAAAATGATCATTACAACACGAATTTAATATTCTCACACTTATTAGTTTTAGCAAACTAGGCTATTAGAATCTCAAACGGGCATAGTCTCCTCGTGCCAAGCGAACTCCAAGACGAACTGTCTTTCAAACGAGCGCGCAGCGGCAGTATAGGCGATCGGCATCGCTCGGCAACGCTCGTCATCGGTCGTCCTCGTACGTCAGCGGATCATGTCGGCTGATCAACATTTCCGCTAACAATATAATAAAATCTTGTTTAAAGAATATTATTTATTTTTATCTTATTACTGTTCAAAATTACAATCGGGAATCGCACCTTTTGTTTTTCTATAATGACAGATAGTGTATGTTTTATTTGCTCAAAATACACTGGGCCGCAATGAAAGCGGGTCGGTAACAAAAACATCAATTTTTGAAATCGTCTTTATTTTTTATTTATGGTTTTAATACAATCACCAAAAATAAATAAAAAGATTTTACTTCTGCCTATATTTGTAAGGAAATAAACTTTAATTCAGTATTTATTTCATAAAGCTAGCTAAAATATTTTGGAAGTTATTTATGTTTTTGTTACCGACCCGCTTTCATTGCGGCCCAGTTTAGATTAAAACACAGATACTAATGCTTGAAGACTTTAGTATAGAACTAAATAAAGAGAGAGAAAAAACTTAGTACGCGCGTGTCAGGGTATCCAGTAGGAATTTAAAAAATATATTATTTTAAAATAAAAAAAAATTGTTTATTAGCGGGATGCCTACATTATAATAGCTACCTGAATGCCAAATCAATTCGATCACACGACATTTTATACATAGACGGGTCATAGGCAAACATCAATGCAGTAAAAATTGGCTACAACGCGCTTACTCAATACCTACGCATATGCAGTTGGCAAAGAATGGATAAGAACGTGAACACAAGAGGAATGTATTTTATCGACTACTATTCAATAAATGTTTTTGATTAGTGTAACGTCTTGCCGTGACGGAAAAGAAAATGGTACAGGACTGAGTGAATGCCGGGCAATTACCTTGCATTCTTCTTGCGCGAATAGAAGTAGTGAGAACGGATTTATAGGTAAAACATCTTAGACGTGATGCTACAAGTTTGAGAAACCTTGGTATAGAAGATAAATATATCTCCGTATTGAACTGATTCAACTGGAACTCCCGATTGTGCGCTAACCGCCGGCTGTAAAATTAAGATAGCATTGGATACGACTTAATCCGCTGAACAAAGCCAAGTCGAACGTCTGAATCAACAGCTCAGCCAATTTCTACTCGGATATATACGGAAATTATTGGCAATTGTTTAAAATCCAATACTAGTTAGATACGCTCGATTTACTCTATGGTAGTCATCATCATCATCATCATTACATACCATATACGTCTGCGGCTGAACATGCAGTGCCTTATACAGCTCCGGTACCTGTCATGGACATCAGATAGCCAGCTAACTGGCGCCCCAGTGTGGGTACAGAAACACTAGACGTACTTGTACTTGTACAATGCGTCGGGAAGTGACCGTGCCTACAGCTCCGGTACCCATCATGGAGATTGGGGAGTGGTGGTAGGGCCCCGATGATTGGTTCGCCGAGCGACGGTTCGCCACGAGCTACTCGATTTAAGAGTACCTAAGTAGCCTGCATGCAGTTGAAAGGGGAGTAAGACCTGCTAATGTTCCGCTTGCGTAGTCGGTTGGTTTACCGAGCGCAAGAGCGGAGCTAAAGGTCCTCTCGTCTGGTTGATTTACTGGACAGGAGACTCGTAATCCTGTGATATAACCGGAAGGTTGGCATACAGAGGCGCACTAGCAGTTAGGTATAGGGTACGTGCTGCTGAACATAGGCCTCCCCTCTAAAGAACCACACAGTCCACTGCCTAACACTATTGGTATAATCTATAATAATAAAAGGCTTTGTCCTCACTGACTGACTGACTGACTCACTAATCAACGCACAGCCCAAACCGCTGGGTCTAGAGATTCCAAATTTGGCAAGTAGGTTCCTTATGACGTCTAGGGGTGCACTAAGAAAGGATTTTTCAAAATTCGTCCCCTAAGGGGGTCAAACGGGGGTCCAAAGTTTGTATGGGGAAACAAGATTACTTGGACTATTTTATTCGAAACTTTACACGAGTACTTCTATAGATAAATGAGTAAACACGTGTTTCAGGATTTTTCAAAATTCATCCCCTAAAGGGGTAAAAAGTCTGAAAATCGTCATGGGTATTGTTTTTATGGTTTAACGGGTCACTGATTACGAAAACAACAACTATTTTATAATCCAACATAGCCGACGTCACATGAAATCACCCCTATAGGGGTGCGATGGGGTTGAAATGTCATAATATCAATATGGGTGTTGATTCTATGGTTTCCTGGGACGTCAATTACGAAAATGGCATCGATTTGAAAATATAATGTAGTGGACACGAAATTACTTAAAAGGATTTTTCAAATTTTACCCCTAAGAGGGTGAAACAGAGGTCCACAGTTTGTGTAGGGAAATGAGATTAGTTAGATTATTTTATCCTAAACTTTACACGAGTACTTCTATAGATGAATGAGTGAACACATGTTTCAGGATTTTTCGAAATTCATTCCAAAAAAAAAGGAGTAAAATGGGGTCAAAAAGTCTGAAAATCATCAAGGATATTATTGGTTTTATATTTTATCGGGTCGCTGATTACGAAAACAACAACGATTTTAAAATTCAACGTGGCTAACGTGACCATCATCATGTTTAATTAAACTAATTTTTTTAAACTTTCATTTATCCTTTTTCAGCTGATGGAATAAGACTTGTGTGTTGACTGAAGTGTTATCCTAATAGGTTTTTAAATTTGTATTTGGCGTCAGTCAGTGCTTATATGTACAATCGCGGGCGGAAGGCGCGGCGTTCTTGCATCCGTATTTAGTACAATTAAAGGTACTACTTGAAGGTGGTTTCGTTGCGTGTTAGACGATGAGTTGTTGAGTGACGACAGTAAGGGATGCGCTGTTGAGGAATTTCTCTTTATACCCCGCATTCCCATTATTCCATCAGACCACCTGGTTCAATTTAAGAGACTTTAATGTCCCATAAAGGTGTTTTGCTATGACCATTAACAAAGCTCAGGGGGCAGTCTCTAAAGGTCGCTGGGGTTGAATTGAGACAGGACTGCTTCTCTCATGTTCAGTTGTATGTAGCTTGCTCAGGAGTAAGTTCTCCTGGAAGCCTAGCAATTTTAGCTCCTGGTGCGAATGCCAAAAATATTGTTTACCGGGACGTCTTAACCTAAATGGTGTATGTTTGTAATAATAGTCAATACGAAACAGTCCTTTATGAGGAAAAAATGAAATATCTGGAATCTTAACAAAAATAGACGCAAATCAGGAGTGTTCCCGTAGCGAAGCACGGGTACTTTGCTAGTTATTAATATAGCTGTTTCGGCCAACTTGCCAGAAAATTTTAATAAGTTTGGTGTTATCAAAAAATAGCCGAATTTCATCTGCAACGATGGACTGCTATGCTATGCCTTGTTTAGTAGTGTAATTACTTAATAGGTAGATGGCGCCACACTGTGACTCACACAGTAAAATATAAGATGCAAAAATTCGTCACCAACACAAACCTTCCTGGTAACTCAGTTGGAAGAGCACTCGACCGGTCATCGAGAGGTCGTGGATTCAAATCCCACCTAGGAGGGGTAGGTCAATGTTTCCATTTTCAAAAAAATATTTATACTATTGGTATGGGTTTTAATTTTGGATGCCTGCTTAATGGGCCATAGGAAACTTGAGTCCAGGGATAAAAGCAACGAAATCACACGCATTTCATGTCATCTCGTTGCGTCTACTATGCCTGCCTAGAAGATGCCTCTTCACATTTCTTTTGAAGGCTTATATCGTACTTATGTGGAGCAGGAAATACATCGCCAGACAGACTATTCACGGAATAATGAGCATCTAAAAACGGAAGCTAGATATATCAACTCTGAGCAACCTGCATCCATTGCCTCCGTACAACTGAAGCGACAATTGAAAGGAACCTAGTGAGGGATCGTGTCGTCCCACGCTAGTTTCACTAGTACGGAATTGCCACTCGAGAACTTTACTTTCCCAGAGGTTGTTAGTTTTAAAAGCTATATCACAAACATTGGGTTTGTGATATAACCTCTGGGAAACCTTAATTGTTAAATACCTCCTGGGCATTCTGTGTTACAAGCAACTCTTGGGTATAAATAATAATTACCCTTTTCTTTATAATCAACTAAATGTGCCCGTGGCTTGCACATGTAAATACACCTTCACACTAACATTTATCCAGCGTAGGCATTCGGTGAACGTTTGCGAAGCGCAGACGCCGCGACAACCGCGAAAAACGTTCAAAACCAGCAGCCGCCCGCATTTTAGTTTCCGTGACCGTCATTAATGCCACACTTTATATTTTTGTTTCATCACAATAGAAACTTAATAGAAAGATAATTTACAGACAATCCGCCTAAAGCTCAACTAGCTTTAGGCGGATTGTCGTTAAATTATCTTAATACTAATGTGGCGATTTTACGATATGGCTGCGATATATCTACTAAACTGCATGGTACCGATCAGGTGAAGGCGTCGGTGGACGCCCCGGTACACGAATGTACCCGATTGACGACCAGCAGGCAGAGGTGGAGATACGTCGTGAGACGAGTCCTGTCTGCTTCCTCCTCATTATAACCTCGTGGTTATAATGAGGAGAAAGCATTATAACCACGAGGATATAGATACTTCTTTGTAGCTTCACTCTTGCCAGAGAGGACGACCTCTCTGGCAAGAGTGAAGCTACAAAGAAGTATCCAAACGGACATTTTATTTTTATTTTAACCGACTCCAAAAAAGGAGGAGGTTCTCAATTCGGCTGTATTTTTTTTTAATGTTTGTTACTTAATTACTCCGTGATTTATAAACCGATTTGAAAAAAACTTTTTTTTTGAAAGAGTATACTTCCAGATTGGTCCCATATTTTTTTCATCATCAACATCCTCTATATACATAAATGTAGAGTAATGTTTGGGGCCTTTTTTTTGTTAATATTATCTGAAGTACATTTCAAAGTATGTAGAAGTTGAAAGTCACACAATATTTTCAAGAAAAGTAAAGCATTCGTTCATTACTAGTATTTTCCGGAACGTCAGCTGGGTTTTAGTTCACACATGAATTCTGCGGAACAGCAATTTCTTGTCTGTAATCCGATTTTAACGAGTTGCCGACTTTAAGTGTAGTGCCTGCCTTTTCACTTGAGGACTTAAGCTAGACTGTCGGACAGCAATCATACACTGTGTAAGATATTGGTTGCTCAGTAGCTTTATTAGCTTAATTGCGTAACAATTATTTGATTTGAGCATAGAAAGAAATTTAATTATTCCATTCAAATGTCACACCATTCAAATGTCGTGTCGTTTACTATTAGGTAAACAATGGCGTCTGTGCAGAGCACGAATGAGCGTGCGTGCATGCGGCGCCAAACAAACTGTTCCAGATTTGTCTCAGAGGGGAGGTGTGGCCGACACGAGAGAACGGCAAGGAGTGGCCATACTATACGTAGTGCTATTACTTATACTGTGCTATTATACTGCAATACTTAATAGGTAGATGGCGCCACACAGCGACTGCACAGCACAAAATATAAAATGCAAAAATTCGTCACCATCACGAATCTTCCTCATAGCTCAGTTGGAAGAGCACTCGACCGGTCATCGAGAGGACGTGGCTTCAAATCCTATCTAGGCGGGGGAGGTGAATTTTTCCATTTTTTAAAATATTTATAATATTCTGGCAAGTTGGCCGAAATGAGCTATTTAAAAAATATTGTTACTACATTTTAAGAGAATATAAATCAAAATCGAATTTCCAATTAAGTACTTTTAAATTTTCTTTTAAATAAACTTCTATAATTTCGGCTTCATTCTGTTGTAATTTTTGTGGTATTAATAGATATTTTGTGGTTGAATCTAAGAAAAATACGTCTTCAGTTGAAGATGGTGTTGAAAGTACAATGTGTCAAATTTAAAAAATGGTAAAAAACATATAAATAGAATACAGGTGTTTTGTGATTAGCCAGTTCCAACACATTCTAAAACAAGAACAATGTTACGAATACATGGGGCACACTAAAAGTTTTGCACTTCTAGCTAATCGTAACTATTTTAATTTCGAATGTTATATTTTTTGAAACGACTTACAACCTTCTTAGTAATAAAAAAAAAGAAATTGGCGGGAATTCATTTGTCAATTGTTTTTATCACACATGAAAGTTCTACGTACGCAACGAAAATGGAATTAAGTCGAAAAGATTTTAGAGCGATGAGTTTTTGAGATTTTAAAAGTTCTTTACTCTCCGCAAGACTGTGCCGCTCGTCTTCAAAATGCTTTTGGGAGAGAAGCACCTTGTTTGAGCACCGTGAGGCGATGGTTTGTTGAATTTGAGAGAGGTCGGGTTTCTTTACATGACTAATTTCGTGAAGGGCGGCCTTCAACTGCCGTCAATGAAAATAATGTGGCTACTGTTAAGCGGCTAAGTGAAGAAAACCCGCGGATTACCTATGAGACAATTCGAGGACTATTGGGAATTAGTATGAGCCAAATTCAGAATATTTTTTACGAAGAATTAAAAGTTCGGAAACTTTGTTGTCGTTGGATCCCTCATGAACTGACAGCGGAGCAGAAGCGGGCTCGCGTGGAATGGTGCTCACAGATGCTACTGAAGTACGACCACAGACATTCTATTGCTTTTTATGACATTGTCACACGTGGATTTATGGTTTTGAACCCGAAAAAAAACAGCAATCTTGTGAACGGATGTTTGAAAATGAGAACAGGCCAACAAAAGTGAGGCAGGCGAGAAACGTTGTTAAAAAAATGATTGCGTTTTTTTTCTCAGCTACGGGTCCCATCTGCATAATTCCACTTGAAGATCAAAAGAGTGATAATGCCGAGTGGTATTCTACCATTTGTTTACCCAGGGTGTTAGAAAAAGTTCGCGAAAGACGACCAAAAAGCCGCGTTCTCCTACATCACGACAACGCTTCTTCACTTCTCCAACAATACAAAGTCATTTTTAGCTTCCGAAAAAGTACAACTCGTCACCCATCCTGCACATAGCCCCGACCTAGAACCCTGTGATTTCTGTATTTTCCCTAAAATCAAAGATTTGATGAGAGGTTTCATTTTTACCAACTCCGAAGAGGCAGTGATAGCTTTCAATCAGCACGTAGAAAACATGCCTTCAGATCTGTGGTCCTCCTGTTTTAAAAAATGGTTTGATCGCATAAAAAATGTTTAAAATGTAAAGGAGAGTATTTTCAAAAGCAATAAACAATATTTTGGTTATACCATGTTGTTTTTTTAAGTTACGCAAAACTTTTAGTGTGACCTACGTACTAAAATATTTCCAAAAATATGCAGTCACATAACCTATCGAAATCGAAATTAGAAATGTCGCGAAAATACATTCATATGAGTCAAACAGAGAACCTCATATTTTAATGCGGTTAGAACTCAAGAAATACCCTTAATGCCTTGATTAATAAAATAAATAAACGCTTGAACATCTAAAAATATAAATCTTAGTTTCAGAGGTAACTCCCTCGTTTCGGCCCATAAAAAGCCTAGAAGGAGTTGTGACAAATACCGTCGCGCGGTTGCACTGACGTGAAAAATGATCCTTTTAGATAAGGGGACGGGCCAATTGTTATGTATAGTGTGACCAGAAAACAATAGACCTCCCACCCTCCTTTATAACCTTCTAAAAAGGACGAAAGATACGAATGTCTTTGCGAATGTAGGGATCTTATTCGCTGGCAACTGTATTCTCTAAGGATGTCCTCGAGAGATCGACGGTCGTTCTTTAGTGTAGGACTGTTTGAAATAATTTCTCGGTGACGATTTTAAGTTTGAATAAGTTCTAGATTGTTTGATAAAATTTTCAATTTGTTCTGGCAATATTTTATTTTGGTACTTTATACAAAATGAATATATTTGGGACTTTGAAATTGATAACTGTCAATTTCAAAGTTTGTACTCTCCATACAACTGTATGGAATGAAAATCCCATGTGGGATTAGTCCACCATTGTACATATAACTACAGATCGTATTTTTATAACTTTTTTGTATTTCTTTTGTCATTCGTTTGCGAGATCGAATCAGAAATGAGGAGATCCGTAGAAGAACTAAGGTTACCGACATAGCCCAGCGGATTAGCAAGTTGAAGTGGCAATGGGCAGGGCACATAGCACGGAGGACGGATGACCGATGGGGCCCAAAGGTTCTCGAGTGGAGACCACGTACCGGCAAGAGCAGTAGGACGTCCACCCAAAAGGTGGACAGACGACCTCATTAAGACCGTAGGATCGCGCTGGATGCAAGCCGCTTCCAACCGGGCTTATTGGAGATCTAGAGGGGAGGCCTATGTCCAGCAGTGGACTTTCAATGGCTGGGATGATAATGATGATGATTTCTCTTGTACAATAAAGATTTTACAACAAGAAAATATCTATATATGTATTATTACGTGAAGCAGAAACTTTGTATTCATTTTTACGAAAATTGCGTGGACAGAAGAGTATGAAACTTCGTACACTTATATAAGTAATAGTACTAACGTACTTATAGTTTATATAGAGATGGAGTGCAGAACGCTAATATTTTTTTTAATTAAACATCGTGTCTTCGATATATAGAAGACCTTTATGCACTGGGATAAATATTGGTTGATGAAGAAAACCCGTTTTTAGGGTTCCGTGCCCAAAGGGTAAAACGGGCCTTATTACTGAGACTCCGCTCTCAGACCGTCCGTCGCCAGGCTGTATCTCATGAACCGTGATAGTTAGACAGTTGACATTTTCACACATGATGTATTTCTGTTGCCGCTATAATAAAAAAATACTAAAAAACAGTATAAAATAAATATTTAAGGGGCTCCCATACAACAAACGTGATTTTTTTTTGCTCGTTTTTGCTCGATATTGATACCGGCAACAGGTAGACGCTTGAAATATTCACAGAGTATTTAGTTATATATTCACTTTAAAAATAAATAATGAAATTAAAATAAAACAATTATTTACGAGTGGCTCCCATACAACAGACATGATTATTTTGCCGTTTTAATAGATAATGGTACGGAACCCTGCATGCGCGAGTAGGACACGCACTTGACCGATTTTTTATGCTCTGCTGCTATTCGTCCTAGCGGGAAGGTATGGTTTAAAGCCTGATAAATTGCCTATCCGACGATAAAATAAATTTACCACCATCGAATCAGTAGTTCCTGAGATTAGTCACCCTTCGTACACACACGCAAGCGTGCGAACCGCCTGAGAAAGCAATCTTTGGAGCCTACGGATGCCTATGACACCAGAAGCATCAGATGGCATCAGTCACACGTTGCCGACCCCGCAAAAATACCTTAACACCTATCTTGAAAAACCCCATACTTCTCTCCCCGTCTTTTATATCAAAATTTTGTTGTTGTTGTATCTTTATTGTACAAAAGTTGTAGAACGTAGAAATAAAATGATTACACAAATTTGTACAAATGCGGACATAGACCATAGAGGGATCTCTTCCAGACAACCTTTGAGCATCTGATATGACATAGTTAACAAATAGGCAGGTGGATTACATATATGTTGGCATAGGTATATAGAATAGAATATGATAGAATAGGATAGAATAGGATGGAATAGGATGCAATCGGATAGAATAGGGAAGAATAGGGTACGAATAGGATAGAATAGAATAGAATATTCTAAAAAATATCTATACGTCCATGTAACATGACATGTTCTAAATTTTCTTACAATTTATTTATTCCACGTCGCTATTATGCTAATAAATCTGTTGTCATATTACTTATCTGATAATTATAATCTAAATCCTCTTATTGATTACCTTGCAACCATGACACTCACAGTAGACCAGTCCTTTCTGGCAGCATCCGTTTGTTGAGTTTCGATATATAATGATATTAATCGTAGTGTGATAGTTTATAGCCTTCCTTGATAAATCATCAATATCATCCGCCTGTATCTACCCACTGCTGGTTATAGGCCTTTACCAATGCTTTCCACCATATGTGATCTCCCACTTTCCGCATCCAACCGCTACCAGCCACTTTTTTTGAGATCGTCGGTCCATCTAGAGAGGGGGCACCCTACGCTTCATCGACCCATACGTGGCCTCCCCTCTAGGACTTTCCTCCCCCATCTGCCATCGCTGACTCCGCAGATGTGGCCAGCCCACTGCCATTTCAACTCGCTGACTCTGAGAGCTATGTCGATTACCTTGGTTCTGCGTCGAATTTCTTCGTTCCGGATTCGATCTCTTAGAGAAACTTCAAGCATTTCTCTCTCCATTGCTCGCTGTGCGACTTTTAGTCTGTAAACCAACTTATCAACTAATCTTGGACTCTGACCGTTGCAACGGTCAGAGTCCTGACTGAACATTACAACAACTTGATAAATGACCTATCCGAAATAATACTTGTTAATACTTGAATTTCGTTTAATTATTTCTAGCATTAGTCACAATATTGGGCAACAAGTTAGTGAGTCAGACTTCCTGGTTTAATCTATACACCGATATGATAAAAGTAAATGATATGCGTCACACATGCTTTTATGGGTCGTACGTAGCAATAGGCGAAATTCAATATTTTCTATTTTTATATACCACGGTATGTGACAAATAAGCGTATGGTTCTTCGGTGGATCGCAGGACCATGAAAATCGCTGCGTAATCAAAAACAGAAATACCCACACGAATCGCCGTGAGTCGTTAGTCTATTTTTTTTTTTTTTATTTGTTCATGAACGACTTAAGAGTACGCAAGTAGCCTGCATGTAGGTGAAAGCAGAGTAAGACCTGCTAATGTTCCGCTTGCGTGGTCGGTTGGTTTACCGAGCGCAAGAGCGGAGCAGGTAAAGGTCCTTCCGTCTGGTTTGTTTACTGGAAAGAAGACCGCAATCCCTGTGATATAACCGGAAGGTTGGCACACGGGGCGCACTAGTTATTAGGTACGTTGTTCATGAACAATATATTATAATCATCTCTGATATAATAATCCTAATTACAATAATATGTCCTTAATTATAATAAAACCTATACATATATCAAAATAAATACAAAATTAATAGGTACCTATATTAAATTATTTCATTTTAACACAAGACGACACCATTTTTTTGTCGGGTGGCAGACAAGCATACGGCCTGCCTGATGTGTAGCGGTTCCCGTTTCCATATTAACGCTCGCAACATTAAAAATATCGCTCGCGCGCCGCCACCCCCACTGCCAGCGTCTTCTTCCTTTCTGGTGACTTCACTGACTCGCAGGAACACAACAACCCTAAAAGGAATTGTTATTTGGCTGCGGTATTCTGTGAGGTGGAGATACATTCCCCAGTCGGTAGCTCACAATTACGTTCCCTACCTCTCTTTTAGCCAGAGCTTCGTTTGTCAGTCAGCAGGATACCCCGCGTGCAGGTGAAGTTGGCTTTGGTTCAGAGATGTTGATGAACTACTTACACCCCAAACCCACCATTGACAATACTTGCAATAACTTCATTTATCTACATAGGGATACTAAAGAAGTCTTCAATTTTGTATACATTTTGTATACATTTTTTTTTTTTCAATTTTCTCCTAACAGATAAGAGGCTGCGAATTTCTCTAAATTCTACAGGTAATAAATTAAAAATATTTACTCTATGATATTGCGGACAGTGCTTGACTACACTATATAGGTAATAATTCTTATAATAATAATTCTTTATTTGTAGTGTAGCTCGAAACGTGGTTAATACAAGTGACACATTACAGTAAGTACATGACATATTTCGCCAATTTATTAGGCATGCATATTAGAAACATTCCATTATATTAAGGTAGGCATTAAATTATAAATGTTATTACATTATGTCAAATCTAAATTTTAAGTCCGTTTTCTCTTAAGAATGTCATCAAACGAATATATATTTTTGTCTTTAAGCCATGTCATTAGTCTGCATTTAAACAATTTATTGGGTAATAGTCTAATGTACTACTAGGTATAGCATTGTAAATCTTAATACACATAACATTACATTGCCTTTGATAAAGAGTAAGTCTCGGTTAATTCGGTCATTTAATCTGGGCAGCATGTTAGTCATTTCCAACCCAGTGTAGCGTTCGGTACTTTGTTGTATTCTGTTGTGTATTGTTGTCTATTGGTGAAAGGAACAATTACACAGTATATTTGGTTAAATAAACTTTTACGTGATTTACCCTATACCTATACCCTATACCTGTGTATATAATGTCCAATCAATTATGCGGGCCGTATGCATGTCTGACCCGACGTAGTTGTTTTTTTTTATACTACGTCGGCAGACGAGCATACGGCCCGCCTAATGTGAAGCGGTTACCGTAGCCATATTAACGCTTGCAACATAAAGTATCGCTCGCGCGCCGCCACCCCCGCTGCTATCACAGCATCTCCTTCCTTTCTGGTGACCTCACTCACTCACAGGAACACAACAGCTCTCAAGGGAACCGTTATTTGGCTGCGGTATTATGTGAGGTGGAGGTACATTCCCCAGTCGGGTAGCTGACAATTACGCTCCCTACCTCTCTTTTCGCCAGAGCTTCGTTTGTCAGTCAGCAGGGCGTGCAGGTGAAGTTGACTTTGGTTCAAAGATGTTGATGAACCACTTACACCCCAAAAGAAGACCAGAGATGGGCAAATTCCAGGCATTTACAATAAGTACCCAGTAAGTTCCTGTAAATACCTTGTTTTGGGCATAAATAGGGAATTTAAAAGTACTGTTTGGGCATTTATCGTAAATGTCCGGCGTTTTGCTCATCTCAAATTTTTTACAACAGTTCGTTTGACGTAAAGCGGTTTACACAGCCATACAAACATACACACGCTCGCAATACATAAATATTGCTCGTGCTTTGGTTCCGCAGTCAGCGCATCATCATCATCACAAGTACACAAAAATATTCAAGGTCATTGTTATGTGGAATACGAAACATTATATATACAGATTACATAGATTTTTTATATGAGACGGGGGCAAACAAGCATGTTGGTCACCTGGTGGAAAGCAATCATCACCGCACATGGAAATCAGCAACACCAAAGGGGTCACTGATCCGTTGTCAGTCCTTTAAGGGAAATAAAGACTCTGTTCTTAAAGGCTCCCATGTCGTAATTGTTCGGAAATACCGCTGAGGAAAGTTGATTCCACCGTTTCGCCGTTCTTCGTATAAAAATGTTTTAGAAAACGTACTGTAGTAGATCGCCATGATGGAATTTTAATAGATTGGCTATTACATAATATATTTTAGCAATAGAAAAAGACAATAGAATTAAGTAGCAGTAAATAATAAAATGTAGCATATCTCTATTTCTGCAAAATTTTGCTATCAGTAAATAGAACAAAGAAAACATTAGGCACTCGATAAAAACAGATACAGTTTATCACTTCAGGTGCGTATGTCAATAAGCCGTCGGAATCTAGATTTAGTTATACGATAAGTGCCCACAAGTAGCGACAGGTATACGTGACTTCTTAAAATAAATTGTTCAAAGAAA
Organism: Hypsopygia costalis; assembly: GCA_937001555.2. NCBI lineage: Eukaryota > Metazoa > Arthropoda > Insecta > Lepidoptera > Pyralidae > Hypsopygia > Hypsopygia costalis. The sequence goes on from OW443339.2 coordinate 6,494,341, forward strand.
TTGATTTATCTGACATGTATTTTTCAACGGATTTCCGATTAAAATACCATCACAGATAATTAAATTTCTTAGAAAGTATAATTTACTAAGAGCAACATTTCCTTGAAATGACGTAATTTACGTTGACACACTAGAAATATTTAAAGATGGACAAACTGGGTCATCATCATCAGGTCATTTTAGTCTCCACTACAGGGCACGACCCTCTCTCGTCCGACCAGACAGAAGGAGGATTTGGCCTACACTCCCCACGCGCTGGCCAGACAGGTTGGGGAGGCCTGATCGATGTTTGATAATGTATTTCCCTTAGTCGCCTTGTACGACATCCACGGGAAGAGGCGGAGTGATTCTATTCTAGTCTGTCGGAAATCAAACGCCAGCAATAAATTAGGTATTTGCGACAATTTCCCAATAATACATAATAAATGCCCAGTTTTTGGGTATAAATAGGGAATTTATATTATTATGTGCTTATTAGGAATTTCTCGTAAATTCTTGGGATTTTATATTAGTAGGTATAAATACATTCATTGTAACTAATATTATGAAAGATAAGGCGTATTATTTCTTGTTATTCTTTTTTTACGCCACAGAAAGTTGACACTGTTGACAGACAATAAATTCCAAATGAAATATTTAAAAACAAAATTGCTGTAACTGAGATAAATACCATAACTACACGGATTGCTTATCCCAAATAGAAAATAAAATATAGGAGGGGTGAGGTGAAACCGAGGCCGGAAAAATCTCCTGACGGCCTGTGAGCTGGTTTCATCAAACTCGTGATGTCAGGGAAGAAAACCTTAGTTAAAAATAACCGTTGGTGTCGGGGTGACATATGCCTCCCATTGCGCCACTGGTTGAGGAGCGGGTGAAACTCGGGTTTTCCAGGTGGAGGGTCTTTAGAGGGGAGGTACAACGGACGACGAGTCATGGATGTGAACCTTCCACATTTTCGTGGCTTCGTCATACGACGGAGAGAAGAAGATCGTAGGGTTTTAGTCGATATGGCTGCCACTTCCCATAGCAGCAGACTCCGACATAACCACACTACTGCCTCGATGAGTGGTATCCATAAAGGATTCCCCCAGGTACAAAAAAAGTGTAGTATATGCCCCAACTCCTTATTGCTTCATAATTATAAGTTTATTGCGTATCTACACGATTCTATCCATTTCTACACTTCGTAGGCTTGATCACAATTTATGTTACTATTCCAAAACACAAACATTATGAATTAATTAACAGAAATAAGCATGTATCATTAAATCTTAGAAGATGTTTAGTAAACCAAAGTACCGTTAGTGTACGTTATTTTGATTAACATTAGTTACTTATTTATGTATCCAAGTTTAATAAGTTTTCGTAGTAAACGACATCAAAGGTATAAACCTTTGATGTAATATGATACCAATATTAGGAACGTGAAGAGAAATGTAAATACCATCATTTGCACGTAAATCATACTAATACCAAATGACAAACATAAACTTCAAGTAAGACGTGGGCAAAGTTTTATAACCATGGGCCAGGATAATATAGGAATTTACAATTTTTTATGCACTTTGGTGGAGGAAAATTATTCCATCAAAAAACGCAGTTCATCCAATTGGGATCTTCACTTTTTCACTCATTCTCTTTCTACTCAATATTATCATTTGACTAGTTCTGCTCACTACTTTGTTTCGTGGACAGGCTCTTTCTGTATTAGAGAAACACGACCTCGCAATGTCGACCAGACGACGAGTAAGTGCAATAGGCTATTTGACAATGTTCAAAAATTGTATAAATTATTTAACAATATCTTAAAATACACAAAACTATAAAGATCTGCAAACTTTCTTTCTAATATCTTCCGTCCGACTTATTTTAGGGTCGATCAAAGTTCATTTTAAAATTATTAAATTATTAAAAAAATATATTTTCATTGGAGAAGCAATAAAAAAAGCTATAACTTTTATTATGATACTAATTACATAAACGTAATATTTAACATAGCTGTTGTACAAATTTCTGATTCGATGCATACAAAATACAAACCTCTGACGTCATAACTCAGTAGCCTTTTGAATGAAGCGTTTTCGGGAAAGTCCGAAATTGTGATTTTCAAATTAACATATCTCGAGAGATTTTTGTGCTATCGATGTAATTCTTTCATCTATGGTTCTATTAAGACGTCTCTACATATCAAAGCGAAAAAACTGTTAGTCAAATAGCCAATTATGAAAAATCCATCGTCGATCAGATGATGAGTCTCAGCACTCACTCGACGTCTGGTTTTGTGTGTCAATTTCGATAAAATAAACATTAAATTTCGAAATAAGACTTCATATTCCATTAATTTTATTATTAATTCCATAAATATTTTTTACACGATGCGTTACTAACCAATAAACAAACGGAAAGCTAATAAAAACTTCAAAACATGTTTGTTTATTTTTCTACTAGTACCTTGCTTTTTGCTAAGACACGAAAAATCTACGATATATATATATACATTAAACCTGATTTATTTAAAGTTGATTTTTGCAGTTGGATCCTATTATGCAGAATAGATCCAATCGACATTATGTTACATTTAAGTTAAAGTTATAAAGTTTAATTTTTGAGAAGCATATGCCATCCAACTGGTAGAATCTGTTGCGAACATATAAAACTCGATTTCTAGAGCAATAAAACAACAAGCAAATTCAATAAATAGGTACTTATCCTTTTGTTATAAAATAATGTGACTTTAAAATTGTCCAAACATTTCAACACTGGCATAATGTGATTTTCCGGTACAATGAATCTGCGTCGCGGTCGGCGCAACGCATCGTGACAGTCAAGTGTCCTGTAGCAATACTGATGATGTTTTCATATATTTGATAATGGATATGGTAATTTTGTAATAATATCTACGATGCACCACCTACCTTAATTTCAGATTATTTGTCCTCTACCCTAAGGTTGTCTGGAAGAGATTGCTCGAAGATAAGACCGCCTTTGTACTAGTACTTAATGTTTTTTACTATATATTTTCCTTTTCTTTTGATGCAATAAAGTAATATATTGAAATTTATACTAATATTATAAAACTTAAAAGTTTGTTTGTTTGAATGAGCCTATCTCAGAAACTACTTGTTCGAAATGAAAAATGATTTTAGTATTAAATAGCCCATTTATCGAGAAAGGCAAATAACATTACTCTAGGACCAATAAGAACGAAACGCACCAATGAAAAATTTTGTAAAAACTCGGGAAAATTATTCATTTCGCTTCCGTTGCGTGCGCTGCATAAACGGTTAAAGTTACGCAATGATCACATGATTATGACTTTCTAAGGGGAACAACTCCGTCATACATATAATGGAATTGATCTTATTAAAAAAATCTAAAATACTGCGAAATGCAAGTTGAGATATAATACATAAACAAATTCCACGAGTTCATGTTACCGGAGCTCATAGATAAATTCGATTTGTGTACCTCATAGGGCACACGTACTCGTGTGCCCTATGAGGTACCCTATGAGGTCGACTGAACTGCCAACGTGTTAAGATTGGGTTAACTATTAACCTTTTTGATAGTAATCCTACGCTTCACTCAACCCTCTCTCTCTTACATGCAGACGAAGTTGCGTGGGTCAGCTAGTTTTATGGTAAATACCTTAGACGTAGATCTAAAGCCTAACTTACAATCCAGCTGTTCAATTCACAAACGAACGACGCGACCCGGCGACGTACGACAGATACATCCCCTCAGGCTGAGAACGACAACTTCCTAAAACGTCAACTTCCTAAAACGACAACTTCCTTAAATGACAACTTCCTAGAATGACAACTTTGTAAATAATAATAATAAAAAAATAGTGACATATTTTTTGATATAAAATACAAAATTTATTGCAGTAACTTGAAAACAACACTTTAAATAGTATAACATTTTTGAAGAAAATTATATATTTTAAGTTAAAAACAGCAACGAAAATTAATCAACGACCGCGACGACGTCGAGACCCATCAGCCAAGTTTTGATACATCGACGACCAACGTCTTGACGAAACATCGAGAACTAGGGTACTCGTATAACGATATCGACTCGGGAAGTACCTCACAGAAGACCTATCCTCACAGCCAAATAATACCCAACCACCATAAACCAAACACTCTCGCGAAAGAGAGATAGGGCGAAGGGCCCGCCCGGGGAAATACCTCCACCTGAGAGAAGACTGTAGCCAAATAACAATATCCTTGAGAGTAGTATAAAAAAAAAGATCTGTTCCAGCGAGTGAGTGAGATCACCAGACGAAAAGTATGCTGCGTTACCAGCTGGGATATCAGTGTGCAAGAGAGGCAGCCCGTATGTTTAGCATGCGACGTGGTATTAAAGAAATAATTCTATTTGGTATAATACTATTTAGTACGAAAAAGGAATGAGTAGGTACCTAAATAGCTAATCGACCTTTTACATGTCTTTTTGTCTGGACAGTCGGGAAATGTCTTAAGATAGGGTTGCCAGTCGTCCAGCCCACTTACCACCACCTCTTATTGCGATTCAATAATTGAATAGTTTGCTTATTCATACCAATGAATAAGCGACTCTATTCCATTTGAAACAGAGTCTCTTATTCATTAGTATGAATAGGCAATCTATTCAGTTATTGAATCGCAATAAGAGATGGTGGTAAGGGGGCGGGTTTCTCCGGATTTGTCTTAGTTTGGACGGCTTCCGGGGAGTATCCCAGGGTTAAAAGTTTTAAATCACTTCCGCCCGCTCCATGCTGAGAATAACCGTCTTCTCACAGAATAAAAATAGTACTAGTACTAAAAACACTGATAATATGCCGGGTTTTAAGATTTAAAATCGAAAGTTTTTACGCAACTTGTCCTGGTTGCTTTTATTTAGAGATAGCAACCCTATTTTAAGATAAATATTTTTTTTTTTGGTTGAGCGAAAACATGATTGTAATACAAATAAAAATCTAGGTAATAAATTACAAATGCCATTTATGACAAAAAGTGATATTCTTGAAAACGTGTATTCGAATATTAATTCTCGTATTTTGTAGAAAACTCAATAAATAAGGCCGTAAAGCAAAGGCACAGCTGCATTCTCAAGTATGATAGAAATTTATTCACTCCCGAGATTCGACTCCAGATGTGAATAGTATTTTCAAAAACAAGCTATTAAACTAAGCGTTAGTGGCATTTACAATTTTGGATGTTGATATATGGGGCTATTGGAACTGCTCTCAGCTATTTATACTTTAAATTCTTGCACATAAATTATTTGACACCATGTAATAGTCAATTCATTTATCTCAAAAATAGTTCATCATCATCAGGTTCATTTTTGTCTCCATTATAGGAGCACGACCCTCTCTCGTCCGTCCTAGACAGAAGGAGGATTTTGGCCTACACTCCCCACGCTGGCCAAACGGGTTGAGGAGGCCTGGTCAATATTTGATAATGTATTTCCCTTAGTCGCTTTGTACGACATCCACGGGAAGAAACGGAGTGATTCTATTCTAGTCTGCCGGAAACCACACGGCCTAAAAATAGCTCAATAATAACGATTTTATGGATCATGGTCAATGCCTTATTCCATTTACCCATCCTTTTTAGGGTTCCGTACCTCAAAAGGAAAAACGGAACCCTTATAAGGTCACTTTGTTGTCCGTCTGTCTGTCTTTCTGTCAAGAATTTCTATGTCGAGAATGCCTTTAGGTATCAAGCTGAAATTTGAACTGTATACTCAGGTCTACCGTCCCATGAAGTTGTAAAAAAATCAAACTGCTAACTTTACGTAAAAAAAAAGTTACGGCCGTTTATTCAGCAAAAAACGCATATTTCGACACATTCTCAAGGGAATCAAAACCTATAGGGTTCTTCCCGTTGACCTAGAACTATGAAATTTGGCGAGTAACATCGTTATAGACTACTAGTACAGGAATAAATCTCAAAACTTTATATTTGTAAATAGATCTTAGAAAATAAAGGATCTATATTTTTTATAGGGTGTCGAAATTTCAAATTGAAACTACTAGTTCAAATGGGGTATCATATGAAAGGGCTTGATGTACACATTGCAAAATATATTTTATTTTATTTTTTCGACGCATTATTTCAATAATAATCAAAGAAAAATATCAAATTTAATAATGATTAAATTTGATATTTTTCATTATAAATAAGAAATGCGTCGAAAAAAATAATGTTGATGATTGCTTTACATCAGGTGGCCAACATGCTCGTTTGCCCCCCTCTCATATAAAAAAAACCGGACAAGTACGGAACCCTCGGCGGGCGAGTCCGACTCGCACTTGTCCGGTTTATTATTGAAATAATGCGTCGAAAAAATAAAATAAAATATATTTTGCAATGTGTACATCAAGCCCTTTCATATGATACCCCATTTGAACTAGTAGTTTCAATTTGAAATTTCGACACCCTATAAAAAATATAGATCCTTTATTTTCTAAGATCTATTTACAAATATAAAGTTTTGAGATTTATTCCTGCCATCACCGCCCATGAAGATCAGCAATACCAAGGGGTCGCCGATCCGCTACCAGCCTTATTACTCCTTCCTTTCTTTCTTTCTGGTGACCTCACTCACTCACAGAAACACAACAATCCTTAAGGTTATTGTCATTTGGCTGTGGTATTCTTTGCGGAGGAGGTACTTGCCCAGTTGGGAGCTTACAATATACGTTATACCATATCACTGTTTTCGCGGCAGCCAAATAACAATTCCCCTGAGGATTGTGGTGTTCCTGCGAGTGAGTGACGTCACCAGGAAGGAAGGAGTTTCTACGTTGTCAATACTTTTATTGCGAGATATCATATTTCTGCATAACTGCTTCACATCAGGTTATACTTTTACCATACCTTATTTATGCAACTACTAAGTAGAAATTTTTGAAAAAAGAAAAACATTACAAAATATTTTTATATTATCACTAGCTGTTACCCGCGGCTTCGCCCGCGTGGTCCAGGGAAGCCTGCTGCCATTGATTTGTGTTTATTTTTCTTTTGTTGTATTTTTTTTTACTTCGTGGAATAAAAAGTAGTAACAGTATGTACAAATTTTATTGATGATTGGCTGCATAGTTAAGGCATGAAGAAATAACAAACAAACGAATTTACTTTAACACTTATAATATTTGTATGGATGAAACGCCCACACTCAAGAGAAAATAATTGTTCACCACATAAATGTTTGCCCTCTTTATTTTTCCTTCGAATAAAATATTTTTCCTGGATAAAAAGTAACCTATGTCACTCTCCAGACCGGAAACTATCCCCTGTTAAAACATCACATCAGTACTTACGTTACTTTCGACGTGATAGAAGGACAAATGATTACAAAGTTTATTTTTTCCCATGGGATTAAATTGTTTTTACGGGATAAAAAGTAGCTTATGTCACTCTCTAGATTACCCTATTAAAAATTCATGTCTGTACTTAGGTTTCTTTTGACGTGAAAGTAGGACAAATGAACTTTATTTTTTAATAACGTACGTTTACGGTATGGAGAGTGGCATAGGCTACTTTTTATCCAGGAAAAACATCTTATTTCTACGGGAAAATACATACTTTGTAATCATTTGTCCTTCTTTTAAGTCGAAAGGAACCTAACTACCCACATGATTTTTTTTTTAACGGGATAGTTACGTAGTAGAGTACGGACATGACTTTTTGAAATGGGGATAGTTTACTGTTTGGAAAGTGACATAGGCTACCTTTTATCCCGCAAAAACATCTTAATCCCATGGGAAAAAATAAACTTTGTAATCATTTGGCATTCTATCATGTCGAAAGGAACATAAGTACCGACATGATTTTTTTAACAGGGGATAGTTTCCGATCTGGATAGTAACATAGGCTACTTTTTATCCAGGAAAAAACATTTTATTCCCTCGGAAAAAATAATTCGATCCACGCAGAGTGCAATCATTTACGTGGTGAACAATTTTTTTTTGTCTTGATCCATACTAATACTGTAAGTGTTAAAGTAAGTATTCGTTTGTTTGTTATTTCTTAACGCTCTATGTAGCCGATCATCATTAAACTTTGTACCTATTTTTCTTTTGTTGTATTTTTTTTACTTCGTGAGACATAAATAGTAAAAACAAACGTTCCTTAAATAGTATTTATCAATATTATATAAATAGTAATACAATACTATATAGTATATAGATAAAAAGTAGTATATATTACTACATATTATATATACATATATATAGTAATATATACTACTTTTTATCTCACGAAGTAAAAAAAAAATACAACAAAAGAAAAATATACACAAATCAATGGCAGCAGGCTTCCCTGGACCACGCGGGCGAAGCCGCGGGTAACAGCTAGTTTTATATATAAAATTAATCTATACTATCTAATTCTATACTAATATTATAAAGCTGAAGAGTGTGTTTGGTTGAACGCGCTAATCTCAGGAACTACTGTTGAAAAAATATTTTAGTGTTAGATACTTAGCCTATATTTCAAGGAAGGCTATAGGCTATATATCATCACGCTACGACTCATAGGAGCGGAGCACCAGTGAAAAATAGGAAAAAAATATTCCTTTTGAGGGCTTACGTCGCGTGCGCTGCGTAAACGGTTGAAGTTACGCAAAAATCATGTATGACGGAATTGTTCCTCTTTAAAAGTTCTAAAAAAAAGTCCGCGACAGTATATGTCTATCTTTTAAGATTGACACACTATAACGTTTTTTCATGGTAATCAATAGGAGAAAGTAGGTAAAAAAAGGTTATAGTGAGTTAATCTTAAAAGATAGACATATGCTGTCGCGGACTTTTTTTTAGAACTTTTAAAGAGGAACAATTTCGTCATACATGATTTTTGCGTAACTTCAACCGTTTACGCAGCGCACGCGACGTAAGCCCTCAAAAGGAATATTTTTTTCCTATTTTTCACTGGTCCTCCACTCCTATGAGTCGTAGCGTGATGCTATATAGCCTATAGCTTTCCTTGAAATATAGGCTACCTAACACAAAAAGAATTTTTCAATTCGAACCAGTAGTTCCTGAGATTAGCGCGTTCAAACAAACAAACAAACAAACAAACTCTTCAGCTTTATAATATTAGTATAGATAATATAATTAATTCTAACGTTTATATTGTATATAAATATATCAAATTCAAGCACATTATATTATGATAAATAATATATGACATTGTTTGGAATATCGAAAGTAATTTTGAACAAGTAAGAATTTGAATAAAAAAGACAAGTTTTGAATGTAATGCCACTAAACCCTAAATGTTCAAGCACACATATCGCCGGCACCAGGGGCCTTACCGCCTATGCTGAAACGGATTCCCATTGAAATATTTGATTGCGAAAATCTAACTTCAGCTTAGATTAGTGGTAATGGTGTTCAACTTTTGGGGTGTAAGTAGTTCATCATCATCTTTGAACCAAAGCCAACTTCACCTGCACGCGGTGCACCCTGCTAAGTGACAAACGAAGCTCTGGCGAAAAGAGAGGTAGGGAGCGTAATTGTAAGCTACCCGACTGGGGAATGTACCTCCACCTCACAGAATACCGCAGCTAAATAACAATTCCCTTGAGGATTGTTGTGTTCCTGCGAGTGAGTGAGGTCACCAGAATGCAAGGAGATGCTGCGTTGGCAGCGGAGGTGGCGGCGCGCGAACGATATTTTATGTTGCGAGCGTTAATATGGCTACGGTAACCGCTTCACATCAGGTGGGCCGTACGCTTGTATGCCACCTGACATAGGATAAAAAAAAAAAAAAAAAAAACTTAGTCTCCCTGAACTTGGTATCCCTGAAGCTCTACCGATTTAGTTGAAATGTTTGACATTAACAAAAATATATGGTCTATTTTTGGCATCAAAACATCTGAATCGTCTACAGTTTCGGTTGACAATCGATTCAGATTAGCAAAAGGAAAGAAATTCGCGGTAGAGCCCCTGATTTTTTATTCTCTCTGATTGCATCGCCTAATCAACTTCCCCGGCAACTAAGCATCAACTAAACGTAGGCATGTAACCGTAGCACTAGGGCATCTCCGTCAATCCAATTACGGACGACAGCGAGAAGTAGGTATTAAGTGGTAATAACGGAGTGCTGCGAATTCACGCTTCTTTACTAGATAGTGTCTAATAAACTTATCTGTTGTTCTCAAAGTCGCCACTAGATGGCGCTAAATGTGTATAGATCGTTTCGGCATTGTAAAATAATTATATTCCTCGGAGATAACGAATCATCATCATCATCATCATCAGCCTGTATCTACCCACTGCTGGATATAAGCCTTCCCCAATGCTTTCAACCAGGTACGATCCTCCGCCTTCCGCATCCAGCCGCTCCCAGCCTCTCTCTTTAGGTCATCGGACCATCAAGAGGGAGGGCGCCCAACACTTCGTCGTCCTACGCGCGGCCTCCACTCTAATACCTTCCTCCCCCATCTGCCATCACTTACTCGGCAGATGTGACCCGCCCATTGCCACTTCAGCTTGCAAACTCTTAAGGCTATGTCGATAACTTTAGTTCTCCGTCGAATTTCTTCGTTCCGGATTCGATCCCGCAGAGAAACCCCGAGCATAGCCCTCTCCATCGCTCGCTGCGCGACCTTTAACCTGTGGACCAGTCCGATGGTCAATGTCCAAGTCTCTTCACCATATGTCATTGCAGGGAGGACGCACTGGTTGAAGACTTTAGTCTTCAAGCATTGGGGTATCTGTGCGGCGAAGATAAGAAGAAGCTTTCCAAAAGATAACGAATATTTCTATAATATTTTACTCATACATTATTGCTTATGCTTATATTTATTTATTGCTAATGTGATTATTTGTTATTATAGTTAGTTAAACTACTTGATACTACCTAGATGACAATGTACCAATAAGGTCTGTTCGTACATTGTACTTATATACACCAAAATTTAGATTTAAAATACTCGTCCCGTCCCCACGGTGCGATCGCTTAGATGAAGCTTTTAAGGCTCCACAAGGCTAAAAGCGGTCCTTAGGTGATGCTCAGTCGGTAAGAGACCACCGTAACCAACGTAGCCTTACGCCACAGGACAAAACATGAGGATTCACCACCCCCTTCCCGTAGTCATCTATCTCCATTCATCGCGCGCGTAGGGCGTAAAAATAATACAGAACAAATACATTGTGGTTTTATTGATGTATTTAACCCTCTATGTTACTCAATAGTATAAAATGGCCCATATATTTTCCAACTAGTTTAGACTGGAGGGAAAAAGTCTCTTTATAATGCATATTATTTGTATGGAGTATTATACAAAGAAAATTAAACGGCTCGAGAGGATGCGACGCTGATTAGATGCCGAGGCGATATGTGTACGACAACATTTAATACTAATTTTGTCACATACCATCGTAATACTATCCTTTGCCACAGAACTACTAGAAAATGTTATTATTCGACCCATAAATAATAAGCAAAGCCACATCCAAACACCCGCAAAATATTCCTAGCTCGGCGACAACCACACCACTATTATGAAGGCATAAATCGCACCCGGCTTATTAACTTGGCAACATTGTTTGTCTGCTTTATTAAAATGATATTTTATTTATGCTTTCAAATGAGAAATGAGTGTATTTTTGTTTTAAACACCCGACCACTATTCCAGGTGACGTCTTACTGACGGCGGATAGTCAAAAGCATAGCGGATAGAGGTAATGGTTATAACGACAGCAACAGTGAGCGTAACAAATGGTCTACCACTATAAGATTCATTAGAACTCTTTTAAAATTAACTAGGTATATTTTCGCTCTCAAAAATAATAAAAGCAACAGCTTTGTTTTCAAACTAATAGATCATAATATATTTGGCTGATCGTACGTATAAAAGATAAATAGTAGAAGAGTGGGGTCGTGGAACAATAAAGTAAATATTTTTGATATTTTCCTTCATTTTTGATTTAATTTTATACTTACATTTCAATTACTCGCTACTCGTTGTATGTTGCTGCATTTATTACATTCTTTAATAGAATAATCAATTGTGTAGATAATACAAAAAAATACAATAATTATTTCATAGTATAATTTCTTATAGACCAGCAGGGTGGCAGCATATGAGCGTTACTTTATGTTGGAAATGGTATGGTCTACGGTCAGTTCATATCAGGCAGGCCATATGCTTTCAAATCAAAAATAATGTAATCCAAATTCAACACAAATGAAGTAACAGACCCTACATACTAGAATTTAAAAATTATTTGATGTAAAATTTGTGTACATGAACATATCTGTTTGTCTGAGTGTTTTCTATATACTATATGTATGTAGTAAAAAAATGTATTCAAGTATAATATCAGTTATCTCGGACCCATACTACCACCTTTGTTTAGTTCGAGACTATACGGCAGTGTAATTTGTCCAGGAATATTTATTTATTTCACCCACTCTTCTCGCCATCAAAAAGACCAGCGCTTATGGAAGTAACTTTCTAGCGACTAAACTTTAACTACTGTCTTTTTCTTTTCATTTAATAGAATTACAACTCAGATTTTCTTTTGATATTTTCCTTCATTTTCGTCTGTTATTTCTGAGATATTTTTGGTTTAATTATGTACTTTCATTTGAATTGCTAACTACTCGTTGTAAGTTATAGCTTTCTTACATTCCTTAGAATGTATTGTGTAGATAAGACTATGAAATGTTTATTGTGGTTTTATGAGAAGATATTCTTATGAAAATTTTCAACTGTCTTCATAAACTTTAAAATAGTTGTAAAACATAAAAAAGAATATTTTTTTCATTAATAGACAAAATAGGTATTTGAAAATAATAAGTCTGAATAATAATATTCTTCGTCAAATTTTAAACGACTCTTTTATCACATTATCACCGGACTGACTTGTATGTCATTTATAATAATATAAATAATATAAATAAATATTGTCATACAAATTACACAGCGCCATCTAGCCCCAAAGTAAGCGAAGCTTGTGTTATGGGTACTAGACAACTGATAAACATACGTAAATACATTTTTTTTTGTAAATACATACTTATGATACATAGAAAACACCCAGACCAAGACAAACAGACATGTTCATGCACACAAATGTTTGTCCTGTGTGGGAATCGAACCCACGAGCGTTAGCGTCAAAGCCGCGTCATTGACCGCTACGCCACCGAGCTCGTCATCGTCGTTTGATGGCTTATTACCAAATTTGCGGAGCCTTACTCTTATTTTTAATTAATCACAAGACAAAACTAACTATACCTAACCGTCCTTACCTGTAGTGAGTGTATGTTATCGGTATCGCTAATATAATAGTTTTATAGTATTGTTTTAGTTATATTTCTATTGTATTATCTATAATGTCTTTATATAACGGTGCGGGGACCACCACACATTACCACCACTGTGTCTCATGCAATGAACAATGAGTCCATTGCAGTCCCGGGGTTAAAACTATATACGGGGTATAAGACTCGAATCATCATCATCAGGTCATTTTAGTCTCCACTACAGGAGCACGACTCTCTCTCGTCCGTCCCAGACAGAAGGAGGATTTGCTGCAGCGTGGGGAGTGTAGGCCAAGCTGGCCAGACGGGTTGGGGAGGCCTGATCGATGTTTGGTAATGTATGTTACTTAGTCGCCTTGTACGATATCCACGGGAAGAGTCGGAGTGATTCTATTCTATTCTGCCGGAAACCGCACGGCCAAAGACTCGAATGCGGTTCATAAAATAACAGTAATGAATATAAACAGAATAAATACCTATGAAAACATAAAAGATAGGTGTTATGTTCCTGCGTGTGAGTAAGGTCACCAGGGAGGAAGGAGTTGCTACATTGGCAGCGCGCGAGCGATATTTCAAGTTGCGAGCGTTTCTATGACTACGGTAACCGCTTCACATAGCGGGCCGTATTCTTGTTTGCCATCCGACGTAGTTTAAAACTATGGATATTATAAAAAGTCCATGTCCACTAAAATACCGTACCTTTTACTTTCCGGTAGTCGGGGGTAATAAATCTCCACTATCCCCGGGTTTATCTATCGGTTTTTATGACGTCAAATAGATCCTTGAGGTCGCCCATTGGTTATAGACAAAACTTATCCCAAAAGAGGTCAACTATCTTAACTATATAATTAACGAACATAATCATCATCATTCCAAACAAAGACTTCCACGATAATGATTGGTTTTGCGCCGTTTCCATCCATCGGCTTCCTTCGATTTTTATCTGGGGTCGAAGCTGAAGCCTTCGGGTTTTTTTGATTGCGTATATCAAAATTCAGCTTAGATTTATGGTACCTGTGTTTAGAGATTTATGGTACCTGTGTTTAGAGATTTATGGTACCTGTGTTTAGAGATTTATGGTACCTGTGTTTAGAGATTTATGGTACCTGTGTTTTAGCTTAGCTTGTAGAAGCCCTGGAGCTCTACCGACTAAGTTGAAGATGTTTGTCAATAACTAAAAAATAAGACCTATTTTTCGAATCAAAATATTCGATGGTAATCGGCTTCAGGTTCGGCGGTAGGGCCCCAAATCCTTGGTCTATTAGAGGGGGTATAGTTCTACGCTGCATTTTCCGGTCAGGGATCACGATTGCAGAACCTTCTGCCCCATCGACCGTCAGTTATAAGTGCTATATGGCCCAACCATTGCTACTTCAGCATGCTGATTCTTAATGTTATACCGGTATTTCCAGTTCCAGTAGGTACTATACTATAGGTACTCCGAGCATGTCTCTACATCGAATAAAGAGGTACCTAGGAATCACAACAAACAACCATGATAAAATTTTCAAAAAAGCCAAATACATCCATTTACCTATAGACTTAAGATTTCGCACAGACCCCTTACCACCATCTCTTATTGCGATTCATAAATTGGATAGATTGCTTATTCATACCAATGAATAAGCGACTCTATTCCATTTGAAATAGAGTCGCTTATTCATTGGTATGAATAAGCATTCTATTCAGTTATTGAATCGCAATAATAGATGGTGGTAAGGGGGCTAACCCACCACGGTGAGCGGAACACGTATATACTCCGAAAAGTCACTTTTGTAAATGAATAGGATCCAAAACCACTAAACCTATTTTGATGAATCTTGTCACAATTAAAGACCTCGACATGCTTCGACACTAAGTCGAAAAAAAATTGAGATTGATCACGTGCGTGAGTATGCATGATCATCAAATACATCTTCCATTAAAATCAATTAAAAACATACATTCAGCAAATCTACTCGCTTCACTCAACCTCGACCGTGGGCTAGAATTTGGCCTATACTTGGACCATAGACTTGCATACTGACCATCGGACTGGTCCATAGGCTAAAGGTCGCGCAGCGAGTGATGGGGAGGGCTATCCTCGGGGTTTCTTAGAGAAAACGGAGAATCAAAATAGTCGACATAGAATTTGCAAGCTGAAGTGGCAATATACCGGTCACATTTGCCGAGTAAGTGATGGTAGATGGGGGAAGAAGGTATTGACTGGAAGCCGCATGTAAGACAACGAAGCGCCCTCCTTCTAGATGGTCCGATGACCTTAAAAAGCAGCTGGATGCGCATGACATAGGCTGATGATGATGAATAATAATATTCTATCCGTTTTTATAATCATTGATGTATGAATAGTAGGTATATTAAAAATAAATTATATTTTTAATTAAAAAATTGTTCTTTCAACTCTACTAACCTATAAAAAGAAAATATCCAACCCTATCAACGCCCACTCACAAACTTGTTACGCGTTACGAAAAACTCTTAATACTAGAAGATTCCGTTTAATTTAGTAACGGGTAAATTACGCGTCCTAATCCCTATTCGGGAAAAGCAATCAGCATTAAATACCTAGCAGGTATCGAGATCCGGACGTAATTCGTGCCAAGATTTTGGTGGAGGAGTTAATAAGAACTTGTGAAGGCGGTATGTATTAGTTCATATGAGAAACAAACATTATGTATGTAACAACCAAATGGCCAAGAGAACAGACCTTTTTTCTTATTCTTTGAACGAATTCACAAAGATTACATTGGGTATTTTATGTTATAAATTGTATGTATAATTATGTATGTTTTTACGGAATGCTTTTCTCTCGTATTAGTGTAATGCCGTATGTTAGATTTAGGGCCGATTTTTCAATCATCGAATAACCTAACAAATAACTAACTAGCGAATTAAAATATCCGCCTGTTTAACGGACGGATAAAATTGGTTGAATTTTTCAATGGTCAGATAACGAGCCGATAGCTATCCAAGGTTTTTAGTTGCTATGTTCACTCTGATTCTGTACGAGCGAGAAGTACGTATACGTTGTTACGTGTGTTAGAAGAAGACAAAAAAAGATTGACATTTGTTTATTTGACGTTTAATCATAACCTCTAATTTCTATGCATCAATCAAACTATTATGCACTTTTGCTCATTCGTTCGTGGTCGTGGTATTTTCTGTGGTGATTTTTACTTGGTGGGTTTCGGTTTTTGTCAGCAACTTTTTATCGCAATTGACAATGGAATCAAAAAAGAGAGAACGTGCTCCTAATTTTAACAATATTGAAGTTCAGTTGTTAGTAAGTTTAGTGGATAAACATAAACAAATCATTGAAAACAAGAAGACTGATGCAGTGACCAACAAAGACAAGGATGCGGCTTGGAAGAAAATTGAAACTTCTTTTAACTCGTGTGGCATATCAACGAGTATCCGCACATGGAGAACATTAAAATTGAAATACGAAGGCATTAAAAAAAATACCAAAAAGAAGTCTTCACTGCAACGGCAGGAGATGTACAGAACTGGAGGAGGACCTTCAAATGCTCCTGACTTCAATGACGTTGAGGAAAAGGTACTCAACATTTGCTCCAACATGGCAGGATTGGAAGCGCGTCACGACAGTGATACTATTACAAGTAGGTATTAATTGAGACTTGAAAAATAAATAAAATAATTTATCCAGTGTCTTAATTAATGCCTATTAACATAAAAACCTCTTTTATAATATTTTCCAGTACCAATACTCGATGTCGAAAATGTTGTGGATGCAATGGAGATAAACTGTGAGGAATATGATGAACAAAATGAAGGAGAGAATTCTACCCCTGCTAATATAATAATACTAGGTATGTATTACATCCAATGTTAAATTTTCCCAGAATAAAAAGTATCTTAGGTGTTATTAATAGCTTTCTACATGCTAATTTTCATTCCAATCCGTTAAGCCGTTTTGGTGTAGCATAGTGGAATAAAAATCCATACATCCACATATCTATACAAATTGTCTCATTTATTATATTAATAGGATATTATACTATGTATTGTACTTATAGCAATAATGTCAATAACAGGCACACATTAATTTCAGTGTCATGATTGCTTTTTATCATTTTAGATATGGACAAGTCCAATAGCCTGGAAAAAAATAAGGAGGGCAATGAATCTCAAAAAGGTACTATTTTACTTTTGCGATATAAACATTGGAAGCTGACATTGTTTAACGACCACTGTGGTTATTACGCCAGGCTTTTACACCGATGGTTGTGGGTTCAATCCCCGGTCAGGTCAAGATGGAAAATGAATTTTTGTCTTTGCTGCGCCCCAACCGGGGTCACAGTCTGTTAAGCCCTTTCCAAGTAGATCTTGGCAAATCATGACCAGGGGGAAGTTCCTCTCGTGGTGGTATAAAACTGGGCACAGTGTGGCTTCTCTCCCACAGATTTAGCCGGGTGTCTTTGATGCTGCACTCTAAAAGCATTCATGCTCTGTGTTCTGTTCAAAACTGTGGTTTATAAGTCTGTGAGAAGCTGGTTTGTAGTTATATAGTGGGGGGAAGTTTCTTTAAGTGCTAATAAGTGTTTATTTATTAATAACTTGAAGTGCCTGTGGGAAGTAAATAATAAATAAATCAATATATCTGCACAATTTACACAGCGCCATCTAGTCCCAAATTAAGCGCAAAGCTTGTGTTATGGGTACTAGACAACTGGTAAATGTACTTGAATACATTTTTTTTGTAAATACATACATAAAATACATAGAAACAAGAAATAGATATGATATTAATATTATAGTTTAAATGTGTAGTTTGATATTGTTAAAACTTATATTTTCAGAAAACAAATGGGAAAATTGGCATCCAACGCAACTGAAAACAAAGGTGTCGAATGTATTAAAATCAGTTAAAATATCCAAAGCAAGTGTCACTGGCCAACTAGATAAATTAATTGCAGCCCGCTTGGAACTGGTTCAGCTGCAATTGGACACCACCAGAAAGCAACATCAGTTCATAGAAGACGAACACAAATTAAAAATGTTGCATCTTGCTAATGATGAGACAAGAACGCAAGAAATCCATGAATTGCTTGTACAAAAATTAAAAAATGGATATGGTGGAGCTTATTTAAATAACATGTTATAGATGTTGGAACCACCTACCTGTTTGTTTAATGTTTATATTGTATTAATAACAAGAATTAAAGGACTTGCTTATAATAAAATGTTTTTAATCATAACTATTAATCAAGGAATTAAAATATTCTAACACTATGCTTATAGTTAAGTGCCTTTCTTGACTAGTAGGATTGGCTATAATGGGGTCAAATATTGGTGGTGGTGGAATATGTACTTCTGGATCTTTTGGCGGTTCCTCTTCATTTTTCATTCTTGCCATATTATGTAATATTGCGCAGGCTACAATTACATCTTGTGCAAGTGGTAGCTTACATCTTAAACCAATGCTTAACGCTGGGAATCGTCGTTTCCACACACCAAAGCATCTCTCTATTACATTCCTAGTTCGTATTTGTGATTCATTATACAAACTCTTAGCTGGCGTATTTGGCTCCTGAAAAGGAGTCAATAGATAATTGCTTTGTTCATAACCACTATCACCGAGTACAATTCCATTTCCAAACTCGTCATTATCAAAATGGAATTTTGCAGATGAATTGGCGAATATCCTACTGTCATGACTGGAGCCAGGCCAACGTGCAACTATGTCTTGAAATATCAATCCTGCCGAACACATTGCTTGAACATTAAATGAAAAAAAGCCTTTCCTATTTCTAAATTCTTCTGCTGTGTTTCCACCAGGGGACTGAATCCTAATGTGGGTGCAATCTATGGCTGAAATCACTCTAGGGAATCTGGCTATGTTATAAAATTCTTCTTGAGTTTTTCTTATTGCTTCACCGCCTCTTGGCAATTGAATAAATGCTGGTCTCAAAGTTGCTATGGCTTGAGTAACTTTTTTTATAATACGGCACATAGTGGAGCTATGAATGCCACCAAAATCTCCAACAGTAATATAAAAGCTCCCAGTGGCATAGAATCGTAGCGAAATAAGTAGTTGCATCATGGGTGAGACACACTGATTCCTGGAACAAATTAATTCCAGGTTATAGACATTACAACTTCAACTAGATATTTAGTAGGTACTTAATTTCTTTTGTTAATCACCATTTTTTGTAAAAAATTTCAATTTACCTTTCAGTTTCGTACTTGATTTTATCATTTATCAGGGAAAGTAAATATTTTACAGTATCTTTTAAAAGTCTGAATCGGCGATGAAATTCTTTGGAATCCCACGTAGCAAGGTGATCGGGCCTTGGTCTAACAACTCGTTCTTTTCTTTCAGGATTTAAATATTCATAATATAAAGCATCTTCTTCAATTGCCAGGTCGTCAGTAGTATCGAAAATAGACATGGGTAACACTGCACTACGCCGCGCAATTGCGATAACAAACTTCACTGCGCTGATGTGCTTGTGCAATCACATTTTTTCAAAAGGTGTTGGCACACACCGCAGTTTCAACGCAAGTGTCAAAGTCAACGATCCAACACATCCAGCGCACCACGCGCAAAGGCGCGCGGTGCGCGGCCGTGTGCCGCTCAGCTCAGTGTCGCGCACATAGGTACGCAACGCCGAGGCGCAGTCAGTGCGCGGCACTCAGCCGAGCGACGCATGGCCGCGCACCGCGCGCCTTTACTCTAGTCTTGAGTAGTACATGTACGATGTACTAATAGGTGACGGTACTTGACACTGTACTAAAAGAAACGTTACCGAACGCGAACTCTTATTCGGACTAATCGGACTATTCGTACAGTGTACTAGGTTATCCAAGCCCGAAACACTTGTCTGTCTGTGGTCTGTCCGAGAGACAACGAATAAAGCGTCTCGCAATGTTATCGTAAGAGTAAGCGAGATAGGAGGTAAGCGGCCTGCACTGGTATAAATCGCTTTCAGCGCCGTGTGTTTTATTCATATAAAATCTTATACAGCGCTGTATAGTGCTTGTAATAACCAAATTTACATTGATCACATGTTATATTGTCGGCTACATTTCTGAGTACTAATAGGTACTAATAGTACTATTAAGGTGTACTAGTACATTAATCGGACTGTACTATTAGAGTGCGCACTTATGAGTGTCCGATTAAGCACAAGACTACTTTACTCCTCACATTACGTTAGCAGCCGGAAGCGCGTTAGAACTCGTTGCGCCATGGCGCAATTTTGCGTTAACTCAGTGAGCCGGCGCAGTAAGCTGCGCTAGCGCTACTGGGTTAACGCACGAAATTTTACTGAGTTACCCATGTCTAATCGAAAAAATCACTAGACGGAAAAACAAGAAATAACCCCAAAATAAACGTCAATGAAAGGAAGGTTGACTTGACGTATAAATACCTATCTAATGATAAGGTTACCTTACCGAACGAATAAATTTCAGAATTACGGGCCTGGATCAAGGTTTTTGGAGCCTATCTTTAGTTTTTCGTTTCTTATCTGGCCATCAAAGAGGCAAATAGATTTATTCCCCAGATAAGGGCGTTATTCTCCAAATAGAGCCTATCTGACGATTGAAAAATGCAATATTTTGTTATCTGTCCAATAAACACTATCCGTCTGTTTATCTGAGGATTGAAAAATCGGCCCTTAAGCTAAGATAAATAAATATTTTTGGACAAATTACTCAAGGTCATCATCATCATCTAGTCCTAAACTAAGCAAAGCTTGTACTATGGGTAGCAGATAATTGATATAATACTTAAATACGTTTTTTTATTTATAAATACATAGGTACTTATAATACATAGAAACCACTCAGACCAAGACAAACAGCCATGTTCTTGCACACAAATATTTGTCTTGTGCGGGGATCGAACCCGCGACCTCGGAGTCAAAGTGACCATTGCTAACCATTCGACCACCGAGCTCGTCAAAAATAATAAACTTGCTAAAGGGGATTTCCCCTCAGAAAATGTGACGTGTGTTAAGTGCCAGCCCGGTAGAAACGAAAATTACATTATAGTAGAGATGAAAATAACATTAAGGCTAACTTGCGAAACCGATGTTTATATTGTGCGCCATACCTGATGTGTAGCAGTTAACGTAGCATATAGATGCTTGCAACATAAAATATCGCTCGCGCATCACCAACAACGCTGCCAATGCAGTTGGCCGTGTGGTTTCCGGCAGACTAGAATAGAATCACTCCGTTTCTTTCCGTAGATGTCGTACAAGGTGACTATGGGAAATACATTATCAAATATCGATCAGGCCTCCCCAACCCGTTTGGCCAGCGTGGGGAGTGTAGGCCAAATCCTCCTTTCGTCTAGGATGGATGAGGGAGGGTCGTGCTCCTGTAGTGGAGACTAAAATGGACCTGATGATACCACGGCTGTTGTACCACGCGCTGGTGAGGTTAGCTTTAACTCAAGGATTATATTGAATCACTTACGCCCCAAAATTTGCATAATATATCAGTTTCAATGGATATTCAGATAATATTGACATTTATGATACGTACTAGATAAGATGTACGTGTAATTAATTATATCTCGTACCATATATTGTAAATGAATTCTTCAGCGCTTACTCTGAGTAAATAAATATTGCTGTTCTTTTCTATAAATACCCGATGTATTGTTATATCGCGAGGTAATAATTTGTTACAAACTTGACTGATTTCCCGCGACTTGCAATGTTCAAATTAATCTAAAATATCCTATAGCTATACCCGCGTCTTCATTCGCATGAAAAAAGGTATTATGTATGAAAAAAAAAATGTCCCAAACCTCTTTTTTTTATTGTTGATACGGTACACCAAAAATAACGAGTCTTTGATCATCTAGGAAGTATACCAGAATAGGCGACCACCGAGACAGGTCGGCAACCACTTGGTGGCATTGTTTACTATGGGCGATAGTGATTACTGTCCACCCCTTGACCCATACTTTCGCTTGCACGCCACGTATGTAAAACAAAGAAAATAAAATAGCTGTGAAGCGCGACTAAAGATATTAATTATTTTTACGTCAAATCATAAAAGTTGATATCTAAATTCACATTAATATTAATAAACATAAATTGTTTGTACTATATTAGAGATTTAGGTAGACATTTGAAAAATATACCGGTTTAATTAAAATATTTTTCTAAACTTCACTGTGAACAGTTCCATTTGCATTCAGCGAGTGTCTCGGTATTTATGGCTTTAATTAAATTTTATAAACCGGGCAAAGGGTGAAAACTTGGCGCCGAATGATCGTGGGGATTGGAACAAACGGAAGACGCTAATACGAAACACAAATAGAAATCAACAATTTACGTATTTATAGTTAAAGAAAAAGAAATAAACTACCGAGCGAATCGAAAACAAAAAAAAAACATGTAATTCTAAATATAAAATACATCTGCTCTAGGTAAGTACTAGCTTTCGTAAGTCAGGATTAGAACATTATCTCAGCCTATTGCTACTAAACATGGGTAACACTGCGCTACGCCGCGCAGTTACGCTACGCCGCACAGTTGCGCTAGCTCAGTTCACTGCGTTGATGAGTTGACATACTTTTTCAAATTGTATTGTCTATCGTTCTCATTCCTTATCTCAGTCACTCGCTTAATCAGTCAACGAGCCAATCATTGCCCGTGGTGCACAGTTGTGCGGTGTTTATGTTAAGACTGTAGCGCCGCGCCGCTCTGTGGCGCAGTGCGCTGCAAGTAGAGCATGCGCCGCTACGCAATTCACTTGGCGGCCGGAAGCGCCTACGATCTTATTGTGCCAGTAAGCTGCGCTAGCGCAGCTGAGTTGAGGCACGAAATTTTACTGAGTTGCCCATGTCTAACTGCTACCTACTGCTGAACAAATGCCTCTTTAAATTGATTTCCAGCGTGACCGGACCTTAAACGACTGGGTATGCATACAGTTCTGAGCATGTCGTCAATCCATCTCGTAGGCGGATGTTCCACGCTACTTGCTTATACGTCGCCTCCACTCCACCATCTTCTTGCTCGGTCTTCGCGCATTGCCACTTCAGCGTACTAATCCTCTCAGCTATATCAACGATCTCCGTTCTTCTATAGATCCCTCATTTCTATAGGTCTAGACAGCATTGTGTAATTTATCTAGTAACATTCGTGGATCATGATATTATTCATATAATTACAGTCAGTTTCATAAAATACAGAAATGTTTTGTTGAAAATTGTTTTCATAAGAAGCT
The DNA here is from genome assembly GCA_937001555.2 of Hypsopygia costalis. Taxonomy (NCBI): domain Eukaryota; kingdom Metazoa; phylum Arthropoda; class Insecta; order Lepidoptera; family Pyralidae; genus Hypsopygia; species Hypsopygia costalis. Next base: position 6,517,821 of record OW443339.2, read on the forward strand.
TTAAATTAGTATGAAAATCTTTGACGTCGCAAAACCGACGAAATTTGTCTCAGTGATAAAGGTTTTGCTCCTTTTTATAAAAATCTAACTTTTTAATTAACCCTTTACGTTGTGAAAGCGTAAAAAACGAGACCACAAGGTTCTGGTTGGACAAAGTGCTTACTTATTGACCACTGATAGTTTGAACTTCAACTTATATATACACATTAAATTTAGAGGATAAAAGTAACCTACAGATATATTTTTAGTTTTTAATCATGATTTAAGATGTACCTTTGAATTTGGAGTGTAAGTGACTCACCACTATCTTTGAGCCAAAGCCAACGTCACCTGCACTGGTGCACCCTGCTGACTGACTAACGAGCTCTGGCGAAAGAGAGATAAGGTTAGCGCAATTGTGAGTTGCTCGACTGGGGAAGTGCCTCCACCTCACCGAAGATCGCAGTCAAATAACAATTCCCTTGAGAGGCATAATTAATTAAGTGAGACGACGTTGAAGAAGAGACTCAAATTATTGGTGGATCAAAAATACAAATGATGCACAAAAAATCTCAAGAGAAAAAACCTACAATAAGCAGTAAAAGAGGAAATGTAATTCTTAACTCAGCAGCCTCAATTAATGTTTTGGGGTGTAAGCGGTTCATTGACATCTTTGAACCTAAGCCAGCTTCAACTGCACGCGGTACACGTGACTGACAAACGAAGCTCTGGCGAAAAGAGAGGTAGGGAGCGTAATTGTAAGCTATCCGACTAGGGAATATTACCTCCACCTCACAGAATACCGCAGCCAAATAACAATTCCCTTGAGGATTGTTGTGTTCCTGTAAGTGAGTGAGGTCACCAGAAAGGAAGGAGATGCTGCATTGGCAGCAAGGGGGGCGGCGCGCGAGCGATATTTTATGTTGCGAGAGTTAATATGGCTACGATAACCGCTTCACATCAGGCGGGCCGTATGCTTGTCTGCCACCCGACGTAGTATAAAAAAAATGTATTAAAAGATATAGATAGCGTATTTTCATATTGCGCTACGTTTAGAATTGATCCAAATGCGTTCGAACAGTAAAAAGTCCCTTGTCACAATTTTTAGTAGTCTGAGAGTTTATTCAGTATATATCCGCGGTGCCCCCTCATTAAACGGAGCGGAGCTGCAAAGAACTTTTTGCCAGTTTGCGGCTAAAAATGGCTGTTAAATTGTACGACGCGTTTTCCCCGTAGTGTATGCTCACTTTGTGACTGAAACTGCGATTGATTCGAATTGCAAAATACAAAAATATGGAAATGTATAGCGGTGTTCATTGATTAGAACCTGCCGCTTTGGGTTTTCCGTTCTATTGGGGACAAATAAATATTTTTTTATATTAACAATCCTAGTTGTTGAATGGTTATTTCGATACTGGAAGTCGCAAGATCGATAAGACGAACATTTCTGTGCATCATCATCATCAGCCTATATCTACCCACTGCTGGATATAGGCGTTCCCCAATGTCAAAATGTGATCGATTGTTTTCCTCATCTAGCTATTGCCACCCGCTTTTTTATCTATGTATTTACAACAAAAAAATCTATGTATGTATAAACATAAAACTATATAACTATAAAAGTTATAGTTTTGGAAATCTTAGTGGAAATCTTTGAACCAAAGCCAACTTCACCTGCACGCGGTGCTCCCTGCTGACTGACAAACAAAGCTCTGGCGAAAAGAGAGGTAGGGAGCGTAATTGTAAGCTACCCGACTGGGGAATGTATCTCCACCTCACAGAATACCGCAGCCAAATAACAATTCCCTTCGGGGTTGTGGTGTTCCTGCAAGTGAGTGAGGTCACCAGTAAGGAAGGAGATGCTGCGTCGGCAGCGGGGGTGGCAGCACGCGAGCGATATTTTATGTTGCGGGCGTTGATATGGCTACGGTAACCGCTTCACATCAGGCGGGCCGGATGCTTGACTGCTACCCGTGGTAGTATAAAAAAAAAAAAGGTTAATCTATGACAATTGGCTTATTTGTTCAAAACAAACTCATACCAAATAATACACCTGAGAATTATTGTGTCCCTGTGAGTAAGTGTGGTCAACAGACGAGAGCGTGATTGTGCGTTAGATGCGGGGGTGCCAGCCTGTGGACATTACCTCTTGTATTTCAAGTGTCTATAGGTAAGGCCGTATATTTGTCTTTAAAAAAATTAAGTCTTGTTCACAAGTGGGAGCCAAATTGGTGGCGAACAGCAGGAATAAATGATCGGTGCAATCTCCAGACTCTCACAGTCTAAATAGGCACTTCACGATTAGAGCCTACATTCGTATCCATTTTTAGACCAAAAGCTAGATCTTACTAAGTGGTATAAAGCGTATACTATCTTAGTGCATGCTTACGTGATAATAACTGCCTGTATGCTAAATTTGAACATGATTCGTCGAATACTTTGAGCGGTGCGTTCATAGATCAGTCATTAACGGTTGCCTTTAATCATAGGCAGATAGAAGAAGATTTGTGGAGACAGTTGTATTGCAGAGACTGTGAAATATACAAGCCATACAACTTGAAATGTTAAGAAACTTCAATCATTTTCGCATGTTTACAATCGGAGCGTTCGAATATGTTTAAGTAAAATATATAGTTCCCAGATTGTCATTTCGATTTTGTTTTGGTGAGGACTTTTTTTGGGTATCTAGGTCTAGTATTAATCGAAGTGAATATAACTAAAAATATACTTACGGTATTTTTTTTACTACTACATACTGTAAATATAATATTATGTACTATTGTTACTTACAAAGTGATAATACTAAAAGAACAACAACAGTGGAAAAAAGTTTAAAGTCTAATTTGTAAATGTTTCGCGAGTTTTTCTGAACCAAACTATTTTCCTCAAAAGATGTTTCGCTAAGGGGAAAAAATAATTTTATTACTTTTAAATCTCATGGAGCAGAGGAGAGGCAACAAAACTAATTAAAACGAAGACCAAAACAAAAAGTCCACTGAGCTTAAACAACCAAGATAAATTACTAAGTTTCTTTTTAAAAGAGACATTTTTTTTTCTAACACTGTTTGCGCCAGAAAGTTGAAAGAGGTTTTCCTGTTATATTTTTCATACGTATCTTCTTCGTGTTTCTGGAGTTTCTTTGGTTTTTTAAATATCCACATTCCGTTTAATCTGTTTTATCTTTGATGTTGTGTTATCTTTGAGACAGTTGTGTTATGTTTGAGTCAGATGTGTTATCTTTGAATCAAGGTCAAACTCACCTGCACTGGTGCACCCTGCTAACCAATTATCGAGGCTCTGACAAAAGTGAGGTAAAGCTAGGAGCGGAACTATAAGCTGGCCGATTGGGGACGTGTACGCTGGCCGCTTAGTACCTCCGCCTCAGAAAACACCGCAACCAAATAACATACTCTTGAGGGTTATTGTGTTCCTACGAGTGAGTAAAGTCATCAAGAAAGAAAGAGTTGCTGCGTTGGTAGCAACGGTGGTAACAAATCAGGCGGGTCGTCTGCCTTGTCTGTCCGACGTATAAATTCTACACATCACTGACATATATAATTTCAAAATTGACATTGGACAACTTATATCTATATAAATAAAAATGAATGTTGCTAAACGCAAAACTCTAAAATGGCTCGACCAATTCTGCAAATTTTTATTAAGCTATAAGAAATGTTATTATGGCGAGAAAAGACATAAAAAGACAGGAAAATGAAACAACTATTTCTAGCAGCTAGTGCATAATAAATTGCCATTGAATTTGAGATATTGTATTATTTTTATAAATAAAAATTATTATATTAGCTTTAAGTTTGATGTGCCTTATACAGCATAGGGCTGGTACTATTTCATATTTAAGAACTTTATCCAACACAATGAGGATACACAATCAACGATTTGTGTTTGTATTACAGTCGAGTATATTTTGAAGCAAAAAATGTGACCTATTTGTCTTTGAAAAAGTTCCTTGTATTAAAAATCCGTACAAAACTCCACAATAAAAATGAAAGAACCCTATACAACACAAGCTTAATGTTTTCAAAACCATTTACAAACAACTTTTCTTTTAATGTTGTTTCTATATATTTAATGGCGGAGTCGTTCTGCCTGTTCATCCTCTAGACATAGCATAAAAATAAACAGTATAATCACTCAGTTTGTAAAACTACTCATACTTAAACTCCAAACAAAAGATTATACCTTATTAATTATGTTATAATTACGATACATATTTTTTATACTACGTCGAGAGGCAGAGAAGCACAAGCAAGCCCATTAACGCTCGCAACAAGAAATATCACTCGCGTGCCGCTACCCTCGCTGCTAATGCAGCAACTCCTTTCTGGTGACCTCATTGACTCGCAGGAACACCATCACCCTCAAGAGAATTGTTATTTGGCTGCGGTATTCTGTGTGGTGGAAGTACTTCCCCAGGCGGGCAGCTTACAAATATACCCTACCTCTATTAAGCTACCCTACCTCACTTTTGCCAGAGCCTCTTTCGCTAGTCAGCAGGGTGCACCAAGTGCAAGCGAGGTTGGCTTTGGTTCTAAAAATCGCAGTGAGCTAGGTACATCCCATTAATTAATTCATTTGCTATAATTTTAAACACATAGCTGGCTTGCAATGAACTAAAACTAACCTTTTGTAGGTTGATATTAAATTAAACGAAATGAACGTTATGCCAAAAGAAATTATATTAATTGTTATTATACGTTGTGTTATTTATATATATTCATTTATTTGGATTTTTTTTTTTTTATTCTACGTCGGGTGGCAGACAAGCATACGGCCCGCCTGATGTGAAGCGGTTACCGTAGCCATATTAAAGCTTGCAACATTAAATATTGCTCGCGCGCCGCCACCCCCGCTGCAGACGCAGCATCTCCTTCCTTTCTTTCTGGTGACCTCACTCACTCGCCGGAACACAACAACCCTCAAGGGAACCGTTATTTGGCTGCGGTATTCTGTGAGGTGGAGGTACATTCCCCAGTCGGGTAGCTTACAATTACGCCCCCTACCTCTCTTTTCGCCAGAGCTTCGTTTGTCAGTCAGCAGGGTGCACCACGTGCAGGTGAAGTTGGCTTTGGTTCAAAGATCTTGATGAACCACTTACACCCCAAAATAACCGCATGATTACAATTAACATATGTACATGTATATCTTGTTATATATAAATTTTAATAAAACCATTTATTGGCAAATGCAGATTGATCATACAATTAAAAAGAGTAAGTACGCACCGCATATGAATACAGGAATGAAAAGGTACAAAACAGAATACACGAAACATAGTTTATGCATTAAGATGTACCTATTCAAGTCATATACTTTGAATCAGAAGAAGAAGAAGAAGAAAAATATTTATTTGCACACATTACACAGTACTATACAAACAAGTTCAATAGACACAATAAGATTAAAACAGAAAATTTAAAGCACTGTGCAATGTCGCAAAATGGTCCCAATTCAGTATGAAAACCGAAATCTGCAGTAGACTCGGCACTGATTTTCAGTTAGGACCAGTTGCTCAAGAATCAGCAATCAGCTCAAAATCTTTACACATTTAGACAGGACGTCTGTCAGCTCAGCTAGTACATAATAATATGACTTGGTCATAATGGCTGAATTGCTTGAGGATCTTAGTCGAACGCTAAACGATCTCAATTCTGATTCTCGATCCGTAGGTTTGGGGATGAATTTTGACAAAACGAAAGTCATGTACATCGACTATGAAGTGGGGCTAGGCATGATGATATTCCTAGCCCGGTTATCATAGAGATTGTAGCTATTGAAGCCAAATATACCCCAATGCTTGAGAACCAAAGTGTTCAATCAGTGGGTCCTTCGCGCTATGACCTACGGTACGGTTATCATAGAGATTGTAGCTATTGAAGCCAAATATACCCCAATGCTTGAGAACCAAAGTGTTCAATCAGTGGGTCCTTCGCGCTATGACCTACGGTGCAGAGACTTGAACGCTGACCATTGGTCTGGTTTACAGACTGAAAGTCGCACAGCAAGAGAGAGCTATGCCTGGGGTTTCTCTAAGCTAAGGGATCACATCCAAACAACGGAGAATTATTATTAATTTAATTAGTTGTTTCGGCCAACTTGCCAGAATATTATATGTTATACATATTTTTGAAAATGAAAAATTCACCTCCCCGTCTATGTCGGATTTGAACCCACGACCTCTCGATGACCGGTCGATCTTGATGACGCCGTACTGTAACCGTAACTCACGCAGTAAAGTATAAAATGCAAAAATTCGTCACCAACACAAATATTCCTGGTAGCTCAGTTAGAAGAGCACTCGACCGGTCATCGAGAGGTCGTGGGTTCAAATCCCACCTAAGCGGGGAGGTGAATTTTTCATTTTCAAAAATATTTATAAATCAACGGTGAACCAAAGTGGTCGCTCTCAGACTCAGCAAGCTGAAGTGGCAATGGGTTGGCCACATCTGCTGTGTTTTGCCTTTAAGCCTAAGTGGTAGTCGGATGTCAGATGTGGTTTCCGAAGACTTGTCGCCATTTCATCCATCCTGATTCGGTGCATTACATCGCGATCTGTTCCCATTACTCAGCACTGTCGAACCGAGGTACTTAAAGTTAGCAAATAAACTTTGTACATTAACTCCAAGAGAAAAAAATAAAAGTTTTTCGCATTGATCCTACTGCTTAATAGTATGCTATGCCTCGGGACTCAAACAGACTATACCACGCAAAATTATCGCATCCGGTTGACACATCCGGTAGGGTACGGATGTGTAACATACGCACTTCGTTTACGGAAAGATGAAACGTTATACTTTTACCTTTAGGTAGTCATTATAATAATTGAGCTTCTTCGAAACACTTGACTAAAGCACGGATGAGTAATCTTTCAATTTTTGGCTCATTTTTATTCTTCAAAGATATTTGTATTTTGATGTTAATATTTCTAAGAAAATAATACAGGCTAATCTTTGAATTGAGACAACAAGAGTGTATCATATTTTCTCAGAATATCCACCATGAACATCTTAACGCTACGTTTCTATTGAATAAAATTACGTAATGGCTAAAATCAAATATACAATGCCGAATTTGCAGTAAAATAAACAAACATTTAAAAAATTTATTAATTATAACATAACTGTTGAAAGTTGGAGGAAATCCGTCTTTAAAAGAACTACAACACTGTTTAAATCGGTCGTTTTCAACAGGACCGCAGGATTTGTCCTTCAAAAATATATCCTTATTTAAAACTTACTTAACTTAGATAAATCCTTATAGGAAAACTACAGGTCTATCTTGCTCCTGACTCTGGTGTACAAGCTGTTTTCAAGGGTTTCCACGAATCGTCTACCTAGAAGGCTCGATGACTACCAGCCAACTAAAAACTAAAAAAAGGCTATATTTCGTAAAGGCTACAGTACTGTGGACTATATTCATACATTGCGGTAAATTGTACAGAAAACTACAGAGTTCAATCTACCATTCTGTGTGGGTTTTATGAATTATCTATAAAGACTTCGACTCCATCGAAATTTTGTCTGTTCTGAAATCCTTACAGCGATGTCAAATAGACCACCGGTATAGAGAGAAGTGATATAAGATGTCTGTATAACGTATGTATTGTTGATGACATAATATAAAAAAATGGATACGTCTGTCAACGTAGTGAAGTTTGGGATATTTTGCGCGACGCCTTTTCCCCGCAAATTTTCCTTACCACGACGTAAAGGCAAGGTGGTAACAGCGATCTGACTGTACGAGTATAAGCTAAATAATGACAATAATCCATATGTCTCTATAAGACTACTTTTAAATTATGAATATTAAATAAAAAGATAAACATATTAAATTAGTTTTGTACTTTTTAGGGTTCCGTACCTCAAAAGGAAAAACGGAACCCTTATAAGATCACTTTGTTGTCCGTCTGTCTGTCTGTCTGTCTGTCTGTCTGTCTGTCTGTCTGTCTGCCTGTCTGTCTGTCTGTCTGTCTGTCTGTCTGTCTGTCTGTCTGTCTGTCTGTCTGTCTGTCTGTCAAGAATTTCTATGTCGAGAATGCGTGGAGGTATCAAGCTGAAATTTGAACTGTATACTCAGGTCTACGGTCCCATGAAGTAGTAAAATAATCAAACTGCTAAGTTTACGTAGAAAAAAGTTACGGCCGTTTATTCAGCAAAAAACGCATATTTCGACACACTCAAGGGAATCAAAACCTATAGGGTACTTCCCGTTGACCTAGAACTATGAAATTTGGCAAGTAACATCGTTATAGACTACAAGTATAGGAAATAAATCTCAAAACCATACATTTGTAAATAGATCTTAAAAAATAGGGGGTCTATATTTTTTATATTTTAAATTGAAACTACTAGTTCAAATGGGGTATCATATGAAAGGGCTTGAGGTACACATTGCAAAATATATTATATTTTATTTATTTTTTTCGACGCATTATTTCTTATTTATAATTAAAAATATCAAATTTAATAGTGATACTACGTACCTACGGAACCCTAGGTGGGCGAGTCCGACTCGCACTTGTCCGGTTTTTTCATTACGGTACACTTTTCTGATTCGGTGCTATTTTAAAAATGCTTCATAATAAAAAAATATTCTACCTAAACCAAAACTAGATGAAGCATTAAGAACGAGTATTGGTAGATAAGCAAAATTAGATTATATCTGCAATAAAAAAACTGTCTCATATGTTACATAATAAAACTAACTGTTACTTTATAGTTTGTTTTCTTCATTTATTCCGTAAATAAATGAATAATAACTGTTTATTTGATTGAGTGGCCTTTCATGATCCACCCACATTACGTGTTGTTCAATTGATGTATGATATAACACTAAGATTTGTGTGGGTAGAGCAAAACAACGTCTCATTCAAAAAGTTATACGATACATAAACAATACCGACGATAACAGATGCCCTGTGCGCTTGTTATTAGTTGAGGTCAATTTTGACCCGAAGACCGTTAGAGTAAAAACATAACCCTCCTTTTTGGCTTCGCCGCAGTCGGGTAAAAAAATTCATATGAGGAATATTTTAATCAGTTTTGATATTTATATTTATTATTTATGTATCTCTTTTTAATCACGGGTCAAGCTCGGTCATTTGATAGGCGTGCGCGGGAATATAGATCCAACACGTAGAGGCGCCCCTTTGAGAAGTTTGATGTAATGTTGTACGCCCGCCGTGACCCGCTCCAGGATATGTCAATGGAACCACATACCCATGAGCAGGTCTCGGCAGGCGTTGAAACTATTGCGAAGTGTGATGGAAAATAAATGGGCTATGGAGATGAGATCTGGGTGAACTTAATACCGGGCTATTACAGAAGGGGGACGGACGCCTGCCATAACTGCTTGACTTGCTGCTAGTTATTCGTGTTATAGTGGCTTGCCACTCACTAGATGGGCCCCCGAAATGCCATTCTTATAATAATAATAATAATATTCCCTCGAAAATGCGGTGGTCGAGGCTTTTTAAACGCCAAGACGTAGCGTCTATCGATCATATAATCGAGAGATATGCAACCTCAGGGAATATTTCCTACATGCTGACGTGGGGATGCATAAGGATGTGGTTAATATTGATCGAGGATTAACCCCTTTGTCTTTGGCTAAAGAAAACTGGCGTAAACCTGTAATATTGAGTGTTGATGATCGCATGGCTATATGGCAAGGCAAAGAGCTACATGGACGGTTCTATCAGGCTCTACATGGACCTGATGTAGATCCTGATACCTCCGTAACCTAGCTACGTTTTGGGGACCTCTTTGGGGAAACCGAAGGTTTTGTCTGTGGAATTATGGACGAAGTTATCAAGACGAATAACTACCGGAAATACATTATGAAGGATGGCACGCTAGACATCTGTCGGGCGTGTCATCTACCTGGGGAATCCCTCAGACATGTTATTTCCGGTTGTTCTCATCTTGCTAACGGCGAGTATTTGCACAGACATAATCAAGTAGCCAGGATAATCCATCAGCAACTTGCCTTGAAATATGGTCTTGTGATCGCCAAGGTACCATATTATAGGTATATGCCGGAACCAGTTCTCGAAAATGACCATGTCACATTATACTGGGATCGATCTATTATCACTGACAGGACTATTATAGCCAATAAACCTGACATTGTGCTAATAGATCGATCAACGCGCCGAGCAATCATTGTTGATATCGCTGTCCCACATGACGTTAATCTTGTGAAAGCTGAAAAGGATAAACTTTCTAAGTATCTTGATTTGGCCCATGAGATTACCGACATGTGGGACATAGATTCAGCAATGATTGTCCCGATAGTTGTGACGGTCAATGGCTTAATAGCCAAGAGCTTCGACGACCATCTAAAGAAGCTCGCGTTGGGGAGCTGGATCAAGGGTCAGATACAGAAAGCTGCCCTCCTTAGCACGGCACGTATTGTGAGGAGGTTTCTTTCTCTGTGACCTTGACCACCGATAGTTTGGACCTTGTTCCCGCTATCGGGGGACTCTGTTTTTTATATTTTTTAATGTATTTTTCTTTTATATTATATATTAAAAAATGTATTAAATATGAAAATAAATAAATAAATGCTATAATTATATTTATTATTATTATTATAAGAAAAATAAAGCGAATAATTAAAAGTCATAAAATATCAAACTTCTTGAACGCGTACTTTCTGAGAAAACTACATTCTTGTCCGAAAATGGGTCAAAATTGACCCGAAGACCTTATAAATGTTAAAACATATGTTATATTATTCTCTTTTAAATTATGAATTTTAAATAAAAAGATAAACATGTTATAAAATAGTTTTGTACTTATTAAGATATTGACGTTTTCGTTACGGCCCACTTTTCTGACATACGTACGAATCAGTGCGATTTTAAAAATGCTTCATAACAAAAAATCTAAACTAGATGAAGCATTAAGAACGAGTATTGGTAAATAAGCAAAATTAAGGTAGAAAAAGTAAGCTGCAATACAAAACAAAAAAGTCCGAAAGCGCTGATCAAGGGTTATACGATCCGATACGGGCAGATTTCGGTAGATTTAGTGAGGTCCGAGTGCGTATAGTCGCGATTCACGTGAGATTGAGGAGATTTCGCATCAACAAACAACGGAGCTGCTCTGAAAACTACGAACTTAGGAACTATGTACGAGTGATTGTTTTTTTTCTAAACGTCTATCTACATAATATATTACTGAAGTTTCGGTCTCTTTAGGCGATGCCTCTTCCAAAGATAAATCAAACGTAATTTAACCTAATCGAAATACAATTTAAAGACATTCCGTCTAAGCGTAATTCGGAGCTTTCGTAATTTAACTAAAATTCGGAGACATTTTTAAAAAAGCTACTTGTTACATAATCTACTTGTCTACAAATTGGCTGCAACATATAAATAGCTATTTTATATTCAAATTTTATTTACTAATGAGTAACCACATACAAGTAAAATGCTCAATTTCATTAACTATCAAATAATATGAGACGAACTTCTTTGCTTCCATGGATTCACCGTGCGGGTGCCGGGTCCATCGTGTGGCAGAGAGAGAAACCCAAGCAGATCCCGAGACTTGTGACACGGGTGTAGGTTTAAGGGGCCCCTTTCCGACGTACATCAACACTCACCTTCACTACTTGTGTTTCTCTCCCTGCCCTGCCAAAGCTGGTACGAACCTGCTAATGCAGCTTTAGATACTCGTTCTAGTATAGAACTTACTGCACTTCTGGACAAGCCAAGGTCTTTCAGCAGGTTATAGAGAGATTTTGCTGGTATACCTCTCGCTCCTACTTCTACAGCGTATAGATTAACTACATAGCCGCTTTTTGTTAATTCGTTTAGGAGGTCATAATATTTGTTTTGTTTTATCGCGTGGTCTTTGGGTATGTTAGTTTCCCACGGTACGGTAAGCTCTACAAGTACTATACGTTTTGTAGCTCTGGAGAAAAGGAAAATGTCCGGTCTGGATGTCGAAACACACACATCTTCTGGGATTTTATTTTATATATTTATTATTAGTTCTGACAAATTTCCGAATATATACAAGAAATAAAAAGTACAAAAAAGTTTTTAGGAAAGTTTAATAACAATACTGCAATATTGTTTTCTTTTTTAGGGTTCCGTACCTCAAAAGGAAAAACGGAACCCTTATAAGATCACTTTGTTGTCCGTCTGTCCGTCTGTCTGTCTGTCTGTCTGTCTGTCTGTCTGTCTGTCTGTCTGTCTGTCTGTCTGTCTGTCTGTCTGTCAAGAATTTCTATGTCGAGAATGCGTGGAGGTATCAAGAAACTGTATACTCAGGTCTACGGTCCCATGAAGTTGTAAAATAATCAAACTGCTAAGTTTACGTAGAAAAAAGTTACGGCCGTCTATTCAGCAAAAAACGCATATTTCGACACACTCAAGGGAATCAAAACCTATAGGGTACTTCCCGTTGACCTAGAACTATGAAATTTGGAAAGTAACATCGTTATAGACTACAAGTACAGGAATAAATCTCAAAACTATACATTTGTAAATAGATCTTAAAAAATAGGGGGCCTATAGTTTTTATAGGGTGTCGAAATTTCAAATTGAAACTACTAGTTCAAATGGGGTATCATATGAAAGGGCTTGATGTACACATTGCAAAATATATTTTATTTATTTTTTTCGACGCATTATTTCTTATTTATAATGAAAAATATCAAATTTAATAATGATACTACGTACCTACGGAACCCTCGGTGGGCGAGTCCGACTCGCACTTGTCCGGTTTTTTGTTTATATGAGAGAAGGGCAAACGAGCATGTGGGTCACCTGATGGAAAGCAATCACCACCGCCCATGGAGAACAGCAACATCAAGGAGTCGCCGATCGGTTGCAAGCCAATATTCTTTCCTTTCTTTCTGATGGCCTCACTCACTCACAGGAATACAACAACCCTCAAGGGAATTGTTATTTGGCTTCGGTATTCTGTGAGGTGGAGATACTTCCCCAGTCGGGCAGCTTAAAAAATACGCTATGCCCTACCTCTCCTTTCGCCAGAGTCACGTTTGTCAGTCAGCAGGGTGCACCATGTGCATGTGAATGATTTGTTTGATTGAATGATTTATTTATTTGCTAGGAATGTGGTTGAATACAGATATGAGTCATATATGTTTAGAACCTTTACATTCAGCCAATAATGGCATACAAAATGTACATAATATGCACGTACAAGAAATGTGAGGTTGGCTTTGGTTCAAAGATGTTGATGAACCACTTACATCCCAAACTTACCTAAAAACTTTGTTCTAAGTCATCGTGGTCGCACTATAAATAGGTATTGACCGTGGCCGAATTGTATTAAAATTTGCATGAGTTTGGTTCGAGACCGATCTTGTGAAAAATGCTTCGACACAAACACGTGCCAATCGTTTTTGTCGCTCGTTCGGTCGGAAAGTTTATTGGACCTTATTTTATGCGGCATGGATGTCAATTATCAAAAAGGCTAGAATTTTTGAGGACTTTTGAAAGAAGGTAGTCAAGCTCGACTGGAGACGAACCTTCACCTCATATTGAATAACGCTTCCTTTGAAGATTATTGTGTTACTGCGAATGAGTGATATCACCAGATATGAGAAGATGCAGCGCTATTCAGCGGGGGTGCCAGCGCGCGAACATTATTCCTTTAATCGTGAACGTGTGCGACTGGGCTATATACACCACACACACACACGCACGCACGCACGCACGAAATACCGCTCGCGCGCCGCCACTACTGTTACCAACGCTTCAACTCTTTCCTTTTTGGTGACCTCACTCACTCGCAGTACAATCCTCAAGAAAATTGATATTTGGTTGCAGTATTATGTAAGGTGGAGGTACTATCCCAGTTGTCCAGCTTGGAAACTGAAATATTGTATGACGCCGTACACACACACACGCTCATTTTCGCTCTGTACAGACGTTATGTAATAGTGAACGACGCGACATTTGTATGGAGTGGCTGGGGTGTGGTCAAGGTAATTACATTTATGATCCTTAATTTCTTCTACTCTTTTTCGGGTTTGTTCAACTGTTTAAACATTTATAAGATCATTTTTACCCATATTTGGCAAGAAATAAATGATTTATGATTTATAACTTGATATAGATAAATGATGATCAGGATCTGATGATGGAACAGGAAAGTGTTTTTGACATTGAAAATGTCTATAGTCTGTTTTCGGCCAATAAGCTATTTTCGCTATATCTCCGAGGATAATTGAGATTTCGCCATGGAACAAGTGTCCCCAGGTTCAGAATTTAATTGTGGATCCGATAGTGAAGGCATTTTGAAAATTGGCTGGATAGTTTTTGTGAAATTTTGAAAATTGTAAAAAAAAATCGGGATAAAAATCTTTTTTTAGTAAGTAATTAATTAAAAAAATACTATTACATATATCGAAAAAATGAGGAAAACACATCTTCGAAGATAGATAGGTTTGTGGATTTTTTTTCGGTCGCAGATATAATATTTTTAAAAGTTATTATGCACTTTTTATATCAATATACATAAAACAAAGTTGGGTTAGTTACACCATTTATAACTCAAGAACAGCATTTTTATGATCTTTGTTTTGTTAGCCTTGTCTTCTTACCAAACAGCAGAAAAGCTATTAATTTATCAGTAAAATTAACGAAAGATAAATTGTGGAGAGATTAAGCCACAGGGAACCGCCAACCCGCAACCGCCACACTGCCACTCGCAGTTGTGCAGCGTGGTGTAATATGCTCTAAACCCCTTCGATTGACTGGAGACGTATCCCTGCTATGGAATGAATAAGAGTTAACGACCACGAGCCACAGGGAAGCGTGGGCAGGCTGCTAGACAAAAATAAATTGTAGAACGCAAAACTTTAGGCGAGATTCTCTTTATTTACAACACTTAAAAATAGACAACCCTACATCCAAATATCTCAAACCAGTCTATCGGAAAAGGGTTCCAGCGATCCAGTGATTGAAATAAAGGTGTATGCACAATATCACTAAACACAACGCACCCAAGGGAAATCACAGTTGGACGACAAATCTTCCCACTGATCCTATAAAAATACCTGGGGTTTGTAATAAATTCCATTTATTGCCGCCGCTCGCCGAATGTTGAGTGTTGTTTTCAAAAATGTGTAAAGACTTGAAATAATAAATAATAATAATAAATATTGTCAGACAAATTACACTGCGCCATCTAGCCCCAAAGTAAGCGAAGCTTGTGTTATGGGTACTAGACAACTGATAAACATACGTACCTAAATGCATTTGTTTTTGTAAATACATACTTATGATACATAGAAAACACCCAGACCAAGACAAACAGATATCTTTATGCACACAAATGTTTGTCGTGTGTGGGAATCGAACCCACGAGCGTTGGTGTCGAAACAGAGTGTTCATACACTCCCTGCCTCTCTCGAGCCAATTTTAGCACATTTTGAGTTGAGTCGAGTCTTCAGCAAACTACCTATCCTCACTTCTACCACAGAATAAGGAATATAGTATAAATAGTACTAACTTCTCTCGGTGGAGGAGGAGCTTGATGGTGTCGTTACGTGTGTCAGTCTTTTCGAACACGCAAGTTAAGCAACTTCGGCCGTAGCCTGTCCATGGATGGATTATTTATCTCGAGCTCCTCCGGTCCCGGATATAGTCTGTTTGTTTGTAATATCTTTATTGCACTAAATAAAACATTAATAATATAAAAGTTTACATAGAATAAAAGTACAAAGGCGGACTTACCTCTCTAAGGGATACCTTCCAGTCAACCTTTAAATATTTGAGAGGATTCAGTAAATATGTATATCCCGAGGGTGGAATGAGACTACAAACGAAGAACAAGTTAAATTAACTAGTCATTAGATGACAGTCGTTAAGCCAAGTCAGTGGCCTTTAGGCAGCTTGAAAACACAGGCCTCCTCCAACCCGCAGTTGAGCGGCGTGGTGGAGTATGCCCTAAACCCCTTCTTCGAGGAGTTAACATCCCCTTGACGGCTGCAGTTGATTAGGATCAGACTGCTAGTTCTGGACGCGGACAATCATTATCGCAGCGTTATACAGACATCTCAGCGCCTAGCTGGTCTACTTGACATCGCTGTAAGGATTCCAGAATAGTCCAAGTTTCAATGGAGTCGAAGGCTTTCTCGTAACACGTCCACGAAAGCCATATAGAACGGTAGATTGTACTATGTAGTTTTTTGCACAATCTGTCGCAGTGTAAGAATATGGTCCACGATACTGTAGTGTTTGTCTTAGCTGGTAGATACTCTGGAATTCTACCACTTAAGCTGAAGATGTGTGTCAATAACTAATATGTAAGATCTATTTTACGAATCAAAATATTTGATGGTAATCGGCTTCAGCTTCGGCGGTAGCGCCCCTGATCCGCGCACCGGAAAACGTAGCATAAAATGAATCCCCACTATGGATCAGTTAAAAGTAGTTCACAAAGAGCCGACGAATGCAAATAGCACAAAACCTCACAAAATACCGCAGCCAAATAACAATTCCCTTGATTGTTCAGTCTTGCGAGTGAGTAAGGTCACCAGGAAGGAGTTGCTGCGTTGGCAGCGGGGGTGGCGCCGAGCAAGCGATATTTCAAATTGCGAGCGTTAATATAGCTACGTTAACCGCTTCACATCAGGCGGGCCGTATGGCCGGCGGGTCTGCCACCTGACGTAGTATATGAAAAAAACTTTCGCCTTAGCAGGAACACAACAACCCTCCAAGAAATTTTATTTACAGTTACAGCCTTATGAAGTGGAGATACTTCCTTATTCAGGCTGCTTCCAAATAATACTATATGCCCTACCGCTGTCCTTTTAATCGTCCATCCACAATAATAATTTTCCCCAAATAACGCCGCATTATAATACGAATCGCTATATATCTGTGAGTGAATGAGAAACGGTCCGCATCGCATACCATATCAGTATAAATCACCGTTGTGTGAATTGACGGTCCGGCGAGCGAAATACGCAGCTGCCGGCGTCGGCCACGCAGAGCGAGGAAACAAAACTAATTGTATTTTATTGTCTGTCACGAGAATATTTGCTGAAACTGAAGGGATCATACAATAAACACGCACAATTTTTTAATATACAAACTTCTAACAGTTCTAACACTACATGTTTAGTTGAGTAATATAATTTAATATACATATACTGCCATCTAGTCTCAAACTAAGCAAAGCTTGTACTATGGGTACTAGACAACTGATATTATACTAAAATACATTTTTTTTTGTAAATACATACGTATAATACATAGAAAACACCCAGACCAAGACCAACAGACATGTTCATGCACACAAATATTTGTCTTGTGCAAGGATCGAACCCGCGACCCCCAGAGTCAACGTGGACATGGTTAGCCATTCGATCACCGAGGTCGTCAGTTTAGGTGACCTACGCTCAATATGTTCGGCAATGTATATTGTATGCGACAACATATATTGTATGACAATAAAATTATATAATGCTTTACCGGGAGATATTAGACAAATAGCGTTATAGAATAATTTCAAACGCACTTTATTTAATTGGCTTCTAAACAAATGCTATTACACCGTAATTGAATACATAAATGACAAGCAGTGACATTATATTTAGATGATGAGACAAGAATGTAAATGTGATATTATAAATAATTATTGAAGTATATTATTAATCAATTAATTTGTGACATTTATAATAATTTGTAATAACCCTTAACAATTGTATTACTTTTAATTAATTTTAATATTATGTTATTTTAGACTGACTTCATAATTTGTAATAATTCCTACGCCAACAATGGCAGAATAAGTTTGCACCATACAGCTATGTACAATCATGTTAATACCGTATTCTGAAGAATAAATGAATCTGAATCTGAATCTGTAGCGAAACTGCACTTGACATTGCCTAGCTTTGCTTAGATCGCATTTATATACGAGTACCCGGAGGCGAGAGAGTATCCTGTTAAAGATGCGATGTGTTTACCTTTCTTCATGTAGGACGAGGTGACGGAGGGGATGCGCTACCTGGACCGTCGTGGGAGGGCTCCTCACGAGATGAACCAATGACCATAAAAAACAACTGAAAGCGGCTGAATACGGAAAGCAGAGGATCGCATGTAGAGGAAAGTATTCTGGAAGGCCTATATCCAGCAGTGGATAGATACAGGCTGATAATGATGATGATTATAAATTAAGGATGCATGCACACGATACGTCCAAGCCGAAGTCAAATGCAACGCAGATAATAATGTAGCCACATATATACATAAACACCATACAAAACACTAATAGTCTAGATTTTTTGGACAGAAATTGCTTTCTTCTCAACTTTTTCAGGCAATATGAACCTATTCAATGACAATTTCTACGAATAATAATAGCCTCTCATTTAAAATAGTAGACGGCATATTTCATACCCAACAATTTTGTTAGTCTTAACATGTAAGATAAATTCAACGTATCTATTTTCAGATTCACTCTAAGACTTCTCAGTTGACCTTTCAATCTTGAGATATATTTCGTTTATTAATATTATATGCTAGTAACAATATAAGGGTTTCAGGCCTGAAATCTTAGAAATGTAAAAAAAAAATATTAATACCCACATAGAACAGATTATTCTGAATACAGTCACATATTTCTGTGAATCACATCGTAGGTAGGACTTTGACCCATGCGTAATTTTTCTAAACCACATTAAGCCAAGCTACATAATAGTTAATCTTTACTTGACTAGCCATCATTCTTAGGCTTTAAATGCTTTATTTGTACTGTCTCGCATATTGCCAAGAGAGGAAGTCAAATTCCAAAAGCTTCCTATGAAATAATATAAAGAAAAAAAATCTTTCATATGGACATTAGAGAGTAATGCTACTTTTTCCGTATTTTAATTAGATTAAATGGAACAAAAATATCACCGACAGATTCAAACTCTAAGTAGCATACCTAAGCTATTTTCCAGATAAACTTTGCTTTCAGCTAACGAGGTCAAGTCGAAATAAGAAAATGCGAATTCGAAACGGAATTTAATCTAAAAGTGAAACACCCCGGTTTCTTCCAAGTCATGAGGTTTAAAATTCACTTTATACTAAGTCGGTTTGAATTTGATGAAAACTTGAGTTAGTTTAAAACATTCTTAAGTGGTTCTCTTAAATATTTACTTTCCGACATGTATTTTGCATAGCAATTTAGAATGAATGGGACATTCTTTAGACGCATCACTCATAGAAAAAACATGAACAAATTTTAACACAGTTGCCCTAGATCAACGTTGTTCTAACTGATTGTTTGAACTGATTTAGAAGGTTACCTATCGAAATTGTATTTCCTATTCAAATTTCTCTGTATTGTAATGAGCGATTTTTATGTCGAGCACCAAATCAGCTCGCAGTCACAATGCATCCATAATGAACCTATGCTCCAAATAGTAGCGGTCGCTTGTGTGTTGCCACTTGGTGCGTCCAAGTCACCTAGACGTCCGGGCGAGCGACGATTAGGCAACTATAATTTTTTAATCTTTTTTTTTTTATATACTACGTCGGGTGGCAGATAAGCGTACGGCCCGGCTGATGTGAAGCGGTTACTGTATTAACGCTCGCAACATAAAATATCGCTCGCGCGCCGCCACCCCTGCTGCCAACGCAACATCTCCTTCCTTTCTGGTAAACACACTCACTCGCAGGAACACAACCCTCAATGGAATTGTTATGTGGCTGCGGTATTTTGTGAGGTACAGGTACTTTCCCCAGTCGGGTAGCTTACAATTACGCTCCCTACCTCTCTTTTCGCATCTCACTAATGTAATGTTTCACACTCCGATCACGCGAGTTTTAATTAAAAAATGCTGAATGGAACAGAAATCCCGATTGTATTAGAAAATACTATCAAAACAACGAAACCGGGCAATCGTGTAAACAGATGGAGTATTCGTATCCTCCACTATTAGAGAAGAAAAGAGGAACAAAGAAAAAAAAAGTTACCAAATCAAAACCAAAACTACTGTTCGTGTAATTCAATGTCGCTGCCATTTAATGAATTAACGTCAGCTAGCACTAACTTTTACAAAGCAATCTGCCCTATATTACACTGAAACTAAATCGAAACACACTACAAAGTCCTCTGCCACTGTTTTGTTTGTATTTGTGACAAACGACGGCCCTTATTTATTTTAGAGTTCGTCGACATTTCGAGTAAATTCGCTCGCGGCAAAGGGGCATGCTTGGAATAGGGTTACCAACGGTTTCGTGTTGTCCCGCTGTGTCACAGCTCTAGGCGTTCTTTTTAAACTTTTTTATAAAAGAAAAATTGTAATTTGCGGGTTTCTGTTTTTAAGAATTATTTGGCTCTGGATCTTTTGAACCTATTTGATAAGCCCGACGTGAGTTAATTTGTATCACAGTATAAGTAATAGTAATAACGTAGTATTACTTGAATCCTGTGATGGATATATGTACACTTTGTGCTAAAAAATTATAACGAGATATGTGTCTTTAGCAGTAAGATGTGAAAGATTAGTAGAAAAGAGTCGAGTTTCTTCACTTTATGCTAAAAATTCTGCAGATAATTGCACCATTCTAGAGAATGGAACGTGAAGTTCGAATGCATCGAATTTGAACGAGGAGTTCGATGGCATCGTTGCGCGTGTCAGTGTAATCAAATACGCAAATTGAGCAATTTCGACCATAGCCTGTCCATGGATGGGTTTATTTATCTCAAGCTCCTCTGTGCTTCGGAGGGCATGTTAAGCTGTCGGTCCCGGTTGTTGTCATTAAATGACCGTCGTTAAGCCTTTAGGCGGCTAGAATCTCTGGCCTCCGCCAACCCGCAGTTTAGTAGCGTGGTGGAGTATGCTCTGAACCCCTTCGTTTTATGGAAATATTCCCCACTATAACACTATAATATTGATTCAAACGTTACTGTATCACGTTCCCCTTTTAACATTTTATAGATAGTATTTTTATAATTTAAATATAATCCAGTCAATCCTCTCTCAAACTGTACTTGAAAAAGGAAATCCCACGTATCACTGCCATATCGTCTTCAAATATGCATAAAATCCTTCTAAAATATTCCCAGGAAGTCATTCCAAATTGAACCTCTATCATTTCTTTATATTTTTTCCTTAAAGCGGAAAATTGTAGGAGGTAAATAACTGGTTGAATAATTCACGTTGTGTTTTCTTAGCAGTCAAAAGTTAATATCAATATGCAGAGTGTCCCACGACTACTCGTATATCATAATGTAGATATAAAATTTGAAAACTTCACTTTGTTTCTGAATGTGAGTGAAACGGCATTTAAGGATTCCTAAATTGGTTGTCTGTGAAGTCGGTTTAAAAACGATAATTTTACATGATAATGTCATAAAAAGACATCGGTCGATAAAGTGGAAGAACAATAGATGTGTCATAAGCCGAACGCTTAGGCCGATCGTGCCTCTCTATCGCTTGTTCCACGCTCTCGCTTGCACGCTCGGCTCAGGTAGAATGTGACAATGAGTCATGCTTTTTCGTTTCGTGGCATTCATCGATTATCGATAAGATATGATCACGTCAAAATCTTGTCAAATCAGAAATCGACTTTATTGTTGGCCACCTTAGTGATACAAAAAATATGCTAATCAAATCGCAAGGTCAGTTCGTATAGGGTGAATTCATTTATCTTTTTGAAATTAAAAATGAAATTTGGAAAATCATCATCATCAATAACAAAATAATATATCTTATACGAAAGAACTATTATTTACACACGTGACCCGCTTCAGGATAGGTTTCGGCAGGAGATGGGACTATTGCAAAGTGTATTGTAAATTAAATGGGCTAAGGAGATGATCTCTGACTATTATTCATCGGGGTCATTACGGAAGACCTGCCATAACTATCGCTATTGATCGTTATTTGTGATGACTCTTCACTCACTACTTTCTACTAGAGCGACGAGCTCGGTGGCGTAGCGGTCAATGACGCGGCTTCAACACCAACGCTCGTGGGTTCGATTCCCACACAGGACAAACATTTGTGTGCATGAACATGTCTGTTTGTCTTGGTCTGGGTGTTTTCTATGTATCATAATTATGTATTTACAAAAAAATAATGTATTTACGTATGTTTATCAGTTGCCTAGTACCCATAACACAAGCTTCGCTTACTTTGGGGCTAGATGGCGCTGTGTAATTTGTCTGACAATATTTATTATTATTTATTTATTATTATTTACTAGAGGCACCCCAAAGAAAAAACCAGAAAAATCGGTCGGGGTCGCCACCGATGTATATAGCTCAGGGGTGTCGAGAGGTGTTACGCTTTCTCCGAAATTACTCGCGGCGTTATGTTCTTTAACATTTCCACTTCAGGAGTAGGTATATATACTTCCAACCTTAGAATAATTTATGCTAATCCTCCAACGAATCTGGTCGGCCAATGAAAGTAGGCCAGAGCTGCGAGTCCTGCGAGCCGTCTTGGGTTTGCAATGTTATGGACATCAAATGTTTAATAGAATTTCAAAAGAAATAAGTAAACTTCTGTATTAATTACTTAAAAAATTTTATTCATTAGATAATTGAACGATGTTTTTATAAAATTAATGAATTCCTAGACTAATAGGTATACATCAAATTTATGACTTTGATTAAAAATATTGTGACGATAACATACTTAAGATTAATTAATGACTATTTTAATATTTTTGTGGTAGTTTCTATAATAATGCTCCTAGACATAAAAAAGAATAAAATAATTGGAATACATTGTTATTGATGACGAACTATTTAAGTTTCAAATATGATTAACTAATTTTAATGTTGTAAATTTGCATGTCAATTTATATGCCGAAACATTGGAGCGGAGGATCCTCATTTAAACCACGTTTCTAGCAAAGAAAGATATTCTATTACATTCTGTTCTGTCCTGTCCCTATTCTATTCTATTCCACTCCGACCGACGAAATCAAGCCGCAAACAAAGACTCTGACCGGCTATCTAGAGATTCTGTACCTGTGGCGTCGTTACTCACCTTAGCTCGCTACAAGCTGCCATGTGGGTTTATTAATATTAATCAATATCTCTTTAAAATCATTATGCTTTGGTGTTGGTATATACTTCTTAAATGTTTATCTACTGGCATTAAAATCCTGCCATCACTATATTTTTACACAGCGTAGATGAATTTTAATTCATGCTAGTAATTTTAATTCATGCCAAACACGTTTCTATTTATAGAAACCTTATAGTTCCCGATTTAACCGACGATTTGCCTATCCATTGTCGAAAACATGGTGTTCCTAGTTTCAATAAATACAGACTATTTGCACCGACTAGATACACTGCTGTGACGTTACTTTGGAAACAGAATAGTTACTGCGCTGTTTTAGAATTACGCTGGAGGCATTGTGATAGCCTGACACTGGAAGATCTAAAAATAAGATTGAAACAGACAGTTTGAAAATACATTAAATTAGAAGAGACAGGATAGGTGAAGCGGAACATGCGAAACACAATATAAAGTTAACTATAATATACATAAGAAAAATACTAAACCAGCTTTTATTAGTTGTAAACAAAGAAGAAAAGAAAATAAATTTCCCTACAGTAAGTAAACTTTTTAGATCTTTGTCATATGACATGCATATCATAGGGGTTAATGTAAAAATTATAAGTCTGTATTTAACAACGATCGCCATATTGGAATAAAAATGGTGTAGGTAATTTATGTAATAGTGTGGTAATAGTGTGAGAATCAAACAAGTAAGCCAAATTTCAGTTCAATCGGACACTGGAAAGTGGGCCATATTTAACTTGCTAGATTTGATTAAAGACACCGCAGTGTATGTGCCTAATTTAGTAACAGCTTGTATTTTTATTAAGTACAAGAATTGACCCAACAACAAGCAAATCAAAGGACAAGCTGTTTAGCAAATGAACACAAACATTCTTACAGTTATGATTTTATTTCCAAGACTGCGCTATCATACGACATTAACACCTCCTTAATTATAAAGAACACTAACCATTATCATCACCATCAGCCTGTATCAACCCACTTCTGAATATAAACCTTCCCCAGTAGTTTCCACCAAACACGATCCTCCGCCTTCCGCATCCAGCCGCTTTCTTAGGGTCATCGGACCAACGCTTCATCGTACTACGCGCGGCTTCCAGACTAATACCTTCCTCCCCCAACTGTCATCACTTACTCGGCAGATGTGACCGGCCCATTGCCTTGCAAACTCGGAAGGTTATTTCGACAACTTTGGTTCTCCGTCGAATTTCTTCATTCCGGATTCGATCCCTCAGAGAAACCCCGAGCATAGCCCTCTCCATCGCTCCGTGGACCAGTCCGATGATCAGTGTCTGCACCATAGATCATATAAAACACTAATATTTATCTTCAATTAGCACGTCTACGTACGTACGTATCCCGATATCCAGTAGGACTTTTTAAAATCTTTCTTAGCGGTAGCCTACGTCATAGTTACTTGTATGCCAAATCTCAACCAAGCTGACCACCTAAGCTGAAGCCCAATCCCATCGAAATTTTTGACTCCAAAAGTACGTCTTAAATTAAATCTATTGACAGACATCTTCAGTTTATTCGGTAGAGCTCTAGGATGTCCACCCACAAGACGCAAGCTCAACACAATTACTAAAACTCTTAACTGAAATTTTATTTTCGAAATCAAAAAATCAAATGGTAATCGGCTTGAGCTTCGGCGGTAGGGTCCCGGATCCGTCCAGTGTTTCGAGCGTTGACAGATCAGTGAGTAACTGATGCCTTTATAACAAGCTTATATTAGGTCGACCTGTATGTAACTATGTAATGGAATCTAAGGCAACTAATTTAACCATCTTCCAAGGATCGTAGCGTAATGAAAATTGTCAGCTATATGTAGTTCTGATGACAATACAATAATTTGGTACTGTCGAACTGATCTGATGATGGAGCCGGAAGATATGAACTGGAACTTCATGATGGAACATCGTATCATAGCAGTTTTTGGATTTCAAAAAAGTCTTGTAATTAACTTTGACCACGATTAGGTTTCAAGGTCTGATGATGAAGCCGGAAGATAGGCACTGGCTTTCCATGATGGAATATCGTATCATAGTCGTGTTTGCACTTGTGAGAAAGGCCACCTAATGGACTTTGAACACGATCAGGTTTCAAGGTTATAACAAACCTATCGAAACAATACAACCTCTTGTGCTTTAAAAGCGTGTTTTTTTAGTTTTTTTAAACGATATTTATTTATAGATACAGATATATCTTATAGATTTTTTATACCACGTCGGGTAGCAGACAAGCATACAGTCTATCACGTGAAGCGGTTACCGTAGCCATATTAACTATAGGTATATATGATCAGAGAAGTATAGACAAGACGAATAGACTATAAATTATGCCTAAAGCTCATGTAAACTTGATAAAATAAAAACATTTTGAAAATGTAACTGAACAATGAAATTTATCACAGTAATGTTACTTCGCTCCGGATTAATGGACGCAAAATTGTGTTTTCCGCACTTTTCCTCTTAATTAACTTCGTTAAATGTACGGAAAGGGAGATTTTTCCTTGAAATTATTTTAGACAGAATTCAGTTTCAGGAAGACGCCAGCCTTAATAACTTAATGGAATTTTAGTTTTTTAAGCAAATCGTGATATACAGTTTTTTCGTTGTCTCCACTGAGTAAACATATTTTTAGACTATTTTACTGTCATTAAATGAAGAGAAATGATATATTTTGTTAAAACATTTTTATAAATTCAAATAATACCAATATAATGCGAGCCGGACAGCTTGTGACGAGCTGTAACGACATCATGGGTACCTCCAGATAATTGGTAATCTCCAGAGAATTGGTCAGGGCTTTTGCCTCAGGCGTGTCTTCTTCAGAAACGAAGGCCCTGGAATGGCTGTCATTTGTATTGTATTTTTTTTTATACTACGTCGGGTGACAGACAAGCATACGGCCCGCCTGATGTGAGGCGGTTTACCGTAGCCATATTAACACTCGCAACATAAAATTTCGCTCGCGCACCGCCACCCCGGCTGCCAACGCAGCAACTCTTTCCTTTCTGGTGACCTCAATCACTCGCAAGAACAGGGAGAAAGAAGAAGAAAGAAAGAAAATATGTTTATTAACATCACAACATGACACAATAGATTACAATACACAATAACAATTATTACATTTCGAACACCATGTTTTATTTCGCCAATTAACATCATTATGATGTTAATTGGCCATCGCTCGGCGTTAATGCTGTGTAATACACACAGCGCCGGTATTCTGCGAGAGCCATCAGGTGCCGACACGGACCTCGTCGGCCGAGGTATACTTTAAAAAAAACAAAAAATCAACGACACATCCAAGACCATCGGACCGTCCAGCACGTATAATGGGACAGTTCCCCACAACACATGCCGGACAGACAGACGGCACCGGACGGCACAATATGTAGCACAGACACAATTCTACATACAATGTACTATTGACAGCTTGTCACATCACCTCCCCACCCCCATCTCATTGCTTCCCTGACTCTAATGACCAATTGATACTTAGTTTAAAAACTCGTACTATTTTTATACATTGCACTATTATTATAACCCCGAAGCAGGGACGTTAAAAAGATACAGAAAAAAATTGTTAACACAACAACTCTCAAGGGAATTGTTATTTGGCTGCGGTATTCTGTGAGGTGGAGGTACATTCCCCAGTCGGGCAGCTTACAAATTACGCTCCCTACCTCTCTTTTCGACAGAGCTTCGTTTGTCAGTCAGCAGGGTGCACCGCGTGCAAGTGAAGTTGGCTTTGGTTCAAATTTGAACCACCTACACCCCAATA
The DNA here is from genome assembly GCA_937001555.2 of Hypsopygia costalis. Lineage (NCBI taxonomy): Eukaryota > Metazoa > Arthropoda > Insecta > Lepidoptera > Pyralidae > Hypsopygia > Hypsopygia costalis. The sequence goes on from OW443339.2 coordinate 6,544,638, forward strand.
AATAAAGTAAATATACATTTCCGGATTTATCTGTTACTTGTGTAAGACTTTTTTCCGTTACTTTTTGTCCAATTTCATGATTCTAAGTCAACGGGAGGTACCAAATATTTTTTGATGAGACGAATTACACGCATTACAAATCATTTCGTTACGTCCACTATACCGGCATAGAAGCTGCCTCTTGACATTCCTTGTGAAGGACCCAATATCGTCGAATTATTTAGATCATAAATTGACTGTATTCCATTTTTTTTTTAAATCACATATTCTTGACCTTAGTATTTGATATTAATTTCAAGATAATACCTCTACGCATTTCTGAGAAAAAATATATCGACAAACGGGCAACTAAGGGGTCCTATAGTGGTCAAGATTTTCCTTTTGCTGTACGGAATCCTAAAAACAATTAAAAAAATATATTAGATTATCAGATTGTAAATAAATATAGTGATAAACCAATTACAAATAGCCCTCATTTTCTTTTAATGATCTCCTTCAGGAAAATTTTTAAGTGTCTTAGTAACAGTTAGATTCTTCAAAGTATCTTAAATAATAAAGCACTTAGTCTTGAAATAAATTACCATTAAATTAACATTTAGGAAGGAAAAAAGCGACATGAAACTTGTAGGTCAAACGATATATAAGAATCCCAGAGGAATCGCCTAAATCCGTCGTAAATATCTCTAGATCGGCTGAGAACTGAAGTTATTGTGCACACGCCCTTATATTTTACGCACTACAGATAAATCTAAGGTTTGTGGTAAAATGTACCGTGACATTATTTAGTTTTTTTTTTTATTTTCAACCCCACCTAGAATGATGTTATATTTATATAGATACGGCATCAACCCATAATCATGTTGGGATACGGATCTCCCCTCAATCGAAAGTGTTTAGAGCATACTCCACCACGCTGCTCAGCTGCGGGTTGGCGTAGGCCAGTGTTTTCTAGCCGCCCAAAGGCCACTTACTTTGGCTTAACGTCTGTTATCTGGTGACAATAGCCGGGACTGACAACTTAACGTGTTAACGACGTTGCTTAACTTGCGTGATCGATTAGACGCTTTGAGCTCCTCTGGATATGAGCATATGGCATATTCATACTAAATTGCGTCAGGAAACGGTTCCTGCTGAGGTCGGGGCAATAGACTATAGCTATCCTTATCATATCAGTGATTTAATATACTTGCTATCGCTTTTCCTCGCCGAGCGAAAATGGGGACATTTTTTCTTGCAAAATTATGAAATTAAGGTTCGTGTTAAAATCAACTTTCTTGTGTTCTTTCGTGTGATGAGATTACATACATACATTTTGTATCAAAGCCCAGGCTTTAATTATTTTATCAAGATAAATTTGGAATTTTCAATATACAGAAGACGGCATCTTTAACTATTTCAATCAATTGTGAGGTAAAACAATTTGGCTCACTTTTCGGTTGTGCCTTTTTAAGGCTTATTTATAGAAATATAACTTCATTAGTGATATAAGTAAAGTTAAACAAGCATACAACTCGCCTGATGGTACCCGCGGTAAGGCGGTAACTGCTTTTACCGCCTTACCGCAGCCTGTTTATGCCTGCATGCGTATTATCACACGCGCCGACCTTGTAAAACCCTCTTCACTGCCTTTTCAACCGACTCCAAAAAAGGAGGAGGTTCTCAATTCGACTGTACTTATTTTTTTTTATGTGTGTTACTTAATTACTCCGTGATTTCTAAAACCAATTTGAAAAAACTTTTTAATTTGAAAGAGTATACTTCCAGATTGGTCCCATATTTTTTTCATCATCATCATCAGCCTTTATCTACCCGCTGTTAGGTGTGTTATTTCATTACTCCGTCATTTATAAACCGATTTGAATAAAACTTTTTTTATTTGAAAGAGTATACTTCCAGATTGGTGCCATATTTTTTTCATCATCAGCCTGTATCTACATTATAAATGTAGAGTAATCTTTGGAGTCGATTTTTTTTTGTTATAATTATTAAAGAACCTCATGCTGTAGTCTCCTGGCAAACCTCGGCAGCCAGCTCATACTACAGCTTGGTAGTACGTGGGAAAAAACCTCTCTGGAACCGCGAATTACATAATCAAATCGGGCCTAATTTGTGAAGAAAATTCCCTGTTTTGTGTAACAATTAATAATTAATAGTTGATTTCGTCCATCTTTATTTATAATTATGGGCTTAAAAGTCAGCTTTAAATAGGTAGATGAATGTTTAAGTAAGGACGGGCGCGGCGCGTGAACCTCGGCTGTTTTAATTTTAATTTTTCTACAAAGGCACATTTCCAGCGGATGCTGCCTCTAATTAAACCGAGCGTATTCTGACCACACAGAGATACATGTAGCATCTGATATAAAACTTTGCTAAAAATGTATTTTAAATCAGCGAATGCAAAGCTAATTGCACGTAATACATTTCCAAAAATTGATCTTAGGTTAAAGTTATTGACACACATCTTCTGCTTTTTTTTTATACTACGTCGAGCGGCAGACAAACATACGGCCCGCCTGATTTGAAGCGGTTACCGAAGCCATATTAACGCTCGCAACATAAAATATAGCTCATGCGTCGCCACCCCCGCTGCCAAAGCAGCTTCTCCTTCCTTTCTGGTGACCTCACTCACTCGCAGGAACACAACAACCCTCAAGGGAATTGTTATTTGGCTGCGGTATTCTGTGAGGTGGAGGTACATTCCCCAGTCGGGTAGCTTACAATTACGCTCCCTACCTCTCTTTTGGCCAGAACTTCGTCAGTCAGCAGGGTGCACCGCGTGCAGGTGAAGTTGGCTTTGGTTCAAAGATGTTGGTGAACCAGTTACACCCCGAAATGCTAATGCTTAGTCGATAAAGCTCCAGGTTTTCTTCCAGCTGAGCTAAGCACAATTACCAACAATCTAAACAGTAATAATCATTTTCGCATTCAAATATCCAATAGTAATAGGCCTCAGCTTCGGCGGTAAGGTCGCGCAGCGAGAGTTTAGGCGAAAACAGTAGTCTTGTGCTTAATCGGACACTCATAGGTGCGCACTGTAATAGCAAACCCCGGCCACTCCATACAAAAATGGCGCTTTTGCATGTAGTAACCAAATGACGTCTGTACACATGCCTATGTTTGAGTGACGTTCTCTAGGGCTGACATTATTCAATTGTTAGTCAGACATGTAAGGGGGTGTAAGTGGTTCATCAACATCTTTGAGTCAAAGTCAATCTCACCTGCACGGGGTACACCCTGCTGACTGACAGACGAGGCTCTTACGAAAAGAGAGGTAGGACATAGCGTATTTTTTAAGCAGCCCGACTGACGAAGTACCTCCTCCACCTCACAGAATACCGCAGTGATATAAATAAATATTGTCAGACAAATTACACAGCGCCATCTGGCCCCAAAGTAAGCGAAGCTTGTGTTATGGGTACTAGACAACTGATAAACATACGTAAATACACTTTTGACGTGACAACGTCTTATAAATTGGTTAGCCGGGTGACACTTCAAGAAACGCGCTCACGTTATGCGCTCACAATGAGAGCGAGTGAGAGGCACGCGTCCCTTCTAAGAGCGAGAGAGACAGACATAAAAAGTGAAAGGCATGCGTCCCTTCCACTCGAAAACATTTTACCACTCAAAGTCGTTGTCACGTAAAACTTTCGCCCGTATACCGACTTTACAGGCAACCAATTTTATTTTTTTTGTAAATACATACTTATGATACATAGAAAACACCCAGACCAAGACAAACACACATGGTCATGCACACAAATGTTTGTCCCGTGTGGGAATCGAACCCACGAGCGTTGGTGTCGAAGCCGCGTCATTGACCGCTACGCCTATTTATAAAAATAACAATTTCCTTGAGGGTTGTTGTGTTCCTGCGAGTGAGTGAGGTCACCAGAGAGGATGGCAGCGCGCGAGCGATATTTAATGTTGCGAGCGTTAATATGGTTACGGTAACCGCTTTACATCAGGTGGGCGTAGTGAAGAAAAAAAAACGTGTGACACTCGGGGACTGCCGCGGTAAAGCTATTGCATAGCATTTTTTATCAACTAATGCTCGTTTGCTCGTTCATCCATCCATCCATATCCATTCATCTATCCATCCATTCATCCATCCATCCATCCATCCATCTATCCATTCATCCACCCATCCACCCATCCATCCATCCATCCATCCATCCACCCATCCACCCACCCATCCATCCATCCATCCATCCATCCACCCACCCATCCACCCATCCACCCATCCACCCATCCATCCACCCATCCACCCATCCATCCATCCATCCATACATCCATCCATCCATCAATCCATCCATCCATCCATCCATCAATCCATCAATCCATCCAACCATCCATCCATCCATCAATCCGTCCGTCCGTCCGTCCGTCCGTCCGTCCGTCCGTCCGTCCGTCCGTCCGTCCGTCCGTCCGTCCATCCATCCATCCAAATTGTTTTTTTTTTTACTTTCCATGTGTTGAGTCACCCATCCACTGCACAAATAACTCTCATCTTTTACATACTCGCATATTATTCAGAGAATAAAATACAAGCGACGTCAATTCGTACGTTGTGGCATTCCTTGCGAACGGTTCCAAATCGGTTCCATAGGGGAGGTGAGGTCGACTAGTGAGAGCGGCAGAGAGTGTCCATACTGTACGTTAGTACTATTACTTATACTGTGGTAATAGTACAGTCCGATTAATGTACTAGTACACCTTAATAGTACTATTAGTACCTATTAGTACTCAGAAATATAGCCGTTAATATAATCATTTAACAATGTAAATTTGGTAAATAAGCACTATACAGCGCTGTATAAGATTTTCTATGAATAAAACACGCGGCGCTGAAAGCGATTTCTACCAGTGCAGTGTGCTTACCTCCTATCTCGCTTACTCTTACGATAACATTATATGCAAGACGCTTTATTCTTTGTCTCTCGGACAGACCACAGACAAGTATTTCGGGCTTGGATAACCTAGTACACTGTACGAATAGTCCGATTAGTTCCGAATAAGAGTTCGCGTTTGGTAACGTTTCTTTTAGTACAGTGTCAAGTACCGTCACCTATTAGTACATAGTACATGTACTACTCAAGACTAGAAAACAGTACTCACACAGACTCAATTCTGGCGCCATAAAATATGCGCAAGTGTACCACAGTCCTCTATCCTGCGCGATGTTTTGTCAGGTGACGGCTTCCAGCTCCTGAAGGTCTGCTTCTACAGCATCTTTACGATCCATTCATCGATATTTAGGCGGTCCAACCGGTCGTCGACCAGGGACCCTACCGCTGAAGCTGAAGCTGATTACGATCGGATTTTTTGATTGCAATAATCAAAGTTCATCTTAGATTTATGCTACTTCTGTTTAGCTTAGCTGGTAGAAACGATGGAGTTCCGCCGACTACGCTGAAGGTGTATGGCAATAACTTACGCGTAAGACCTATTTTTCAAATCAAAATATTCGGTGGTAATCGGCTTCAGCTTCGGCGGTAGGGCCCCAGATGAGCGGCCCTTATTTTACAGAAGGAGGGTTATGTTTTTCGAGAGTATGTATGTATGTATAATTGTTTGGCACGCTCTACAGCCTGAACGGCTGGATGGATTTTAGCTTGAGAGGTGTCGTTAGATTCGTATTTGCTGTGAGAGTGGCATAGGCTACATCAAATATAAAAAAAAAACAATTTGGCGGCTGTGAGCCGCAAAATTGTTGTTGCAGTATTTTTTTTTTCTTCCAAATATATCGATATGGGTATCAAAATAAAGGTCTCGATGACCTGATTTCAAATATATATTTTATATATTATTATATAATAAATAAATAAATAAATATTGTTAGACAAATTACACAGCGCCATCTAGCCCCAAAGTAAGCGAAGCTTGTGTTATGGGTATTAGACAACTGATAAACATACGTAAATACATTTTTTTTTGTAAATACATACTTATGATACATAGAAAACACCCAGACTAAAACAAACAGACATGTTCATGCACACAAATATTTGTCCTATGTGGGAATCGAACCCACGAGCGTTGGTGTCGAAGCCGCATCATTGACCGCTACGCCACCGAGCTCGTCGATATTAGTTTTGCCTGCGGCTTTGCTTGTATGGAATTATATTATTGTTACGCGTGATTAATAAATCTGTTGTAGGCGCAGTCGGGTTTTTGATTTTTTTAATTAACTTATAACTTGTTCGAGAGTATGTATGTATGTATGTATAATTGTTTGGCACGCTCTGCAGCCTGAACGGCTGGATGGATTTTAGCTTGAGAGGTGTCGTTAGATTCGTATTTGCTGTGAGAGACACTGGGTACGTCAATATAAAAAAAAAACAAAATGGCGGATTTTTGGTGCCAAGTTCAAATGCAAATGCGCGCCGCAGTCTGGACGGCTCGATGGATTTTAGCTTGAGGGGTGTCTTTAGATATGTATTTACTGTGATAGCGCAATTGCATATATCAAAATAAATAAAACTAAAAAACGGTAATTTAAAAAACTAAGAAACCCGACTGCTTTTCTGTGTAATTTGGAAATGAAAAACCCCTAAAACAAGAAAACATGTAGCAGTCGGGACCCGCCATGTGCTCTAAATTCACTAAGCCTCCATTTCTAAAATGGGTCCCGACTGCTACATGTTTTCTTGTTTTAGGGGTTTATCATTTCCAAATTACACAGAAAACCAGTCGGGTTTTTTTAGTTTTTTAAATTACCGTTTTTATTTCTCTTCATGACGATTCGATCTTCCTACAGTCTTTCAACGGGGCTTAGCTAGTGAAGGCGGTTTGATTTTATTTGGCCATTAATATTTGGCTCAACAACTAGTTCAAAATATAGAAAATTGCAATCTTAAATTTTATTAGTCAGTAGTAAAATTTAGAAGAAATGAACGTGAGAATGTTTATACATTCTCCCGTTCTTTACTTTTAAATTTTTGTCGGTAGAATGTTGAAATAATTAATTCTGTAAAAGACTCTAGACTGAGAGAAGAGTTTACGAGATGAAACAAAACTTTAGTTCTTCAAACTAGCCCCGCTGTAAAGATCCGCCCACCTGCGGAACATTAAGTGCCGCAAAATAATGAACCATTAATTCGGGACCAGAAGAAAGTTAGTGCCCCGCAAACACATATAACCGGGAAGAGTTACAGTGCCGACCGTAAAACCGTTTTACACTGCCGTCTTTACTACTTCCACCTTGGCACAGGTAATACCTGAGTCGGTAGATACTGCCAGTGCATAATTTTAATAAGGATATTTTGTTATATTAAACATATTTATTTATGTACTAGTGGCTTGCTCTCACTTCACTTCGATGAAGCCTATAGTTTTTGCACATAAATATCAATACACGATGTTTTTACTTCCACGATACACGATGTTTGGGCTCCCATACAACAAACGTGTTTTTTTTGCCGTTTTTATAGATAATGATACGGAACCCTTCGTGCGCGAGTCCGACTCGCACTTGGCCGGTTTTTTTATTACAAGCTTTCATTTAAATTCACCATAGTGTTTGTAATCAAATCTTGCAACTTAAATTTGATCCACTTCCCTGTGTCTGTTTTAATCCAATATGTAATATGAATTTCATATTAACACCTATGTTAGGGTTATCAAACGAAAGAACTTGATGAGTGAAACATAGTAAGTATTCTCTCTCTCTCTAGTTCTTTTACATTATAACTAATATATTTTTTATTATTATTGCCCATTCTTGTTCTATTTACTGTTAGTATCAGTCAATATGTATCAGTTTTCTGCATTCCCAAAAAATTCACAGGCAAATAGTAGCTAAATGTATACAGACGGACTTAATGTTATAAAAGCATTCTTGTTCACTCGACCTTAGGGTGAAGGCATAGTGGGTGCTCACATTTATTCATTGGTGACTCTACTCGTAGTTAGCGTATGTAATCGCCATAATAACCAAGTTACTGACTTACATGACGGAGAAACAGAAAGTATCGATATTAATTTCATTACCTAGTAAGAGCCCATTTAGAATTACATAGCACATAAATATTTCTCCTCGTAATAATACCTTATTTCTTTATAACTGTAAAAAAATTACTGTAATTTCTACTAATAAAATTCAAATTACTTATATTAGAATCATAAAAATCCATTGAAAACAGTAAATTTTACAAGCAAACTTCCTAAATAGTTGAAAACAATTAAAGACGGAAGTTTCTCATATCGATAAAAGTTTTCTAATAAATTTTTGTTGTAACTTTGTTCAAAAGTTGTTTCATTAAGATTCTCGAGTTTCCAAGCCAAAAATTCTGAATATTATCCGTGCCTTACATGAAGATAAAATATTAATATTGTTTATATTAAGCCCTCGAGCGATGCTGATAGAGAAATATTCCAAAACTTAATAAGCTAGCCAATATGTTTTTGTGTGGGAAACATTCATCTTTTATTATTATTTTAAAGCATACTGAAAGTTTTTGGACTCTAATAAATAAGTAACTATGCTAACTTACTGCTGCGGCGCAACGACCCAAAGTGGATCTTGGCCTCCGAAACCAGATAACGCCACGCCTTTCGATCCTTAGTCAACTGTCGCTAATTGCTCACTCTGAGGTTCCGCAGGTCCGTGAGCACCTCGTCACTCCAGCGGTACCTCGGGCGCCCAATCTGTCGGCTACCACTTGGTCGTCCCATGTAGGCTCTTTTTACGGCACTATCCTCCCCCATTCTCCCTACGTCCAGTGCTATTGGGCTCGGACACTAAGTCTTCTTCACCCCTTTTTTTTTTTATTTTTAAAACCGCTTAACTGAATCATTTAAGGGGACGCTTTCTATAATTCAGTTAATCAGTTTTAGAACTTAAATTAGAGCGAAAAATAATGCTAATGGTAAAGGAACAGATACCTGGGAATAAATAAAATAATTCCGATATGATGTGCGATGACTTATCGATGAGTCATATGGAAAACATCCATATAAAACATGATGCCACTCATTTTATTAACGAAGCATCACATTGGCGGATGGTCATGCGTGTAATAAAGACACAGATCTGCGTGTTCACTGCTAAAAACTCAATTTGCCTCGGGTCCATAATTCCAGAGCAAACCCCTTATGATCACCAATAGTATTGGGAATCTTGGCGTTGAGATTTGGAGCGACGTACATTTTCTATGTCACGTAGAAGAGAAAGTCAAACTAGCTGCAAAGAAATTGGGTGTACACCCAGTTTTTTTGGTGAGCGAAGTTGTACTTCAGATCGTTGTTAAAGCCTTCTACTTTACAAAGCATAAGTAAGACAGGACATGGAATAATGTAATTTCTGGAGCATCAAAGTAGTAGCTTGCACTTGCACATTGCGATTTGATTCAGAGTCGAGCTGTGGACGATTGTCGACGATCTCATGGTTATAGACAACGTTAAGCCATAAAAAATGTGAAGATAATTCATATTCTAAAACAATTAATGGATCATTTCACTCAAATATTTATTTTGTTGTTAGAATTTTTCTGGTTTGTATGGGAAATCCACAGGAGTGAGAATGGAAACGAGAAGATTGAGCCACTGCGAAGTATGGGTGGGCCGCCAGTTTGCAATATTTATAAGGATTATAATCATATTAAACAAGTCCTAAGGAATTTATGGTGATACACCTGCTTAATAATATTATTACATTAGTCCTTAGCAAACTTTTCAGTAGATGTATTGCTGCTCTAAAATTACCCACCAAATACATAAATGACTAAATTTTCCGATTATATTTTCATTTTTATTTCTAATTCTTATTCATATGTCACAGATTCAAACTCACTAGCCCCAAAAAATTTAAAGCCATTTATCTCGAAAAGCGTACATTAAATATATGTATCATACTCGTAGCATTTTTAATAAAAATATGTTTTATAAACCCCAAAGTGAAAATAATTTTAGGCTATATGAATCAGCCGAAGAGCGCAATTTCCGAGAAATACTTAAATATATTTCCGTTACCTTAACGGATTGTGGGGATGTGGTATCGCGGTGACATTCTCCCTCTGGTGTTTTTAACCACATTTGCAAGCTTTAATGAATGCCATACTTCGTGCTATATGGATACAAATACGAAGACTTACTGTCAAGCTGTGTAATGAACTGCCTGTCGAGGTTTTCTCAGGAGACCCCATGCTGTACATGGGGTTTTTCAAGAAGGGCGTGAAGAGGTTTTTATAGGATCGGCAACGCGCGTGTGATGCCCCTCAAGTTACAGGCGTTCATAGGCTACGGTAGCTGCTTTTCATCAGGCGGGCCGTATGCTGTTTACCACTTTAGTGGTATAAAAAAATCTAAATGTGAGCAATTATACTCAAAATATGTATATGTAAAAAATTAATGACATATTAAAGTAATATTGCATAATTGAAATTTTGAATTATGCTTTTAAACAAAGTCATTCTGAGAGATTATTGCCTTTACAATATTAATGCCATCATTCTTGACTTCTCATAATTAACTAAGAAAATTACTTTCCAAACAGAAAACGATTCTCAGAAGTTATAATTATGCCAAAAAATTTCTTAACTTTGATGAGTTCAAAATTGTTGTTTTGTTTATGAAGGCAGGGATAATAAACGCGACTTGATCATAATCGCATTGTCAATGTATGTAATTATGAAACAGCTGCAATGGGTGGTGATAAGATTTTTCTCTATCCATTTAAACAATGTCAATGTCATTGTTATGTCATGACTCATGATGTCACTGTGACAAGCACAGAATATTTTTTTTTTTTTTGGCAATGACAGCTAGGTTCAAAAGTGAAGTTCTGTACTTTTAGCTAAAGAATGATTTATTTGTTTTTTCCTTTTGTTTTTTTCTCATCTTTTAATAATAGAAAAAGTTGTTTTCTTATCGGTCACCACGCTCAAAAAGTGTAACTTGAATTAATATCAAAGAAAAAGCAATACTGCATGAATAAAATAAATAAATAAAATTATAATTGCATAAGTTGATACAAAATGCTATGCAATAGCTTTACCGCGGCAGTCCCCGAGTGCCATTTTTTGTATTTTATGTTAAGTATTCAACGTGTTTATTACATATTAATATTCTCTTGCCATGTTGTTATTGTGTAACTGCTGCCGGCGAATATTTGAGACCGGATTCAATTTATTATTATTGTTATTTAATTTAATTTTATCTGCTAACTCTATTATTATCTTTTGGTACGTAGTGTAGTTTAGAGCCATATTGCATTTATGTCAAGCATATCCTCCGATACTGAAGCCGAGTATCTTTCCCTTTCATCCTCGTCCGAGAGTCTGCACAGTGCATCCAGTGAGCCGTTCAATTTACAGTCTTTAGGTAAGAAACTAGATTTACTATTTTCGTCGCTATCCAAAAACTTTAATGTCGTTGATATTAATGCGCAGAGCATAGCTTCTCTTTCCCTCCCTCAAGGGAACCGTTATTTGGCTGCGGTATTCTGTGAGGTGGATGTACATTCCCCAGTCGGGTAGCTTACAATTACGCTCCCTACCTTTCTTTTCGCCAGAGCTTCGTTTGTCAGTCAGCAGAGTGCACCGCGTGCAGTTGAAGTTGGCTTTGGTTCAAAGATGTTGATGAACCACTTACACCCCATATGGTGTGAGTTGAATGCTGGTGAGTGGTGAGTTGACTTCCACAGGGAGGTGTTCTATGTCCCTTCTTTTTTCATTATCTTTTGCTTCCTTTGATTGATTACGATGATGTAGCTTTCTTGGACTCTACTGAAGATTTGCTGGATAAATTGGACCGGACACAAAATCAATGCATACGTTATGTGTTTGGCCTGACAAAAATTCGACCATACCTCCATGTCCCGTGAGCAACTTGGATCCAATTAGAATTCGAAGAAATTTCCACATAGTTACATTTTGTTTAATGTTCTTTTCAATCCTTCTGCACCAGGTTACTTGGAAGAGAGATTTCATTTTCGGGACGTGGATAACCGCTTGCGTTCATGCGGACGACTTTTCTTGGACATACCTTTTTATAATATTCATTTTTGCGGCAAATCCTTTTCTATCCTAGCGGCTAAGCTTTGAAACTCCTTACCATCTGATGTAAAGATGTCCTCTTCTGTGGATTCTTTCAAATCGGCTTTAAAAAGATCCTATGATAAAACCTTGAATTGCTAGTACCAACTATATTGTATTTAATTAATATTACTTAATGTACCTAATATGTTAATTTAATTTATTCTGCGTTTGTAGTCTTATTCCACCCTCGGGATATACATATTTACAGAATCCTCTCAAATATTTAAAAGATGACTGGAAGAAATCCATCCCTTAAAAGGATAAATCCGCCTTTGTACGGCTTTTATTTTATGTAAACTTTTACATGATTGTTTTATCGAGTGCAATAAAGATATTACAAACAAACAAAACTTCATGTCTCAATATGGTAAAGTAAAGTGCGTAATTCATTCATTCTGCAATTTTGCAGATATATTATTGTGTCATTTGATTTGATTAAAGTTTTTTCTCAAGGTGGATGTAAATGTGAACACCATAACTTGTTTGCTCCAAATAAATTTAATAAATAAGATTATTGACATTGAATATTTTATCATCAAAATTTTTATCAATAGAAGAAGTGAGATTTTGTAAACAATAGTTCATTAAATTAACACTCACCTGCGGCAAAAACACAACTAATTATACGCTTTAACTAAAATGGCACGAATATGTTCAGGTTTGCCTTTTTGCAATTTTCTATTGTGTTTTTTTTAATATACGAGAAGGGGTCAAACGAGCATGTGGGTTACCTGATAGAAAGCATGCAGATCACCAACGTCAAGAGGTCGCCGATCCATTGCCAGCCTATACTCCTTCCTTTCTTTCTGGTAACCTCACTCACTCGCAAGAACACAACAACCCTAAAGGGAATTGTTATTTGGCTGCGGTATTCTGTGAGAGGAAGGTTCTTCCCCAGTCGGGCAGCTTAACAAAAACTGGCGAAAAGGTAGGTAGGTAGGAGGTAGGGCATAGGCCCTACCTCTCTTTTCGCCAGAGCCTCGTTTGACAGTCAGCGGGAGGTGCAGGTGAGATTGGATTAGGTTCAAAGACGTTGATGAACCACTTCCACCCCAAAATGATATGATATGTGCAATAAAGCTTAAATAAATAAAATGACAATAACCGCGGGAATTAACGCGATCATGCATGTAAGGTATTTTTCATACCTTTATTATTGCCTGACGTTTCGACCAGGTTGCACCGGCCGTGGTCACAGGCTGACTGAGTGAGTGACTGAGAGAATCAGCTTGTGACCACGGCTACTGGTGCAACCTGATCGAAACGTCTGGCAAATAATAGAGGTACGTGGTTATTATAATTTTAATCATGCAACGCGAAAGTTTAAAAGTTATTAAAATGAATAATATTTTTACTTTTGTTTTACATGTAAGAAAAGTACCTGAAATACGTAGTAATTTGTCTAAAATTCGTCACCCGTCAAACCATAATAAAAGACCAATAACGTTTATAACCTTAGTATCCCCTCAAGCAAGAATTATAACCGCGCGCCTCCTCAGGCGTGATATTAAATTGTGTTCTAGTGGCCACGTCGAAATATCTTTGTTAAACAGAGCGTGAGAGCGCACCGCGTACTTTTTCATTCTGAAATTATTACGTAAAACCGCGAACACATAAACATAGTGCTTTCAGTATTTGGATTGTCTGCTTTAAATATTGAATGAGAAACGTTGTGGAACGAAAAACCAATGTGAGCTAGCGTTTGCTGTTTTTACATAAAACAAATAAATATTTAAAACACTACAAAATACAAGCACCTTGTGTGATTTGTTTTCTTTATTATAACCACCGCCCAAGCTGAAGCCGATTATTATCGGATTATTTGATTGCGAAAAACAGACTTCCTTTAAATTTATGGTACTTGTGTTTAGATTAGCTGGGAGAAGCCGTGAAGCTCTACCGACTAAGCTGAAGATGTTTGTGAATAACTAAAACGTAAGTCCTATTTTTAGAATCAAAATATTAGATGGTAAACGGCTTCTGCTTCGGCGGTAGGGCCCCAGCAGTTGCTCGTGACTTCGTCCGCATGGCCTTTCATATATATATATATATATTATAAATAGGGAATGGACATTTGTGACGTCCATTCCCTATTTTACCCCGTTAAGGTAAATTACTTGAAAATAGGATATGTTGTAAATGATTATTAATTTAATTAGTTGTTTCGGCCAACTTGCCTATAATATTTAATATTATATATTTTTTTAACTAATTAAATGCGGCCAGCCCTTGGCCACAATCCCAGAAAATTGTCGGGAAAATTAATATAGGTAATTAATTATATTTTTAATTTTTTCTATGTATTTTATTATAATTTAAGGTTTTAATCTAGTTGTATTAATTTTATTTTAAGATATTTATAAATAATTATAGTTTTATAACGTAATTAATCTAATTAAATTAATAATAATTTAATAAGTTTAGCATTATCAAAAAGATCCGAATTTCAACTTCAACGATGGACTGCTATGCCTTGTTAATTACTTAATAGGTAGATGGCGCCACACTGTGACTCACGCAGTAAAGTATACAATGCAAAAATTCGTCGCCAACACAAACCTTCCTGGTAGCTCAGTTGGAAGAGCACTCGACCAGTCATCGAGATGTCGTGGGTTCAAATCCTACCTAGGCGGGGGAGGTGAATTTTTCATTTTCAAAAATATTTATAATGATGTAAATGCTTTCAATTATGATAACCATTAGGTTGGGTTATCTTAGTTGAAAGCATCACAATGTGGCGCCATTTACCTCTTAAGTAATTACACTACTAAACAAGGCATAGCAGTACATCGTTGAAGATGAAATTCGGCTATTTGTGAAATGGTTACAACCATCTCATAGTGCGATTCAATAATTGAATAGATTGCTTATTCATACCAATGAATAAGCAACTCTATTCCATTTGAAATAGAGTGGCTTATCAATTGGTATGAATCTAATAAGAGATGGTGGTAAGGGGGCTGTACCCAAAGTTGATTCGTAAACCTAAACGAGGATTCCTCGATGGTCAACAGCACCACAGATTCGAAATATAATTCTTGTAAATACATTTAATTGTGAAAATAACAAAAGTCCATGGCATAGCTACAGCTTTTTTCTTTTCAGATCATTTCAACAAGCTTATTTACAAACATCTTTTTACTATTACCTAATATTATTATTTGGAGTGTAAGTGGTTCATCAACATCTTTGAAGCAAAGCCAACTTCATCTGCAGGCGGTGCACCCTGCTGACTGACAAAAGAGGCTCGGGCGGCATAGATTATTTACCCGACTGGGTAAGAGCCTCTACCTTACAGTATACCACAGTCAAATAACAATCCCGTTGAGGGCTGTTGTGTTCCTGCGAGTGAGAAAGAAAGGAAGGAGTATAAGGCTGGCAACGGATCGGCGACCGCTTGACGTTGCTAAGCTCTATGGGCGGTGGTGATTGCTTTGCATCAGTTGACCCACATGCTCGTTTGCCTCCCCTCTCATTTACAAAAAATTGTTAGCTATCATTAAATTTAAAAGCATAATTTATAATTATTTAGTATGTATTTATGCGTATGATTGCCACAGTCATGATTTCACATTGAATAAAAGATTTGATTTGACTCCAAGCTTGTAATTCGTTGCGCCTGCATTTCGTCCAATCACGATGAAGCACGCCACTCTTCAAGAATGGTGGAAGTGGAGAGGAGGGCGTCAACTTCATTCCAAGCGAAGCAAGCATCAGGCATTCGACACCGAGCGCTCGTACAGAAAACACGTGTGTGAAATAAACGATCTCAACTGTCAGTATTACAGTTAAGCTACTCCTAGGAATAAAGTGAATACCAAGCAACGTCAAGAGTTTCATTACTTTGAACAACCACTAACAAAATATATTTATTTATTTGAAGATACAACAAAATTAATATAAATTTGATAATATATAATCTAATATATTTACCATAATTATTATTTATGGCAAATCAATATATAAATAGACAGTCTGTCAGAACCTGTAGACGTACGATATAATTTTCTCACCTGCAAAGCTATGCGAATAGTTGGGATAAAGCCACTTATGAAACATTTTACAAAGAGCCAAATATTCAAGAACTATGTCCTTAGTTAACCTAGACTTAATATCATTTAATAGATAGCTCAATTTAACATCCAATCGTCGGGTCAAACAATGTTCAGCAGATTTATCACATAATAAGCGATAATGCCGGTGATCGATTATGCCTCGTGTCGTTGCCAGGAGGCGCTCTATCAATCAACCTTTTTGTCAAGGCTGCCTCATTGTTTTCTTGTCTAACCCTACTAATGTTATCTTTGCCTTATAATGTGCGGCAGTTCTGTTTTGTTTGGTTTATTATTATTGAGTAATATTTGGGAAGTACATATGCTTATGGCCGTGTGGTTTGCGGCAGACTAGAATAGAATCACTCCGTTTCTTTCCGTGGATGTCGTACAAGGCGACTAAGGGATATACATTATCAAATATCGAATAGGCCTCCCCAACCAGTTTAGCCAGCGTGGGGAGTGTAGGACAAATCCCCCTGTCTGGAACGGACGAGAGAGGGTCGTGGTCCTGTACTGGAGACTAAAATGGACCTGATGATGATGACATATGCTTAAGTACATGCACATCTGACGAGTAAATGATGGCAAATGGATGAAATACCTTCCTGGTATTAGAGTAGAGGCCGCGGGTAGGACGACGAAGCGTTAGACGTCCTCCTTCTAGATGGTCCGATGGCCTTAAGAAAGCGGTTGGATGCGGAAGGCGGAACATCGTATTTGATGTAAAGCATTGGAGAAGTCTTTTATCCAGCAATGGTTAGATACAGGCTGATGATGATGATGCTTAAATACTGCATTGCTGCTTGCTGTTTCGTTAACTTACCTTCCGAAACAAAGTTCCTCATATAAGAAACTAGCTTCAACCCGCGGCTTCTCTCCGCGTGAATACAGTACATGAATAAAAAGTATCGTGTGTATTATTCCAGAACATATACTATATATATGCCAAATTTCATACAAATCCATTCAGCCTTTTACCCGCTAAGTAGTAACAAATATCCATACATACATAATATCCTCAAACTTGCACATTATGTTATTAGTAGGAAATTATCCAAAGAACGCCTGCAATCGCCATTACTTGACTCACCTATTCTTTTTTATATATATGAGAGGGGGGGGGGGGGGGGGGGGCAAGCAAACATGTGAGTCACCTGATGGAAAGTAATCACCAACGCCTATAAAAATCAGCAACACAATGGGGTCGCCATCCATTGCCAGATTTTTAAGGGAAAATTGACTCTATTCTTGAAGGCTCCCATGTCGTATTTTTATTTTATTTGATCTATTCCATTTGATAAAGACCAACGATTCTATCAAAACATTGAGCTCCATAGTGAGTTATATGTTTAAATCTACAGTCTACAGACCAAATCAATTTGAGCAACTGTCTGATTCCCTATGTAAATATTCAGAACCAATCCGTCAGCCGCAGATCAACTGAAATCGCTAATTGTAACCGCCGCCACCGCATCCAATTATTTATGAATTATGTCGGAATTGCCGTTTAGGGTTAAATACCTAAAGTACACGAGTATTTGTTGATATATGTAGGCTATTCATCAACATCATCAAACTGTATGCATTGCTGGATATAGATGCTTTCCACCAAATGAGATCCTCCTCTTTTCGCACCATGACGCTTCCGGTATGCTTTCATGTAGGTATGTATGGGTTCATAATCATCATCATCAGGTCATTTTAGTCTCCACTACAGGAGCACGACCCTCTCTCTTCCGTCCCAGACAGAAGGAGGATTTGGCCTACACTCCCCACGCTGGCCAGACGAGTTGGGGAGGCCTGATCGATGTTTTATAATGTATATATATATATATATATATATATACATATATATATATATATAATCTTACCGATTTGAGAGAACAAATACAAGTAGCGTCCCTTGCTAGAAGTTTTCCACCTTTCTTACTATTCGGACAGCGATAGAATAGAATAGAATATAATTTATTTGCATTAAATATGGTAACAATTTGATGGTATAATCCAAAGTATAGGACACACGCTTAGTAAAAAATACATTTGTTTACTTCGATTGCGTTTACATATCTCCAAGAAAGTGGCACAATATTTAAAATAATTTCAATAATATTAAATAAATATTAAAAATGGATGTCAAATCGAGTTCCTTCAATATTCAGTGAATGTCGCTATTGTATCAAATTACGTATGTCAGAAATTATATTACAAATTATAATACATCAGAATTAAATTGTCAAAAAATTATCTTGAAAGCATCTCAGAATTATGTCTAATATAATAAAATACATGTCATAAGTTGCATAATATTTATAATTAAAGTTGTTTAAAAAGAAGCGATCTTTCAAGTACATAATAAATAGGTTGTAATAATCTAGGTATTTTATCACGATCATGCATTTTTAGAAAATCAGGGACTATGTTTTTACATGTATAGTAAGTACAATGACACGCCATTGATTCATCTGTGAGGGGAAGTGAGGTCAATACGAGAGAGCGGCACGGAGTGGACATATTGTACGTAGTACTACTAGGCCGAATTCTAGCCCACTGGGCCGAAATCGAGGTTGACTGGAGCGAAAAGATTCGCTGAGTGTATGCTTTCCATTGATTTTAATGGAAAATGTATTTGATGATCATTCCTCAAGGACATGATCGATCTAAATTTTTTTTCGACACAAACCTCAAGCATGTCGTAGTCTTTGATTGCGACAAGTTTCATCAAAATCGGTTCAGTGGTTTTGGAGCCTATTAATTTCCAAAAGTGACTTTTCGGCGTATATGTATAAGCGTTCCGCTCGCTCCACTCAATTAATACATAAAAAAACGAGTTGCACTCCGGGAGTGCCGGCAGAAGTGAAAACTTGATCATTTGCGTTGTGCATTTTTTAATATTTTAGAATGGTTAGGGAATAATTTCGCACGAATTGCTTTATTTATCAGTATCAGTATAAAAGTACTATCATTTATGTGGTAAAAAATACAATATTCATTTATTGCGCTATTGTACACAAATATGACAATTTATATTACATTAAAAATAAACAGCAGGAGCAGGCATACATTTTAGCCGCGCGGTAGCAAGAGAGGGGGATATTACTTCCTCTCCTACGCCGCGCCGGCGGCCGTCTACTCTCCCTCCGTCATACGAATTTTTGATCAGGTCACATGTCCTGATGCGAGTTTAACATTTTTTACCTTTCCCAAAACGTACACAACGCCGCTAAAGAAGTTTTCGCTTCAAAAATATACATATAAACATATTGCACGGCTAAAAATCAAAATTGCTTGCAAAAGACAGTATACTTAGGTATTATAAGTAGGACATGTTATAATTGCCCTACATATGTTGGACAAGGAAGGTAATCAGTTTAAGCTGCAAACACACAAACTTGTATGGCGGTTCCCCCGAGACGCCGCAATGCAGGAGTGCAGTTTGAATCTTCAAGTGCAGATAGTAATTGTGCACGGAATTAGATCCAACATATTTGAATTTACTGCTCTTACGAGATATTTGGTACCTACTTCTTCTGCCCTGAATTATCCCGGCAAAGGTACAAAATTAAGAAATATTTTAATATGTACGGAACCCTAAAAAAGATGATATTCCAGACCATACAGGTATGGAATATCATATTTTTTAGGGTTCCGTAACCAAAACGTACGGAACCCTTCGTCCGCGAGTCCGACTCGCACTTGGCCAGTTTTTTAATACTTTACCGCCCGACTGGAGAAGTACCTCCACCTCACAGAATATCGCAGCCAAATAACAATTCCTTTAAGGGTTGTTGTGTACCTGCGAGTGAGTGAGGTCACCAGAAAGAAAAAAAGGAGTAGGTATAGGCTGGCAACGGATCGGCGAGACCTTGGTGTTGCTGATCTCCATGGGCGGTGGTGATTGCTTTCCATCAGGTGACCCACGTGCTCGTTTGCCACCCTCTCATATAAAAAAAAACGACAACTTTGGTTCTCTGTCGAATTTCTTTGCTTCGGAATCGGTCAATTAGAGAAACCTCGAGCTTAGCTCTCTTTAAGTTCAACGTTATTATTATAACCATTTATTAACTTATTTATACATCGTCGTCGTTCGCTATTATATATATATCACTGCTGGGATACGAGTCTCCCCTCAATCGAAAGGGGTTTAGAGCATACTCCACTGCTGCTCAACAGCGGGTTGGCGGAGGCCAGTGTTTTCAAGCCACCTGACTTGGCTTAACGACTGTCATCTACGAACAACAGCCGGGACCGACGGCTTAACGCGCCCTTCAAAACACGGAGGAGCTCATTTTGAGCTCCTCCGTGTTTGAAAATAAACCCATCCATGGAAAGGCTACGGCCGACGTTGCTTGACTTGCGGGTTCGATTAGAGTGACACGCGCATCGACGCCATTGAGCTACTCATTTACTTATTTATCACTTATTTATTTATTATTTGTTTATAAATAAATATACCTGTACATATTACACACGGCCATCTAGTCCCAAACTAAGCAAAGCTTGTACTATGGCTACTAGATAACTGATATTATACTTAAATACATTTTAATTGTAAATACATACATATAATACATATAAAACACTCAGACCCAGACAAACAGACATGTTTATGCACACAAATATTTGTCTTATGCGGGGATCGAACCCGCAACCTCGGAGTCAAAGTGGCCATTGATAACCATTCGACCACCGAGCTCATCTGTTTTTTACTAATGGTTATTACTCGCCGTGTGGTTTCCGGCAGACTAGAATAGATTCACTCCGTCTCTTCCCGTGGATGTCGTATAAGGCGACTAAGGGAAATACATTATCAAAAATCTATCAGGCCTCCCCAACCCGTTTGGCCAGCGTGGGGAGTGTAGGCCAAATCCTCCTTCCGTCTGGGACGGACGAGAGAGGGTCGTGCTCCTGTAGTGGAGACTAAATTGACCTGATGATGATTACTAATGTTTAATACTAATGGTCTTCAAGCATTGGTGTACAGAGAGGATATGAATCTTTCCAACAGCTGCCTAGCCCAATCGAATGGGTCTATCGATCTCATTAGGTGATATTACCACGGCCAAGCTGTTTGGTCTGTCCGAGATTGACACTGAGTAAAACACAGTTTTATCTGCCGAGTAATTGATGGCAGATGGGGGAGGAAGGTATTAGAGTGGAGACCGCGGGTAGGACGACGAAGCGCTGGACGCCCTCCTTCTAGATCAGGGGTTCTAGTGGTCCGTGAGAGCTAAATCAAGGTCCGTGACACAGAATTATAATGTAAGAGATTGAGCAATACTAAACCAAATATTGTATTCTCGAGATAAAGAGTAGTTGGGTCTCTATATTGAACAGGGACCTGGAAGCGGTCCACGAACAAAAAAAGGTTGGGAACCGCTGTTCTAGATGGTCTGATGACCTTAGAAAAGCGGCTGGATGCGGAAAGCGATGGATCGTATTTGGTGGAAACCATTGGGGAAGGCGTCCAGCAGTGGCTGATGATGATGAGTTCATAACTATTCCTATTCATCAATGTTCATGTACTTACCAACGCTATATATATATATGTATATACTGTCATCTGATGACAACAACCCTATCGGGCTCCTCCATGCTTCGGAGGGCACGTTAAGCCGTCGGGGCTTAACGTGCCCTCCGATACATCTGGTACCAGGCTTACATCTGGTAACGTCGCTTACTCGCATAAGAATACAATCCTCAAGGGCATTGTTATTTGGCTGCAATATTCTACGACTACACAGACTCTATAGATTAATTATGTATTTTGTACCAGAAATTTGCAATTGTAATGTTCAACGTAATTCTACCGACCGGTTTCGCCGCTAAGGCATTATCAAGGTAAGCAGATGGTGTTTGTGTTTCTACTCTACTGTACAAGTGCTTTATTATAACATTATGATAATACCAAGTTCCACCAAGTGCCAACAATCAACAGTATCAACTTTGCAATTTATAGTTTTACAATTTATTTGTAAGTTCAAAAATGAATATAGCAGTGTATTTCACTCTTGCTGTAACAGTTAAATCGCTTTACCGTTCAATAAACGGGCTAACAGCAGCGGACAGTAAAAACCGGTAAATTCCCAATGCACCTGACAGTGCACCGCAATGCAGTTCACACCGAGGTTGATTACCCATCGTGACCAACTCATTACATACATACCTTATAAGTATTATTACAATGCAGAATTCTGCTAATATTATAAATGTGAAAGTTTGTGAGGGTGTAAATGGCTCACTATGATCTTAAGAGCCAAAGCCAACCTCGCCTGCGCGTGGTTCACCCTGCCGACTAGCGAATTAGGCTGTGGTAAAAAAGAGGTAGGGTACAGCGTATTTGTAAGTGCCCGAGTGGGGATGTATTTCCCTCTCACAAAATACCGCAGCTAAAATAACAATTCGTTGCAGCGTTGTTGTTTTCCTGGGACTAAACGAGGTCACCAGAAAGAAAGGAAAAAAAGTATGATTGTTTAGCACCCGACGTAGTATAAAAATTGGTTGCCTGTAAAGTCGGTATACGGGCGAAAGTTTTACGTGACAACGACTTTGAGTGGTAAAATGTTTTCGGGTGGAAGAGACGCATGCCTTTTTATGTCTGTCTCTCTCGCTCTTAGAAGGGACACGCGTCCACGACACGCTTACAATGAGAGCGAGTGAAAGGCACGCGCCTTTCACTCGCTCTCATTGTAAGCGCATAACGTGACCCAGTTTCTTGAAGTGTCACCCGGCTAACCAATTTATAAGACGTTGTCACGTCAAAAAAAATATGTTTTTGACCCTTTCAAACGGTAAACGGCTGAATGGACTTGGAAGAAATTTGACATATGTACATATTGAATATGTATTAGATTAACCACATGTCACGGATATAGTGTTTTTGCCAGAACCTAGTTACTTAATAAGTAGAGTGCTCGACCTGTACGTGAGGTTGGTTTTCACATATTCTGCATCCATATTCATTCCAAAAGCTCCTTACTCCTACTAATTTCTTCTGATAAAATTTTGACGAGCTCGGTGGTCGATTGGTTAACAATGGCCACTTTGACTCCGAGGTCGCGGGTTCGATCCCCGCACAAGACAAATATTATTTGTCCATGAACATGTCTGTTTGTATTGGTCTGGGTGTTTTCTATGTATTATATGTATGTATTTACAAAAAAAAAATGTATCAGATATCTAGTACTTATAGTACAAGCTTTGCTTAGTTTGGGACTAGATAGCCATGTGTGATTTGTTCAATAATATTTTATTATTTATTTCTTTAAATTCGTTGTGATTTCTAAGGCAGCCGTAGTTTTACCCCCGGGACTGCAACGGACTTCACTGTTCGTTTATTGGCTTGTCGCCGCTGTTAATCCTGGCTACACAGGAGACACAGTGGTGGGAATGTGTGGTGGGTCCCTTAAAATCCATATTCATTTCACTCCTGACTGCTGGTATACGTCTCTCGCCTTAATCGAAGGGGTTTACAGTTGGCGGAGATCGTATTATTATTTATTAGCGGAGATTATTTGCCATCTTGCTGTCTCTCAAATTGCTAAGAGGGGAAGTCAAATCCCAAAAGCTTCCTACTCCTACTAATTTCTTCTGATTAAATTCGTTGTGAGTTCCAAGGCAGCCGTAGTTATACCCCCAGGGACTGCAATGAAGTTCACTGTTCACTGCCTTTTTTGGCGGTCGCCGCTGTTAATCCTGACTACACAGGAGACACAGTGGTGGGAATGTGTGGTGGTCCCTTTCTTTAAAAGTTGACGGAGATCAGTGCTTTCAAGCACTCCGAACTCCGCTGACTTGTCTTACCTGTCGTTATCTTATCTATAACGAGGAGTGGCTAACGAGGAGAGCTCAACAAGATAAATAAACCTGTACCGTCCAGGGGTCCTACCGCCGAAGCTGAAGCCGATTACCACCAAATATCTTGATTCGATTGCCTCCCCAACCCGTCTGGCCAGCGTGGGGAGTGTAGGCCAAATCCTCCTGTCTGTCTGGGACGGACGAGAGAGGGTCGTGCTCCTGTAGTGGAGACTAAAATGACCTGACGATGATGATGACGATGATCTTGATACGATTTTTTTTATTTTTTATTTATTTATTTAACATTTACAAGATTCACAAAAACATACATATAATTAGCATTATAAAACCACTGAGGTTTGTCTAAATGCTAAGTAATTCCACGTCAACTACATTTTAGGAAAGATAAAGTGTTAAGAACTTATTATTTTACATCCAGAAATTTACACAAATACATATAAGTAGGTATCTACCCATCCAACTGACACCGACAAACCATCACGCACGTTTTTTATAACGACTTATAACAATAATTAATAAAACAAACCTATCGACATTACAATATATCGTCTTACGTCACGATGACGAGCCGTCCATACTGTCCAGAAGATATTTTTTTAATTTAAATTTAATATTAACGAAAAATAGGTCTTACGTTTAAGTTATTGCGAAACACCTTCAGCTTACTTGGTAGAGCTCCATCGTTTCTACCAGCTAAGCTAAACACAAGTAGCATAAATCTAAGTTGAAGTTTGATTTTCGCAATCAGAAAATCCGATGGTAATCGGCTTCAGCTTCGGCGGTAGGGTCCCAGCACGTATCTTACATGTGAGGACAGACACTAGAAGTAGTGTGGAGTTTCCGTAGTTGCTGAATCAAACACGATGTGACAGAAAACGTATATTGTTCCGTTCTTAGTTGCTATGTTGTATCTCATCATCATCAGGTCATTTTAGTCTCCACTACAGGAGCACGACCCTCTCTCGTCCGTCCCTGACAGAAGGAGGATTTGGCCTACACTCCCCACGCTGGCCAGACGGGTTGGGGAGGCCTGATCGATGGTTTATAATGTATTTCCCTTAGTCGCCTTGTACGACATCCACGGGAAGAGACGGAGTGATTCTATTCTAGTCTGCCGGAAACCGCACGGCCATGTTGTATGTACATGTTGTATCTACTGTGTATATCGATGCCTTACAGCCGAAAAGGCATAAGCGACATATTTCAAACTTTACAGGAGAGTGATTTAAAGTTAAAATTTTATGAAAAAAATTCATAAAAACTATAGTTTAGTTCCCGAGAGGCTGGAAATTTGTTTATGTTGGATTTAACATACTATCTATTGAATTACAGTGTTATTTTTTTATAATTCAACTTGCAACCCCTATTTACTGTCGGTAATCCTCAAATGATCTCATTTCACAAACAGGCAAAATGTCGTAAATGAAAATACAAGAATTATTCGCTTCCAGCAAAAATGATATAACTACATCTCATCTTTCATTTTAATTGAACTAAAATAGCACAAGTGTGTGATTATTGAAAATAAAATTGAGGAAATATGGTATAACCAGCTATCAAATGAAAATTTACTGAATGCGAAATTGTATTAAGTAGATTTTTTTAATAGGAATAATTTGCATATTAGAATACTCTTTCGATGTGTTTCTTCTTAAAAAATTTTTTGTCGTGTAGAAAAGATTTCAGGTACGCCCTAGGGGTATACTAAAATGAAAAAAAAATCAAATCAGTCTTTAACACTTTAACAAAATAAAAGTCACAGAAATGAATGCCACATACTAAAATGTAATAGGTAATATTTAATAACAATTGTTTGTAATAAACGCTCTTATTACGGTCATAAGTACCCGAGATCAAATCAACTTAGAATTATCACAATTGAAATATCTAGTCGAAATCAATTTTCATTTATCTATCTAAATCTATAAAAGAAGCAACTGACTGACTGACTTATATATCAACGCACAGCCCAAGCCGCTGGGTCTAGAGATTCCAAATTTGGCAAGTAGGTTCCTTATGACGTCTAGGGGTGCACTGAGAAAGGATTTTTCAAAATTCTACCCCTAAGGGGGTGAAACGAGGTTCCAAAGCTTGTATGGGGAAACAAGATTAGTTGGACTATTTTATCCGAAACTTTACATGAGTACTTCTATTGAGAAATGAGTAAATAGGTGTTTCAGAATTTTTCAAAATTCAACCCCTAAAAGGGTAAAAAGGGTTGTATGAGTCTGAAGATCATCAGTGGTATTGTTTTTATGGTTTATCGGGTCGCTGATTACGAAAACAACAACTATTTTATGATGTAACATAGCCAACGTGACATAAAATCACTCCTGTGGGGATGCGATGGGGTTGAAATATGTAAAAGAAGAAACTGAGTGACTGATGATATACGAGTATATCAACGCAGAGCCAAAACTGCTGGGTCTAGAGCTTCCAAATTTGGCACGTAGGTTCCTTATGATGTCTAGGGGTGCACTAAGAAAAGATTTTTCAAAATTCATCCCCTAAG
Source organism: Hypsopygia costalis (assembly GCA_937001555.2). Taxonomy (NCBI): domain Eukaryota; kingdom Metazoa; phylum Arthropoda; class Insecta; order Lepidoptera; family Pyralidae; genus Hypsopygia; species Hypsopygia costalis. The sequence continues at coordinate 6,571,058 of OW443339.2, forward strand.
GGGGTCCAAAGTTTGTATGGGGAAACAAGATTAGTTGGACTATTTTATCCGAAACTTTACACGAGTACTTCTATAGATAAATTAGTAAACACATGTTTCAGGATTTTTCAAAATTCAACCCCTAAAGCGGTAAAACAGGGTGAAAAAGTCTGAAAATCGTCATGGGTATTGTTTTTATGGTTTATCGGGTCGCTGATTACGAAAACAACAACTATTTTATAATCCAACATAGCCGACATGACTTAAAATCACCCCTGTGGGGGGTACGGTGGGGTTAAAATGTCATAATTATATTGATATACCCATATTGATGGGTATTGATTCTATGGTTTTCTGGGAAGTCAATTACAAAAATGGCATCGATTTGAAAATATCTACCCCTAAAAGGGTAAAATGGGGGTCAAAAAGTCTGAAAATTGTCATGGGTATTGTATGGTTCTATTGATTAATGAGTAAACATGTGTTTGCCCCGAATGTCACGCGAGCGAAGTCGCGGGCGAAAACTAGTTAATTATGAAATTGAAGTTTACAACGTTCATTTAAGTATATACAAGTATTCTTAAGATTAGTACACTGTTAATATCACAATTGTTTGTCTCAAGTCTTTGTTTTATTCATAAAATATCTTAAAGTATCAACTATAGGAGTGTAACAAAAATATAACTTGATCTTTATACAATTATCATAATTGAAGGTTCGTCTTGTTGTCGCTTAGACCCGTAGTTTCAATAAAACGATACCGACAACTGACATTTGAAAATTATTATTGAACAGGTAAACGACAAAGACGTTGAGAATGGACTGGTATAAGGATAACTTTTAGTTCTACCCTTTTATCTAACCGCCGGAATCGTTTAATTATTGGGAGGGAAAAAAAAGGATAAGCGACAAACTAATTCTAAATATTTACAGGGGCTATATGTAATAACCTCCTTTTTGCTTTCTATTTTTGAAACGGGAAAAATATACTAAACGCCAAATAAAGTCTCAAAAATGTGGCCTAATTACAATAAACGACCAATATATTTTATAAAGGAACAGGCATAAAATACTAACCCGAATTTAACAAATAATTATTTATAAGCAAAATGTCATAAACGTATGTTTCTGAATGTTTTCTTCCAGCAAAAATAGGTTAAGGTTCTTGTGATTGAATATTACAGAGAGAGATTTTCTTCCAGAATTTACAGAGAGAGATTTTCTTCCAGCAAAAATAGGTTAAGGTTCTTGTGATTGAATATTACACTATTACGATATGGAATTATTCTATGGGGTGGTTCGACCTTGTTCAATAAAGTCTTTATTACGCAAAAAAAATGCATCCGTGCAATATGTATGGCTTATCCGTTAGACTCATGCAGACCTTTATTTAAAAAACTAAGATTGTTAACATTACCGTCTCTATATATTTTGGAGGCAGGTTTATTTGTGAAGAAACATCCAGAGCTGTTTAGGAAAGCAAATGAAAATAGAAAATATTTGTCCAGGGATCCATCCAAACTATTTTTACCATTTTCAAGGACAACACTATACCAAAAAAACTGTTATTTTATGGTGGTTCGATTGTATAACAAGATACCCGGATCCATTCGTGAACTGCCATTAAATCGTTTTAGAATAAAATGGCTGTTAGACAAATGTTTTTACACTATACAGGAATTTTTAAATAATAAACAATGTTAATAACAATGTGACTACTTAACTAATAATATTTTATAATAATGTGTGAGACAAAAGTTTGAACTTTAATATTTGTCTATTAATATTTTTTAAATACTAAACTGAATTTTTAAATCAATTATATTATTTACATTTTTTAATTAAGTTCCATTATATTCCACGGACATTGAATGCTATTTTACAATTATTTAATAAATAGACTTAGTGATGTATAATTTGATTATTGACAAATTTAATATTAATTGATCAATTCTAAATATTTTTAATTAGGCTAAAATTTGTTAAATTTGCATGCTATTTATAATGGCTAAATAGGCTGGTGATTTGTTTTAAATAACATCTGTTTAAATGTTACCCTATTTATTGCAAATAAATTATTTTGAATTTGAATTTGAATTTTTGAGAGCCCAAAAAGCATAACTTATTTTGTTTTCAAATATTCTTTGATCAACAACCAAAAAAAAAAAACTTCAAAATTTCTGTCGTTTACAGCGAATAAATTTAGCTCATGACCCTATTATTACTACCGCCTAAGCGACATAAAGTGTCACTTAGAAACATGTAACCCAGACCAAACGACGCAGAAAAAAAAGACGATTCTGGCCATATATATAAGTCCATTCGGCTGTAAGGCATCGATATAATATTGTGTTTACTTATTTTATACCTAATTAGTCGCTACAGTATGCGCGAATTAAGATGCTATCTAATCACTAATTTATACATTGTTACGGTTGAGACCGTACAAAACCCATCCATAGACAGGCTACGGTCGACGGTGCTTAACTTACGTGAGAGATTAGACCGACATGCGCAACGACGCTATTTAACTCCAGATGCTACTCCTGAAATATTCGATTCCTATATGAGTATCATCATGTATCGAAATCTTGTGGCTATTGTCAAGAATAGCTGGAAATAACTAGAAGTCCCGAACTCGCCCATCACGCGATTTAACGCCATACGCTGCGTGATCCATGATTTCCCAGGAGACGGCACGGTCCTCGGTTAAGGATCATAGAAAATAGCAATATTCGCACATTTCGAAATCGAAAAAAAAATATATGAGAATTAGAGAAACATTACAGTAAAATTTAACTACCTACCACGACCCATGAAATGATCCATGCGAGCTCGATGGCATCGTTGCGCGTGTCAGCCTAATCGAACATGCAAGTTAAGCAATGTCGGCCGTAGCCAATCCATGGATGGGTTTATTTATCTCGAGCTCCTCCGTGTTTTGGTGGGCACGTTAAGCCGTCGGACCGGGTTGTTGTCAGTGTCATAAGTCAGTGGCCTTTAGGCGGCTTGAAAACACTGGCCTCCGCCAAACCGTAGTTGAGCTGCGTGATGGAGTACGCTCTAAACCCCTTCGTTTATAGGCTGACATTAATGATAATGAACGAAGTTACGGTAAAATTATGTCAATAATTACTTTCTTCCAGAAAAATATTTATTTCTTTCAAAAGTTTTCCCATATGGGGTTCTTCACGAATTGCAGGAGGTTTCAGAATGTTAGCAACGCTTGAGTGATATCTCTACTCGTAGTCTCGCTCATTGTCCATTGGCGATGTTGACCGCTTACAAATAGGCAGGTCGTATGTTTGTTTGTCACCCTAATGGAATTTAAAAAAACTAAATGCTCTTGCTGTAAAATTTATGCTTTGCCGACGGATTACTTCGAGACTACAAAACATGAGTTCTTAAACACGGTGTGCAAATAGAAACACGCAAATGTTCATGGTAAATCTACCGTCCATAAAAGTAAAAAAAATTGGTTGTATGATGTGATAACGTCATAAGGAAATATCGTCCAAAGGAGTGGAAGAGAGATGCGTTACAAGCCGAACGAATGCTTAGGCCGATCGTGCCTCTCTATCGTTTGTTCCGAGCTCTTACGATTATGGTGTGATATATGGGTGGTTACGATTATGGTGTGATATATATACTCTCTAGATGGACCGACGACCTAAAAAAGTGCCTGATAGCTAGTAGTGGCTAGTAGTAGTAGTGGGATCGCATATGCTGGCTGGTACAGGCTGATAATGATGATGATTATAATGGTGTGGTGGTGCGGGCTTGTTTTCCACTTAGATATTAATTACATTGTGTTATAACAATACAAATATGCTCCTAAACAGTTTTCCTTTGCTATATATTTTTCCTGTAGGCATTATGCTTTTGTTTCCTAGACAATGATGGTAGTTTATAGAGTAATTTGATCACAATATGATACTATTAATTAATAATTATTGATACTTATCGATATCCTTAGGCCCAAACACAATTTTGATATAAATACTCGAATATATGTTCAGTACTTGTTTACTTAAATATTTTTTAAATTATTTTAGACCCAATTGTTATTCTATATATGCTATGTGACCAACGTTTTATATATATGCCGAAAAGTCACTTTCGTAAATGAATAGGCTCCAATACTACTGAACCGATTTTGATGAAACTTGTTCTAATACCTTGCAACCAATACATGCTTGAACTGTGTGTCGAAAAAAAATTGAGAACGATTATCTCCTTAAAGAATGACCATTAAATACATTTTCCATTAAAATCAATGAACTCGGTGAATCTTCTCACTCCACTTAACCTCATTTCGGCCCCGTGGGCTAGAATCCGGCCTAGTAGTACTACGTAAAGTATCTTTTATATAATACCGACCTACATATTTCTGATATATTGTATTGTTTTGTTTATTTAAACCCTTTTATATAAAATTATAAAGCCTGTGGTGCCCTTAAGTTACAAGGAAGGATCAAAGGCTAGATTGTTTAGTCGCGTTGGGCCATCTGAAAACCCACACCCAAGCTAGCTCGGATAACACCCGGTAGGACTTCAAATCCTACTGAAGCGTTACTAACACGCAGAAAATATTCCACCACTACTAATATAGGAGAAGACACAATGACATGTTTGTTCATACACTTTTGTGTACGTGTGTGGCTACCAGACTCGACATAAAGAAGAAAAAAACCGGACAAGTGCGAGTCGGACTCGCCCACCGAGGGTTCCGTAGGTACGTAGTATCATTATTAAATTTGATATTTTTCATTATAAATAAGAAATAATGCGTCGAAAAAAATAAATAAAATATATTTTGCAATGTGTACATCAAGCCCTTTCATATGATACCCCATTTGAACTAGTAGTTTCAATTTGAAATTTCGACACCCTATAAAAAATATAGACCCCCTATTTTTTTAGATCTATTTACAAATGTATGGTTTTGAGATTTATTCCTGTACTTGTAGTCTATAACGATGTTACTTGCCAAATTTCATAGTTCTAGGTCAACGGGAAGTACCCTATAGGTTTTGATTCCTTTGAGTGTGTCGAAATATGCGTTTTTTGCTGAATAAACGGCCGTAACTTTTTTCTACGTAAACTTAGCAGTTTGATTTTTTTTTAACTTCATGGGACCGTAGACCTGTGTATACAGTTCAAATTTCAGCTTGATACCTCCACGCATTCTCGACATAGAAATGTTTGACAGACAGACAGACAGACAGACAGACAGACAGACAGACAGACAGACGGACAACAAAGTGATCTTATAAGGGTTCCGTTTTTCCTTTTGAGGTTCGGAACCCTAAAAATCAAGAAAAAAACCGAAATAAAATATATTTTTTTGTTAACCAAAAATTTAACTCATTGTATTTGACCAAACAAACCTTTTCATATGATAACCATAGCGTAGGGGTTAATATGGCAATTATAGATCACCATTTTGTGACGGTCACCACATTGAAAGTAAAATAACGTCATGGCCTCGAGCAATTTATTTGCGCATTGTCTCGAGAACTAAATAAGTGTGGCAAGTTTCTGCTCAGTCGGACACTATAGGTCAAATTAAATTTACAAGATTTGTTAATAATTAAATGCATAAAAAAATCAAAACATATCTAACACGTAAATTCAATAAGAACATATTCCAAGAAAACTTTTTTTCATAAGCAGTGAAAACGACGAAATTATCGCTTATACCTTTGGCCTATCCTCCATTTCTAATATCAGAGGTCTCGTGAATTATTTAATTTCGTCGCATGACGAGGGCACTCCTTATTGCGTTTGCACTTGACAAATTATATTAGGCCTTAGGTGTTCTGATTTTAGGATTACCTGTACATTCTGGCAGGATATTTATGGTTGTTTACTAATATAGGAAGTTAGCAACTTTGTCCTCATCATCATCAGTCGGTATCTACCTTCCCTAATGCTTTTCACCAAATGCGATCCTCTGCTTTTCTTATCCAGTCACTTTCAATCGTTTTTTTTTTTTGGAGTCATTTATCCATCAATGGGGAAGAGGGGGGAAAGGAGGTCTAACGGTTCGTCGTCCTTCAAGCGACCTCCTGTCTAAAACCCTCCTCACATTTGCCATCGTTGATTTGGCAGACGTGGCCGGCTAATTTCATTTCAGTTTGCTGATTAATGACTTATTGGAACTCAAAAAAAAATTATATAGCGTAACTTACTATCTTCCTTTTAGTCACAGTCAACCGCACATACCCGTGGTACACCTTGCTATTAATGAAATGACAGCAATTAAAGAAATTACTTACAGAAGACAACAGCCATAACAATACCCTGGATAATATTTTATATTCTGCGTGAGTGAAGTCACAAGAAGGATGATGATGCCGCTTTCACAGAGAAGTTGACAACATGTTAGTAATACTCATTGTATTGCAGACATTTATGAGCTGGTTCACAAGCTAAAGTTCGTTCAGCGAGTGATGGTTAGGGCTATGCTTGGAGTTTGTATAAAAGATGATGTCGACATTTCCTTTAGAGTTAGTAAGTTGAAGTGGCAATGGGCCGCCCACATCTGCCGTGTCAATGATGGCAGATGGATAGGAAGGTATTATAGTGGACCCATGAACCCCCTCCCCCCCCCCCCCCCCCTTGAACTTGAAAGTTATCATCTTTATAGTAATGTTTTTAATTATAAACTTTAAAACTACATATAACTAACTTAACCTATATGTGCCACTCTGTCAAGAACTTTCTTCCTCGTGGTGAAATTATTTTGTCAAACTTTCCCTAATTAGCAAATAAGACTCCGGCTAAAGAGAGATAGGGCTAAGAATTCAGAGCAGCTCAGCTGGGGAAATTCACCCTACAGAAAAACACCGCATAATCACTGTTCCCTAGAGCGTAGGTGCCCAATAGATTGATTACAGCTATTTGCTCAGTCGATCAAGCAAAGTAAACTACATTATTACACGATGTCCACAGCCATTTTCTACAGTCGTACCACACGCCATAGGCAGGGAATTCATCCTCACACGTGGGAACCTAAATGGGCGCGTACTTTAGCCGGGAACTGAATGCCTATAAGCTGAATTAAGTGCTCACCGTCGTTACCGAAATTAACTTTGATGGACGGTATGTCGGTTTCATACATTTGGTCACGTCTAAAGTGCGGCCAGACGATGTCCGAGATGAATCCGATACTCCCATTCACTAGCCCCTTCTACACGTCTATATTGGATCGCAACATTATTTTAGCCCGTTTGAAAATTCTTAATTTACTCAGTAGTCCACCCGTTTTATTTATATCGCTGGGAATACCCTTGGAAATACTTTATTGGAGTCCATTATTATGGACACCAATGAAGTATTTTCCAAGGTTTCGGGTCGCGTCAATAAGTTGGTCTTGAGCCTTTATGTCGTACATTCGAGTACCTTTTCATTCGTAAAATTTAAGAACTTCATTGTTTTGCTTCTCTACTTGGTCGTTTGTTGGATAAATACGCAGTGCTTTTTCAAGCGCAAACTTGCCGGTAGCATTTGATGAGACCGTAGTCAGCAATACTGCGAGACGCTTTCAAGTCAATACCTTCAAGTCAATACTTGAAACCTGATCGTGTTCAAAGTCCATTACGTGGCCTTTCTTACAAGTGCAAACACGACTATGATACGATATTCCATCATGGAATACCAGTGCCTATCTTCCGGCTTCATCATCAGACCTGGAAACCTAGTCGTGGTCAAAGTTCATTACAAGAATTTTCTAAAAAAATCAAAAAAACAGCTATGATACGATGTTCCATCATGAAGTTCCAGTTCATATCTTCCGGCTCCATCATCAGATCAGCTCGACAGTACCAAATTATTGTATTATCATCAGAACTACATACAGCTGCCAATTTTGATTACGCTACGATCCTTGGAAGATGGTACGGTTAGTTACCTTAGATTCCATTACACAGTTATTTACATACAGGTCGACCTAATAAAAGCGTGTTAATAAATGATAATAAATCTAAAGTAAAATCAGCTTAATTTAGCCTAGGAATCGAATTCAAATTACACTTGACAACGTTTTTGTCTTGTATCAATGACCAATAACAAAAAAGTCATTTGTTCGCTTTGCTCCAAGTATATTAGATTTAGAAGTCTGGCTTTAATTATCAAACTAATCTATTTCATTTTGCTATGTAATTTGGTAGATAGTTAATTAAATCTGTAATAATTTATATAATTAAATAAGTCGAGATCTGAAATTGGATTTTCAAGCGAATACAGCATAATGTTATTTTATCGTGATTTTGTAAATTTATTATATTTTGTTTAAAAAAGATTAGCAATTCAGAAAAAAAAATGGCTGAGTATATTCTACTTCTCTCTCTTAGATAACAAATATGAAGACATGATAAGTCATGGTGGTGATTCTTACTCCTACTAATTTCTTCTGATTAAATTCCTTGTGAGTTACAAGGCAGACGTAGTTTTATCCCCGGGGCTGCAATGGACTTCACTGTGCATTGCCTTTTATGGTGGTCTGCTGCTAATACTTGCTACACAGGAGACACGGTGCGGTGGTGGGAATGTGTGGTGGGCCTCCCGTCACGATAAAAAAAAGTCATGGTAGTGAGTTTAGTATGGGTTTACCTAGAGATATGGATGATTGTATGTGTCTATTGTAGCATGCAAATCCATACTTCCATATCCATACTATCCATACTGCCATACTTAATATTATAAATGTGAAAGTGTGTTTGTTTGTCCTTCTTTCACGTCGAAAGTAACGAACGGATTCATATTATTTTTTTTTGGAGATAGTTTAAGACCTCGAGAGTGACATAGACTACTTTTTATCCCGGAAAAACATCTTATTCCCACGGGAAAATTATTTGTCCTTCTTTTACGTCGAAAGGAACCGAAGTACGGACATGATTTTTTAAATGGGGATAGTTTACGGTCTGAAGAGTGACATAACCATATTGGTACTTACTACTTTTTATCCCACGAAGTAAAAAAAAATACAGCAAAAAATATATGTATACAAATCAATGGCAGCTACCCTAGACCACGCGGGCGAAGCCGCGGGTAACAGCTAGTATTATTCATAAATTAGACAAGAAAAAGTTAAAAGAACTGCTTTGCCATAAAATCTTATTTTGCTTACAAAGTGCCTAAACTCACACCACATTCTACGGTAATATCACTTTGAGCCCGTGTGCTTTTAAAATAATATGCACTTTTTTTGTTAAATAAATGCAGAATATTTCATGACTGAAACTGACAATCTGTTTTAAAATAATTATTTTAGTTGCAATAATCTATGTCACAGTGCATTTTTGCAAAACCCCTATTATAACTATGTTGAGGCAATAGACTATTGTATATAAAATTATACTTTATTAAAAAAACCTTTCTCTAATATTTAAATTTTATCTAAATAGCCTGCTTATACAGGCTCAACGCATTCGCGCAAACTTGAAAATATACTGTGTGTAAAAGGAGTGAAATCTGAAATAGCTTACAGCGGTCGCTGAAAAATTTAATCACACATATAAGTGGAGTTGAAATGACTTAACCTAGATGCATAGGCTAACTTATTTTGAAATGAAGTCATATAATACAACTATCACTTTCTCTCCCGTTACCATACAAAACTTAAACAAATTTTCCGTCTCTGTCATCGTAATCGCATTTAAATTTGCATATTTAAAAAGGTGCCAGCAAAATCCGCAATTTCCTCTCATTTTGTATGCGTTTTCTATTTTAGAGGGAAATATTTTTGCATTCCCCGGAGAGGGCGTTTGATCTCGTGACATCAGTGAAGGGAGTACAGTTCACCCCCGACCTCCCTGTCGCTTTAATTTTATTAATGTGATTAAATAACCTTATTAAGGATTTTGTACTGATATTTTCATGAGAAATTATATTATGGAGGGCAGAAAAAATATTCAGTCATTTGAATTGAAATTCAATATAATAAAATTATAATTCTCAAAATTTTTATGTTTTTAATTTATTTGTTTTCATGTCGTGGGTTTTTTTCGGGTTGTTATAATAACTTGGCGACTAAAGATGTCATAAACATACCAAACCTTACATAACTTAGTATTTCAGTTGCCCATTTAGTATTATTGATGATACTATTTGCCTTTTTTATTAGTCTTGAGTCTAGATGCAAAACATTTAGATTTGTAGGGAATAAGCTTATATTTAACTTGTAGTGTTCCGTGCTTCGGTTAGTATCTAAACTGTCAGTCTCGGCTGCCGGAGCTGTCGGAGCCATATTACATTTTGACTGTGATTTTTGCGTAAAATGGCCAATTTTGGCGTTCTTGATCTCGGAAACAAAAATACATTAACAATGTTGACTTATTGAATAGTACAGAATAGCTATTGGCATAGTACGTAGCGGCCTCGCTGTAAATTTTGCTTAACTTTTTAAATAAACCCAAAATTGCAGAGAAAGATTTCATAAAATGCGCGCATTAACTATTTTGAGCTCCTGGATTGTACTACTGTCCCAAACAAATGAAATAAAAATAATAGTTCGTTATTTGTTAGATAGTCGTATAGTACATAGCGGCTTCGGAATTTTGAAATATCATTGATTTAATATAGAAAAAAAAACATTCTTTTAACCAAAAAAACTTCGAAAATAGCTTTAAGTAAACTGTTAATTTCTCGAATAAACGATAATATTATTGAGCAAAATTTATACGAGAATAATTGTTACTAGATGTAGTTAAACATAAACTTTGTAGCATGAATTTATTATCTTATTTCAATAAAAATGATAAATATAACTTCAAAATTACTACAAAAAACGATGCACCGGCGCGGCGGCCTTCGCGGGTTTAGTACTGCGCGAGAACTCGTCAGCGTGCAAATGTAATAGGGCTCTTAACTGACGGTCGTCAAGCCAAGTCAGTGGCTATATAATACAGATCTTTGAGCGGTTTGAAAACACTGGCATCCGCCTCTCTTACCTTCGATTGAGAGGTGACGCGTATCTCAGCAGTGGAATGAATATGAATTTATGCGAGTGTTTGTGTGTTTATTTGTTTAAGTCAAATCGTGCAAGCTGAAATAGAACCACTTTATCGAATCTCCTGGAAGTTCGTAAGCGTGATCCCGCTTAAATAATTCCCGGAATAAAAAGTAGACTATGGTCTCTGTCAAATTTCAGCAAGAACTGTTTCAATTTTCTGGTATGATTGAATATCAGATATTCATCCTTACAAACTTTTACATTTAAATAAATCTATATCTATACTTATAATAAATCTGTAGAGAGGTCAATTCTGTACATGAAATATATTTCCAAAATAACTATCTGGGGGTGATTAGTGATCGATACTGATACCAAAAATGCAATCAGTAAAATTTTTGTCTGTCTGTCTGTCTGTCTGTCTGTATGTTCGTTATAGAAACAAAAACTACTCGACGGATTTTAACGAAACTTGGTACAATTATTCTTCATACTCCTGGGCAGGTTATAGTATACTTTTCATCACGCTACGATCAATAGGAGCAGAGCAGTGAAGGGAAATGTTGGGAAAACGAGACAAGTTACACCATTTCTTAAGCTTCCGTCGCGTGTTCAGCCTTAATGGTTAAAGCTACACAGAAATCATGTATGACGGAAATGTTCTCCTTAAAATTATATAAAAATTATCCCACGACAGCATATGTCTATCTTTTATGGTTGAGTCAGAAACTTGCCAAGCACCGCGCCCGTACACAATGAGTACTGCCGCGCGGGGGGCAGGGAGCGGGCGGGGGGTCGTTTCGTTACGCGGCGTGGTACCACATGAGTAAAAAACGATGGTAGTACGGCATAGAAAAAATATGCCTAAGTGTGCTTGCCCAATCGTGCAGACACGTGACAATTATTGTTTTTTCCGTTGCAAATGCATTATTATTCACTGCAAATTGTTTACAATTCGATTTGCTTACTTTAGTAGATAAGTTATTAAATATTGTTTTCTTTAGTTGGGTCATTGTTTTGTTTATTTCATTCGTTAAAAGTAGATTACTTTCGAGTTTAATTAGATGTTATTACGTCATTATTTTTTGTTGCACATTAGGATGCTAGGCAGGTAGGTACCTGAGAACAGTAAGTTAATTGCCCTCACCTAATAAACAGTACTTTTTTGAGCGTTGTACAAACAAAGCATTTGACCATCTGTGAATGTAAACAAAAGATAAGAAAGCTTAATAGTTTTATGAATGAGTCTTTATGCCTTTGCATGCCGACTCAGTCAGAAGTCGCAATATCCGAAAAAAATTGGCATTCCGATTATTCTGCTCCGAAATTTACAACTTTGCAATGGAACTCGGCTAAAAGTAACCCAGTTGCAACAAAATATAATCGAGGCTCAAATTTTAACAGGTTGCGGTGCAGGAGAAACCGTCTCTATTCCCAGAATTCCCATAATCTAAATCTATAAAAGAAGAAACTGACTGACTGACTTATATATCATCGCACAGCCCAAACCGCTGGGTCTAGAGATTCCAAATTTGGCAAGTAGGTTCCTAATGACGTCTAGAGGTGCACTAAGAAAGGATTTTTCAAAATTCATCCCCTAAGCGGGTGAAACGGGGGTCCAAAGTTTGTATGGGTAAACAAGATTAGTTGGACTCTTTTATCCGAAACTTTACACGAGTACTTCTATACTTAAATGAGTAAACACGTGTTTCAGGATTGTCCAAAATTCAACCCCTAAAGGAGTAAAATGGGGTGAAAAACGTCATGGGTATTGTTTTTATGGTTTATCGGGTCGCTGATTATTTTATAATCCAACGTGGCTAACGTGACGATCATCCTTTATTGAGGTGTGATGAGGTTGAAATGTCTATATATCGATATATGTGTCGTTTTTACGGGTTTTCGGAACGCCAATCCATACTAATATTATAAATGCGACAGAATGTATGTTACCTCTTCACGCTTAAATCGCTGGACCGTTTTAGATGAAATTTGGTTGAGAGATACCTTGAGTCCTGGGAAAGGACATACTTACCTAAGATAGTTTTTATCCCAGAAATTAGCTATTATTGTTATTTATTGTACCCGTAGGGTGAAAACGTGACCATCATCTCCTATTGGGGTGCGATGGCGTTGAAATGTATAAAATGTGTTGAAAAAGTCTGAAAATCGTCATAGGTATTGTTTTTTAGGGTTCCGTACCCTAAGGGTAAAAAGGAACCCTATTACTAAAACTCCGTTGTCCGTCCGTCCGTCCGTCTGTCACCAGGTTGTATATCATGAACCGTGATAGTTAGACAGTTGAAATTTTCACAGAAGATGTATTTCTATTGCCGCTCTAACAACAAATACTAAAAAAACAGAATAAAATAAATATTTATGGGGGCTCCCATACAACAAACGTGATCTTTTTGTTCTTTTTTTGCTCACAATTGATAACGGCAATAGGTAAACGCCTGAAATACTCAGTCATAATATTTAGTTACATATTCACTTTAAAAATAAATAATTAAATAAAAATAAAACAAAATTATTTATGGGGGGCGCCCATACAATAAATGTGTTTTTATAGATAATGGTACGGAACCCTTCGTGCACGAGTCCGACTCGCACTTGGTCGGTTTTATGATATATCGGGTCGCTGATTACGAAAAAAACAACTATTTAATAATCCAACATAGCCGACGTGACAACTCTGTAGGGGTGCAATGGGGTTGAAATGTCATAATATCAATATGGGTGTCGATTCTATGGTTTTCTGGGACGTTAGTTAGGACAATGGCATCGATTTGAAAATAAAACGTAGTGGACACGAATTACTTAAAAAGATTTTTCAAATTTTACCTCTAAGAGGGTAAAACGGAGGTCCAAAGTTTATATGGGAAAATGAGATTAGTTGGTTTATATGGGAAAACGAGATTAGTTGGACTATTTTATCCTAAATTTTACACGAGTACTTCTATTGATTAATGAGTAAACATGTGTTTGCCCCGAATGTCACGCGAGCGAAGCCGCGGGCGAAAGCTAGTAATTAAATATTTCTAGACAATTTCTACAGCGCCATCTAGTCCCAAATTAAGCCCAAAGCTTTTACAAATGGGTACTAGACAACTGATAAATATATTTAAACACATTTTTTTTTTTGTAAATACAATATAGGTACTTATAATACGTAGAAAATCCCGAGACTAAGACAAACAGACATGTTCATGCACACAAATGTTTATCTTGTTCGGATATCGGACCTGCAACCTCGGAATCAAAGTGGCAATTGCTAACCATTCGACCACTAAGCTCATCAAATTAAAAAAAACAAATACCATTGCAGTAGACATTGTGAATAAACAGGTGTCTTAAGGACCTCAAGAATCCTAATCTCTGTCATGTTCTCGACATACTCCTACCAAGCACCTTAATCGAAACCAATTACGAGAGCAATCCCAGTTCGAACCGAGATGTCATTGGTAAAACCATCCGAATTTAACTCAAGTCAGCACGACGCCCCACGTTCACGTCACACCGTATTCGGATGACGTTCGACTGCGAGCGCTCGAGTGTAAATGATGTGCTCGTTGCGGAATAAACGTCAATCGTCACCGATCAAACGGACGTAACTTGGAGCTATAAAGATATTCATATTTTAACAAATCAGTACTTATTACGAATTTGTATTCGAGTATGTATGTTCTGGAAAATCCAACATTATGTGAGGAAACTCTGTGCGAAATCTCATGAATCGGGAGTATGGGAACATTTGGAGTATTTGGACTAAATTCAGCGAACGAGGAGGCCCACCACACATTCCCACCACTGTGTCTAGTGTGTAGGCACGACCAAATAGCGGAGACCACCAAAAAAGGCAATGAACTATAAAGTCCATTGCAGTCCCGGAGATAAAACTGCAGCTGCCTTGGCTGCAGTTTTATCTCCGGGTTAATCAGAAGAAATGAGTAGGAAGTAAGTAGATTTTGGAATTTGACTTCCCTTCTTAGCAATGTGAAAGTCAACAATATGGCAAATAAAGCATTAAAAGCCTAAAGAGATGATGAGATTCAAAGAACAAAATTAATTTTATATATTAAATTAAATTTTGTTCTTTGAATGATGTCTAAATGCGAGCGCTCGAGTGAAATTGTTGCGCTCGAGTAGGAATAAAATGTCACTCGTCCACAATCGAGCCAAACGTGCCTAGGAACCGTAAAATTAAAAAGATGTGTAACGCACGTAACCGTTTTTACGAATACGGGTGCTTAATCACAAGTACTTGGGAATAAATTTTTGCTCAGTTTGTTTATGTGCCATAACATTTTAAATTTCTTCAATAAAGAATATAGCTTCTTGTATATTAGAACCCATTTAGATGAAATGAAATGAAATGTTTATGATATGTTTAAAATGTTTATTATTAACCGACAGTATTACATATTGAAACTAGTACTATGACCTCACACTAGGCTAGGCCTGTATCGTGGGCGTCAATACAGTATGACTTAAAATTATAAACAGTTTATCGGCGACCAGTAAATATAAGCAAGTTATTAATTATAATTAATGCTAAAGTATATAAATATTAAATTAACATAAAATAATAGTAATTGATGCTCCTTTCAGGGAGGCAGGGGAGACCTGTATCCCAGCAGTGGGATGAATAGGGGTTGACGACGGTCGACGCTAATTGTAATGTAGGTTTAGTATTGTAATTTCTCATAAAAAAAATTGATATTTTTTTTTTTTTTTTTTTTTTTATACCACTAAAGTGGCAAACAAGCATACGGCCCGCCTGATGGAAAGCAGTTACCGTAGCCTATGAACGCCTGTAACACCTATGAACTTACTATATGAACGCCTGTAACACGCCATCAGTATCATAATATTATCATAATATCAGAATCATCACGATGAATTCAACTTGTATTGGGAGCTATTAAATTTATAACTTTAAAATAAATTGTTTTTTTTTTCTTTTTTAATTATTTTTACTTTTAAGAACAACGGTTTCAATAATTAAATAATTTAAAATTTTAAAACATTATTATGTTGACTTCTAACAAACTACTTTATATTGCTTTATAGAATATTTTGTAGCTCCATGATATCGGGTCACACACAATTTGCACTGGTCCAGAGTTCGGGTCCAAACTAGGATTTCAATCATAGCACGCCTTCGCGACTTACGAGCTGTCGCTAACCACGACACTTTCTAAAATATATATTGAACAGTAACCAACTAGTCACAAACTATCTAATCATACATTAACACTCGTGACTATACAGGATGGCGATTTATTCACCAGCAATATTTGAGACTAACGTAGGGCTAGCAGTGTTATAAGTAAAAAAAACCGGCCAAGTGCGAGTCGGACTCGCACACCGAGAGTTCCGTACGGAGGATCATTATAAATTTGATATTTTTCATGATAAATAAGAAATAATGCGTCGGAAAAATTAAATAAAATATATTTTGCAATGTGTACATCAAGCCCTTTCATATGATACCCCATTTGAACTAGTAGCTTCAAGTTGAAATGTCGATCTCCTATATAAAAAAATATAGACCCCTTGTTTTTGGGTTCCGTACCTCAAAAGGAAAAACGGAACCCTTATAAGATCACTTTGTTGTCCGTCTGTCTGTCTGTCTGTCTGTCTGTCTGTCTGTCTGTCTGTCTGTCTGTCAAGAATTTCTATGTCGAGAATGCGTAGAGGTATCAAGCTGAAATTTGAACTGTATGCTCAGGTCTGCGGTCCCATGAAGTTGTAAAAAAATCAAACTGCTAAGTTTACGTAGAAAAAAGTTACGGCCGTTTATTCAGCAAAAAACGCATATTTCGACACACTCAAGGGAATCAAAACCTATCGGGTACTTCCCGTTGACCTAGAATTATGAAATTTGGCAAGTAACATCGTTATAGACTACAAGTACAGGAATAAATCTCAAAACTATACATTTGTAAATAGATCTTAAAAAATAGGGGGTCTATATTTTTTAGGTGTCGAAATTGAAAGTACTAGTTCAAATGGGGTATCATATGAAAGGGCTTGATGTACACATTGCAAAATATATTTTATTTATTTTTTTTGACGCATTATTTCTTATTTATAATGAAAAATATCAAATTTAATAATGATACTACGTACCTACGGAACCCTCGGTGGGCGAGTCCGACTCGCACTTGTCCGGTTTTTTTAAGATTTAATTACAAATGTATAGTTTTGGGATTTATTCCTATACTTGTAGTCTATAACGATGTTACTTGCCAAATTTCATAGTTCTAGGTCAACGGGAAGTACCCTATAGGTTTTGATTCCCTTGAGAATGTGTCGAAATATGCGTTTTTTGCTGAATAAACGGCCGTAACTTTTTTTTGCGTAAACTTAGCAGTTTGATTTTTTTACAACTTCATGGGACCGTAGACCTGAGTATACAGTTCAAATTTCAGCTTGATATCTCCACGCATTCTCGAGATAAAGGATCTTGACACACAGACAGACAGACAGACGGACAACAAAGTGATCTTATAAGGGTTCCGTTTTTCCTTTTGAGGTACGGAACCCTAAAAAATAATGATAGTATTATATCTTGAAAAAAATAATTAACGAATGTAATTACCATTTACACGGATTGTTTACCAAACTCATTGTCTCCTAACACCCCTGACGCGGTGGCGCGACGACAAGTGGAGAGCGGGGCGCGGGGGTGCACTCGTCTCGTGCGCCGGGCGCTGAGTGTTAACTAGTGTTCAATATCCTTTGAAAAAATAGGACAATTCGAGAAAAAGAAAACTTAGTGATTTTCTTTGAGTAGTATATCACTTATAGATACAGCCCCCTTACCACCATCTCTTATTGCGATTCAATAACTGAATAGAATGCTTATTCATACCAATGAATAAGCGACTCTATTTCAAATGGAATAGAGTCGCTTATTCATTGGTATGAATAAGCAATCTAATCAATTATTGAATCGCAATAAGAGATGGTGGTAAGGGGGCAGTTCCTTAAATAGTTCCTTAAGCAGGTGAATAAATCGCCATCCTGTATATATATACATATCACATTAAAATTTAAGCTTTATGTATTTGAAAATATTCCTGGATTCATTACACACTGCCATCTGGTTCCAAACTAAGCAAAGCTTGTACTTTGGGTACTAAATAACTGATATGATACTTAAATACTTTTTTTTTTAAATACATATTACATAGTAAACACCCAGATTAAGACAAACATACAAGTTCATGCACACAAATATTTGTCTTGTGCGGGGATCGAACCCACCGAGCTCGTCCTAAATGTAGACACTTATGGCTTTTGTTGATTGTAAGATCCCTTAGTAGTTACAGTAGTAGGTTCCTACTTATTAATTTCATTGGATTAAAGAGTAAACCCTTAATTTGTCAAGCCTAATTTAAAATTGCCTTCTCATTAGAGTCATATCATATTATCGCAATTAGATAGTCAGTAATCTTGCAAAGATAGTTAATAAAAAGAAAGCTCCGTTGTGTAAAACAAGTAATCGAATTTCTACTGTTTTATAGAAAAATAAACTGTACATTGATACGTTCTATTGGAAAGGCTTTGGGCAATTTCAATTCTAACGGTCAATGTTTAGTGATTTGACCGATTAACAGCATAAAATAAAATTTTGAGCGTGAATTTTAGTCCCAAATTTCTGCAATAGTTTCATATACTTAAGCCGAAAGTTAGAGTATATTATTCTGTGCCGAAAGGCCTAAAGAACACGAAAGCTTTCTTCCATTAATTTAAAACACGCTAACTGTAATGTAGATTTAGGTTGTTTTGCGATTAGTTTACTTTTCTTGTAGTGAGCAAGTAAAACTAGACGCGAATTTACATGATAAACAAAGGAGAGTTTGCTGAAATTTGATTAAAGCTGACTCTCGTAAAGCTACTGCAAAGGCTGCTGAGCCGTCGCATTGTAAAAATGTAGAACATATTGAAATCCAGACGGATTGTTGAAACATCGTCGATCTACCGTAATACAAATCGTTGCTCTACCGAGTAAAAATATGTATTTTATTTATTTGTTTGAATACTGCAGCATATAAATTGAAGGTGATAAAAATATCTCGCCATGATTTTTCTGTAGGGATTAAACTGACCAAACAGATTATACTATCTTTTATTTACAATTTTATGCTCATTAAACATAGGCAAAGTAACTAATTACAGTCGTAGATTAAATCGCCCACTTTTGCCTATTGATTATTCAGCCAGGCAAAATATATAAATGTAAACAAACAACTGCCTACATTCGAATAAGTTGAATTCCAATTATACGAAACAAAGTAGTGATAATCAATATTGTGTTTCGTGTAATTGATTGTTCGTTTAATTGGATTCTAAAAGTGACAGTTTGTTTACATTTCTGTCCTTAGTGTAAGTCAAGAATAACTTAACCACGTGGTAAGAGGTTCTTGGTTGTAAATATCTCATAGATCGTGAAGTATACTTTATGTAAGGGTCGGAAAAGAGTGTGCAAATATTATGTAATTTTAGAAGAGATGCGTTCCATTTCACCCCAGTGTTGTCCCAGAATATAATTAATATTTAAAAATGGAAAAAGCCACAATCCTATCTGAGAGGGGGGAGGGAGGTGATATTTTCCATTTTTAAATATTTATTATTCTGGCAAGTTGACCGAACTATTAATTTATACTAATATTATAAAGCTGAATAGTTTGTTTGTTTGAACTCGCTAATCTCAGGAACTACTGGTTCGAAGTGAAAAAATCTTTTAGTGTTACATAGCCTCTGTTTCAATGAAGGCTATAGGCTATATACTATCACGCGACCACCAATAGGAGCGGAGCACCAATGGAAAATTGGGAAAAAAATATGTCTTATGAAGACTTTCGTTGCGTGTAGGGTTTGGGAATTCCCGACAAGTTCAAAGTCCCGGGACACGAGACAGCCTACAGTCAAAGTCCCGGGAATTCCCGGGACTTCGAGACTTATTGTTTTTTTTTTAGTGGGGCTTTCGTAAAATTGTAATTAAGTTAGTTTTTTTGTTTAAAATTTTACCTATTAAAAAGCCACTTCTTTGTAAAAAATCAACATTTATTATACAGAAAATTAAATGTTTACTTAAAGTTATTAAACGAATTCCGTTTAAAGTGAGCTGTTTGAGTAGCTGGGCATCAACAGTTGTTTACTAGCTTAAAACTTATAAACGAAATTAATATTTACAATTTTATTCTTATTAATAATGTTAATTTATTTGTAAGAATTGAAAATATATTTTGAATATTATTTATACTATGGCTATATTTGAGGCTATACTCTATATTTGAGGTTATTAATTGGACAAATGTAAATGCTGAATTGAATATATTCAGTAGTTTTTATCATAAAGGAAATGTTTAATATGAGATAATATATAAAAGATTTATGATATTTACAGAGTCAAAAATGCAATTAAGAATAATGTGCCAGTGGACCAAACAGTTGACAAGGGGAAATGGCTAAATATCTTAAACACACCCAATGAAAGTTCAAATGTATTGCAGAGTCAAAAAGTCAATTATCCTAACATTCCCTTTTTTTCACTTTTTCCGAAAAGTTAATCGGTTTTAATGAATATTTTAATTTTTGATACGGGTAGCGGGTACATTAGTATGGTTGTTTACAAAAAACAGTACGAAAAAGATGGCAGATATTAACGCATGCGCATAAAAAAAATTGTGTGTGAAGTGGAATTTTCATCTGTAAGTTTATTGAATAACTACGTGGTCTGCTAAGTAACTACCGGTTAACTAATAAGCCTATTAAATTAAAAATTATTCACCATAAGTTTGTTTCTTAATTATACGGTTATGTTAAGTACTTGATTTCCTATGGTCTTCCCACGATAACTGATATTCACGCGGACGAAGTCGCGGGCAACAGTTAGTATAAAATATTTAAATAAAAATGTTTAAGGGTATTGTTATTAGACTGCGGTGTTCTGTATGGTAGAGGTACTTGGCTACTCGTAGTCGAATTCGAGACCTACCTCTGACACTTCATAAAAATATATATTTAATATTAAAGAATTGTCATTCTGTTTTATATATTTGTCATGATCTACAGCTTACAATATGCTCACAGTCTCACACACACCACATTCCTGAATGAATGAATGGTCGATTTGCGCGCAGAAATGAATGCGTGCCCACGTTTGCCAATACGAATGATGGATCGGAATTGTTGAATGAACTGAACGTGTTAGATTGATAGATCTTAGGACAAACAGCTTTAGGGTCACGCCATATTACGGAGGTTTTCAGCGGTGAGACGTCAATATATATTTTATTACATACTAACTGTTACCCGTTCCTTCGCCCGTGTGGTCATTGTTTGAATAAACTTTTTTCCCGTGGGAATAAGATATTTTTTCGGAATAAAAAGAAACATATGTCACTCTCCTGACTTTAAACTATACCCGTAAAAAAATCATGCCAATCCATTCATTCTATTTGGCGTGAACGAAAGACAAACACACTTTCACATTTATAATATTACTAGCTTCCACCCGCGGCTTCGTCGGCGTTTACTATTTTTTAATGAATGTATCCTATGTCTTTCCTAATACCTTTGAGAATATGTGTACAAAGTTTCATGATGATCGTTTGGGAAGTTTCGGCGCGATAGCATAATATAGTATGTGATATAGTATGAATTAACTTTATCACAAGATCATATCTTCATTGGCGTGTATCCCGGTATCCTATACAAATAAAAATGAGACGATGGCAAGAGACCGGACGGATGAGTTTGATTCCATGGAAGATGGGTGCAGGTATGGGATGCAACCTGTTCAGACACGCTGGCCCCTTCCCATCAACATGGAACCAACAACAGAGCTGGTGCGGCATGTGAAGCGACTGAAAAAGAAAAATGCAAATACAGGGGTCTAGGCTCCGAATATGATTTTGTCCCACTCGGTGTCGAGACCCTTGGTCCGTGGGATCCTAGCGCTATAAGGCTTTTTTATGGAAATAGCAAAAAGGTTAGTCGACAACACAGGAGACCGAAGAGCTGGCAGCTACCGCGGACAAAGAATTAGTCTAGCTATTCAAAGGGGGAACGCTGCCAGTATCTACCGAACCTTGACTCCTTTTAATAATATATTTTAGTTATTATATTATGTTTTTTGTTTTATGTTCATTGTTCTAGTATATATATTTTTTTATTTCTGTATATTGTCAATTGTCCATTATGTTAATTTGAATATCCTAACTGAAATCTATGATAGACTTTATTACATTAGATATTGCATGATTCATAAATAATAGGAATATCATGTATATTAAAGTATTATTATAGACATTACTCTATGTAAAATCGAGTGTAATAAAAATTCTATCCATATCATCTTGATAATTGGCGATACAAAAATACGCTTTTTATGACATTTTCTACCTCAAACTGTGAAATTATGGAATCAACTTCCCTCAGCAGTATTCCTAAATAAATACGACTTGTGGGCGTTCAAGAATATAGTCAACTTTTTCCTTAAAAGGCTTGGAAACGGATCGACGACCCCGTTGCTGATTTCCATGGGCGGTGGTGATTACTTTCCATCAGGTGAAATTTTCATCATCATCATCATCAGGTCATTTTAGTCTCCACTACAGGAGCACGACCCTCTCTCGTCCGTCCCAGACAGAAGGAGGATTTGGCCTACACTCCCCACGCTGGCCAGACGGGTTGGGGAGGTCTGATCGATGTTTTATAATGTAAAATACATATCTCTTTTATAGAAAAAATATATCTAGCTGTCCCGGCGAACTTCGTACCGCCTAACAATCATTGAATGTCGTGGTACATATTAGCTGAACTAAATTTATGATTTTATGGAATTAAAACAATGAATAATATAAAATAATAGAGAAGCTCGATGGCATAATTGCGCGTGTCAGTCTAATTGAACACGCAAGTTAAGCAACGTCGACCGTAGCCTGTACACGGATATTACCTCGAGCTCCTCCGTGCTTCGAAAGACACGTTAAGCCGTCGGTCCCGGTTGTTATCATTAGATTATCTTGAGCTCCACCATGCTTCGGAAGCCACGTTAAACCGTCGGTCCCGGTTGTTATCATTAGATGACAGTCGTTAAGCCAAGTTAGTGGCATTTAGGCGGCTCGAAAACACTGGCTTCCGCCAACCCGCAGTTGACAGCGTGTGGAGTAAAACCCCTTCGGTTGAGGGAAGACCCATGTCCATAAAAACTGAAGATTTCATAAAAATAAAGATTTCCTTATTGTTTAATCAAAAAATAAAAAAAACGTTTTGTTTTATTTTTTAATTTTGAAATCGATTTAATCGTTTTGGTGATATGTAATTGTCATTTCTTTTGATGTTTACTCAGATTTGATTCTTGCGCTCGGACTCCATGGGCCAAGCGTTTTCACCCCAATCGATTTGACTTTTTCAATTTTCAAAACAAATCACAGACAACTTTCGCGACATAAAAGTGACATCAATCGATTTGACAACCAATAAATATCGCAATCCTTTTTCAACTGACACTTTCATTTGTATGGGAAAATGTTTTTCCTTTTATTTCATTCTTTCGTCAATTTTCCAATGTTTTTCATAGTTATTCTGCTATTCGGGACGAAGAGAAATCCAATAAATCAAAAACCATGAAAATCGGTCCTGCGGTTCTCGAGTTATAAGTGTTCGAACAAACCCGACTTTGTTTTATATATAATAGAATAAGATTAGAAAAAAGGTGCAATTTTATGTCTCTTTTATATAGAAAAAAAATCAATAAAATCCGACTTTATTAAACTTTGCCCACAGCTTGTCGTTTTGAGAGGAGCATTAATTAGTCTATCATAGAATCGAAACTTATGTATATATATTGGCTAAATTTAAATAATATTACGGTTAGGTTAGTCTTGTGATAAATTTTAAATATGAAGCAAAAATGACGTACAGCACTCATATACTTGTGTCCAAGACATCATTGTCTTGGGAGCAGTATTTTATTGTACCTACCATGTGTAATTGAGATTGTCTACTACTATCGGAAACACTCAGACAACAACGACAACAGACAACAACAACGACAACAGACAACAACAACGACAACAGACAACAACAACGACAGATTGGCTCTTGGCGACTGTTCTATCCACATCGCACTTTGCCGTCTATCAACCATCAAGTAAGTTCGTTTAATCGTCAAATCGGTTAAATCGTATTCGGTAAAACAATACTCTCACTAAGAACTATACATATACTAGCTGGCCCGGCGAACTTCGTACCGCCTAATTGTCAATGAATGTCGTGGTATACATATTAGTTGAACAAAATTTATGATGTCTTGAAATTAATATAATGAATAATAGAAAATAATAGAGAAGCACGATGGCGTCATTGCGCGTGCCAGTCTAATTGTACACGCAAGTTAAGCAACGTCAACCGTAGCCTGTCCATGGATGAGTTTAATTAATATTCATTCTCGAGCTCCTCCGTGCTTCGGAAGGTACGTTAATCCGTCGGTCCCGGTTGTAATCATTAGATTAACTCGAGGTCCTCCGTGCTTCGGAGGGCACGTTAATCCGTCGGTCCCGGTTGTTATCATTAGATTATCTCGAGCTCCTCCGTGGTTCGGAAGGCACGTAAGACGTCGGTCCCGGTTGTTATCATTAGATTATCTCGAGCTCCTCTGTGCTTCGGAAGGCACGTAAGCCGTCGGTCCCGGTTGTTATCATTAGATTATCTCGAGCTCCTCCGTGCTTCGGAAGGCACGTTAAGCCATCGGTCCTGGTTGTTATCATTAGATGGCAGTCGTTAAGCCAAGTGGCCTTAAGGCGGCTTGAAATTACTGGCGTCCGCCAACTCGCAGTTGAGCAGCGTGGTGGAGTATGCTCGAAACATATTCAGTTGAAGGAAGACCCGTATTTAATATTACCCAGCAGTGGGTAAATATTACCCAGCAGTGGGTAAATATTAAGTTCAGTATTTTACTATGTCACAAAATAAAGTACCATGACACTTGACAACCAATTAATATTCATTTTCAAGCATTCATTCATAAACAATTTTCAAAACAACAACGGACAACTTTCGCGACGTAAAAGTTAGACCAATCGATTTGACATTTAATTGAAAATCAATAAATATCCCAATCCGTTTTCAAATTTAATTTTTGGACAATTTTGTCAATGTTTTAATACTTATTATCCTATACCCACATTTCTGAACGCACGCATACATTTGACGTACGCACGTTAACGTCACGTTTGACAGGTCCGACATCCACGAACATTTTGTATGGAAAAATGATTTTTCTTTTATTTTATTTTTTTCGTAAATTTTCCAATGTTTTTAATAGTTATTCTGCTATTCTGGACGGAGACAAATCCAACAAATCAAAAACCATGGCAATCGGTCCAGCCGTTCTCGAGTTATAAGTGTTGTAACAAACACGACTTTCTTTTATATGTCTGCAGATTTTTCTTTTCGATCAAAACCCTTATTTAATCCACTGCTGGAACTACATCTCTCCTCAATTGAAGTGGTCTACGGTCGACGTTGCTTAACTTGCGTGTTCGAATAGACTGATACGCCATCGGACTCCTCGTAGAGTAAACACTCTTTACACATCAGGCAGGTCTTACGCTTGTTAGCCACCCTAGTTGTATAAAAAATATATCGTAGCATTCGTAAATGTATGGTTATTATGAATGACTTAAGCAGTTCTAATCTGCTTTAGGGAAGTCTTAAGTTTGCAAAGCCGGCCCTAATCCGCCTCCTATAGCAATTAGGTGGCGTTAAGTCGCTCTAAACGGATTGTCTATCTAACAGGTAGAACATTCCTTATGTACTTCGTACGTACAAGTCTCTGGCGGTAACTTGGCCTAGTTTCAATATTAATGTGTTTTCCCTTCTCGCCTTTTTTCCTTATCCGAGTCCAGCTTGATATATTTTTTGTTCGGTTTTGTATCAGTTTATGCTTATTGTCTTCATGTCGTCAAGTAGAGCTTGGAAATGTAGGCGAGCATCCATTAATACCATTTTCCTGCTATCAAGTAGTCGTCTTGAGATAAAGCCGCAAATGTAATGTTTGTAAGAGAGCTAGGGTACAGCATATTTTTTAAGACGCCCGACTGGGGAAGTATTGTGTTCCTGCGAGTGAGTGAGGTCACCAAATAGAAAAAGAAAGGAATTAGTATAGGTTGGCAACGGATCCTTGGTGTTGCTGATATCCGTGGGCGGTGGTGATTGCTTTCCATCAGGTGACCCACGTGTTCATTTGCCCATGTCTTATATAAAAAAATGTACAAATAAATCATTTTTGCTTTTACTGCCTATTTTATACTAATATTATAAACGCAAAGGTACATGAATTTAGATGAATATTTATTACTCATCACACGAAAACGCCTGAACGGATTTTCTGTAGTTATTTTTAATGCCTTTAAGATTCACTCGATTGTCCGATGTGACCGTCCACGGTACGACGAGGCGAGCATTTTTCTTCAACATCATCAAAGGTTTCTATACGCTTACGATCGGCAGATTTCAAATTCTAACTTGGATATTGAAATCGTACAGGAAGAATGAGAACACAATAGTACAGAAGACTTAAAGGACAACAAATAAGCAAATATTATATTAATTTAAAATAAACCTTTATAAAGTGTATGAATACGATTTCAATACAAAATACTAAACCCAATAACTTCAGTTGTCGGTCCGTCACGGGCAAGATCAAACGGGACCCACGTCAGATCACGTATCCATTTGCTCTCCGCGCCCACTCCCGGATACCGCGGCATGTCACGTCACGTCAGTTAAATCCTTTACAAAATATCCTATAGCATGATCAGCTTTAGGGTTTCGTGGATAGTTTGTAAATAAAATGTAAATATATTGAAAGGTTTCAGCGTGGGTGTTGGATCCCGATTGCGATCTATGACTATCTTTTGACGTGGTAACGTCTTAGAAATCGATGAACGTCAGCTACACGCACGAGAAGGCATGACTCATTGTCACGTTCCGCCTGAGCCGTGCATACAAGCGACAGCGCGGAACAAGCTATCTCTTTTCCACTCCATCGGCCGATGTTTTTTCATGACGTTATGACGTAAATTTATTATCGTCCGTAAACCGACTTTACAGACAACCATTTTTTTTACTAGACGACAATGTGGTAGTATGTAGGGCGGTGATTGATGCTGGGCGATAACACAAGTCCGATAAGTAGATGGCGCCACTACCTAACTTTACAGCAGTAAACCGAAATGGAAAAGTTCGTCACCTTCACAAACCTGGTAGCTGTTGAAAAGAAAACACGTCAGTCAACAGTTTATCCAGAGATCGTGGGTTCAATCCCCACCTAGGTGGGACAGCTATTTTTTTTCCTTTCAAAAAGTATTTGTACAAATCCATCCGTTGTGACGTTATAGTGAAAGGTCTATGTTAGGCAGTGGTCGGCCTTCAGCTGGCATAAGTCATAACTAGTGATGATGTGTAAACTGACCTGAGCTCAGGCGTGACTTTGATTTGGATTTGACTTATGCCCGGTTTACATTATTCCAGTCCAGTAACCCAGTAGCGCTGGTCTGGAATGGACCGGGCTGGCGATATCGTCTACATGATTCCAGTAATTTAAAAGCTGTCGAATCGTCAAGACTACATTGACAATGAGTTCTAGAAAGCTGTTGAGACTTTTAGTAATATTATAAATCGTAAATGTAAATATATTGAAAGGTATATACACATTTTTTTTATACAACGTCGGGTGGCAGACAAGCATACGGCTAGTCTGATGTTAAGCGGGTACCGTAGCCATATTAACGCTCGCAATATAAAGTATCGCTCCAGTGCCAGTTTACATTATTCCAATAGTATTTCAGCGCTGGATTCGATCGCTGGACTGGAATAATGAAAACCAGGCATAAATGTACGATATTTTGGGTAGAGTCGGTAAACAAACGCGTGTCAGAAACTGACGGTTTGTTTTGAGCGAACATCGACTCGATTCGTTCATCAGAGTAGTGAAATCACAGCTTCATTCGATTAATGGTCACCCGGCATTTCAACAAGTCTATTAATCAGTTAGAAGACACGACAACGTCGTGTAATCTAACTCTATGTTCGCGAATCTAATCGAAACGTACCCCACACTTACTAATATATAAAAATGAATCCCTATTTCTCTTGGTCACGGCATGATGCGTGAATGGCTGGACCAACTTCGCTGTTTCTTTTTGTTGTATTTGTTATTGCCAGGAGAAGAGAATTCTTGTGATAGTAAAAAAAAATAAGAAAATTGCGCGGATAATCAAAAATTTTAAAGAAAACTGAACGACCGTATTAACTTTTCTAATGTAACTCTATGTCATTTGACAGTACTGTCAGTCATTTGACAGATTGTGCGAAACCAATTCGAATTCAATATTCATTGTTAAGAAAACAAGATAACGTCTGTCGGATCAGCAAGTTATTAATATAATTATGTGGATTAATAATAACACTAAAAATACAGTTATAACATAACAATAAGCTTGAAGGCAATGTTCAAAAATTGTATAAATTATTTAACAATATCGTAAAATACACATAACTATAAAGATATGCAAACTTTCATTCTAATATCTTCCGTCCTTATGTTAGGGTCCATCAAAGTTTGGCGGGAAAGTCCATTTTAAAAGTATGAAAATATTAATAAATAATAATGAATCCTGAATAATGAATGAATGGAGAAGCAATAAAAAATACCATTACTTTTATTATGATACTAATTACATAAACGTAATATTTAACATAGCTGTCGTACAAATTTCTGATTTGATGCATTCAAAATACAAACCTGTGTCGTCTTTTCTATGGAGCGTTATCGGGAAAGCTAAAATTGAGATTTTCAAATTAACATATCTCGAGAGATTTTTGTGATAACGAAGTAGTTCTTTCACCTATGGTTATACGAGTATTATTGACACGCCCCTACATATCAAACCAAAAAAAATATTGGTCAAATAGCCTATTGTACGGAATTTTGTATATTTGGGTAGTTTCAATATGCGTATGTCTTATTTTAAGATTATGGCTTCTTTTACTTCATGCGTGGGCTTATACAAATCCAGGTAGAAATTTATTTTGACGAGAAATTCTAAATAATACGATTATACGTAACGTATAATAAAACTTAGTATAAACTAAGTTTTCGTTGAAACCTTTTAGGATTTCACCCACATAATGTCGTTAAACTAACTTCTGCTTACGGATTTGCGTGAATTAATTACCTACGTACGTACCGGGACCAAATGAAAAAGCCTATGTGTCAATCAAGATTATATTTTATAATTTTTAGACAATTAGAGTAAACATTGTTACGTGTCGAAGATTTTCATTTTGTGCGACAACTAATATAGAACAATAATTAGTTCTTAATCAAAATCAAAATATCTTTATTCCTTGGACTTTATAAAGCACTTTCAAACGTCATACAAATTAAATATAAGAACATGTATAAATCATTACTACTCTAAATCCGCAGAGCTTAGATTCACTTTCATCACACTATCTTGAATGTGAAAGTGAATTTAAGTACATTTAAGTAACAGTGTCAGTTCCGGCGACGGGGCTTCTTGAGAAGAACTGGCAAGAAACTCAAGGCCGACTCTTTTAATTGCCAATATCGTTACATTAAATACAAATACAATCATTAACATAATATAACACTAGCGACCCGCCCCGGCTTCGCACGGGTGCATTGCTGATACTAAATGTACTACAGAAGGTCTTTGCGCTTTGTCCTATCCAGTCCTTCCCCAGTTATAGGCACACGCCGCCGGCTCCGCGGCCGGTACCGCCACAGCCGTTATGTCCCTGCATTTTAAATGTGTAATATCTTCTAAACTATTCATTTAAATTACATGCTGTGAAGGGCCATATTGATCTATATTAAATGCGCAATGTATTTAAGGTACTTAATTGGATAAGGATTAATTCTGTATTGCTTAAAATCGCTTCGTAAATAAGGCATTATTTCTTGTAAAAAGCAAAGGATAAAATAACGGTTATTGTGTGTTACCACTAAGAGATAGACATATACCATCGCGAACTTTTTTGTAGACCATTTTAAGGTGAACAATACTGTACTACATTATTTTGATCTATCTCGTTGGGTTCAGCCAGCGTTTGCAATGAAAGAGCAAAAAAATGTGTTTATTTACGACATCACATTAGAAACCTCTAAATTATCAGTGTTTTTCTACTATGTTATGCATATATTATACATATAAACTTTCCAGTTGAATCACTCTATCTATTAAAAAAAACCGCATCATAATCCGTTGCGTAGTTTCAAAGATTTAAGCATACAAAGGGACATAGGGACAGAGAAAGCGACTTTGTTTTATACTATGTAGTGATAGTGAACTATGTAGTGATAGTGAAGAGCAATTCATTTCCAAATAATTTTATCATTTACTAGCGGCCCGACCCGGCTTCGCACGGGTGGACAGTTTAATAAAAAAATATAGCCTATGTTACTCAGGGATAATGTAGCATTCTAATTGTGAAAGAATTATCGAAATCCGTCCAGTAGTTTTTGAGTTTCATCGTAATAAACATACAAAAATACAATGTTTCCTCTTTATAATATTATTATAGCAGCCCGTCCCGGCTTCGCACGAGCAGCTATAATTTTTATTATTTTTTACATTTTTTTTTTTTTGTTGATTTATTTTTATCTTTTTTAAACGCAATTTAACCAACTCTTTTCCCCAGCGATATTTTTTTTAATTAGGCGTTTACTTATACAATACTAGCTTTCACCCGCGGCTTCGCCCGCGTTTAATTTTTTTAGTATCCTATGTCCTTCCTAATACCTTAAAGAATATGTGTACAAAGTTTCATGATGATGAATACACCCAACCACCTTCATGTAGTACTTTTAATTGTACTAAATACGGATGCAAGAACTTTAACGATAACTACTACACCTCGCTCCCGCCGCGCGCCCCGCGATCGCATAAGCACTGATTGACGCCAAATACAAATTTAAAATCCTATTAGGATAACACAACTCTTAATCCATCAGCTTAAAAAGGATAAATCAAACTTTAAAAAAATGACACCGACGTCAAAAATCTCAGAAGGTAGGTAGTAGTTATTGGGTATCATTTAAGCTATCGCCAATTTAATTAGTTTGGTGTTTCTTAACTAATAGTGTTTGCCCGCAAAATAATAGATTTGTCACCAAAATGTAGTCACCAAACAATATAAAATCGATTCCACAATAAATCACCTAAAATCATGGAGATGAAGGGTCTAGTACCAAATAAATGTTTTTGTATGTATTATATTGTCAATTATTAATAATTAAGCTTACTTGGCACCATATCAATCATCATGTAGGAAGACGGAGCTCCGCTTCGCGGAGCTCCTATTTCCGATGACAGGACGCATGAAAACCCTAACCTAACCAGAAATCAACTCAAATCTAACCAAAACATGATTTATTACATTGACCAAGTATTGGTAAGACTCGTCAGTGAATATGACGGCAATTTGACTTCGCCCCTATTAGTTTTTCATTAAATTAAGGAGCTGATCTATTTATTTGGTGACAGATCTATTATTTTGATGATCAAACGAATTAAATTATACTAAAAGTTTGTTAAGCTGATGATTTATATTTAGAGACAGTTTTAATTAAAATGATGACTAATATATTTCTTGGGCATAGATATTATTATTAGGGTACTGCAGATTAGTGACACATCTAAACTTAGGTGACAGAAAATATTGTTCCCGTAGTTATTTTTGGCTTTTTCTTGTCAGGATTTTGTAGTTTGTTTCATTTTTTTTTAAGTTTATTTCTTTTTAGTGAATATTTTTTTTAACTATTTATTATAATAATGGGTAAGTAGTAGTGACATGGTGCCTTCTAGACGAAAATACGTTAATTTATTTAATTAAGAAGCACTCAACACTATTATAATAATAATATATAATAATAATCATTTATTTCGGAATATAAATCCATATTTTAGTTAGTAACAATTCAAGTTATGTACTTATGAAACTAGTGTTAGTAAGAAATAATAACAAAAAACCAAGCTTATTTGGCGGCACGGTTTGAAGGTGCCACATGGATATTGGTCCAGTGTTTGAGGATTGGCCCATCAAACCTTTCTGCTACAGTTCTTATAATTTTGTTGGGGCTGACACGTACCCGCCTCCACAGGGATGCAATTCTTTTACGCATTATGCAGTAGAAGTCATCTGTGCGTTGTTCCGCAAACATCCCTGAGGCGCTGCAGTATCGCGGCAGCCTCATCAACGCCCTGAACGCGTTGTTGTATTGGACGCGTAGGACGCTGTAAGCCCTTTTAGTATAGTCGACCCACAGGCTGCAGGTGTAAAAAGACTGACAATAGGCCTTAAATAAGGTCACCTTCGCCTCCCTAGTACACCCGGCAAACCTGCGGATCAACATATTACTTCGTACTGCCAGCGCCCTACGCTCTCTTTCTATGTCCATGTCGTCATTCTGGTCTGCAGTGACCCAGTGGCCCAGGTATTTATATTCTGACACTATTTTTAGGGGTGTACCTTTTATTGTAACTGGCGGTATCAAAGAATAATATTTGTTGCCCGCCCTAAACACAAGTAATTCACTTTTGTTAGCGTTATACCTAAGCCCATGAGCCTCCGCATACCTCTCACATATGCCAAGTAGTTTTCTAAGGGCGTTGATTGAGGGGCACAGCAACACCATATCATCGGCGTAACTAATATTATTAACAAATGTACCATCTATGGAACAGCCAACCATGGCATTACTGAGCTCCTCAATCAACCGATTCAAATACAGACTAAAGAGCTTAGGAGATGTCAAGCCTCCCTGCCTAACCCCGCACTCCAGCCTGTATGTCCCGGATAGCGAGCCCGCCCATCTAACCATATTGTCTTGGTGACCATACCAATACTTGAGCAATTCAATGAGTTCACCCGGTAGTGTGGTCTCTACATACAGCTTTTCCCACAGCTTATTATAAGACACCATATCGAAGGCCTTGGAGAGATCAAGAAAACACGCATAAATGGGTGTCTTCCTGTCTGTGTAATACCGGACAGTATGCTTGAGGCACAGAATTGCAGACTCTGTGGACAGTCCTGCTCTAAATCCAAACTGAGTATCGTGAAGTGTTAGATGTTTATCAAGTTGTTTGTCAATCATACTGTCGAGTACTTTAGCTAATATTGTGGCCAACGATATGGGCCTATAGTTTTTTAAATCTGAAGCGTCTCCTGTACGGTTCTTTATTATAGGTATCACTAAAGTCTTCATCATAGCTTCTGGCATATACGAATGACTGACGCAAAAACTATAAAGCATTGCCAACACCCTGCCCAAGTGCACACCAGCATGTTGCAAATGCTCAATGCTAAGTGAGTCATGCCCAGGTGATTTCCCGCGTGTCATACTCCTTACTATGTTTGATACGTCCTTTGCAGTGAAACTCATGAATGACCCCAGCGATGGTCGCCTGAGAGGCAACGACTCCTCATGAGGTCCCAATGGCGAATCTACTTTAAAATGTGTTTTGAACAGTTCAGCAATTTTTACAGGCTCACTAACACCCTCAACACTCGTGGGCAAGCTCGACCTGGGACTTAGTTTACTGGTTTCCTTCCAGAAATTCTTAAATTGTTTGTTAGCATGGTGCGTTGCTATGATGTTTAATCGTATTTGTTCAGCGTTATCTTGACACCATTTTAACTTACTCTTAAAAGCTTTTCTGGAATTTACCATGGCATTAAAATAGTGACCTGTTTTAGGTCTCCCGTGACAAATCCAGTCCCTAAATGCAAGTCGAGCCTCCCCGTGAAGTTGTTTTACATATTTGTTCCAGCCGACTACATGTTTTTTTCTACTGGAACATTTTTTAATACTACTTTGGCTTGAAGCTTCACTTAAAATATTTATGATGTTATTATACAACTTATTAATTATTTTCCTATGCTCTAGATTACAACAATGATAATTGCTACACTCTCTGAATTCTTCCGGAAAATCTACATGCTTTAGATTACTATTGCAAATTTTTTCGTATAATAATATCTGTTGTGGGGTTCTTTCTCCCCATATAACAGAATTCATTTTCATTTCATTATTTTTTGATACAAATTTAGTGCCAATTAAATTGAAATTACATTTTATCTCAAGTGGAAAGTGATCTGACCAATAAACATTATAATGTATTTTTACATCTACTATCGCTTTCCACCCAGCTTCCGATACTACACAATGATCTAACCAGCTTTTTGTATGGTAAATATCGCTTACATACGTGTATGAGTCCGATTCTCGTCCCAGTATGTCCATATCTGCACATCTCCAGCTCTGTTCCGCACAGAAGTCTTTGAGCTCCTCACCGAAGCGAGAACTCGGTTGGGCATTAAAATCACCCAGTATAAAAACGGAATGTATGTTACACTCTTGTACAAGCGCAGCAATCTCACCAAGACACTCAGTGTACTCAGCTAGGTTATCCGCCGAGTCCGTTGGCATGTATACACTTATTACTAAGAGCGAGCGTTCCGATGTAATTATTTTTATTGCCGTCAACCGCACACTTTGACACTGCACCACTGATACACAGTTAAACACACTTTTGCGCCACAATAAAGCGACGCCGCCATGAGGTCTACCGCGTAGTATTCCCGCACCAGTGTCTACAGCTGATTTTCCCGTATACTGGAATTCTGGATCTATGCTTCCCAAAAATGTGATGTCTTGTGGCAGCAACCACGTTTCCTGTAGTGCTATTATGTCCGCTGATTTACATAAACTTCTTATGCAATCTACAGAGCGTGTCACGGATCTACAATTGAACGTTACCATGGTTGTATAGTTATCCATTAACAGTTATTTATCTCGTCATTTACACGTACATTTGTATTATGATTATCCATATTGTCATACTTTTCCCTATTAAAATAAATAAATTTACGGAATCTTATACCTGCAGGCCATAAATCATCATTGGGGGTTGATGCTACTCACGTCCGCAGGCTATACCCTAGTTTCCCTGCACGTGACCCCCGGGTGGTGCTAATCGAGTAGCTTTTTTCCTGATGTGGTAGAGCCAAGCTGTAGTCGTTTGGTGTCCGGAATATGATCGCGGTCAGGATTTGGACATTAAATGATTGCAGCTCGTAATTGGGCCGGCTCGTCCGGGGCAGTACCACTCTCTCACAGAAAACCGGCGTGAAGTAATAGCTCGCTATTGCGTTTCGTACGGTGAGTGTTGAGACCCGGAGCCCAATCCAAAACCCACAACTCTAAATATGGCAGCGGTAGTACAAAGAATAATACCCCAGGAGGGTACCGTCATCGTTGGTGACGGAGAATCCCTCCCTGAGCACCATTACTCAGGCCGCCCGACGTATTCTGGGGCGGGCACTACGCCGCTCTGTATTTCTGCCGGGAGCAAACACAAGAAGAATGTGGTGGCACCTCCCCCTGAGCTCTGTGTTGAGTTCTGTAACATTAGGGGGCTTAATTCCAACTTAAATGCTGTCCATCATCATCTGGAGACGGCTGGGCCGGCCATGCTCTTTTTGACGGAAACTCAGATATTCCCCCCTGCTGACATCTCGTATCTGCGCTACCCGGGATACAAACTGGAACATCACTTTGTGCCTCGAGCCGGTGTTTGCGCGTACATTCGGGAGGATATCTGCTGTCGACGTCTTGGCAGACTTGAAGCGAGGGACCTGTCAATAATGTGGCTGCGCACAGATTTCGAGGACCGCACTCGTATCTATGCGTGCCTCTACAGGTCCCATAGCGGTAATGTCGAAACGGAGCGTCTTGTGGAGCACATTCAAACGACGACTGACAGTATACTCCAGCAGATGCCATCTGCAGAAATTGTAATACTGGGTGATTTTAATGCCCACCACATCGAATGGTTAGGGTCAAGATCAACTGACCATGCTGGAAGAACTTTCCATGACTTTGCCTTGGCATATGATCTGGCACAGCTAGTTTCCTCGCCCACGCGGGTGCCGGATGTGTCGGACCATATAGCGTCCCTTTTGGATCTTTTGCTGACCTCCCACCCTGAAAATTATCGTGTATCTGTTGACGCCCCTCTTGGGTCTTCGGATCATTGCCTCGTGAGGAGTATTGTGCCGCTCACCCGCCAAAAGCGGCCGCGGTCGGCCGGTACACGTCGTGTGTGGCATTTTGGGTCAGCGGATTGGGATGGGCTGCGTGGTTTCCTGGCCTCCTACCCTTGGGGGCGAGTTTGCTTTTCGCTGGACGATCCCAGCGCCTGTGCTAATGCTGTCGCTGATGTGGTTCTGCAGGGCATGGAACTCTTTATTCCTAACTCTGCGGTGCCCATTGGTGGCAAATCTCGACCATGGTTCGGTGGGTCTTGCAAAGCCGCGTTGCGTCATAAGCAGGATTCTTACCGAGCCTGGTCCGAGGCTCGGGCCGCTGGAGATGCAAATACCGGTGTCCTCAAAAAAAATTACAACGCTGCCTCAAGGTCCTTTAAGGGCTGCATTGCCAAGGCAAAGTCCAAATTCATTAGCAAAATTGGTGAGAGATTAGTGCGTTTGCCCTCTGGGTCTCGTGCGTTCTGGTCGCTCGCCAAGGCTATTCAAGGTAACTTCTGTCGGTCGTCGTTTCCACCATTGCACCGAGTGGATGACTCACTGGCCCACACTGCAAGAGAAAAAGCCGACCTCCTGGGTTTTCTCTTTGCGTCTAACTCGACTCTCGATGATCAGGGAGCAGCACCGCCAACCATCCCACGGTGTGAGAGTTCTATGCCAGACATTAAGTTCTCGCAAAGAGCTGTCCGTAGAGCGCTTTTCTCCCTGAACATCCATAAGTCGAGTGGGCCGGATGGCATTCCACCTATTGTTCTAAAAACGTGTGCTCCAGAGTTGGCTCCGATTTTAACACGCCTATTTCGGTACTCCTACTCACTTGGCGTGGTCCCCTGCTCGTGGAAGGAGGCTATGGTCCACCCGATCCCTAAAAAAGGCACTTGTTCAGATCCGTCCAATTATAGGCCCATTGCGATAACTTCCATATTTTCCAAAATCATGGAAACTATTATCAACCAACAGCTTGTAGCCTACTTGGAGAGTCACCAGCTGATAAATGATCGCCAATATGGCTTCCGCCGTGGTCGCTCAGCTGGTGATCTTCTGGTATATTTGACTCACCGTTGGGCGGAGTCAGTGGAAAGCAAGGGCGAGGCTTTGGCTGCTAGTCTGGACATAGCAAAAGCTTTTGATCGGGTGTGGCATAAAGCATTACTTTCCAAGCTTCCTTCTTTTGGGCTACCTGAGAAGCTTTGCATTTGGATTGCCAGTTTTCTCACTGAGCGTAGCATCAAAGTTGTGGTTGACGGAGCACGCTCGGATCCACTACCCTTGAATGCTGGCGTACCACAAGGCTGTGTATTGTCCCCCACATTGTTTCTTCTGCATATCAATGACTTGCTACTTGTACACAATGTTCATTGCTATGCGGACGACAGTACAGTGGACGTGGGATACACTGGCCAAGCTAATGTTTCTCGGGACTGCGTCGATGAGTACCGAACAAAACTTGTGTCTGAGATTGAGACGTCTCTTGGACACGTCTCGGATTGGGGTAGATTGAACTTGGTACAGCTAAATCCCTCAAAGACTCAGGTTTGTGCGTTTACCGCTAAAAAGTCCCCGTTTATCGTAGCTCCTAGATTAGAAGGTACTCCCCTTAGTGTTAGTCCCAACATTTCCATCTTGGGTGTCGACATATCGAGTGATGTTCAGTTTCGCGGCCACTTGGAGTGCAAGGCCAAACTGGCTTCTAAGAAGATTGGGGTCATCAATAAAGCCAGGCGGTATTTTACACCCCGACATCGCCTTCAACTATATAAAGCCCAGGTTCGCCCTCACATGGAGTACTGTTCGCATCTCTGGGCCGGTGCGCCCCAATACTTGCTTACTTCATTTGACCGCACACAACGAAGAGCAGTTCGAATCGTCGGGGACCCAATGATCTCGGATGGACTGGACTCTCTCTCTACACGCAGAGATGTAGCGTCTCTTTGCGTTCTATACAAATTATATCACGGGGAGTGCTCGGATGAGCTGTTTGATTTGATACCTGCCGCTGAATTCCACTATCGTACAACTCGCCATAAATTGAAATTCCACCCATATCATCTTGATAATTGGCGATCTACTACAGTACGTTTCCTAAGGCATTTTATACCACGAACGGTTAAATTGTGGAATCAACTTCCCTCAGCGGTATTTCCAAACAATTACGACATGGGAGCCTTCCAGAATAGAGTATTTAATTCCCTTAAAAGGCTGGCAACGGATCGGCGATCCTTTGGTGTTGCTGATCTCCATGGGCGGTGGTGATTGCTTTCCATCAGGTGACCCACATGCTCGTTTGCCCCCCTCTCATATAAAAAAAAAAAAAAAAAAAAAAAAAAAAAAATTTAAAAACAACTGCAGTTTAGTGTGTGGTACAAAGATTTTATATGCGTTATAGCGCTTC
The DNA here is from genome assembly GCA_937001555.2 of Hypsopygia costalis. Taxonomy (NCBI): domain Eukaryota; kingdom Metazoa; phylum Arthropoda; class Insecta; order Lepidoptera; family Pyralidae; genus Hypsopygia; species Hypsopygia costalis. The sequence continues at coordinate 6,609,550 of OW443339.2, forward strand.
TGTTTTTTCATAACAATTTGTTTCAAAGTTACAGTTGTTACATTTGTTTTTTGATTTATGTAGCTTAGAATGTCGCTTTCTGTGGTTTCTTTATCCACGTTATTTATAAAGAGTGGGATGTTAAATTCCGCAGCTTTAAATTTCTCATTTGGCTTTATAGCTGCCTTTCCTTCAGAGCCCTCTAGTCTATTCCTCAATCGTTTTCTTTGTACCAATTTCCATTCCTGCATTGGCGATTCGTTTTTACACTGCCCTTCACTATTTACGCTATCCGTTGTCGTTTTTGCCTTGGGCCACACGCAATTTACCGGTTCATGAGTCATACTCGCGCGCGAATCTCGTCTAGGCGCAATCGAAACAGGTTTGGCTGTTTGCCCCACCGCCGCTGTCACTGTCGTCACCGCCGCGACCGTATGATTGTGTGAAGATTGAGACGGTATTTCTTGTACGATATTTGTCGATGTACCCCCGTCTGACGAGATGTTATATTCGGATGTCTGGCAAACACGAGATGCATTGTTTTTTAGCTCGATATGCGGTAGGCCTATTGGTCCACTGTCTAAACAGAAACTGCTGTTTTTATTGCTACTTCCTCTTAATTGGTTCACATTCATATCAAAATTATTAACTATCGACGCTTGCTTGAGATTCAATACTTCATTCTTAACTACATTTAACTGTTCTTCTGTAACAAAAGTCGTTTTCAAGGTTTTGACTTCTTGTTGTATGAGGCGCAGGTCCTTCAGTAGCCTTGAAGCGTCAATGTGGTCCATGTGGACCGCAGGGAGTTTGTGCAATTCTTTAGCTACAAATATTGGCACAAACTCTGGATCCACTTGTTTAAAGACCGATATCACGTCGTAAAGGTCGCGCTGTGATTTCCCGCTCTTTTTTCTTCGTATATTTCGTTGATCTGTTTTTATGGATTCAAACAGCAAATTTTTAGCACTTTCAATATCTTCCACAGAAAAACTATTTGTGCACAGTGTCACTATTCCTTCTTCATCCATGACGTCCACTTTATTTTGAATGAAAGCTAACAGTTCGCAAATTACTATATTGCATGTTTTGCATTTGACTACGTTAGAGGTCATTGCACTTGTCATCTTTAAGCGTCACGAACACAACCCGATCGTTGCGATGCGCGACGACGACTGCGACTATTGCCTAACTGTTCCTCATCAGATCAGCAGTGTCACACGATGCCTTCCAAATGCAAATTATGTAACCTAATGTCATCAGAAAACTCGTCAATTACTGTATCCATGCCCATGCCTATAAATTTCAACCCTTTCTCACGAATTCCCAGGGAGTCCATCATCAGATCCTGATTTAATTAATATGGGACCACTTGAATAGTGTGCCCTTCAAACAAATAAGAATGATTAAAATTGCTGTTCAATTAACGGAGAAATCATTGAAATATTTAAAAAATACATACCGTCGAACATAGAACCGCCCTACAGGTAGAATAAATAACAATTACAGGTAATTTCTGGGATAAAAACTATTATGAGTTCTTTCCCAGGACTCAAGGTATCTCTCAACCATATTTCATCTAAATCGGTCCAGCGATTTAAGCGTGAAGAGGTAACTGACATTCTGTAGCATTTATAATATTAGTATGGATTGGCGTTCCGAAAACCGCTAACATATTGATATAGATCTTTCAACCCTATCGCACCATAACAGAGGATGATGGTCACGTTAGCCATGTTGAATTTTAAAATCGTTGTTGTTTTCGTAATCAGCGACCCGATAAACCATAAAAGCAATACCCATGACGATTTTCAGACTTTTTGACCCCATTTTACCCTTTTAGGGGTTGATATTTTCAAATCGATGCCATTTTTGTAATGGACGTCCCAGAAAACTAAAGAAACAACACCCATATTGATATTATGACATTTTAACCCCACCGCACCCCCACAGGGGTGATTTATATCATGTCGGCTATGTTGGATTATAAAATAGTTGTTGTTATCGTAATTAGCGACCCGATAAACCATAAAAACAATACCCATGACGATTTTCAGACTTTTTCACCCCGTTTTACCGCTTTAGGGGTTGAATTTGGAAAAATCCTGAAACATATGTTTACTCATTTATCTATAGAAGTACTCTTGTAAAGTTTCGGATAAAATAGTCCAACTAATCTTGTTTCCACATACAAACTTTGGTCCCCAGTTTCACCCCCTTCGGGGATGAATTTTGAAAAATCCTTTCTTAGTGCAACCCTAGACATCATAAGGAACCTACGTGCCAAATTTGGAATCTCTAGACCCAGCAGTTTGGGCTGTGCGTTGATATATATCAGTCAGTCATTCAGTTTCCTCTTTTATATATTTCAACCCCATCGCATCTCCACAGGGGTGATTTTATGTCACGTCAGCTATGTTAGATCATAAAATAGTTGTTGTTTTCGTAATCAGCAACCCGATAAACCATAATAACCATACCCATGAAGATTTTCAGACTTTTTCTCCCCATTTTACCCCTTTAGGGATTGAATTTTGAAAAATCCTGAAACACGTGTTTAGTCATTTCTCTATAGAAGTACTCATGTAAAGTTTTGGATGAAATAGTCGAACTAATCTTGTCTCCCCATACAAACTTTGGACCCCCGTTTGACCCCCTTAGGGGATGAATTTTGAAAAATCCTTTCTTAGTGCACCCCTAGACGTCATAAGGAACCTACGTGCCAAATTTGGAATCTCTAGACCCAGCGGTTTGGGCTGTGCGTTGATGTATATATCAGTCAGTCAGTCAGTCAGTCAGTCAGTTTCTTCTTTTATATATTTAGATTGCAATTCTCGTCATAACTTTTAAACAGTGCTTCCGATTTTAATGAATTCCGATTAAAAAGGATTCGGGGTGTAAGTGGTTCATCAACATCTTTGAACCAAAGTCAACTTCACCTGCACGCGGTGCACCCTGCTGTCTGACAAACGAAGCACTGGCGAAAAGAGAGGTAGGGAGCGTAATTGTAAGCTACCCGACTGTAATGGGATGAATGACTGGAATGTACCTCCACCTCACAGAATACCGCAGCCAAAGAACGGTTTCCTTGAGGGCTGTTGTGTTCCTGCGAGTGAGTGAGGTCACCAGAAAGGAAGGAGATGCTGCGATGGCAGCGGGGGTGGCGACGCGTGAGCATATTTTATGTTGCGAGCGTTAATATGGCTACGGTAACCGCTTCACATCAGGCGGGCCGTATGCTTGTCTACCACCCGTCGTGGTATAAAAAAAAAAGTTGCCCATAGTAGCTCTGTTGAGTTTGAGACTAGATGCCATAATGTTATTTGTTCAGAAAGTCTATGTAGTTTATGAAAAACAGTTTCCCCTCGTTGTTTAAAAGACTTTGCATCACAAATCTTGCTACGTAGCGTCCCGCAAATGCATGCATTTTTCTGGTTTGTGCGAATATATACCAATCGTTCCAATCGTTCAATTTTAGCGTGTACGTCTATAATAAACTGACTAAATAGACCACGTTACCTTTGTAAATACATAAAACGATTGCGTCTAACTTGTAGCAGGTAAGAATAAAAGCAGCACTGCGCGGTTATTTTTTTACAATACAGTCAATATTTTGTTAAACTATTTATTGTGATTTTAAGTAGTTTTTTTAGTTCTATTTGCTATTATAGCGTGTTTTTTAGTTATTTTTTAAACTATAATTTATTGTAAACACTATGTTGTTTATACGAATAAATTTAGCTTTGTTCCGCATCAGGTGTTTCAAATCTTGGATTTTTATAGCTCAACAAAAAATGCTCATCAGGCTGAACAACTTTTGCTAAGGCGCCATTTTTATATTTCTTATAGTTTAGCTGAACCATTATGGTTCTGCTTGACGTGTTCCAAATCTTGGATTTTTATACCTCAACAAAAAATGCACATCAAATTGAACAACTTTTGCTAAGGCGTCAATTTTATATTTCCTATAGTTTACCGGAACCATTATGGTTCTGCATCAGGTGTTGTAAATTTTGTATTTTTATACCTCAACAAAAAATGCTCATCAAGCTGAACAACGTTTGCTAAGGCGTCATTTTTATATTTGGGGTGTAAGAGGTTCATCAAGATCTTTGAACCAAAGCCAACTTCACCTACACGTGGTGCACCCTGCTGACTGACAAACGATGCTCTGGCGAAAAGAGAGGTAGGGAGCGTAATTGTAAGCTACCCGACTGGTGATTGTACCTCCACCTCACAGAATAGCGCAGACAAATAACAATTCCCTTGAGGGTGTTGTGTTCCTGCGAGTGAGTTAGGTCACCAGAAAGAAAGGAAGCAGATGCTGCGTTGGCAACGGGGGTGGCGGCGCGCGAGCAATATTTTATGTTGCAAGCGTTAATATGGCTACGGTAACCGCTTCACATCAGGCGGGCCGCGTGCTTGTCTGCCACCTGACGTAGTATAAAAAAAAAATCCTATAATTTTGCTGAACCATAATGGTTCTGTATCACGTGTTCTAAATCTTGGATTTTTATACCTCAACAAAAAATGCTCATCAGGTTCAACAGTTTTTGCTAAGGCGGTATTTTTATATTTCCTATAGTTTACCGGAACAATTATGGATCCGCATCCGCATCATTTCACCCCTAAGGTTGAATTTTGAAAAATCCTGAAACACGTGTTTACTCATTTATCTACAGAAGTGCTCGTGTAAAGTTTCGTATAAAATAGTCCAACTAATCTTGGTTCCCCATGCAAACTTTGAACCCCTGTTTCACGCCCTTAGGGGTTGAATTTTCCAAATTCCCGTCTTAGTGAGCACTTACGTCCTAAAAGGAGCCCCCTTGCAAAATTTGAGACTCGTAGCACTTGTAGTTTCTGAGATTTCGTGATGAGTGAGTCAGTGATTTTCTCTTTTATATATATAGATGTAATCTGAGATACAATAGTAAGCCTTTTGACATAGTCTAGTTTTGAGAAATAGATTTTTAAACATATCTTATTTTATTAAGATGCTTAATTGCTACAGCAAGTAGTCATTACAACACGTTTTTTTATACCACTAGGCTGGCAAACAAAACCCGCCTAATGTAAAGCAGTATGGGTGTGTTACATGCTATATGTGCAAAATTTCATCTAAGTCCATTCAGCCGTTTCGTCATGAATATGTAACAAATATTTTGTACATCCACCCATTCCATTTTCAGAAACTTTTACATTTATTTTGCTGGGATTGGGATATTGGTTGATTGACTGTCATCTAATGTCAATAGCCGGAACTAACGGCTTAACGTATCATTCGAAGCACGAAAGAGCGTGATATATTATACTGACCCACGCAAAGACACCTTCAAACTCTTCCTATGTACTTGTCGGGACAAAAATACATTCATTCTTTAAGTACGTCATATTTCGTACATTTTCTCATGATTGAATAAGTCCATTCAACCAATACATACATTATCAGAATCTTTCACATTTATAACATTAGCAGAGTAACAGAACAGTATGGCCACTCCCTGCAGCTTTCTTGTATTGCCCTCACCTCCCCTCTGAGACAAACCTGGAACACTTTGTCGCCGCACGCACACACGCTCATTGGCGCTCTGCACAGACGTCCTTGTTTATGGTATAGTGAACGAAGCGACACTTGTATGGATTGGCCGGGGTGTGACAATAGTAAGATTATTTCGACAAAAACCTACATTAGTCCCACTGCTAGGATACGAGCCTTTTTTGAATTCAAAGAAGAAGAGGTTCAGAATGTTCGATGTTCAACTGACTAAAATGACTGAGGCCAGTGTTTTCAAGTTGTAAAACTGTTTAACTTAAATATAAAAGGGGTCGTAGAAATCAGAAACACAGGTAAGCCAAGCACATTTACCTTTGTGTCTCCGCATCCAAGCCGCATTATTATAATATTCGTCTTGTGCGGGAATCAAACCCGCGAGATCGAAGTCAAAGAGGCTATTGCTAATCATTCGACCACCGAGCTCGTCAAATATAAATAAATATTTCTGAACAGTTTACACAGCGCCATCTAGTAACAAACTAAGCAAAGCTTCTACTATAGGTACTAGACAACTGATACTGTATTTAAATACGTTTTTGTTTTGGAAATACATAATATAATACCTAGAAACCACCCAGACAAATGGTAGGTATTTGATCAGATTTTTACTTATAGTAGATAAGTAACTAGAAATCTACTGATTTAAGTAAATTATTTGAAAGTCAGCACTCCCTACGGCTTTGAAACGTATGCAATTCGCTAAAATGTAAAAGAAATTCATTTTATTGAGTTTGCAAATTAAATATCTCAATTTCTTACGCTCTTTGGGATATTGCAAGATTTCTATCGGTCTGCATGTCTGTGAGAAATCAAGAGTAATTCGGATTGGGTATTAATAGCCAGCTTTTCAGACTTCTATAATCCGTAGGAAAAAAAGTGCTTTGATGAAATCGTGAGGTCATGCCCGTTTAAGGAGACGTCATACGCCAACACAGTTCTGTATGGAGAAAGCGACGCAAGTCATCTCTTTTTTTAATACTACGTCGGGCGACAAACAAGCGTATGGTCCGCTTGATGTGAAGTGGTTACCGTAGCCATATAAAGTGCCCGATGGTTGAATGGTTAGCAATGGTTACTTTGACTCCGAAGTCGCGAGAATTATAATCTAGTTAGACCAAAACTGTACCTAAATGTTTAGAAATAATGTGTTAGATAATGATTGTATTTTGTTCTGTTGCTCAAATAAATAAATAAATAAGTAAATGCAATAACAACTGAATTCTTTTATTGATTTCAGTGGTTTGTTCTACAGCCAACATCAAGGGATGCCTGATAGGAGCGTAGGCATATTAAAAACCTCAAGACTAAAAAAAAAAAAAAAAGAAATACTCGTAGACTTAAGTACATTTATCAGTTGTCTAGTACCCATAACACAAGCTTTGCGATTAATTTGGGACTAGATGGCGCTGTTTAAATTGTCCAGAAATATTTATTTATTTATTTATATTTATAACTTAACGTGTCCCGCAAAGTACGGAAGAGCTCGAGATAAATAAACGAGTCTACGAGTATTTCTTATTTTTTTTTTTAGTCTTGAGGTTTTTAATATGCCTACGCTCCTATCAGGCATCCCTTGACGTTAGCTGTAGAACAAACCACTGAAATCAATAAAAGAATTCAGTTGTTATTGCATTTACTTATTTATTTATTTATTTGAACAACAGAACAAAATACAATCATTATCTAACACTCATTATTTCTAAACATATACAGTTTTGGTCTAACTAGATTATAATTCTATTTTTTTTTTATACTACGTCGGGTGGCAGATAAGCATACAGCCCTTGTGGTGTGAAGATAAGCTACGGCATTGTGATGTGAAGCGGTTACCGTAGCCATATTAACGCTCGCAACATCAAATATCGCTCGCGCGCTGCCACCCCCGCTGCCAACGCATCATCTCCGTCCTTTCTGGTGACCTCACTCAATCGCAGGAACACAACAACCCTCAAGGGAATTGTTATTTGGCTGCGGTATTCTGTGAGGTGGAGGTGCATTCCCCAGTCGGGTAGCTTACAATTACGCTCCCTACCTCTCTTTTCGCCAGAGCTTCGTTTATCAGTCAGCAGGGTGCACCGCGTGCAGGTAAAGTTGGCTTTGGTTCAAAGATGTTGATGAACCTACACCCCAAAATTACCTAATATTGTGAATTTAATGTATTGCTATTCATATTAGCCAGGAATGAAATTTACTGAATAAAGTGACGATGAAGTGAACATAACATTCAATAAGGAAGCCGAAAATAAGATATACCCGGAAACAACCTATAAAAAACATGTTTACAAACACCTCAAGTTGTATCAAACACAGTCCCGCAATTTTGATCAGATGCTTCAAAAAAGTTCTTCGGCTCTCTGTTCGTCACCGTAAAACATTCGTCATTTAGGTACCTTTTTATTAACTAAACAGGATTTCTTCACAAACACAATATTAGAGTGGTAACAGACTTCGATTTTTATAAAATTTTATAAAGCTTTTGTTCATTAAAATAAACCATGAGTTCATGCATTTAATCCTTTGCAACGCCCGCCCTGGCTATCGTACAACACAATTTTAATCACATACAAATATAAAATAACTGGCGAAGTAAGTATAGTTCATTATTTTAATAACATAATCCCGTTGGGTTTTTTTAGTAATTCAAAAATTACTTTTTGGTGCATATTGAACGTAGGTGTATGGCATGGTAAAAAAGACATTATATTACCAACTAGAACATTTTAATAATCTGTGCGTTACCTACTTCATAATGTTAGTAATATTTGTGATATTTAGCAAAAATAGTGTATCATTACAGCGCAATTAATTTATCAACCTTGTTTTATAGATTCGTATTCTGGAGTTCTAGAGTAAAAAACCAAATAAGAAAATCCGATGTCCGATTGGTACCATACCCATTAGAGCATTAAGAAATACAATCGTTTCCCCAAGTCGCACCGCGCCCTATCCCGTCCCGTCCCGTCACGCTCGCCTAAAGCGGGACACACAAAAGGGGCACTCCGCAATCACGCTGTTTGTAAATCCTTCACGTCCACACGTGAGCCGGAATATTGAGTATTGAGCCGCGCGCCAGAATACTAAATAATAAGCTTGTTCCCCCTTAATATGTTGAATTTGGCGCAAATGTTTGTATACGGGCGGTTACTGTGACATTTGCTGATATATTCGATAGCTGTGAAGATTGGTCTATCGAGTATTATAGACACGTTAGTTGATATTTATTATACTACTAACTTAGACGGCAGAATAAACGTAGGAAAAAATGATTGTAGAAAGTTTCCATGTATCGCTCACTCATCGACAATCAGCTCTTAGAAAAGTATCTCGTGAGAATATTGTTTATGGAGGTGCCTACTCGTACGTCATTCATAAGTCAGGTTATTCCTTCAATATTATTTCAGGTCGACCAGCGGCGCTACCGCCGAAGCTGAAACCGATTACCACTGCTTACTGATTTTTTTTATTGCAAAAGTAAAACTTCAGCTTAGATTGGTGGTAGTTGTTTAAGCTTAGTTGGTAGAGATGCTAGAGCTCTGCCGATTAAACTGAAGATGTTTATTAATAACTTTAATGTAAGACCTATTTTTGGAATCGAAATATTCGGTCAGAATAGGCTTCAGCTTCGGTGGCAGTGCCCCTGGTGAGATTGATATATGGGGAGTAGATCAACGGACTATATCAAAGTAATATGCCATCAAAAACATTACTTGTAAAAAAAAAAGTCTCGCAACTCAGATCTTCTACCGTAAAAGTTATGAGATCCATGTCGGTTAATTTATTCAGTCCCTACTTATGGGACTGACCAATATTAAAAATCTTTTCTGTTTTAAATAAACAAAATGACTTGGCCATCGCATGAAAACACAATTTATCTCACAAGTGATACACATTATATTAAATTAGATTGTTTAGTTAATAAGGTTTGTTTAATTACAAAAAATTTAGGTTTCTAGTTTTATCCACAACGAAGTTATAGGGGGTCGAAAATGTCCTGAATTGCTTCGAGAAAAGGATGGTACGGCCGTGCCGCTTTTTGCTCGACTTGGCGGGGGCACTACCGTGCCCCCAGATAGGAATGCGGCAAAGCAGAAGAGTACGTATACTGGAATGCATTTTAGAGAAAGTATATTTTGAATATCTCAATGAGTAGTCAGAGACTAATTGAAAAAGAATAGAGAATAATACTACAGTAGTTAGAGATAGTGATGATAATAGACACGTTACGGAAAGCTAGTTTCACATTTCTTGTTATGTTGTACAAACTGCCACATGTAATAAGGTTGTTGTCTGTGTAGATTATAAAGCATTATAAATAAAACGTAAAACGTAAACAGGACTGTTTTCATCAGAAGATGAACTATGAAATAAATAATTGTCAATTTTATGGACGGCGCAATTTGCTGACTTTCAATTGAGTTCCCTTTGAATCGTTCCTGTTTCAATTCATAATAAATAACCCTCATTAAATAAGTTACTGAGAGATAAGTTTGACAACTCTTTGGGTCTTATATCTGTAAAGTTGACTATTTTTAGGTTATGATTATTAAGGTTTAATCTATATATATAAAAGAGTAAATCACTCACTCACTCATCACGAAATCTCAGAAACTATAACACTATAACACACCTACAAACTTGAAATTTGGCAGGTAGGTTCCTTATAGGGTGTAGACATCCGCTAAGAACGGATTTTACGATACTCCACCCCTAAGGGGGTAGAATGGGGGTTGGAAGTTTGTATGAAAGTCCTATGTTTTTGAAGCAAGAGACTTGAAATTTAAAATGCATGCTCTATAGATTGTGTGGAGGTATACTTATAATGTATCTTTGGAAATCAACCCCTTTTTGGGGTTAAAACGGGGGTTGGAAGTTTGTATAAAAGTTCTACGTCCCTGTCTCACCAAAACTTTGAATTATCCCTCATCGAACACATATTTTTTCTTTCAGTCCTTTACTGTCCGTGCGGCGCAGCTCTGGAACAAACTGCCTGGACATATTAGAGATAGCTGTACTGTCGCTACTTTTAAAAAGAAGCTAAAGGAGCACTATCTTACTCATGACTTGTGATAAGTTTAATTTAGGTAGTATGTAACTCGTATTGTATAAAAGATACTAAAATGTTATGCATAGCTTGCTAGACTCCCAGCCATGTACAATTTCTGTATGTAACAGTCGGGTTGGCTGGAAGAAATCTCTTGAAGAGATAAGCTCACCTTTGTATACTTGTCTGTTCACAAATTTTATGTATTTGTTGTTATGCAATAAAGAATTATATACGTTTTTGAAGTAAGAGACTTGAAATTTAAAATGTATGCTCTATAGATGGTGTGGAGGTGTACCAATAATATATCTTTGGAAATCAACCCCTTTTTGGGGGTTAAAACGGGGGTTGGAAGTTTGTATGAAAATTCTATGTTTTTGAAGTAAGAGACTTGAAATTTAAAATGCATGCTCTATAGATGGTGTGGAGGTGTACTAATAATGTATCTTTAGAAATCAACCCTTTTTTGGGGTTAAAACGGGGGTTGGAAGTTTGTATGAAAGTTCTATGTTATTAAAGTAAGAAACTTGAAATTTAAAATGTATGCTCTATAGATGGTGTGGAGGTGTACTAATAATTTATCTTTGGAAATCAACCCCTTTTTGGGGTTAAAACGGGGGTTGGAAATTTGTATCAAAGTTCTATGTTTTTGAAGTAAGAGACTTGAATTTTAAAATGTATGCTCTATAGATGGTGTGAAGGTGTACTAATAATGTATCTTTGGAAATCAACCCCTTTTTGGGGTTAAAACGGGGGTTTGAAGTTTGTATGAAAGTTCTATGTTTTTGACGCAAGAGACTTGAAATTTAAAATGTAAGCTCTATAGATGGTGTGGAGCTGTACTAATAATGTATCTTTAGAAATCAACCCCTTTTTGGGGTTAAAACGGGGGTTGGAAGTTTGTATGAAAGTTCTATGTTTTTAAAGTAAGAAACTTGAAATTTAAAATGTATGCTCTATAGATGGTGTGGAGGTGTACTAATAATGTATCTTTAGAAATCAACACCTTTTTGGGGTTAAAACGAGGGTTGGAAGTTTGTATGAAAGTTCTATATTTTTGAAGTAAGAAACTTGAAATTTAAAATGTATAGATAGTGTGGAGGTGTACTTATAATGTATCTTTAGAAATCAACCCATTTTAGGTGTTAAAACGGGGGTTGGAAATTTGTATGAAAATCCAATGTTATTGAAGTTAAAGTAATTATGGCAGAAGGATTTTAAATGATATTTAAATATAAAAAATATTGAAAACAACTACATACTTACTATTATAAGGAAGGATGTTTTATTATAACAATAAAAAGTACTTTAGGTTTTACAAAGAGGTTTTAAAAAATAATATCCGTCGACTTCATTGATTCTAAAAATTCGTCTAAATATTGATGGTTTTTAACTTTTTTTATTTTTTTTCTTTCATTAGGTATTTAGCTTTTTCGAATGTAATTAAAAATTATTTGCAAATAACTAACTCCACGCGAACGAAGTCGCGGGCGGCCGCTAGTATTATATAAAACACAACCAGAAATACCCAATATATAGAAATAGATGTCAAAACAAAAGGAACCAACTATTGAGTAATTGGTTTGCTTGTATAAAAATCACTGCAGAGCTTAAAGGCAGACCTCGAAGACATAGATTTCGCTAACTATGACAAAAAGACAGAATGGGGGAGAATCGTATCGCGAAGGGATGAACGTGTAAGTGCCGACCAGTGGGAATAGAACGTCGTAAAGTCACCTGGTATGGAGGGCCTGTGGAACTCATGCAAGACTGCAAGATGTGAGTTGTCTGGTATCAAGAGCTAGGGTTTTTCGTCATTGATATATGGGTCGTTGTTCAGTTGCCGTAAATAATGTGCGTCAAGAAATATAATGGATTGATTAAATGAAATAATTATTATTTAAGTTCCTTTCTTTAACTTTATTTTTCAATACTAACGACGTATAACTATGTGATCTGTGCTAAATATCAAATCCTTAAATAAATTCTAAAGGCGCTAGTCAAATCGAGTCCGAACTAGTATGAGATTTCGCCTAAATTCTTTAACCTAATCCGCCACACATTTTATGTCACGAAATGTACCTTAATATTTTACAATATTCTTATTTATTTGTATCCTTCAATATGAACTCCATTATTTTGTCAGCAAATAAAACATTTTGCATCACACATTCTGGAACCTAAACAAAACTTCTGTATTTTGAACCTTAAATATAAAGAACTAAGGATCTGTCGATTTGGGTATACTAGTGTATATACGGGAGTGAAATTTCATTTGGTGCAATCGCGCGCCAGACGCTTACCAAGCATTTCAATGGAGTTCTGTCGCTTTACTAAAAATAAAATTTCCGATTCCCAGCCGAAATCAACTATTCCTGTGTTCTGTGCTGCATTGGGACATTTTTGAGTTATTGAATTGAAACTGTCGACCATTTGTTAATCTAAGGCTCTGTTGACTGAATATGAATGGTATTCAATAAAGTTTTAGCTGACTGCAGCTACTATTTTTGTAACATTGCGCATACTGGATACCTAACAGCGTGTCTATTGTACGAGTTTTATTTACAGTATTCATTGCATATGTAAAATTCGTAGCATCATTAACTAATTGTACAAGCCTACCATCATGCTAGGGCCCTACTGCCGAAGCTGAAGCCGATTACTATGGACATTTTGTTTCGAAAAATAGGTTATACGTTTAAGTTATTGACAAACATGTGTGCAAGTTAAGTAACGTCGACTATAGCCTGTCCACGGATGGGTTTATTTATCTCGAGTACCTCCGTGCTTCGGAGGGTACGTCAACCCGTCGGTCCCGGCTGTTGACATTAGACGATAGTCGTTATGCCAAGTCAGTGGCCTTTAGGCGACTTGAAAGTCTTTTCAAGTCGCATAAAGCAATTGCAGTTGAGCAAGGCATTAGAGTATGCTCTAAACCCCTTCGATTGAAAGAAGACCCATAACCCCAGCAGTGGGATGAATAAGGGTTGTCGACGACCTTAAAGTATAAAAAAGTTAATTTATCTTCAGTATCACCCCACTCATTATTTATGCCGTGTGGTTTCCGGCAGACTAGAATAGAATCACTCCGTCTCTTCCCGTGGATGTCGTACAAGGCAACTAATGGAAATACATTATCAAACATTGATCAGGCCTCCCCAACCCATCTGGCCAGCGTGGGGAGTGTGGGCCAAATCCTCCTGTCTGGGACGGATGAGAGATGTTCGTGCTCCTGTAGTGGAGACTAAAATGACCTGATGATGATGATCACCCCATTCATAATTTATGTCACTACATATATATGAAATTTACTGATTTTCTCAGGGGTCTGTCCCTGACCCTGGTTTCGTAACTAAATTACTTCCAAAAGTTATTCGCTTAGTAAGCATTTTATGTACTTTTTCCTTTATACAAATTTGGTGCCGTCATCATACACTATTATTGTTTATACAAAATATATTGCACAGTCATTACACTGCCATTAATAGTTTACAAAAGATGTGGTTTGCAAAGGGCAACTCTTCCAAGTTCAACCATTGCCTTTGAATTTCTGAACAGAAGCAAAATGAAGGGGTAACGAGGGATGGAGAGAAAGTATGGAAATTAACAAATCACTAATATCATGACCTGCCTGATGTGAAGCAGTTAGCGTAGCGATATATACTCGCGACATCAAGTATCAGTCGCGCGCCGTCACGCCCGCACCAACGGAGCAACTCCTTCCTTCCAGGTGACATCACTCACTCGCAGGGACACTAATGATATAGCACCTACATACTATTCACATTATTAGCTTTTTAGGGCATCGATTACGGTATTAAATTCGAACTAAAGGAACTCTAAAGCCGAAGATACACTACGTGACAAAAGAAGCGACATGTTGCGGAATATAATATGCGTATCAACTTCGATCAGTAATATATCATCATCATCAGGTCCATTTTAGTCTCCACTCCAGGAGCACGACCCTCTCTCGTCCGTCCTAGACGGAAGGAGGATTTGGCCTACACTCCCCACGCTGGACAAACGGGTTGAGGAGGCATGATCGATATTTGATAATGTATTTCCCTTAGTCGCCTTGTACGACATCCACGGGAAGAAACTGAGTGATTATATTCTAGTGTGTTGGAAAGCATACGGCCAGTAATATATGTAGAATATCAAACAACGCGAATGAGTGTCCGAGTTAATGCCATTGATACATTTATTCAATATTAAAAGAGAAGGAGATATTCAATAGGGAAATAAATAGATGTCATGCTCACTAACATAAAATAAAAAGTTCAAACTGCTGATGGTGTCGTGCGCCGGGTCGCCGCATTGCATCAACTCGTGAACGGGCTGCCAGAGGTGACTGGTCTGCCGTGGTTGTCATGATTGCAAGGCAAACAATAGGAGGATTTAGATTAAGTAGTATTAGACAATAGTATAATTATTATAGCATTACAGCGACGTGCATTAAGAAGTGCGTGTTTGAGATATTCTAAAACATCATTAAGCACATAGTTTACACACTAGTTAGGACTACAGGAATGTTGTTTTTGTATGTTTTTTTTTGTGAGGGGGGCAAACGACCATGTGAGTTACCTGATGGAAAGCAATCACCACCGCCCATGGAGATCAGCGACACCAAGGGGTCGCGGATCCGTTGCCAGCCTCCTTCCTTTCTTTCTTTCTGTTTGAGGTTACCAGCCCCCTTACCACCATGTCTTATTGACGATTCAATAACTGAATAGAATGCTTATTCATACCAATGAATAAGGGACTCTATTTCAAATGGAATACAGTCGCTTATTCATTGGTATGAATAAGCAATCTATTCAATTATTGAATCTCAATAAGATTTCAAATGGAATAGAGTCGCTTATTCATTGGTATGAATAAGCAATCTATTCAATTATTGAATCGCAATAAGAGATGGTGGTAAGGGGCTGAAAGAAGGAAAGGAAGGAGTGCAATTACTATTAATTACTACTTAAATTATATTAAAATAAAATTAAATTTCTAGTCAGTTCATAGGCAATATCGATTCGGTCAACTGTCATTCCGCTATGTAAAATAATTACCAGAACTGGGCTGGAGGGCTGGAGGTTATTTGGCACAACGTATAAGCGTTGCCATTCAGCGTGGCAATGCTGCCAGACTTCTGGGCACGATGCCTTTTGACAGCGATGCGGAGGAATTTTTTGACACGGTTTAGTCACATTTTTTTCTTTCTTTTTATATATATAAATTTTAAGATTAGTTTAATTTTAGGTACTTTAGTTGGTAGTGTAAATTAATATGCTAATAATGTTTTGTACACTTACAAATACAACCAATAATTATATGATAAAATCACCAGAACTGGCCTTTTTATTTATTTACACAAGTTACCTCATGCCGGTATTGTGTCGAACGGAAGAATCTGCGGAATTTAATAGTATATTGTAAACAAAAACAATTACCCTAAATTCTATATCATGATTGTCACCAATGATGTATTGCAACTATAGTAAACAAGACACTTAAATTCAAATATATCGAAACCAAATGCGAATTAAACAAGGGTGAACTGTCCAATTTCAGCACAGTCCACGACTAATTGATTAATGAGTTACACCCAGTGATATATGTGACCACAGCCTTCCTCACATTGGGGTAATCTTCAAAATGTTTAATACAATTGAGGCAAATCCGGTTAAGAGATGAATCTGGATTTTTGTCAGCAAGTATAATTTTTTTTTTTTTTTTTTTTTTTTTATACTACGTCGTGTGGCAGACAAGCATACGGCCCGCCTGATGTGAAGCGGTTACCGTAGCCATATTAACGCTCGCAACATAAAATATCGCTCGCGCGCCGCCACCCCCGCTGCCAATGCAGCATCTCCTTCATTTCTGTATATAAAGTTTATACTGTAGATTGTTGGCACTTGATGGAACATTATTATCATAATGTTATAATAAAGCATTTGTACTGTTCCACGTAATTACATTTAATTTTAACGACCGGTTTCAACTCTAAGGCATTATCAAGGTAAGCAGATGGTGTTTGTATTTTTACACAAACACAAAGAAACAAAGTTTTTACCCAAAAACAAAGTTTAGAGTAAAAACACAAACACCAACTGCTTACCTTGATAATGCCTTAGCGGCGAAACCGGTCGGTAAAATTAAATGTAATTACGTGGAACAGTACAAGTGTTTTATCATAACATTATGATAAAAAAATATTTATATTTTTAATTTACTTTTTGAGGGAAGTTTGATACCGACTTTAATATTAATTATTGGATAATGAAATTACATGAATGTCATTTTTGACTTTGTGATACTTTTATTTATTTTATGTCGGTTGGCGAAAATCATACAGTCCGCTTGGTGGAGTGGTTATCGTATCCTTACAAACGCTCGCAACCCGCCTCCGCCAACCGGCAGTAGAGCCGCGTGGTGGACTATGCTCTAAACCTCTTCGATTCAAGGAAGCCACGTATCCCAGCAGTGGGATGTATAAGGGTTGACGACGACGAACATGTAATTAAATAGTCTATCTGTTCTAAGTACGTCTCTTTGTATTTATTTGATTTTTTATTTGTATATTTTTATTGTTTTATTCAACATTATAATGTCCAATTCAACATAAAAATAAAAATGGCCGTGTGGGTTCCGGCAGACTAGAATAGAATCACTCCGTCTCTTCCCGTGGATGTCGTACAAGGCGACTAAGGGAAATACATTATCAAATATCGATCAGGCCTTCCCAACCCGTCTGGCCAGCGTGAGGAGTGTAGGCCAAATCCTCCTTCCGTCTAGGACGGATGAAAGAGGGTCGTGCTCCTGTAGTGGAGACTAAAATAGACCTGATCATGATATCTTTATTATACAAATATATTAAATTTCAAGTACAGAATAACATAAACAATAGCGGACTTATCCCAGAAGGGATCTCTTCCAGTCAACCAAACAGTGCTTGTAAGTGAACTTTTATGTCTTTATTGGTCATAAACCAAAAAAAAGCAATTAATATTGCCATACCTAAAGACATCAATAAACAAACAAAAGAACACGGGCAGAATTAATCAAAAACGAAATATTAACACAACTGGACGCAATAAATCACGACCTAAATAATACGAAGAGAAAGAGCCGAAAATTACAAAAGAAAATAATAAAGGTTATTTAATGCCAATTGTATTTATTCGAGTATTATGTCTGAATAAACGCGGTGGTATAGGAACGGCTGGCGGAGCAATAATAACGTCTAGTAACGACCTTATATGATTTACTGAACGCGTTAATGTAACAAATAAAATTGTTTATAGGTTTCAATATGATAGGATACGAGTAAAGCGCATCATATAGTAAGCCGATGCGATGTATTTAACCGAGACTACTACAGTACGTTTTTTAGGACATTTTCTACCACGAACTGTGAAGTTGTGGAATCAACTTCCCTCAGCGGTGTTCCCAAATAAGTACGACATGGGGGCCTTCAAGAACAGAGTCAATATTTCCCTTAAACGGCTGGCAACGGATCGGTGACCCCTTGGTGTTGCTGATTTCTATGGGCGGTGGTGATTGCTTTCCATCAGGTGACCCACGTGCTCGCTTGCCACCCTCTCGTATAAAAAAAAGACACTACTCACTGCGCAAACTATTTCCAGTTTTAAAAATCAAGTTAAAGTTGACTATACATATAAATAAAATAATTATTTCTGGACAATTTACACAGCGCCATCTAGTCTAAGTGCAAAACTTGTACTATAGATACTACTAAATATACTTAAATACATTTTTATTTTTAAAAACCTATCTACTTGTAATACGTTTAAAACACCCAGACAAACAGACATGTTCATGCACACAAATGTTTGTCTTGTGCTGGGATCGAACTCACGACCTCGGAGTAAGTAGCCATTGCTTGCCATTCGACCACAGGGATCGTCAACTATATATCACTTATCTCTGTTTAACTTCATTACGATTAATGAGCTCTATTTCAAATGAAATAGAGTCGCTTATTCATTGGTATGAATAAGAGATAGTGATCTAGCTTGTCTTGTCTCACCTATAACGGCGTCTCGTTCTCTCTCAATATATTGTATCTGCTTTATGTGTGAGTCGCTTAAGAGCCTTACAGCATCCGTGCACTAGGCGACTGCGACCTCGACATGCCTCGACTATGTCACACAACAACCAATAATTTTGTATGATTTGTATGGTCGCCTGTCCAAGTGGTCGCGTAGTGCGCGCTGTTTCATAAATGGTTAGTCGTTGCGACCAATGCAATGATAGCAGTCGCGGGTACTAAGCGACCGCTTCATACAAATTGCTGACCGCTGCGACCTACCTGCAATCGTCTAGTGCGCATGGGCCGAGGCCTTATGATCTACGGAATATAATCATATCAAAGTATGTAGGTACGCATAGTACAATAACTCATTATTGTCTCTTTCGATGCGTCTTCTCACCCTATTGAGAGAATATTCCGTGACCAGAAAGTATAAGATATGCCTTTATCTTGACTTGAAGTGTACTGTGTCTTTATTTATAAAATACTTACAGCAAAACCCAGTGTTGCCCGGAGAAAAATATATCAGAGGCTTAATTAAATTTAGTCTGTTTTTATCTATTTGCATATTTCATTCTAGACAATCTCGAAAGTCATAGTCACTGCTAAAGCGGAAGGAATTAGAGAACGAGGCAGTAATTCGACATGTTGGTCCGATCAAATTCGAGATTTCCTCACCATGTCAGCCCAATATGCTCTAAATATTGCCGGAGGTCGACATTTTCTTCTTCTTGCGTTGTTCTCCTCATTACCGAGGGTCGTAACCGCCACGTATTGTTTTACGGACGAACGCTCCCCACTTGTTGCGGTGCTCTGCATAGCGCATAGCGTCAGGCAAGTTGGTGTCAGCAGAGTCGCGAATCTGAGGGCCTACCGCCGACGCTGAAGCCGATTACCATTGATTATTTTGTTCCGAAAAATAGGTCTTACGTTTTAGTTATTGGCAAACACATTTAGCTTATTTGGTAGAGCTCTAGGGTGTCTATCAGCTAAGTTAAACATAAGTACCTATAAATATAAGTTGAAATCTATTTTCAGCTTATATTTATGGTATTAAGTTCGCAATCAAAAAGTCCAATGGTAATCGGCTTGAGCTTTCGGCGGTAGGACCGCTGATCAGTCCAGCCGGAGATCGACATAAACGGAGTAAACGGTGAAGGACCTCAAATCAGGGGATAACGAAACATAGATGTATTTTATAATTATCCATACTTTAACGTTTCTAGTTTCACCGTACGTAAAAGTACCGTACCGTACGTTTGTTAGTTTCACCTTTTTTCACATCGAAAGGAATCAAATTGGATTAGCAAGTTTTTTTTTCTACAGGAATAGTGTAAGGTCTGGAGAGTGAGAAAGATTATTCGCATGGGAAAAAAAAAAGATTTATTAAATTAATGACAATAAAAAAGACCCGCGGGAAACCGCGTGTAACAACTTGTCTGTAATAATAATATGTGTTTACAATGCATGAATAGAAAATAACTTTGACCAAAACATTTCCTTTTATGAACCATAATATATGGATATACAATAGGCCCCGGGTCCTGTATAGTCCAAGGGACTCATTAAAAGGTTTAGGGAAGTGCCACTGAAAAATTTATTACACAATGATTAAAGGCTTAACGTGAAACGGTTTAGTAGACAATGCTGAAACGCCCTAAGGGTTGATAATGGAATATCAATTGCGGAACAAACATCGTTGTTGAAAGTTAAGAGAATATAATAAAAAAATATAAATTTAACATTGTATAAAAATTTCATTAATTTGGCATACAAATGTGAAAACGGAGTTCAGTTTTCACATTTGTATGCATTCAGTTGAATGTGTTGTGTTTTATATTCAATAATTGAAAGAAGGCCAATTCTCGTAATTTTTCTACGAACGTAGATTGAAAGTTGACCAAATCGAGATTGAATTGTGAATTGACTAAAATTATATACTTGATTTAATTAATTAATTATTATCAATTCTTGTTGTTGGCAAAGTAACATTCGTTTGTTTAATTTTCACTCATATTTCGATATAATCCCGCTTAAATTTAATTTTGAAGTTACATATTGTGTTACGAGAATACCAAATGTGACATTTGTGAGATCGAGACTGGATCGAAACTGAATTTTGACTATATTTTAATTACGAGAATTGCCCCTCTGATAGAGAGAACATGCTTTTTTTTATTATTTAAACCGTTTTACGTACTTTTGATACTGTATCAATCCATAATTATCCCACAGTTGGGATACTGGTCTTTCCTCAATCGAAGGGGTTTAGAGTATACTCCATCACGCTGCTCAACTGCGGGTTGAGTGGAGACTAGTTTTTCAAGCCGCAGCCCTAAGGTCACTGACTTGGCTTGACGACTGTCATCTAATGACAACAGCCGGGACCGACGTCTTAAGGTGCCTTCCGAAACACGGAGAAGCTCGGGATTAATAAACCTATCCATGGACGGGCTACGGTTGACGGTGCTTAACTCGCGTGTTCGATTAGACTGGCAGGCACAACGACGCCATCGATCTCCTCATTTACGTACTTTGCTTCAACTTTAACTTATAGTATTAACAGAGGAATTCTTGTTTAAATATTAAATAAATATTCCTGGACAAATTACACACGGTCATCTAGTCCCAAACTAAGCAAAGCTTGAACTATGAGTACTAGATCAATCAATATCAATACATATAATAAAATCGTAACTGGCCGCTGTCTGTACATTGAAGATATATAAAAAAAACTAATATAGGGGGGCTTTATGAACGCAATAGAACCCAAAACAATGATTTTTAGAATTTTTGTCTGTTTGTCTGTTTGTCGGTTTGTCTGTTTGTCTGTTTGTCCGTACGTTTGTGCACGCTAATCTCAGAAACGGCTTAACCTATTTGAATACGGTTTTCACTAATGCGTTAAGGTTTGCTCAACTTAACATTTAGTGTTTGTTTCATTTCAATCGGTTCATAAATAAAAAAGTTATATCAATATAAAGAATCACATATAAAATGGTACAAAATAACTAATCAATTGAATTGACTGAAACTTTTCAGTTGAATTAACTGAAATTTTATGAAGGTATTATGTTATCATCGTTAAAGTAAATAATACAATAAGAGAGATGCTTAGAGGTCGTAGCGCTAACGCAAGTTAAGCAACCCCTGTCGTGGTTCCAACTAGGATGGGTGACCACAACTGGTACAAAAAATATATCAATTGGCTTAGTAATAACTCTGTGTGAAGAAATGGAAGATATATAAGAAAATCTATTACAGGGGGGCTTTATGAACGCAATAGAACCCAAAACAATGATTTTTAGAATTTTTGTCTGTTTGTCTGTACGTTTGTGCACGTTAATCTTAGAAACGTCTTAGCCTATTTGAACGCAGTTTTCACTAATGCGTTACGGTTTGCTCTACATAACATTTAGTGTCTTTTTCATTTCAATCGGTTCATAAATAAAAAAGTTCTATCAATCTAAAGAATCTATCTATCTATATACATAAAATTCAAAGTCCTGACTGACTGTCTGACTGATATATCAACGCACAGCCCAAACCGCTGGGTCTAGAGATTCCAAATTTGGCACGTAGGTTCCTTATGACGTCTAGGGGTACACTAAGAAATTATTTTTCAAAATTCATCCCCTAAGGGGATGAAACTGGGGTTCAAAGTTTGTATGGGGAGACAAGATTAGTTGGACTATTTTATCCGAATCTTTTCAAAAGTACTTCTATAGATAAATGAGTAAATACGTGTTTCAGGATTTTTCAATATTCAACCCCTAAAGGGGTAAAGTGGGATGAAAAAGTCTAAAAATCATCATGGGTATTGTTTTTATAGTTTATCGGATCGCTGATTACGAAAACAACAACGATTTTAAAATTCAACGTGGGTAACTTCCCCAATAGGGGATGATTGTCAAGAATCATCCCTGGGGAGCGATGGGGTTGAAATTTCTAAAATGGGATGAAAACGTCTGAATATTGTCATGGGTATTATTTTTATGGTTTATTGGGCAGCGACCCAACAAACCATAAAAATAATACCCATGACGAAGACCCATGTTACGAAAAAACAACTAAATTATAATCAAACGTAGCCGACGTGACATAAAATCACCCCTATGGGGGTGCAATGGGGTTGAAATGTCATAATATGAATATGGGTGTTGATGCCATGGTTTTCTGGGACGTCAATTCTGAAAACGGCATCGATTTCAAAATATAACATAGTGTACACGAAATTACTTAAAAGGTTTTTTTTATTAATTTTATTCCTAAGAGGGTGAAACGGAGGTCCAAAGTTTGTATGGGGAAACGACAATAGTTGGACTATTTTACCTTAAAATTTACACGAGCCACTTCTATAGATAAATGAGTAAACACGTGATTTAATATTTTTCCAAAATTCAACCCCAAAAAGGGTAAAATGGGGCCAAAAAGTCTGAATATTGACATGGGTATAGTTTTTATGGTTTATCGGGTCGCTGATTACGAAAACAACAACATTTTAAAATTCAACGTGGCTAACGTAACCATCATCCCCTTTTGGGGTACGATGGGGTCGACATGTCTAAAATGGGGTGAAAAAGTCTGAAAATCGTCATGGGTATTGTTTTTATAGTTTATCGGGTCGCTAATTACGAAAAATAACAAATATTTTATAATCCAACATAGCCGACGTGACATAAAATCACCCCTGTGGAGATGCGATGGGGTTGAAATGTCATAATATCAATATGGGTGTTGATTCTATGGTTGCCTGGGACGTCAATTACGAAAATAGCATCGATTTGAAAATATAGTGGACACGAAATTACTTCAAATTATTTTTCAAATTTTACCTCTAAGAGGGTGAAACGGAGGTCAAAAGTTTGTATGGGGCAACGAGATTAGTTGGACTATTTTATCCTAAACTTTACACGAGTACTTCTATAGATAAATGAGTAAACATGTATTACCCCAAATTTCACGCGAGCGAAGCCGCGGGTGAAAGCTAGTAACTGATAAAATACTTAAATACATTTTTTTTTTTGTAAATACATATATATAATATAACTAAGACAAACAGACATGAAACAAATGTATATACTACGACGGTCTCGCAAACTTCATGTCATTTTAATCATGGCGGGCTGGAGGGTAGATAAAAAAAAATAAAGCGGAGTCAAAAAATCGATCTGACTACGTTTCCATTCTAGGAAACTTCTGGGAAAAAATGCCGAATTAGCTCGATCGCCCAGGTACTGAGTTTTATAAGAGTATCAGGCTTCAATTTAGTAAAAAGCATAATCAAATTTTTATTAAAATGAAATCACCCATTTTTTATCAGTCGCTTGCTGACGTACAAAAGAGGTCTGAGATCACAAATATGAAGCTCTAGCTGATACCCCGTGGTTTTGCTCTCGTTTTCAATACATATAATAAAATCGTAACTGGCCGCTGTCTGTACATTGAAGATATTTAAGAAAAACTAATATAGGGGTGCTTTATGAACGCAATAGAACCCAAAACAATGATTGTTAAAATTTTTGTCCGTTTGTCTGTTTGTTTGTATGTCTGTTTGTCTGTATGTCTGTTTGTCTGTTTGTCCGTACGTTTGTGCACGCTAATCTCAGAAACAGCTTAACCTATATGAATGCGGTTTTCGCTAATGCGTTAAAGTTTGCTCAACTTAACATTTAGTGTTTGTTTCATTTCAATCGGTTCATAAACAAAAAAGTTATATCAATCTAAAAAATCACATATAAAATGGTACAAAATAACTAATTCGTTGAATTGACTGAAACTTTATAAAGGTATTATGTTATCATCGTTATAGTAAATAATACAATGATAGAGATGCTTAAAGATCGTAGCGCTAACGCAAGTTAAGCAACCCCTGTCGTGGTTCCAACTACGATGGGTGCCCACAATTGGCGTAAAAAATATATCAAGTGGCTTAGTAATAAACCTGTGTGCAGAAATTGATCATCGCCAAGCACGACCTGGTTGTTACGCATTCACGCCTAAGCTACTAAACAAATAATATTTAAATTTGGATATGTATACATTATTTAATTTCATTCGATTCTATAATAGTAGATTATTGCATCGAGCACAAAGTAATTTATTATTGCACCGAGTACCTGATTTAGAGCCCGAGCGTTAGCGAGGGCTCTAATCTAACAGGCACGAGGGCAATATAAATTACTTAAGGCGAGGTGCATAATCTGCTTTTCTTTCAACTAATACCTATAGGAATAGTAGATAAAAGAAACTCATATCAAACAGTTAAAATAGAAGTTTCTATAACACTGTCGGCTTCATTTAGAATTTTCCGGAGTTAATGTGTCGCTAGATGATTCCATTTTAATTCGAAGCCGAAGCACTCAAAATCAGATAGTATCACACTTTTATCGTTGCCAAAAATATTGTCAAGCAAAATTAACAAAGTTCCCGCCAAATCACTTTTTTAAATTTCTTTCATTTTTAACTCAGAGTTAGCAGCAATCATTTTTTAAATTTGGAACAAGTAGGATAGAAACGAATAATACGTACGAAAAAAAAAGTATTGATATCGGCTGGCCAATCCATTGAGATTGGCACCTTTTGGTGCGATTAAAAAAAACTGTGCAATTATGAAATTTCATACATTTTTATTGCTCTAGAGCATTAAAGACTCGTTTTGTACTGAGTTTTTAGTGTGATTGTGATGAAATTAAAGCATAGTTGGAAGAAAATAAAATTTGTTTTATCGTTTTAAAGAAACACGGAAAAAAATAATATAATCTATACAATAACTCTTCAGTTAAATTTTCTTAAGGAGACGTTAATTAAATAAATATATGTAGGTAGGTACTTTAGGATTTTTTCCAAACCTTATATCTCAAGTTCAAAATTATGTTACATCAAGTAAATCCGTATATCAGAAGTTTTAACTCTATCCCACGAGGTCAAAATAACTACTACAAAGTTGTCATTAAGGCTGATAGACGTACTGCAACAGAACATCGTGGATGGTATAAAAAAAAAGACCTATATTGACAGAGTTTCTTTCGGCATTTCTTCTCGTCAATGGTCATTCCGAAATGCTGGTAGATGAAAAAATATACCTAATTGTAAAAGACGTGTCTAAGTGCCCGCGAGGGCCCACAGAATAAAGAATTTTGACTTTGACTTTGACTTTGACTTTGACTATAATGCTCCTGTTGCAGTATAATACTCTGTATATAGAAACGCAAAGCAAATAGCCAGCAACGAAAACTTCTGATTATGCGAAAGAGTTATTTTAACTCCGCGATTAAGTGGCAGCAATAAATGCTGAAATTTTAAATTGTGTTTCGGAGGATAGTGTAGAGTGTGTTTCCATTAACAGGGTAATGGAAGACGCAGAATCTACAAACTATCCGGTAGAATTTTTAGAATACCTTAGTGCCCCAGGATTGCCGGCTCACAAGATAAATTTAAAAGTCGGGGTACCTATAATGTTGCTTAGAAATCTAAGTCCCCTAGAACTTTGCAATGGTACCAGGTTAAAAGTTAATAATTAGCAGCCGTATGTCATAAAGGCAGAGGCTTTAACGGGATGTTGAGCTGGAGAGAGTGTTTTCATACCTCGAATTCCTTTAATACCCAATAATTGCCAATTTACTTTCAAACGGGTCCAATTTCCAGTAAACCTATGCTATGCCATGATAATTAACAAAGCTCAAGGACAAACAGAACAGACAGAAAGCTGCGAGTGTGGATTTAATTGTTAGCTGTTTTTCGCACGGTCAGCTTTATGTGGCTTTCTCGCGCATGAGCGATCCCAGAAACTTATATGCTTTGATCATCGACGGTAATATATCTAATGTCGTGTACAGAGATGCGTTGTTGTAATTTTTATACATATCCACATCAGTGACCACATCGATATTCACATCCACATTCTCACCCACAACCAAGCGGACAAAGTCGCGGGCACAGCTAGTCATTAATAAATCTTTAATTTCCCGTGTTACAAAGATGTTTTTACAGAATAAAAAGTAGCCTATGACACTGTCTTAAACTATCCCCGTAAAAACAATCACGTCAATCCATTGGTTTCTTTTGACGTGAAAGAAGGACAAACAAGAAACCACTCTTTCATATTTATGATATTAGTATGCACTATGGATATATTTGTGAATAAGGCTAGGCACACAACTTTTAGATTGAAAGCGACAAAATATCTATATCTTGGCACCGATAGAATTGTCTACAAGTTTCTTCATTGGTAGCATACAAGCGATCAATGCCATAATTTATACTCTGAGAGAACGTGGCTTAATATAACATGGACATACTTTGCATATTCTTATATATTGCCTGCCTTTGGCACCTATACAAGATGAGATTTTTTCAATAGCCCTTTATAATAGCCCATAGTACTAAAGCAGAACATGCAAGGAACCTTACGAGACCATAAAGCACTTGATGTGTCAGTATGATGACCTACCTGGCAAACGAATGGTAATCCCAGAAAAGGCGTACCGAGACCTGGCGGACTACAGGTTCTGCCCAATTAAACATGTACATGAAACATGTCTCGAGACAGTCAGGGGAGAGTTACTAAAATCTATATTTTCTTTTAACTCTCCGCTGACTGTTGTGCCCTCCCTATGGAGGGCACAAAAGATCGAACAGGGTCGACGTGCCACTGGTGCTGCAGCACTGGACCCATTTCAAGATAAGATAAGATACTTTGCATAAATAATATGATGTCAACATCTATTGACCCAATAACAATACGCGTGGCGTTCATAAGCCGTTTTAGGCGTGGGTCGGTACTACCTGCTTATCTCGGAGAACCTTCTGTCCACATGAGGTGCAAATATAAATAATTGATAGCACCACTCCATATGCTTACTTCTATATAAAACACTTCAGCTGTATATACCACACTTTCCCTATTTCCACATTGCTTGTTACACCACTAAGGTAATTACTTGCTACATTACCCCATAAATAAAAAAGGAAACAATCACAAAAGTCGTACATTTTCCTTATCGTAAAATCTTCCTCAAAGTAATTTCAAGACAGTAATTAATTTGGACGAAGACAAAAACTAAAAAGACGTTAAATCATAGATTAACTAAACTAGATACCACATACTCAAATGATAGAAACCATTTATTTTATGATTTTAATGACGTCATGTATGACAATTGTGATGGATTACTTCACAGCGTGAACAGGATCTTTGTAATTGCAATTTGTCAGTGAGTTCTACGTTTTTTTACCCCATTCTGCCAAACAATCACACGGCATCTTTGATGTAAAGCAATTACCGTAACTAGAGCGAAGAGTATTACACGCTGGCATATTGGTAACTGTCACATCACCCTACATCGGGTGCTCATAGCCACTCGCAGTAGGTATTATCAGTTCTCAAAGCTATTATTATTTGTCTACTGTCTTCTGTTAGTTTGAGTATTTCCCTACTTGGGCTCGGGTTACTAGCATGTCGCAAATGCATATCGAGCTCAACTAGAGACCTGCCTCCTTCGAACGAGCCGTAGAAAGAGTCCTATAGCTTATTACTAAACTCTTTTGTTAAACTGCAGCGTGCTCTGTGTGCAGGTGAAATTGGTTTTAGCTCTAACTACGATAGTGAGTCACTTATAATCCTTCAAGTTTCTAAAATAACAGTAACTGCCGGCACATTTGATCACGAACTAAAATAGGAATGTGACAAAACTTTGTGACTTGGCCTGAAGCTTGCGATGTCTAATCTGCTCTAAATCTGAGTTTCAAGTACAAATTCCCAGGGGCTTCCTTCAAAAAAAAGTCAAATTACCATATAATTAATTTAGTTAAGTTTCAACATGATGAAGTATTATGTCATAAGCAATAACAACATTAGATACATAGAATGGCTTCCATCATTGATACTAGAAGTACGTTAGTACTGTTACTTATACTGTGCTAGAAGTAAATGAACAATCAACACTCTAAAAACCTCCTCACCGATACAGCACCCAAATGACGATCTGGGTTCTTTCACCATATTCGAACGCTTCCATATTTGACATTATTTTCACGTGAATGATTGTCTTTGTATTAAACCTTGTTTTTGTATAAATGTCATAAAAACGAGTGTAAATTGGAAATCTTAAACCGAAAGCGTAAGGGTGAAATTACAATGCATATAATTGAGTTATAGTTTCTTTTAAAATAGGTCATAAATAAGTAAGATTTATGTAATGTTCTGCCTACCGCGGACATTATTTTGCTTAGTTTTTGTACGTCATTGTGCATCTAGTTCTTGTATTAATGATCGAAGAATGTAAGGAATTAATTATTATTATATTCATTTAATATACAACACACTGGCATAATGATAAATTATAAAACAAATAAATAAATCTTAAAAAAATATATCATTTAGCGGGACTGTCTGGAAGTATAAATCCAAATTCGTTGGATTCTTATTAGAAAAAAATATTTTTTCTAATAAGAGTTTCATTCCAATCGGTCGGTAGTAGCTTAGTAATTTCGGTTTTTAAAACGGCGGTAGGGTTACCGCCAAAGCTGAAGCCGATTACTATCGGATTTTTGAATGCAAAAATCAAACTACTGCTTAAATTTTTGGCTATTTATATTTAGGTTAGCTGGTAGAAACGCTAGAACTCTACAGAGCTCTACTAACTACGCTGAATATGTTTGTCAATAACTTGAACCTAAGATCAAGTTATATAGTCAAATATTTGATCGACTTCCCCTTAGAGCGTAGAGCCCCTGGTTTATTCCATAACCGTAGGTATTGAAGCATTTGAAGCATTGAAAAAAATGTTATAAATAATTAAACATTAATCCAGCTTAGTCCTCGATTCATCACATGATTAGCTTTACTTTGCTTGAAAAAATAATGGCGAACATGGGTCGATTTCAAAAATATTTCTCGTTTTATCCCTGTTGTATTTAATTAAATGAAAATTATATAAAAAAATGTCAATAACCGAGCAAGGAAATTTGGTCATCAATTTATTCATTTGATATAAACATTGACGACCAAATTACCTCGCACAAATAATAACAATAATTTTTCATTTAATAAAAGTAAATACAAAAGGTAAAACGAGAAATTTTTGATATAATGACGTCAAAATCATCGAGTTATTGATATTTAAATATAGTCAGGTAACAAACCGGATAGCGCTCGCACATGGTCACTTTTTTCACGCAGAAAACTGTCGACACTTCCCAGTGTCGGACTGAGCTAAATTCGGTTGGTTCTCGTAATAATCCGCGATTATCTAAATGCCGCCATTTTTAATTCAAGATAGCGGCTGCTGAAAAATGACGGTTTGTAATTTGTCAACTCGTATGATTTGCAATAAATTTAATTGGAATAGATATGTTAAGTTACAACTCATAGTGTCCCCGATAGTTAAAATCCGTGGTACACGGCAGTTGAGCTTCACTTGACTAGCAATCTCTTTAAGCTTTTAATGCCCTATTGCTGTCTCTCACATAGCTAAGAGGGGAAGTCAATTCCAAAAGCTTCTTACTCCTACTAATTTCTTCTCATGAAATTCGTTTTGAGTTCCAAGGCAGCCGTAGTCTTACCTCCGGGACTGCAATGACTTTCATTGTTCATTACCTTTTTTTGTGGTCGCCGCTGTTAATCCTGCCTACACACTAGACATAGTGGTGGGAATGTGTGGTGGGCCTCCATCCCATTATTTTTTAGGGTTCCGTGCCCAAAGGGTAAGAAGGAACCCTATTACTAAGGCTCCGCTATCCGTCCGTCCGTCCGTCTGTCACCAGGCTGTATCTCATGAACCGTGATAGTTAGACAGTTGAAATTTTCACAGATGATGTATTTCTGTTGCCGCTATAACAACAAATACTAATACAGAATAAAATAAATATTTAAGGGGGCTCCCGTACAACAAACGTGATTTTCTTGCTCGCTTTTGCTCGCATTTGATAACGGTAACAGGTAGACACTTGAAATACTCACATAATATTTAGTTATATATTTGCTTTAAAAGTAAATAATTAAATAAAAATAAAACAAATATTTAGGGGGGCTCTCATACAACAAACGTGATTTTTTTGCCTTTTTTAGGGTTCCGAACCTCAAAAGGAAAAACGGAACCCTTATAAGATCACTTTGTTGTCCGTCTGTCTGTCTGTCTGTCTGTCTGTCTGTCTGTCTGTCTGTCAAGAATTTCTATGTCGAGAATGCGTGGAGGTATCAAGCTGAAATTTGAACTGTATACTCAGGTCTACGGTCCCATGAAGTTAAAAAAAAATCAAACTGCTAAGTTTACGTAGAAAAAAGTTACGGCCGTTTATTCAGCAAAAAACGCATATTTCGACACACTCAAGGGAATCAAAACCTATAGGGTACTTCCCGTTGACCTAGAACTATGAAATTTGGCAAGTAACATCGTTATAGACTACAAGTACAGGAATAAATCTCAAAACTATACATTTGTAAATAGATCTTAAAAAATAGGGGGTCTATATTTTTTATAGGGTGTCGAAATTTCAAATTGAAACTACTAGTTCAAATGGGGTATCATATGAAAGGGCTTGATGTACACATTGCAAAATATATTTTATTTGTTTTTTTCGACGCATTATTTCTTATTTATAATGAAAAATATCAAATTTAATAATGATACTACGTACCTACGGAACCCTCGGTGGGCGAGTCCGACTCGCACTTGTCCGGTTTTTATAGGTACGGAACCCTTCGTGCGCGAGTCCGACTCGCACTTGGCCCGTTTTTAATATATAAAAAGTCGTCATTCGCGCGCTGACTTAAGCCCAAATGTTCTAAATGTTCCCATACACCCGAGACTGCAATGCACTTCATTGAGTTTTGCCTTTTTTGGTAGTTGACGCTGTTAATTCTGGCTACACATGAGACACAGTTGTGGGAACGTGTGGTGGTTCTCCAACCCGTTAAAAAAACTCCTACGATTCTGGCATCAAATGGCAGCGCTTGATGTGCGAAAAACTGTAAATAAACTATTTCGTTTCTGTTTCTTGTTAAAAAGTAAAAACTTATAAAAAAAAATATTATTATTTAAATAGTTGTCTTGGCCAACTTGCCAGATAAATATTTTTTTGAATTCAACGATGGACTGCTACCTACTTTAGTATTGTAATTACTTAATAGGTTGATGACGTCACACTGTGACTCACACAGTAGACATGATGCAAAAATTCGTAAGCAACACAAACCTTCCTGGTAGCTCATTTGGAAGAGCACTCGACCGGTCATCTAGAGGTCGTGGGTTCAAATCCCACCTAGTGGGGGCAGGTGTATTTTCCAATTTTAAAAAAAAATGTTAAAAAATTATTGTGTTCTTCTTTTTTCATAAAAGTTGTTCAGTTTTTCAATCTTAAGCTATAGCCCACGGGGTTTGTTCTCATAATCGAAATAAATAATTTACACCAGGCACAATAATTAACAACCAATTTAATGAATTTGTACTTTTAGTTTCATTTCGCCAACGGGACGGGTCGCTGTAGAAATAAAGGCTTCCGTCTTCAGTAAAGCTTTAAAAGCAGAGAAGTAGATTTTATACAGGCATATAAGGGCCCGTACAAAATTTGTTGATGCTTTGTTGCTACATACAAAAAAGTTATAATTAAAGAAAAAGTTGGACGGTCTTTTGTCAAAAGATTTATCATTCGCCAGAACTTTGTATGCTAATAGACGGCAGTATTTGCGCTAAAAGTTCACAGTGCTTGTGCTAGACCTTGCTATAAACCAATAAAATGTATAAACATATGATCTCCACTTGTCTCACTTTAGGTAGAGTTCGAGCAACCAAAAGTCTAAAGAGTCAAACCCTTCAAAAACAGGATACGTCTTTTCGACTTTCTGGACAGTCAAGTGTGCTTACAAGAGAACTTGTATTGTTTGTTGTTTGTTATTGTTTGGGGTGTAAGTGGTTCATCAATATCTTTCAACCATAGCCAACTTCACGCGGTGCACCCTGCTGATTGACAAACAAAGCTCTGGCGAAAAGAGAGGTAGGGAGCGTAATGGTGAGCTACCCCACTGGGTAATGTAACTCACACTCACAGAATACCGCAGCCAATGTAAATAATAAGTATTAGAATAAATAACTCGGCTAGTTGTTACAAAACTAGCAGAAACTAAACTTTGACTGTGGCTGTCACAAATGCGATTAACGTTACGTTCTTAGCAGTAATTAACTTGCGCTCAAGACCTCGTGCGCGCATATTCCGGTATCCCGTGAAAAAGCCTACATCGTAGTAGTTACCTACGAGTATAATACCAAATTTCAACTTGATCCGCCCAGTGGTTTGAGCTGTGCATTTGCAGGTCAGTAACGTTTGCTTTTCATAGATATACAAGACAGCATAATACCTACTTCTCTCTCTTTCGAGTCGGTCCCTCATATATGAGGATCGTGGACAGCATCAGGGTTGCATCTGGAACGAATGATCTGCTTCCACCGGTTTCTGTCCAGCGTCCAGCGTCTCTTACAACCGTATAAAATTTAGAAGACGACGAGTCTTTCACCTACTTAAACCTCCTACTTACTATAATACCTACTTAAAACTATCTTAAAACAACCTCTCTAACAGAACCCTGAAACCGATAAGTTACCTGCATTCGAGCGACATCAATAAAACAAATCGCCCCGTAAAATCGTCTTAATGCGACCTTTTATCGGATTACACTCGATTCCCGCCAATTACAAGCGAGGGGATTGGCCCATTGTTCCAGGTGGCTCTAATTCTTCGCATTCCGTCGTTAATTTAAAACTAAACGCGTTTGCAACAATAGCTCCCATAAATAACTCGGGTTAAAAAAACACTGCGATAAATTTATTAAGTTACAGTTTCGAAATTCGATTTCCTCGAGTGTTTTGTTTCGATTAATTAAAGTGATTGCTGACAATGTTTAACCATTTGAAAGTTCACGACCTTTTTCTAGGGAAGTTTTCTTTTAGGATGCTCGACTTATTAGTATATATTTTATTTGAAATGTAATGAAATCTTTCTTTCGATTTGTCTTTATTACACTTTCAATTACTTCTAAATGGATAGACGAATAAATCTAATTGCGTAGATGCAAATCAATTCGTTTCCCGAGACATCGCAATATGCAACTAAGTTTTAAATGACCACAATGAAACAAATCAATTTGGTTCCTGAGACACAGCAATATGAATCAAAATTGTAGAAGGGGATTGGACCTTATGATATGGTATTGATATGGTGGTGGTAGAAACACAAACACCATCTGTTTACCTTGATAATGCCTTAGCGGCGAAACCGGTCGGTAATATTAAATATAATAACGTGGAATAGTACAAGTGCTTTAGTATAACATTATGATAATAATGTTCCACCAAGTGCCAACAATCAACAGTATCAACCTTATGATTATATTTGACGAGCTCGGTGGTCGAATGGTTAGCAATGGCCACTTTGACTCCGAGGTCGCGGGTTCGATTCCCGCACAAGACAAACATTTGTGTGCATGAAAATGTCTGTTTATCTTGGTCTGGGTGTTTTCTATGTATTATAAGTATGTATTTACAAAAAAAAATGTATTTAAGTACATTTATCACTTGTCTAGTACCCATAACACAAGCTTTCCGCTTAATTTGGGACTAGATGGCGCTGTGTAAATCACATCGAACTAAAAAACGAAAAATAATCTAAATATATAAAAGAAGAAACTGACTTATGGTATATCGGGTCGCTGATTACGAGTTTTTTCGTAATCAGCGACCCGATATTATTTAATAATCCAACATACTCGTAGCCGACGTGACAACTCTGTAGGGGTGCAATGGGGTTTAAATGTCATAATATCAATATGCGTGTTGATTTTATGGTTTTCTGGGACGACAATGGCATCGATTTGATCGAATATAACGTAGTGGACACGAATTACTTAAAAAGATTTTTCAAATTTTGCCCATGAGAGGGTGAAACGGAGGTCCAAAGTTTGTATGGGAAAACGAGTCCTAAATTTTAAACGAATACTTTTAGTGATTAATGAGTAAACACGTGTTTGCTCCGAATGTCACGCGAGCGAAGCCGCGGGCGAAAGCTAGTTTTTAATATAGGCAGACACCAATCTTTTTCGTTAATTTTTTCATTTTTTTTTAGTCTATATTAAAAATTATTTGACAATTGCAACGTTCGCTTATTGAACTTAACGCGCCTAAAGGTTTATAAACTTTCAATTAACAACACGCAACCTGGGAATCAAACTTGGGCCATCCTTAAAAGAAGTTTAAAAGTTCCTGTAATATTCCTAACAAGTTCTTAACTTCCGGAATCCCTAGACAGCCAACCGTTTCTTTTCCCGCGGCCTATAATAAGTATTTATGGCCCACACACAATAACCTATTAGCGTGGGACGCCATGTTTTCTCTCGTCTTCCTATAACGGACGGCTTCTATTATCCTCCTTGTAATTAGGAGTATGTAATAAAATAAACAACGGTGGTTCATTTTCTGGACGCGTGTGACGTCACGTTTGCCGCCCATTTATATTTTTCTATGAAATGAAACATACGTAAGTGTTTGTTTAGAAAGTTTCATACAATTTGAACTTCGAAATACAAACACAAATAGAACACAGTTAATTGATTCAGGTGTTATTTTGCGGAAGTCAAATTTATAGGAAATTAAAAAAAAAACAACAATGTTATTCTAACCATCAATATTTACAGATCGCCTGATGATGACTCGTGTAGATGCGAAACACGTGTCGGAAAGACGGCGTCGTAGGTGCGGCAGCAGTCACACGTTTCTTCTCTTTCAGATGTTGGAACACAGCATGTATAATTTCTAGAAAATATTTGTAAGCACATATCAATAAAAAGTTGCTATTTGCACCTAATTTTATGAAAATAAAATATTCAAATATTAACAGAATAAATTTAAGCAAGGTACTCGTAAAGTGACCTAACTGAGTCATATATATATTTACATATATACATTCAAAAGATCATGATTAGAGAGATTTCAAAATTTATAATCTTAATAAAACGTAGAATGGGGGAAGAAGCGTAGAAAGAATGGCGGAGGATCGTGTAATAAAAAGAGCCTTCATGGGAGGACCTAGTGGTAGCCGACCGATTGGGCGCCCGAGGTACTGCTGGAGTGACGAAGTGCTGAAGGACCCGCAGAACCTCGGAGTTAGCAATTGGCGAGAGTTGACCCGGGATCGAAAGGTGTGGCGTCATCTGGTGTCGGAGGCCAAGATCCACTTTGGGTAGTTGCGCCGCAGCAGTAAGTAAGTAAAAAAAAATTACTGTATTGCCATCAAAATTAAAAACTGTTTCAATTGAACGCTCTTTTTTATATATGATGTGAAGCGGTTACCGTTGCCATATTTACACTCGCAACAAGAAATATCACTCACGCGCTACCGCCCCCGCTGCCAACGAAGCAACTCCATCCTTTCTCGTGACTTCGCTCACTCGCAGGAACACAATAACCCTCAAGGAAATAGTTGTTTTGCTGCGGTATTCTGAGGTGGAGGTCTCTTTCGTTAGAGCCTCTTTCGCTAGTCGGCAGGGTGCACCACGTGCAGGTAAGATTGCCTTAGGCTCTAAAGATCGTGGTGAGCCAATTATATCCCAAAACACTAGTAGTTAAATAGCGTTGTAAAGAAGAAAAATAAATTATTTAGCTCAATCACGAATTTTGAAACCTGTAAAAAAACATTTACTTATGCTGTTTATGTACATATACATAAATTTACCATTTGAAATCTCATTCGTTTTCGGAATTTAAAAACAATTGTTTTTTTCTCCCTCGGTAATTTTTCGTAAATTTAATGACATCTGTGTACTTTATAAAAATAAAACGATTTAAAAATAAAACATCAAAAAGCGAGCAAAACAATCGCTCACTTTTTGTTTCTCTCTGTCACAAACAAAGGAGGTTGCTGCAGGCGCATGTCTTGAGAAACGCTTTATTTCACAGCCAATTTACGTTGACCCTCCATTCTTGTTCACACAAGTCTCCACACCTTAAGAGAGAAGAGTTAAGAGGTATATTAGTGAAGGTCTGTATAGTTTGGACACTTTACACATGTCTTGCTCGGAGATATGAAATACGGACTGTTTTCAAACAAGAGGCGCGGTGTGTCATCCATTCGTCTGCAGGTTTTCATCGCGGGTCTTTTGATAGTCGTTTACATTTTTCTATCTTTTCATTTCAAAAGTTTCTAGATACAGTTGCAAGTTTTTTTTTATCATGGCAGATAAGACACATACACGCCTACTATAAACGGCCTTTGAACCAAAGCCAACCTCACCTGCACGTGGTGCACCCTACTGCCTGACAAACGAGGCTCTGGCGATAAAAAGGTAGGGCATAAGGTATTTTTTAAGTTTCCCAACTGGGGATGTACCTCCACCTCACTCAGAATACCACAGCCAAATATCAATTCCCTTGAGGGAGCGATATTTCATGTTGCGAGCGTTAATATGGCTACGGTAACCGCTTCGCATCAGGTGGGCCGTGTACTTGTCTGCCATCTGACGTAGTATCATCATCATCCAAGCGTTAAGTCCCGGTTGCATCCTAAGCTTGCGCTTCGGAGCCCAGGGCCAGCCAACAAAGTTGTTCTTTGCGAGTGAAACGAAAATCGTTAAAAACTCCGTGCGGCTGGAGTGAACTGGGGACCGTCAAAAGTTACGCCATCTGTTGTCCGCGATAGTTGCCAACCATTTCTCATGTTTGATTTATATACGAGTACCACTCTAGTTAGACTGATGATGAGGCATAAGATCTAAGCGAAAAGCGGAAAATATACGCAGAATCTGTTGAAATGTCTCATTATTATTATTTAAATAGTTGATTATTAGTGTAATACCTAATAAGTAGATGGCGACACACTGCGACTTCACAGCAGTACAATATAAAATGCAAAAATTCGCCACCATCATAAAACGTCCTGGTAGCTCAGTTGGAAGAGCACTCTACCGGTAATCGATAGTCAGATAGTATGCAAAATGTCAAATGCGCATATTATCAAACTCGTATATTGTCAAGAACGCCAATGGTCAAACTCATAAATGGTCAATCTGCATTGTTTTAGCCCATGCGTTCTAATCGGTTAATTACTCATTTAGCGTAGAAGATACTTCTTTAATTGACTAAACTATAAATTATGAAAATGTAAATTCAATAAACGAAAAAGGTTGGTCGCTCTTGTCTCGCCTGTAGCAGTATCTGGCTCTAATATCTGCGTAGTTTGTGATTCGCGTTTTGCAAGAACCACGCGAAGTCGCGGGCGAAGCCAATAAATAAATAAATATTTCTGGATAATTTACACAGCGCCATCTAGCCCCAAAGTAAGCGAAGCTAGTGTCATGGGTACTAGACAACTGATAAACATACGTAAATACATTTTTTTTTGTAAATACATACTTATGATACATAGAAAACACCCAGACCAAGACAAACAGACATGTTCATGCACACAAATTGTTGTCCTGTGTGGGAATCGAACCCACGAGCGTTGGTGTCGACGCCGCGTCATTAACTGCTATGCCACCGAGCTCGTCAATTAAAAAAAATATTGTATCTGCGTAGTTTGTGATTCGCGTTTTGCGAGAACCACGCGAAGTCGCGGCGAAGCCAATAGAAAATATTGAATGTGGCTGTGCCAAAAAATCATAAAAACATTGCATCAACCCATAATCATCCCATTAATGGGATACGGGTCTCCCCACAATCAAAGGGGATTAGAGTATACTCCACCCCGCTGCTCCAACTTTGGTGGCGGCCAGTGTTTTCAAGCCGCCCAGATGCCACTGACTTGGCTTAACGGCTGTCGTCTAAAGATAACAACCGGGACCGACGCCTTGACGTGCCCTCTGAAACACGCAAGTACTCTATATAAATAAACCCACCACAATTTGGGGGTGTAAGTGGTTCATCAACATCTTTGAACCAAAGCCAACTTCACCTGCACGCGGTGCACCCTGCTGACTGACAAACGAAGCTCTGGCGAAAAGAGAGGAAGGGAGCGTAATTGTAAGCTACCCGACTGGGGAGTGTACCTCCACCTCACATACCGCAGCCAAATAACAATTCCCTTGAGGGTTTTGCGTTCCTGCGAGTGAGTGAGGTCACCAGAAAGGAAGGAGATGCTGCGATGGCAGCGGGGGTGGCGGCGCGCGAGCGATATTTTATGTTGCGAGCGTTAAGGTGAAGTGAGTCCAGAGAACACGCTTATTCAAATAACTTTTTTATTTAAACTATTTCAAATTGGTTTCTAGAAATTTTAATATGAAATCTTGAGTCCTTTCTGCAGGGTTAAAAGCTATTGAAAACACAATCAATCATTTTTGGCTCGATAGAAAAAAATCGCGAACTTCTCTCTAAATTGCACTAATTAAAAGATATATCTATTTAATACACTCACCTTTTTACATGGAAATTATACCAAAATTTTCATAATTTTAATTAGGAGAGTGTTATGCTATTACTTTATTAAATAAAAATATAATTATAAAAACAAATAACGTTTTGCGTTCGCGCACCCTCCCCGTGTCTCGATCGCTCACAATAACGTCACGTCAGTGCTCTAGGAGCTGTGTTCGAGGTGGGACCTGTGCCGCGCGTCCGCTCAACGTGTTGTCGAAGTCGTCATAAAATTAAAATAATGGGTAACAAAAAAAATAAAATTAAACGTGCGAGACGCCGTCGTCTCGCGACAGTGAGAGCCAATGGAAGGAAAACTGCTGCACTACGGTAAGTAAGTGTTCCGTATTCAAGTAAGGTTACAAAGTTAATTTCTATTAGACACCTAAACAAATATCTATTATTATTTATAGTCTAATATATATATATATATATATATATATATATATATATATATATATATATATATATATATATATATATATATATATATATATAATATATATCTATAGTCTAATAATAGATAACTATCTATTATTAGTTATCATATTTGTTTGTATTGAAAACACAAAAAAAAATATACAGTACAGTAAAAATACAGTACAGGCAAATGCCTGTACTGTATTTTTTTTTTTTTGTGTTTTCAATAAAGATTATTCTAATTGTAATATTTTGTTTCGTTGTTTTAGTTGGTCGAGTCACAATAAAGAAAATAACGAAGCCATGTCTATTTCTTCAAATACATCAGATGAGTAAGTATTTATAATATTATTGATAATATATTTTATGTAATTTTAAAAGAAACAATATAATTGATTGGATTATTCCAAGTAACAATAATATAAGTAAATACAGAAGCGAATATTCTTGTGTACTTGTGCCGGCCTGGACGCCGCGAAATGAACACAGTGTAGAAATATCAGTAGGACAATAAAACAACGTGATACATTTTTTTTTTACTGAGACCCGGTTTCTTGGATTTTTCTCATGCTAGATGTTTCGTGTGAAAACTTTATTATAAATCTTCCTTGAATTATCGCGTCCCGACAGACAGACGCGGAGGGGGACTTTATTTTATAATAGTAGTGAAACTGGCCACGTTTTGTAGTCTATTGGAGAAATATGAATGTTTTAAATTTTATTTCAGACACACAGAAAAAATCAGGTCGCCGTCGTTGATGCGTCGAAAGTACGACAAGTGACAAGTAAGACGTCACTGACGAAACTGCAACGAATAGTCTGCTGTGCAGCCACGGGATCATTTCACACACCTACAGCAGCGATGGAAATGGTCCTAGACCTGTTACCATTACATATATTCATTGAGGCGGATGCTTTGAAAGCCTTATACAGGATCGAAACATGGAATCGACATTACACTCAGACCAGACATACGCATATGGAGTATATGGAACCAAAACATTTGAAGGTACTGGAGCCGGCATTTTCTTTAAGGACATACAACATAGTCAAAGTATGGATCAATATGCTACTGTATTTCAACCTGAAATGTATGCCGTAACTGCTTGTGCAGAAATGAATCTAGATAATAATAATCGACACATCAAAAGCCAACACCTTGTACCTGGTACACGGTGTTGGCTGTTGATGGTACACTCAGGCCAAGAAAGAGCTACTGATCAAGGTTAAGGCAATATACTTTGACCGTTCTTGAAGCAAACTGACTTACGAGTCAGTGGTAATCATCAGAACATCGATGATAAACCTTCAACTGTATAGTAGCGCCCCGCCATGCAGTGGTAACAGTTTCGGGACACACCTGTAGCTGTATATTACACAGACTGTAGCTTTTCTTTTTATTTTCTTTCTTCTTTACTTCTTCATAATATACCCAAACATCGACTTGACAGTGTTGCATCACTTGCTCGCATGTTGAATATTAATCATGGGATGTGTTCAGAGGAGTTATTTTACATGATGCCCACGGCCTCCTTCTACAGTCGCATCGCTCGCCATCGACAGTGAATTCATCCTAACATGGGAGCCTAAGTGGTCGCGTACAGTGCGGTTCCAGAGATTTTTTAAGCTATTGCATAGCTTTTATCGCGAGCTTCGAGCGCGGCGACCGAATCAAGAAATTCCGTAACGAAAATAAAACTTAACACCCCCCACTCCGCCTACCATATAGCTGTGCCAAGCGTTTGCTTAACGTGTATGTAGGTATGTATATGGTACGACACACACACACTCATACACACACAC
Organism: Hypsopygia costalis; assembly: GCA_937001555.2. Taxonomy (NCBI): domain Eukaryota; kingdom Metazoa; phylum Arthropoda; class Insecta; order Lepidoptera; family Pyralidae; genus Hypsopygia; species Hypsopygia costalis. Next base: position 6,650,793 of record OW443339.2, read on the forward strand.
ATATAGTTTAAATTCTCAATATGTATATATATGTCGAGCAATGAAATAAATAAATAATTATAATTGCATAAATTGATAAAAAATGCTATGCAATAGCTTTACTGCGGCAGTCCCCGAGTGCCACACGTTTTTATTCTCCCGCGTACTGTCAAGCTGTTGAATGAACGAGGTTTTCTCAGGAGACTACAGCATGAAGTTCTTCAAGAAGGGCGTGAAGAGGTTTTTATAGGGTCGGCAACGCACTTGTATGCCCCTGGTGTTACAGGCGTTCATAGGCTACGGTAACTGCTTTCCATCAGGCGGGCCGTATGCTTGTTTGCCACATTAGTGATATAAAAAAATACTACATTATTTTAAAAAAATATCTTCCTATATGTAGTTTATTTGTTTTCATTATAATTATATTTCCAGATGGATTAAAATAAAATATACTCAAGCATGAAACAATCTTGGAAAATACTTCGCATAAATAATATTTAAAGAAGAAAGAAGAAGAAAGAAAATATGTTTATTAACATCACATGACACATAAGATTTCTACAATACACAATAACAATTATTACAATACGAACACCATGTACATCATTATGATGCTAATTGGCCATCGCTCGGCATTAATGCTGTGTAATACACACAGCGCCGGTATTCTGCGACAGCCATCAGGTGCCGACACGGACCTCGTCGGCCGAGGTATACATAAAAAATAACAATACTATAACATAAAAACAACGACGCCTCCAAGACCTTCGGACCGTCCAGCACGTATAATGGGACAGATCCCCACAACACATGCCGGACAGACAGACGGCACCGGACGGCACACTATGTACAGACACAATTCTACATAAATGTATTAATGACAGCTCGACACATCACCTCCCCACCCCAATCACATTGCTTCCCTGACTATAACGACCAATTGATACTGCCTATATAAACTCGTACTATTTTTGTACTGCATTATTATTATAATCCCGAAGCAGGGACGTTATAAAGATACAGAAAAAAATTGTTAAGACCGGATTATCTTTCAATTGGAAAGTGATCGCCAACAAATGAAGACAGAAGAAGAGGCCAAGTAGTACCGTCGCACTGACACTGTCTGACATTGGTCTGACAGCCCAATGGTGATGGAAGGAAGTGATGCGTCAAGTAGCTTTCCTTGGTTTTACAGAAAGAAAGAAACATAAACGTGGCAGTAAATCCATATGGATGGATGGATGAACGAGCAAACGAGCATACTCGTACATCTACATACTCGTACATCGTTTTCAGTAGATTATCAGACGTACATTCATAAATAAACTTAATTTCACACTTATAATAAGGATAAGAAAAACAATAAGTAGGTACTTAGTTTATTTCAATATCAAATTTCCGATATCCAATCATTTTAATTTCAAAGTAAGTATTTTTAACTATTGTATTGTATTGACGGTTGTTGTACTGTACAGTCGCTATATTGTGGTATCTCGGCAGCGAGCGCGCGCTTGTAAGGGGGCAACCCCGCGCCGGCTCCTCTCAAGCCCCGCACCTCACCCCCTCGAAAACGGCCAAGGCCTGGACTCACGTCACCTTAAGAGCGCGCATAAAGCTAGAAAAATATCAGATTTCACCTGCGCGCTTCATACGTCCCGCACACGTCCGTCGCTCGGAATGAAAAGGTCTCCCCGCACCGCCCTGCGTTTTTTTGCACAGTATACCTAAAATAATCAGATAAATACTGGCTAAGTGCGAGTCGGTTCATATATTATGTACGATTTTTAGTGGAATTGATATGTGCCAAACTTTCATAGTCATTAGTTGCCGAAATATTCTTTAAATTAGAAGCTGATCTGAAAAAAAAACCGGACAAGTGCGAGTCGGACTCGCCCACCGAGGGTTCCGTAGGTACGTAGTATCATTATTAAATTTGACATTTTTGATTATAACCACAGTATAAGTAATAGTACTAACGTACAGTATGGACACTCTCTGCCGCTCTCACTAGTCGACCTCACCTCCCCTATGGAACCGATTTGGAACCGTTCGCAAGGAATGCCACAACGTACGAATTGACGTCGCTTGTATTTTATTCTCCATTCGGTTTAAAATAATATGCGAGTATGTAAAAGATGAGAGTTATTTGTGCAGTGGATGGATGGATGTCTCAACACATGGAAAGTAAAAAAAAACAATTTGGATGGATGGATGGATGGACGGACGGATTTATGGATGGATGGATGGATGGGTGGATGGATAGGTAGGTGGGTGGATGGAAGGAATGGATTTGGGTGGATGGATGGATGGATGGATGGGTGGATGGATGGATGGATGGATGGATGGATGGGTGGATGGGTGGATGGGTGGATGGGTGGATGGGTGGATGGGTGGATGGGTGGATGGGTGGGTGGATGGGTGGATGGGTGGATGGGTGGTTTGATGGATGGGTGGGTGGATGGATGGATGGATGGATGGATGGATGGATGGATGGATGGATGGATGGATGGATGGATGGATGGATGGATGGATGGATGGATGGATGGATGGATGGATGGATGGATGGATGGATGGATGGATGGATGGATGGATGGATGGATGGATGGATGGATGGATGGATGGATGGATGGATGGATGGATGGATGGATGGATGGATGGATGGATGGATGGATGGATGGATGGATGGATGGATGGATGGATGGATGGATGGATGGATGGATGGATGGATGGATGGATGGATGGATGGATGGATGGATGGATGGATGGATGGATGGATGGATGGATGGATGGATGGATGGATGGATGGATGGATGGATGGATGGATGGATGGATGGATGGATGGATGGATGGATGGATGGATGGATGGATGGATGGATGGATGGATGGATGGATGGATGGATGGATGGATGGATGGATGGATGGATGGATGGATGGATGGATGGATGGATGGATGGATGGATGGATGGATGGATGGATGGATGGATGGATGGATGGATGGATGGATGGATGGATGGATGGATGGATGGATGGATGGATGGATGGATGGATGGATGGATGGATGGATGGATGGATGGATGGATGGATGGATGGATGGATGGATGGATGGATGGATGGATGGATGGATGGATGGATGGATGGATGGATGGATGGATGGATGGATGGATGGATGGATGGATGGATGGATGGATGGATGGATGGATGGATGGATGGATGGATGGATGGATGGATGGATGGATGGATGGATGGATGGATGGATGGATGGATGGATGGATGGATGGATGGATGGATGGATGGATGGATGGATGGATGGATGGATGGATGGATGGATGGATGGATGGATGGATGGATGGATGGATGGATGGATGGATGGATGGATGGATGGATGGATGGATGGATGGATGGATGGATGGATGGATGGATGGATGGATGGATGGATGGATGGATGGATGGATGGATGGATGGATGGATGGATGGATGGATGGATGGATGGATGGATGGATGGATGGATGGATGGATGGATGGATGGATGGATGGATGGATGGATGGATGGATGGATGGATGGATGGATGGATGGATGGATGGATGGATGGATGGATGGATGGATGGATGGATGGATGGATGGATGGATGGATGGATGGATGGATGGATGGATGGATGGATGGATGGATGGATGGATGGATGGATGGATGGATGGATGGATGGATGGATGGATGGATGGATGGATGGATGGATGGATGGATGGATGGATGGATGGATGGATGGATGGATGGATGGATGGATGGATGGATGGATGGATGGATGGATGGATGGATGGATGGATGGATGGATGGATGGATGGATGGATGGATGGATGGATGGATGGATGGATGGATGGATGGATGGATGGATGGATGGATGGATGGATGGATGGATGGATGGATGGATGGATGGATGGATGGATGGATGGATGGATGGATGGATGGATGGATGGATGGATGGATGGATGGATGGATGGATGGATGGATGGATGGATGGATGGATGGATGGATGGATGGATGGATGGATGGATGGATGGATGGATGGATGGATGGATGGATGGATGGATGGATGGATGGATGGATGGATGGATGGATGGATGGATGGATGGATGGATGGATGGATGGATGGATGGATGGATGGATGGATGGATGGATGGATGGATGGATGGATGGATGGATGGATGGATGGATGGATGGATGGATGGATGGATGGATGGATGGATGGATGGATGGATGGATGGATGGATGGATGGATGGATGGATGGATGGATGGATGGATGGATGGATGGATGGATGGATGGATGGATGGATGGATGGATGGATGGATGGATGGATGGATGGATGGATGGATGGATGGATGGATGGATGGATGGATGGATGGATGGATGGATGGATGGATGGATGGATGGATGGATGGATGGATGGATGGATGGATGGATGGATGGATGGATGGATGGATGGATGGATGGATGGATGGATGGATGGATGGATGGATGGATGGATGGATGGATGGATGGATGGATGGATGGATGGATGGATGGATGGATGGATGGATGGATGGATGGATGGATGGATGGATGGATGGATGGATGGATGGATGGATGGATGGATGGATGGATGGATGGATGGATGGATGGATGGATGGATGGATGGATGGATGGATGGATGGATGGATGGATGGATGGATGGATGGATGGATGGATGGATGGATGGATGGATGGATGGATGGATGGATGGATGGATGGATGGATGGATGGATGGATGGATGGATGGATGGATGGATGGATGGATGGATGGATGGATGGATGGATGGATGGATGGATGGATGGATGGATGGATGGATGGATGGATGGATGGATGGATGGATGGATGGATGGATGGATGGATGGATGGATGGATGGATGGATGGATGGATGGATGGATGGATGGATGGATGGATGGATGGATGGATGGATGGATGGATGGATGGATGGATGGATGGATGGATGGATGGATGGATGGATGGATGGATGGATGGATGGATGGATGGATGGATGGATGGATGGATGGATGGATGGATGGATGGATGGATGGATGGATGGATGGATGGATGGATGGATGGATGGATGGATGGATGGATGGATGGATGGATGGATGGATGGATGGATGGATGGATGGATGGATGGATGGATGGATGGATGGATGGATGGATGGATGGATGGATGGATGGATGGATGGATGGATGGATGGATGGATGGATGGATGGATGGATGGATGGATGGATGGATGGATGGATGGATGGATGGATGGATGGATGGATGGATGGATGGATGGATGGATGGATGGATGGATGGATGGATGGATGGATGGATGGATGGATGGATGGATGGATGGATGGATGGATGGATGGATGGATGGATGGATGGATGGATGGATGGATGGATGGATGGATGGATGGATGGATGGATGGATGGATGGATGGATGGATGGATGGATGGATGGATGGATGGATGGATGGATGGATGGATGGATGGATGGATGGATGGATGGATGGATGGATGGATGGATGGATGGATGGATGGATGGATGGATGGATGGATGGATGGATGGATGGATGGATGGATGGATGGATGGATGGATGGATGGATGGATGGATGGATGGATGGATGGATGGATGGATGGATGGATGGATGGATGGATGGATGGATGGATGGATGGATGGATGGATGGATGGATGGATGGATGGATGGATGGATGGATGGATGGATGGATGGATGGATGGATGGATGGATGGATGGATGGATGGATGGATGGATGGATGGATGGATGGATGGATGGATGGATGGATGGATGGATGGATGGATGGATGGATGGATGGATGGATGGATGGATGGATGGATGGATGGATGGATGGATGGATGGATGGATGGATGGATGGATGGATGGATGGATGGATGGATGGATGGATGGATGGATGGATGGATGGATGGATGGATGGATGGATGGATGGATGGATGGATGGATGGATGGATGGATGGATGGATGGATGGATGGATGGATGGATGGATGGATGGATGGATGGATGGATGGATGGATGGATGGATGGATGGATGGATGGATGGATGGATGGATGGATGGATGGATGGATGGATGGATGGATGGATGGATGGATGGATGGATGGATGGATGGATGGATGGATGGATGGATGGATGGATGGATGGATGGATGGATGGATGGATGGATGGATGGATGGATGGATGGATGGATGGATGGATGGATGGATGGATGGATGGATGGATGGATGGATGGATGGATGGATGGATGGATGGATGGATGGATGGATGGATGGATGGATGGATGGATGGATGAAGAAGAAGAAGAAGAAAAACATTTATTTGCTCATTACACAGCACATTATGTTTACACAAGACAACAAACAGATAATGTGGTATTAAAAAGAAGAATAATAAAGTACTGTGCAATGTCGCAAAATGGTCCTAACTCAGCATAAAGACCGAAATCTGCAACAGACTCGGCACTGATTTTCAGTTAGGACCAGTTGCAACATCACGGACATACAAGCACAATAAAAAAATAAATTAAAACAACAAAAAAGAAACTACATAAACAAATTACACACAAAATCAAAAAAGACTCAATAACAACTATTCTAGGCACTTCACAGATACATTAAAAATATTTGAAATAAGTGAATGAAGGTGCATTTTATAGTATTAAAAGAAAAATAAAAAATAATATTCTTTCGTCATCAATCAAAATTCAGTCATTCGCACTCAATCGACAATCGACTAATACACAACACTCAGACGTCCCATCTCTAATCCGCATTTCCCGTTCTGTCAAACATTCATTTCATTCAGTCATCATTCATTCAATTTATTCAGTTCGTTCAGTTCAGTAATCTATCATTGCAAACAAAACAAAAACAAGAACATTTAATTTGAAAAATAAATATGTCTGAAAAAAAAAAAAAATATTAAATACGTGTGAACTGAACAAGATTAACCTAATATTTAGTCTAGAGTGCACAAACAACATTATTCACAAATTGTTGAATCTGTGTCGCGCGCAGCTCAAGAAAATCAAGATTTCTAAAGCAGAAAATCGCATGTCTTGTAAATGGCGGCTTCAACATTAATAGACCCATCAAACCGGTGAGTATCGATTCTACTTAAAGATTATATTAACTGACTATTTGTATATATGCCTAATATTGGTTAATTAACATAAAAAAAAAATTTTGAGGTTAGTTTGGATTATTCACAGTCATTGACGAATTACGAAAGATAATATGAATAGATACTATGGTATTTAGACTTAAAATTTCAACTCCTATGCATGCATGACAAAAAACAGATTACAATGAATGTGATAATTTAATCACTAGGCTGATTATGTATGTGTTGTTTGGTGTGACATGTGAAGTCGGACATTACTACGATTATAAAATCTAGAATTTTGTCAAAGCTCGATGCTGTAAATTTCGCGCGTCTCCCCCTTAATACCCATTAATGGCTATAAAGGTTTTTGACGTGTTAACGTCTTATAAATCGATGAACACCGGCTGCACGCAAAAAGTATGACTCAATTTCAAGTTCTGCCTTAGCCAAGCGTGCAAGAGTGTGCGCGCAACAAGCGATAGAGAGGCACGATCGCCCCAAGCGTTAAGCTTACGACACATCCATCTCTCCTCACCTCCATCGGACGGTACCTTCTTATGATATTATCACGTGAACTCATCGTCCACAATCTAACTTTACAGACTACCAATTTTTTGTTTGTTAATTAAGTGGGCTTTTAGAGCAGTGATGAAGGTTTTCTTTGTTTTTATAGCTCTTATTGGAGGAGGTATAATATTCCAACATCGACTGGAAACGAACCTAAAACTGCCCCGAAAAGCAGCTGACCTGTGTTGAGGCGTAGAGAGGCGATAGAGGGCCGCGCGCGAAGAGTAGCAGCGAGCATTCTGCATCCACTCCAGCTTTGTATTAAGGTAATCGGGTTCACCAGTCTTAACAATACCAAACAGAAGACTAGCAAAATGAAGGCTTCTGCGGGATGCCATTTTCAGTATATTGGCATTGTTAAGGAAAGGAGTGATGTGGCTGCGGGGTGGCACTGTAAAACAAAAGCGTGCGCAGGCATTCTGGATGCGTTGTATCAGCCTTTCAGTTCAGCTGAGTAGACGGGGGCCATATACAGTGTCAGCATAATTAAGTTTTGAAAGAATCAAAGATTCACTCAACCTAATCCTCAGATCAGTACAGAGGTATGGCCGAATCCTATACAGCAGTTTCAATCTATAGAAACAGTTTTGAACTGCTTTAAGTATATGGTTCTCAAAATATAAATGTGCATCCATTATTAAACCCAGATTGCGTGCCTCTGACACATGTTCAATCGGTTGATTGTCAAGAAGAACTCTTGGGCATTGCTGTACAATACTTGCTACTTGATCCCTTGTCCCAAGTATTAAGTACTTCGTTTTACTAGGATTTAGCAGCAGGCAATGTTGCTGGGACCAGTTATTAATGCGAATAAGATCTTCGTTTAATTTTGTTACAGAACTGGCTGTATCCCGAGGATGAAAATGGATATAAATTTGTAGATCATCCGCATACAGATGAAAACGGCAGTTTGTTATGCTTTCAACAATGTTTGAACTGTATAGGATGTAAAGTAAAGGACCGATTATGGAACCCTGCGGGACACCCCTCAGTACTGGACTGCACACTGACCTGGCAGATGTACCATCAGTATTTTTTATCTCAACCACTTGCCTTCTCGATTTTAAATAACTATGGAACCATTGCACTGTGGCAGCATCCACCCCATAGTATGACAGTTTTGCAAGAAGAAGAGTATGATTTATAGAGTCAAATGCACGAGAATAGTCAAGTAGAACCAGAATGGTCCCCATACCACGGTCCTGGGCAGACAGGATATCGTCTGTCACATTCAGAAGTGCCGTAGCAGTACTACGACCTTTACGGAAACCAGACTGGGCACTAGGTAGAATATTGTTATCCTCTAGATATTTGTAAAGTTGCAGGTAAACTACCTTCTCTAATACCTTCGAAAGCACTGGGAGAATACTGATTGGTCTCAGACCCTCTGCATCCACAGGATTAGGTTTTTTGGCAGAGGGCCGAACTAAACCTGTACCCCATAGATCAGGGAACTCCGACGTAGTAATAGATCTGTTGACAATATCTGTGATAGTATCCAGTGTATGTGAAAGAGTAAGGATTATCATTTTTAGAGAGATACCATCAATACCTTCAGCATTCGATTGCAAGGATCTGATAATCTGCGCAACCAACCGGCCCTCCACAGGTTTCAAAGCAAAAGCAGCAGTCCCATGCTTGTGTAGCTTATAGTCCATAAGGACACAAGGTTGGACCTGATCCTGTCCAGGAACATCAAGAAATGAACTATTTATGGCATCAGGATTATTTAAGAAGGGTGGTATATCACTATTACTTTTAGTAAAGACAGTAGACTTGAGATTCTTCCACAATTTTTTAGGATCATTTATATTTTTATTAATATGTTGCTCAAAGTATGCTTTTTTCTCACTGTGGATAGCCGAAACCACCACCGCTTTCATATCCTTATAGAACTGCTTATGAGTGTCGGACCCAGACTCCTTATATCTCTTGTAGCTTTTGTTTCGTATATGCATCATGTCCCTAACCGTATCAGTTAACCATGGGCAGCCAGTGTCCCTTGTGCGGACCTTTTTTGTTGGGGCATGAAGATCGAACAAGGCGATTAGGTAACTGTTGAAGGTCTGGACCATTTCATTGACGTTATTTAAATTGGATATGTGTTTCCAATCGATTCTATCAAGGTCACTATTAAAGATGTCAATGAGAATATCTCTGTAGGGTCTATAAATAAATGGATGGATGGATGGATGGATGGATGGATGGATGGATGGATGGATGGATGGATGGATGGATGGATGGATGGATGGATGGATGGATGGATGGATGGATGGATGGATGGATGGATGGATGGATGGATGGATGGATGGATGGATGGATGGATGGATGGATGGATGGATGGATGGATGGATGGATGGATGGATGGATGGATGGATGGATGGATGGATGGATGGATGGATGGATGGATGGATGGATGGATGGATGGATGGATGGATGGATGGATGGATGGATGGATGGATGGATGGATGGATGGATGGATGGATGGATGGATGGATGGATGGATGGATGGATGGATGGATGGATGGATGGATGGATGGATGGATGGATGGATGGATGGATGGATGGATGGATGGATGGATGGATGGATGGATGGATGGATGGATGGATGGATGGATGGATGGATGGATGGATGGATGGATGGATGGATGGATGGATGGATGGATGGATGGATGGATGGATGGATGGATGGATGGATGGATGGATGGATGGATGGATGGATGGATGGATGGATGGATGGATGGATGGATGGATGGATGGATGGATGGATGGATGGATGGATGGATGGATGGATGGATGGATGGATGGATGGATGGATGGATGGATGGATGGATGGATGGATGGATGGATGGATGGATGGATGGATGGATGGATGGATGGATGGATGGATGGATGGATGGATGGATGGATGGATGGATGGATGGATGGATGGATGGATGGATGGATGGATGGATGGATGGATGGATGGATGGATGGATGGATGGATGGATGGATGGATGGATGGATGGATGGATGGATGGATGGATGGATGGATGGATGGATGGATGGATGGATGGATGGATGGATGGATGGATGGATGGATGGATGGATGGATGGATGGATGGATGGATGGATGGATGGATGGATGGATGGATGGATGGATGGATGGATGGATGGATGGATGGATGGATGGATGGATGGATGGATGGATGGATGGATGGATGGATGGATGGATGGATGGATGGATGGATGGATGGATGGATGGATGGATGGATGGATGGATGGATGGATGGATGGATGGATGGATGGATGGATGGATGGATGGATGGATGGATGGATGGATGGATGGATGGATGGATGGATGGATGGATGGATGGATGGATGGATGGATGGATGGATGGATGGATGGATGGATGGATGGATGGATGGATGGATGGATGGATGGATGGATGGATGGATGGATGGATGGATGGATGGATGGATGGATGGATGGATGGATGGATGGATGGATGGATGGATGGATGGATGGATGGATGGATGGATGGATGGATGGATGGATGGATGGATGGATGGATGGATGGATGGATGGATGGATGGATGGATGGATGGATGGATGGATGGATGGATGGATGGATGGATGGATGGATGGATGGATGGATGGATGGATGGATAGATGAATGGATATGGATGGATGGATAGATGAATGGATATGGATGGATGGATGAACGAGCAAACGAGCATTAGTTGATAAAAAATGCTATGCAATAGCTTTACCGCGGCAGTCCCCGAGTGTCACACGTTTTTTTTTTCTTCACTAAGCCCACCTGATGTGAAGCGGTTACCGTAACCATATTAACGCTCGCAACATTAAATATCGCTCGCGCGCTGTCATCCCCGCTGCCAACGCAGCAACTCCATCCTCCCTGGTGACCTCACTCACTCGCAGGAACACAACAGCCCTCAAGGAAATTGTTATTTGACTGCGGTAATCTGTGAGGTGGTGGTACTTCGTCAGTCGGGCTGCTTAAAAAATACGCTATGTCCTACCTCTCTTTTCGTCAGAGCCTCGTCTGTCAGTCAGCAGGGTGTACTCCGTGCAGGTAAGATTGACTTTGGTTCAAAGATGTTGATGAACCACTTACGCCCCCTTACATGTCCGACTAATAATTGTATAATGTCAGCCCTAGAGAACGTCACTCAAACATAGGCACGTGTACAGACGTCATTCGGTTACTACATGCAAAAGCGCCATTTTTGTATGGAGTGGCCGGGGTTTGTTATAACTAAGAAATAATGCGTCGAAAAAAATAAATAAAATATATTTTGCATCAAGCCCTTTCATATGATACCCCATTTGGACTAGTAGTTTCAATTTGAAATTTCGACACCCTATAAAAAATATAGACCCCCTATTTTTTAAGATCTATTTACAAATGTATAGTTTTGAGATTTATTCCTGTACTTGTAGCCTATAACGATGTTACTTGCCAAATTTCATAGTTCTAGGTCAACGGGAAGTACCCTATAGGTTTTGATACCCTTGAGTGTGTCGAAAAATGCGTTTTTTGCTGAATAAACGGCCGTAACTTTTTTCTACGTAAACTTAGCAGTTTGATTGTTTTTTAACTTCATGGGACCGTAGACCTGAGTATACAGTTCAAATTTCAGCTTGATACCTCCACGCATTCTCGACATAGAAATTCTTGACAGACAGACAGACAGACAGACAGACAGACAGACAGACAGACAGACGGACAACAAAGTGATCTTATAAGGGTTCCGTTTTTCCTTTTGAGGTTCGGAACCCTAAAAAAGAACAATAAAATAATATAAGCACCTAATTTGACGAGCTCGGTGGTCGAATGGTTCGCAATGGCCACGTTGACTCCGAGGTCGCGGGTTCGATTCCCGCACAAATCAAGCATTTGTGTGAAGAACAAGAGTCTTGGTCTGGGTGTTTTCTACTTAAATACATATATTATAATATAATAATATATAATACAAATATTATAAGTATGTACTTACAAAAAAAAATGTATTTAAGTACATTTATCAGTTGTCTAGAACCCACAATCTTTGCGCTTAATTTGGGTCTAGATGGCGCTGTGTAAATTGTCCAGAAATATTTATTTATTTACTAGCTGTTACCCGCGGCTTCGCCCGCGTGGTCTAGGGGGACTGCCATTGTGTGTATATTTTTTCTTGTTGTAATTTTTTTATTTCGTGGGATAAAAAGAACAATATGTACGAATTTTAATGATATTCGGCTGCATAGTTAAGGCGTGAAGAAATAACAAACAAACGAATTTACTTACTTTAGCACTAATAATATTAGTATGGATGGAACGACCACACTCAAGACATAAAAATTGTTCACCACATAAATGTTTGCCCTCTGCGGGGATCAAACCCACGCCCTCTGACGACGAAGGATTTAAAATCAAACACAAAACATAGTAAGTATGAATGTAATGAAACGTGAAAGAAGGACAAATTATTATACACTATATTTTTTTCCGTGGGAATAAAATGTTTTTCCTGGATAAAAATTAGCCTACGTCACTCTCCACACCGTATACTATCCTCATTAAAAAAATCATATTCCGTACTTCGGTTCCTTTTGACGTGAAAGGACAAATTTTTATGTAAAAAAAATCCCATGGAAATAAGATGTTTTTCCAGGATAAATATTAGCTTATGTCACTCACCAGATCGTAAACTATCCCTGTTAAAAAAATCATATCGGCATTTAGGTTTCTTTCGACGTAAAAAAAGGACAAATGATTACCAAGTTTATTTTTTCCCACGGGAATAAGATATTTTTCCGGGATAAAAAGTAGCCTGTATTACTCTCCTGACCGTAAGCTATCCCCATTTAAAAAAATCATGTCCGCACTTAAGTTTCTTTTGATGTGAAAGAATGACAAATATTTATAAAAAAAAATATTTTTTCACGTGGTGTTTTTCTGAGATAAAGAGTAGCTTATGTCACTCTCCAGGCCGTAACCTATCCCTGTTAAAAAAAATATGTAGGTACATGGGTTCCTTTCGACGTAATGGAAGGACAAATGATTATAAATTTTATTTTTTCCCGCGGAAATAAGATGTTTTTCCGGGATAAAGAGTAGCCTATGTCACTCTCCAGGTCACTATCTCAAAAAATAATCATGTCAATCCGTTTGTTACTTTCGACGTGAAAGAAGGACAAACAAACAAACACACTTTCACATTTATAATATTAGTTTGGATTTATTTATAATTACTGAAATTACTTCTATTATTTTATTTTTAAATCACGATATTCTTAGAGGTTTTTATTTACGTGTTGAAGAATTTATATGTAAACAACTTTTACTCTGAAAACGTCTCCTCAAGTCGCAACAGAGAGTGATCCGTTAATAACATATATGACTGTAAGAGTTCTATCGCTCCATTGGTCGTACGTAGCATTAACAGCGTCGTGCACTTCTTGGGATAGGTAAAAAATATTAAACTTGCGTCAGGACACGTGACCTGATCGAAAATTCGTAAGACGAGGGGAGGGTAGGCCACCGGCGCGGCGTAGGAGAAGAGGTAATATTGAGGTATTATAAAGCCGAAGAATTTGTTTGTTTGTTTGAACGCGCTAATCTCAGGAACTACTTATTCGAATTGAAAAAATCTTTTAGCGTTAGATAGCCTATTTTTCGAAGAAAGGTGTTGGCTATAAGTCTATAACAGATAACATAACACTATCACCAATAGGAGCGGAGCACCAATGAAAAATGTTGCAAAAATGGGAGAAAATATTCCTTTTGAGAGCTGCCGTTGCGTGCGCTGCGTAAACAGTTCAAGTTTCGCAACAATTATATCATCATCATCATCATCAGGTCCATTTTAGTCTCCACTACTGTCTAACAATTATATACGACGGAATTATTCACCTTAGTCAGCTAGTGTAATATAAATTGTCATGTTTGTGTACGATAGCGCAATAAATGAATATTGTGTTTTACCACATAAATGATAGTCCATACTTTTACACTGATAAATAAAGCAATTCGTGAGACATTCCGTAACCATTCCAAAATATTCAAAAATGCGCAACGTTAATATTTTCGCTTCTGCCTGTACTACCGGAGTGCAACCCGTTTTTCTTTTTTAAATTATGTACTGTATAAGTTACTGTAAAAATCGTGACTACATACGGGCACCAGCACTCGAGTGGTCAAAAGTATCGTTTTGTTTTGCATATACTACTCGTACCGACATTAGTCCATCGTTTGTGCATTGTATTGTGAGCTCTAAAGCGGACGCGCAAGGGTCGATATTTCAAGGTTAATCTTCTCATCAACGAAACAATAATCAATCTCACATTCAATATTAATTATTTGCAAGAATAATTATTTATTAGTTTACAATTTCTCTCAATATTTCAATTATTAGTTGGGGTGTTGGCAACCGCCTATGCTTGTCTGCCACCCGATTTGTAAAAAAAAAAATTTTTTTTTTGCCATATTTTCAACGAAGTATATTCTCGGTCCGGAGCACAGAAACACAGTCTTCTCGTCTCAACGGAGTGATCACAACTGATAGATGAAATAAAACATGCCTGTCGCCGTAGGTCGGGTGCGACAGACGTGAGCGTTCTGAGCCAAATAAGAACGTAGTAAGCGCCGAATTCGTTTTATTTTAATTGCGCGTAAAATATACATCTTTAAAAAAAATCGCTAGTAAAATCGCTTAGTAATATAATTTTATACTACGTATTAAAATATGGGCTCGCTAGTACGAACCATATTGATGAAAAGTTAGGTTTAGTTGAAAATTAGACGTAACTTCGTGATTTATTTCTATCGATAAAACATTCATATTTTATGTTTTCAGTCAGACCAATCCCTTTTAAGTATATTGTAATATCTGTATTTTTTTTCGGGTAATTAATGGCCTATGTTTTACGGTATACATCTAATCAAAAATTGTCAATTTGCCTTTATACCCCCTCTTAATATGGCTACGGTAACCGCTTCACATCAGGCGGGCCGAATGCTCGTCTACCACGCGACGTAGTATAAAAAAAACCCATAGACAGGCAGTGGTCGACGTTGCTTAACTTGTGTTACTAACGATGCCATCGAACTCCTCATAAAAACCTATTTCATTTTATGTTACTCGAGACCAAAGGCTTGTGTGACAATATTTATTAAAGAACTGTTTATTCTTCACCTATTTATGTTTTCACCAGTGTATGATGAAAAACAACAACGAAGAGAATAAGTAATAGGGTAAAAGGTGATTACCCAGAAACAGTAGCGTTGCTTCACACGACAAAACAAACGGTGGTAGGGGGTAAAGCAAACAAACTCTCGAGGGTGTTACCCCAAGTTTGCGAGGCGTAAGGTGCATAACAATTAGTCGTAAGAAGGATCACGACCGAAGAATTCGAGGATACACTAATTGTTTGTACTAACTGAATTTTGCGTTTATTTTCCAAGAAGTTACTTTACATTTTACGTGAGGCGGTGGGAATTTAACTTGCTAAATAAGAGTCTTTCATATGGGTCTACTAAATGGCCGTGTTGTTTTCGGCAGACTAGAATAGAATCACTCCGTTTGTTCCCGTGGATGTCGTACAAGGCGACTAAGGGAAATACATTATCAAATATCGATCAGGCCTCCCCAACCCATTTGGCCAGCGTGGGGAGTGAAGGCCAAATCCTCCTTCCGTCTAGGACGGACAAGAGAGGGTCGTGCTCCTGTAGTGGAGACTAAAATGGAACTGATGATGAATCTACTAATACTATCTCTAATAGATATCTCTTCCAGCCAATCTTCAGCAGTGGGAACGTTATATTAAGTAGCAATGAAAAATAGCTATGTTATTATTATTTAAATAGTTGTCTTGGCCAACTTGTCAAGTAATTACAAAGCCCTTGTTTAGTAGTGTAATGACTAAGGTTGATGACTCCACACTGTGATTCACGCAGTAAAAATATAAGATGCAAAAATTCGTCACTAAGACAAACCTTCCTGGTAGCTCAGTTGGAAGAGCATTCGACCGGTATCGAGATGTCGTGGGTTCAAACCCCACCTAGGGGGCAGGTGAACGTTTTCCATTTAAAAAATATTTATAATAAATTGCTATGTGCCTAAATTTTGAATAAGGTCATATGTATATGTTATAGCAGTATTAAAAAATCTAATAATGATTTTTTTATAAATGATTATTTTAAAATTTTAATAAGTATTTGCTTTTTAATTTAACATGAACTTGTTTCTGATATTCTGGCAAACAAGGTTTTTACTCTGTAAGCATTCTTTCACAGTATTCCGTCAAATTTATCACGTAAGTTTTTCACAAGTTATGCCAAGGCCACACCTCAGAAGGTACGCCTAGGGTTTAGCCCCACAATCCTGATGTAATCCATCGTTTCATCGAAGTACACAAAAAATAAAATACATAGGTGATGTATGTGCCAGATCTATCAACTATATATATATAGTTGATAGATCTGGCACCTAAGGTGGTTCGGGCGGGTTAATAATGGTGACGATGAGAAAGAAAGCATATCGAGTAACCCTCAGTAGGATCGTGGGACAACCCTAGTATTTTATTTTTTGTGTACTTCGATGAAACGATGGATTACATCAGGATTGTGGGGCTAAACCCTAGACTAAACCACATACGTCATCTACCACCTAAGGTGGTAGGTTATATATGTGGTCATCAAAACTATTATAATAATATGAACATTATAATAATAAAAGTCAGAATAAGAGTATCTCTACTAATATTATTTATAAATGTGAGTTTGTTTGTTACGCTTTCACGCCGAAACTAGTCAACCGATCACCATGAAACTTTGTACACATACTCTCAAAGATATATTAGGAAGATTTGTCCTTCCTAATACCTTTTAGAGTACATGTACAATAGAATACTTTTTATTGAAAAAAAAAAGTAAACACGGGCGAAGCCGCGGGTGGAAGGTAGTAATTGTGTAAGAAGTGACTAAGTACTCCGAAACCCCCAGAAGTAAATAAAGACTTTTAATTTTCACTTATTTTTTCGGAACAAATTATCTAAAGAAACACACACAAGTAAATTTGAGTGCAAAGAAAAATTGGTCAAATTAAAACCAACGCCGCGCCGCCCCTTAAGAGAAAGGAACTAGCGTTTACCATTTGTTCTCTAGTAGTTTAGTCTTAAATTAGGTTGCAAAGTAAACATTACATATGTTAGGAACCTGAGTACCCGTGCAAAAGGTTTTTACTGTAATGGACGTTTGAAACTTTGAATATACGCCACACTAATAGAACAGGGAAAACTTCTGCAGGGGTTAACTGAAGATGGTGACACACTGTCGTAACGATTGGCAAGCTTTTTGTTACAATGTCGTAAACTTAGACTTTTTTTTTCAATAATAATAATCTTTACCACATACTACACTTTTTACAGAAATAATGTAAGTTTAGTGGTACCTGCAATTACAACTCTCAAGAAGATGGAAGTACATTGCGTTTAAAGTGTACGTGACATCTGTACTGGTATGAATGAACATACTTGTATCTCAGATGCCATTTAACATTCAAAGGTTGCAGGACGATAATATGTCTTTTTTTATAATACGTCGGGTGGCAGACATGCATACGGCCCGCCTGATATGAAACGAAATTTGTAACAGCTAAGCGATTTAATATCAAAAATTGTATATTTACTTACATTGTACATTCTGCAAAGGCGGACCTAATGTTACTTAAGCATTCTCGACCCGACCTTAGGATGATACAGAAATAAGACAGTGAAAATTATATAATAAACTAATGACAACTTACTAATAAAATTTAACCGCAACCAGCCGCGTCTGTCAAGTTCAACTTAATGTGCTATTGAGTATAGATTGTTTTCATGCACCGCTATCGTATTTATCTAAGTTGACAGCATGGGTATAATAACAATTTAGTACTAACAGCATCCTATAATCATTTCAATTTTGTGTTATTGTTTTCTTGCGAGGTTTGAAGCGGGAATACACATTACTGCAGCTGGCATAAGTGTGCCTGACATAAAAGACTTCACATGACTGGCATGCAAGTGCATGACGGACGACGAACTTATTTCTTGGAGGAATCTCCTACAATCAACTGTTGGTTTTGAGTTTAAATAAATACTGCTTATATGTTATTCAGAAGATCGACTTTAGCTCACCAAATATTCTGTCCGTATGTATCAGTTGTTAGAAAAGTACCTTCAGTTCTGCCACGTACTCAGTCGTTCGGAAATTAAAAACATGGCTTTTTAACTTTTAAAGGGAAAAGTTGGAATGCCTACATTTTAAATATATTTATTGCTATCCGTAAGACTTTTATTTGAATACTTGATAAAATATTTTAGACTTAGAAAATAGTGAAATGAGATGTTAATGAACGGGGCATGTAGTTAATTTACTTTTGAAAAAGGACTTTGTGTATTATTCGCTTACTGTTTTTCAAGATGTTAACAATTATTGGATTACCTCAAAATGAATTTTAGATAGATAGAATGTGCTTTATTTGTATAATACAAATTTAAATTACATGTCAACTTGGGAACAAAACCACCTGAACAGGGGCCCTACCGCCGAAGCTGAAGCCGTTTACCATCGAATATTTTGATTCCCAAAATATGTGTTAAATTTGAGTTATTAACAAATATTTTTAGCTTTGTCTATAGAGCTTCGTGATATATACCAGCTAAGCTAAATACAATTGCCACTACTGTAAGGTGAAGTGTTATTTTCGCGATCAAAAAATTAGGTGGTAATCGGTTTCAGCTTAGGCAGTAGGCCCCCTGGTCACCGTGAATACCAGCTGCTGCTAATTTACTTAGTAGTATCCTTTTTTAATATGAGAGGAGTGCAAACGAACATGTGGATCATTTGGTGGCAAGCAATCATCTGACGGGCAACATGGTTTCGTAGTAAAGCGTTCCACGGTCTCTAATTTAATTCAGGCTAATGATTACATCATTGCCAGAATGGATGGGGCAGGTCAGGTGATGTTATCTATACTGGCTATTTTTTTTATACTACGTCGGGTGGCAGACAAGCATACGGCCCGCCTTATGTGAATCGGTTACCATAGCCATATTAACGCTCGCAACATAAAATATCGCTAGCCGCCGCCACCCCCGCTGCCAACTTAGCATCTCCTTCCTTTCTGGTTATCTCACTCACTCGCAGGAACACAACAACCCTCAAGGGAATTGTTATTTGGCTGCGGTGATCTGTGAGGTGGAAGTACATTCCCCAGTCGGGTAACTTTCAAATTACGCTCCCTACCTTTCTTTTTGCCAGAGGTTCGTTTGTCAGTCAGCAGGGTGCGCCGCGTGCAAGTGAAGTTGGCTTTGGTTCAAAGATGTTAACGAACTACTTACACCCCAACATGAGATTATACAAAAATAAATGTACAAAACAAAACAAAAATACATATCGAAAGCTATAATCAAACCTCCATTTGGTATTCGGAAATGGACGTCGTTCTTTTAAAATGTTATCCGCTGTATTCATGAGAACGTGACATTTTGAAACACTCTAATCGATTACAGATGGAATATGAAACATCGATTCTGCTCGCTGCTTTTTTAACCGACTCCAAAAAAGGAGGAGGTTCTCAATATTTTTTTTAATGTTTGTTGCTTAATTACTCCGTGATTTATAAACCGATTTGAAAATAACTTTTTGTATATAATATTCCCGCGGGAACACGCTTGAAGTGGTGGTCTGTACCCCCTCAGTTTCCGTCAGGTACCGGACTTTTATTCTTTTGCAAATCTTTGTATTTTGGCACTGTTTTAAAAACTTTCTATTATAATATTTATCCCAACTTTTAGGTAATTTATTTAACTTTTGGCATGTAGATTTTATTCTTATTAAGATTATGTAGATTTTTATTAATCTTAGTTTTTGTCAAAAATTGTAACAAAATCGTGGGGACTATTTGTAACATTACACTTACCTCGCGTGAGTGGGAGTATAGAATTAATTCAATTAATTTATCTAGTTATGTAATTCTTTTGTTTCTATTCCAGAATGAGAAATTACAAAAAAGTCTAGATCAAATCAGTCTTACAGAAATAATTGCTGCAATTGAGCAATCTACCTCATCAACATCAGGTCTACCTAATAAATTGCGCTCAGAAATCACGCCTCTTTCACATGCTTGTGAACCAACTCCTGGTCCACAAGCATTGCTCTTCAAAGCAAACAAAATTTTTCACCTTCAAAAATTAAGCCTTTTCCAAAAGCTCCAACACGAAAACCGCATACAAAGTAAAAGGAAATGCTGTGTTTTAACTAATACACCGGAAAAGGAAGCCATAAGGAACATGAGCAGAAAATGAGAAAGAAAAAACCAGATAGGGTATTAAAGAAAAAAGGAAAAGGGAAAAAAACTTAAGCAGAAGCGAAAAACGTACATGGAATAGACAAAGTTAAAAAAAATGTTTTCAAATCTGTTTCAGGATCAGATCCAGACGAATGGTTTTGTTTGGCTTGTGGTGAAGCTTATGGAGATTCAAAAGATGAAGAATGGTTTCAGTACATCGTATGTAAACTGTGGATGCACGTGAGAACGTGACAGGGAATTTGGTTTCATTCAAAAATTTTACTGTTGTGTATCATCCTAAGTATAAATTTTGATCAGTTTTAAGCTCATCTGAATGTTTTAACATACTTTTGAGTCCATTATGATCAGCATTTTTATTGTTACTACATGCTCCAAGACTGTTACAATTAGCCCCAAATATGTCGCGTGTTACAACTTACCCCTTAAGTTGTAACACGCGACATATTTTTTTTAAATGCCCACTGATTGAATACTCTGAACGGTTATCCAAATATTATTTTTTGAAAAGCTGGATAGATAGTTTATTTTGCAAAACATGGATTTACAATTTGAAAATATGTTTTATTTAATTTTCTACAGAGTATTTTCCAAAAACTGTTACAACAAGCCCCTCGCTCTCCTACTGATTCCGCGCGTCTTTAAAATCACTTCAATACATATGGTCAGAAAACTGGACTGTAACGAAATTGGTCTATATAGTCTTGCCTTAATAATTTAAAAAACATAAGTCATGGAAACATGAATCGCATGTTTTTTTTAAATTTTTTAGGGTTCCGAACCTCAAAAGGAAAAACGGAACCCTTATAAGATCACTTTGTTGTCCGTCTGTCTGTCCGTCTGTCTGTCTGTCTGTCTGTCTGTCTGTCTGTCTGTCTGTCTGTCAAGAATTTCTATGTCGAGAATGCGTGGAGGTATCAAGCTGAAATTTGAACTGTATACTCAGGTCTACGGTCCCATGAAGTTAAAAAAAAATCAAACTGCTAAGTTTACGTTGAAAAAAGTTACGGCCGTTTATTCAGCAAAAAACGCATATTTCGACACACTCAAGGGAATCAAAACCTATAGGGTACTTCCCGTTGACCTAGAACTATGAAAGGACATTGGTCAAAATGTATGGAAGCGTGACCCAGGTTGTACACTAATTAAACTTTGTATGACTATAGAATCGAGCATGTAGTTTAAAATGGTAGTAGGCGCATCTCTGTGAGTAATGGGAATCGGAAGAAAAGATACATGTAAAATCAAAACTGTAATTAACAAAATAAAAAGCAATATTTTTATATTTTGGGGTGTAAGTGGTTCGTCAACATCTTTGAACCAAAGCCAACTTCACCTGCACGTGGTGCACCCTGCTGACTGACAAACGAAGCTCTGGCGAAAGCGAAAAGAGAGGTAGGGAGCGTAATTGTAAGCTACCCGACTGGGGAATGTACTTCCACCTCACAGAATACCGCAGCCAAATAACAATTCCCTTGAGGATTGTTGTGTTGTCAGTGAGTGAGGTCACCAGAAAGGGAGGAGATGCCGCGTTGGCAGCGGGGGTGGCGGCGCGCAAGCGATATTTTATGTTGCCAGCGTTAATATGGCTACGGCAACCGTTTCACATCAGGCGGGCCGTATGCTTGTCTACCATCCGACGTAGTATTAAAAAAAAACTTTTAAATGCACATTAGCCAATCAAAGATACAGGTAAAGTAAAAAAATAACATTAAAAACTACACTCAAGTAGATATTTTCCTTCTAATTCCTTCTAATCTTCTTCTGCTCCGTCTATATCGATAGGTGCTGTTACATCATCGAGTAAAGCTGCGGGAGTGATAGATAGATAATAGACTACGCTAATAGCGTTCGCGCAACTTCATAGAGCGCAACAAAAACAGCACAGGTAGCTTGTTTCTTCTGGCAGTATTCTTGTTGTAACTTTTTTTCACCGGGGTGAAAATAATAATAATAATTGTATCATCAATGCTGACTCGAAAAGTAATAGTATAATACCGAAATTGTCACTGTACAACACTCTTTGAAAACCGGGTCAGAATTGACCAATGACCTTTGGCAAGTAACATCGTTATAGACTACAAGTACAGGAATAAATCTCAAAACTATACATTTGTAAATAGATCTTAAAAAATAGGGGGTCTATATTTCTTTATAGGGTGTCGAAATTTCAAATTGAAACTACTAGTTCAAATGGGGTATCATATGAAAGGGCTTGATGTACACATTGCAAAATATATTTTATTTATTTTTTTCGATGCATGATTTTTTATTTATAATGAAAAATATCAAATTTAATAATAATACTACGTACGGAACCCTCGGTGGGCGAGTCCGACTCGCACTTGTCCGGTTTTTTTTTATACTACGTCGGGTGGCAGACAAGCATACGGCCCGCCTGATGTGAAGCGCTTACCGTAACCGTATTAACGCTCGCAACATATTATATCATTTACGCGCCGCCACCCCCGCTGCCAACGCAGCATCTCCTTCCTTTCTGGTTCACTCACTCGCAGGAACACAACAACCCTCAAGGGAATTGTTATTTGGCTGCGGTATTCTGTGAGGTTCTTGTGTCGGGTAGGTTACAATTACGCTCCCTATCTCATTCTCATCCACGGGAAGAGAAGATGTGAGTCATTATTTAGCGTATATAGTCAGCTCGCTTGCATCGGAGCCGGGTGGGGCGGCGAGGGAGGGGCATTGCGTAGAATCGACTCGCTGATATAGAGTCTATATCAGCGAGTCGATTCTACGCAATGCCCTTAACCAACGGCCGTGTGGACCGACACAGTCCCACCCAATTTTTTTTATGTTATCCTTGTTTATATCATAGATTTGCATACAATTATTTTTCTTTTCTTCTAAAACTCAAAGGTACTAGACCTTTGTAAATATTAAGTAAAATAAATGATTGAATATTGTAGTTCAAACAGAAAATTCACAAAATTTTCCTGTGGCATCTTCTATTTTTGTAACATATCCAATGACATCACACATTTCAGCAAGGCTTTACCCACAGTAGTAATTTGGGAAAAGTCCGTACCCTGGCGTAATATAGTGGCTCCTGTGGGACGCGACAGGAGATTTGCTCGCGGCCACCTTGATGGATGACGATAGAACTTGGTCAGTTGCCAATTCGCACATATTGTATTTGTGATTTTATCTTTACATGAAAAGACGCTGAAAACAGGCAGCCTTAAGAAATGGAATGGAGGATGGAATATGAAAGAAATGGGTCTTTTCAGGTTATCAGTCCAGCTAAAGGCACTCAGTACATCGTCGTCCCTAACACGTGATATCCTTTAGGTCCTAGACTCTAGAACTTTCTCCTATCTGCTATCAATAACCTACAACATCCGCGGATGATTATCATCATCAGGTCCATTTTAGTCTTCACTACAGGACCACGACCCTCTCTCGTCCGTCCTGACGAAAGGAGGATTTGGCTTACACTCCCCACGCTGGCCAGACGGGTTGGGGAGGCCTGATCGATATTTGATAATGTATTTACCTTGGTCGCCTTGTACGACATCCACGGGAAGAGACGGAGTGATTCTATTCTAGTCTGCCGGAAATCGCACGCCAGAGCCGATCCGAGGATAGCTTTCTTCAAAGCTTACTGTGTTACTTTTACTGTATGCATTGAAACCAGACTGTCAGCGACCAAGTCTCAACTACATAGATTATGACAGGGAAGACACACTATGTGAATTGTTTGGTTTTCAAGCATAGAGCTATATGTCGGTGTGGTAGTGCTGAAGTTTTCCAAAAGATGCCCAGCCCAATCATTCGAGTGGGCTGGGCATCTTTTGATCTCTTTGTTGAAATTACCATGGCCAAGCTGTATGGAATATCCGAGGTAGAAATAGTCTTTAAACACTGTAATAGATGCATTCGCTATGATAACCGGGCTAGGGATGACAAAATCGTTGTACATGACTTTCGTCTTAGCGAAATTTATTCTCAGCCCCATTGATCGAGATGCAGTTTTGAGGTCGGTCAACATGACCGAGATCCTCCAGCGATTCAGCCATTATGACCACATCGTTGGCAAACCGAAGGTGTGAGATGTACTCGACATTCATTCCAGTGTTTTTAATATTTCTTCCAGAGCAGCGGTAAATAGTTTCAGGGAAAAACATCCCCTTGGTGTAGTTCCTACTGCAATTGGATAGGCTTAGAATGCTGGTCCTAGACACAAACTGTCATCCTCCTCGATATAACGGTGGTTGCCTTGGCATCGCTGTAAGGATTCCAGAACAGTCCAAGTTTCGATGAAGTCGATGGCTATCTCCACAAACGCCATACAGAACGGCAAATTATACTCTGTGGTTTTCTGATATCTGGGGGCACGGTTGTGCCCCCGCCAAGTCAAGCGCGGAGCAAACACTGCCGTACCATCCTTTACTGGAACCATTTCGCCGCATTTTCAGGCCCCTATTTGAGAACCTCTGGATAAGACCAGAACGCAGAAATTTTCGTCATCCAGTAAGCTATAATCACATACTTAAAATCCAAAATTTCGAGTCTGTAGGTCATTTAGTTCCGAAGTTAAGCGAAAGCAAAGTTTCGCATTTATGACATTCATTCACTCACTCACTCATGATCATCAGAATAGAACTAGTACTTCCCATAAACTCAGAGATCTGAAATTTGGTACAGTGTTAGGGTTTAATGGCCACATAAAGGGAAAACTATAAAAACTAGGATAATCGAAGATCTGGAGTACCTGGTGACCCTGATTAGAAAACACAACAGCCCAACCAAACTATTAGAGATCGACATACCGCCTTTACAAAAAATATTCAACTTGGTGGGCCACTTCATTTGATGTCAAAAATCGAAGGTCTGAAGTATCTGATGAAGAACCCTCAGCTGGTCTCTGCTGTATTAGAGATATGGTAATGCCCCCTTCTACTATTGGTACCAAAATCCAGCATAGTGGGACACATCTTCTAATTTAATCTAGCCTATAGCGTCCCACTGCTGGGCGAATGCCTCCCCTTCTGCTTTTAATACGCATACAAATAAAATTAAAGGAAAACTCTGGATAAGACTAGACTGGCTTTTATACTTATACTTACAAGTTTACAAGAAGAAATAGTCGAACGATTAACTTTATTCTACTCGAACATTACACAAATTAAATAAACAAATTACACTAAAATATTAATTAATTTCGCTCAAAATTTGGTTAAAATATAATGCATTGGACTAAGACTTAAGAGTGGCGGTGATGTCCGCACACGTCGCTAGATGGCGTTGACTCTATTTTAAAAAGCGCTTATGTTTGTTTTTCCGATAACCTTATATGGTGCGTCGCCTCGTTTCCCAAAGTAGCGATCGCCTCAGTTGTAGCTTTTAAGGCCCCGCAAGGCTAAAAGCAATTCCCTAGGTGGTGTTTAGTCGGTAGAAGTCCGACATAACCAACGTAACCTTATGTTACGGGGGTATCCTATGAGGATTCACCACCTCCTTCCCGTAGTCACCTCCGGAAGGTAGTCCATCGCGCGCGTAGGGCGTCAAAAAAAAAAAAACCGGCCGCATTACAGTCGTTTAAGACATTCTTCTACTACGCTTGAAAACGTTTGCTAGAGATTAGGAGTAGACATGGGCGTTTTAAGAGGGATTATTTGCATTTCGTTGATTTCGCTTATTATTTCGTGAGGTTTGCTAAGGTTAATTAGCAGGTTGCTATTATAACAATTCGAAGATTAGAATAGGTTAGGAATTTTATGATTAGTGACGGATTACTGATTATTACTTAATTATTAGATTTAAAAGAAGTTTTAATTGAATACTTTATTTAATTGTTAGTTATTTAGTACTTTTGTTTTCTAGGTTTAATTTACAGTTAGGCAGTACTTCGAATCGCGTTCGTGTTTATAAGTAAGTACTTTTCTAGTATTCTAGGTTTAGTTTATTTAGTTAGATATTACTTCGTTTCGTTTAAAAATATCATTAATTTAGCTGTATTTCAGTACTAGGTAGGTAATACCTTTGGTACAAAGTTCATTGATAATTAATTATACTGACACTTGTCTAATAATTAAGAGTTAACGTTTTGTTTATAGTTTGTATATTCTGTTGCTACTGTACAAGAATCAAAACCGGAAAAAAAGATAAGAAAGATTAGTAATAATAAAAAACCTACTCCTAAAAAGAAAAAAATGTGTCAAATAACAAAATCTAATAAAATAAATCAATATGTCCACGTTTCTACAAAAAGAAGTGAAATCCCATCAAAAACATTCTGTAAAAAACTAGCCAAGTCTCGATGGAGCTGCTTGTTTATCTCTAAAAAGTAATGAAATCTAGACAAAGTCGTGCCAAGATTCCTTACTGCGATTTCTTTATTATTATAGTTAATGTTGTGTGAGGGTTCCGTACGTAGGATCATTATAAATTTGATATTTTTCATTATAAATAAGAAATAATGCGTCGGAAAAAATAAATAAAATATATTTTGCAATGTGCACATCGAGCCCTTTCATATGATACCCCATTTGAACTAGTAGCTTCGATTTGAAATTTCGACCTCCTATAAAAAAATATAGATCCCCTATTTTTTAAGATTTAATTACAAATGTATAGTTTTGAGATTTATTCCTGTACTTGCAGTCTATAACGATGTTACTTGCCAAATTTCATAGTTCTAGGTCAACGGGAAGTACCCTATAGGTTTTGATTCCCTTGAAAATGTATCGAAATCTGCGTTTTTTGCTGAATAAACTGCCGTAACTTTTTTTTACGTAAACTTTGATTTTTTTACGACTTCATGGGACCGTAGACCTGAGTATACAGTTCAAATTTCAGCTTGATACCTCCACGCATTCTCGAGATAAAGGGTCTTGACAGACAGACAGACAGACAGACGGACAACAAAGTGATCTTATAAGGGTTCCGTTTTTCCATTTGAGGTACGGAACCCTAAAAAATAACACGTGGGGCACAAAATTCATTGACCATCGAAATCGGCATATGTAATACCCTTTTCGATCCTAGCAGATAACTCCAAAGCTCCCTGTATATATAAACATGATAATATTATGATTTTTTAGAATATGACCAAATACAAAATACGAAACGAGAACAAACCGCGTTCTAGAACTTAAGGGGTTTCATTCGACGTGGGTTGAATAAATATGAACGCTTCTTTAAATAATATAACACAGACCGACCACACTTAGTGCGGGAATGGGTAATGGATACTTAAGTAGATCTAGAGCCTCAGGTTAGGCATTGTACGTAATTTTCTATAGCGCTTCTATTTTGTGAACTCTGAGGAATTGGGTCAGTTTGAGTGAGTACTGAAAGGGATTATTATAATCTAGCTTTATGTTTTTTGCTAAATAATGAAAGGGTTATAGATTTTATACAATAACAACTACGTGGGATGACGACCTCGTGACCCGAAGGCTTTTACCCTAACTCAGACATAAGTCTCCCTAACAAATCGTAATAATTAAGAGGACTATAGGCTAACCTAAATTAACCTAATCTAACTAGTGCCGCCATTGAATTCATAGAATCATAGTTACAGCAAACGAATAAAAATGAAAATTATACAACACTATTATTTTCACAAAGACAATGAAGTGGTTTCACTTGTTTAATATTTCAAATATAACATAGGATTAGCCAAATATTTTTTGACGTGACAACGTCTTATAAATTGGTTAGCCGGGTGACACTTCAAGAAACTGGGTCACGTTATGCGCTTACAATGAGAGCGAGTGAAAGGCGCGTGCCTTTCACTCGCTCTCATTGTAGGCGTGTCGTGGACGCGTGTCCCTTCTAAGAGCGAGAGAGACAGACATAAAAAGTGAAAGGCATGCAGTCGTTGTCACGTAAAACTTTCGCCCGTATACCGACTTTACAGGCAACCAATTTTTTTTTTGGTTTAAGAATCTTTTTATCTCTCACATGGAATTACATTATTCACTTAAGGACAAATACATTTTTTTTTATATTTTGCAAGATATGCTAACACAAAGGAAACGCACAATAATTGCTATAATCAATGTAACAGTTCTAATAATTGCTCTAAATAAATAATAAATAAAAATAAATATATATTTACCGATTATGTCTATCTATATAATGACGATGATGATATATGTATACAGATATATCATCATCGTCATTATTTAATTTCCATTAATTTTAAAATAGTCCGGTGTAATGTTATTATACAAATATTCTTTCCACCACGTGACCCACACGCTCGTTTGCCCTCACTCGTATAAAAAAATATGTTATTATTATGTATGAAAACAAAACATCTCTTTTTGACGAGCTCGGTGGTCGAATGGCTAGCAATGGCCACTTTGACTCCGAGGTCGCGGGTTCGATCCCCGCACATGACAAACATTTGCGTACATGAACATGTCTGTTTGTCTTGGTCTGGGTGTTTTCTATGTATTATAATGAATTTATTTACAAAAATGTATTTAAGTACATTTATCAGTTGTCTAGTAAGTACCTACAGTACAAGCTTTGCTTAGTTTGGAACTAGATGGCGCTGTTTAATTTGTCAAGGAATATTTATTTATTTATCTCTGTGCTCATTTCCGATGCTATCCGATTTTTTTTATATTCATAATATAATCTCAGGTTACGCTGATTACTGGTTTATACATACAACTCACGTGCTTAAAAAGTTGACGTGGCTTGACGGCGACGACGACGTGACTGATGTGTGTGCATGAACCTTTACCCGGGTCCCGGATTAAGAATAAAATTTTCTTACAACTGCTTATACGGCTTTATACATTTTTGAAATGAAAACGTTTTCAGGCGCGTTGTGCACTTTATTTAAAATATGAACATATTGACTAGCTCTGTGGTGAATAGATAACATCCCCGCACAAGACAAACATTTGTATGAATGAACAAATACTTCACTTATATTTAATACTAGCTTTCGCCCGCGGCTTCGCTCGCGTGAAATTCGGGGCAAACACGTGTTTACTCATTTATCTATAGAAGTAGTCGTGCAAAGTTTAAGATAAAATAGTCAACCAATCTCGTTTCCCCATAAAATTTTTGGATCTCCATTTCACCCTCTTAGGGGTAAAATTTGAAAAGTCCTTTTAATTAATTTTATGTCCACTATGTTATATTTACAAATCGATGCCATTTTCGTAGTTAACGTTCCAGAAAACCATAGAATCAACACCCATATTGGTATTATGGCATTTCAACCCGATCGCACTCCCACATGGGGAGATTTTATGTCACGTCGGCTATGTTGGATTATAAAATAGTTGTTTTTTCCGTAATCAGCGACCCGATAGACTACAAAACAATACCCATGACGATTTTCAGACTTTTTGACCGCATTTTAGACATTTCAACCCCAGAGATAATGGTCACGTTAGCCACGTTGAATTTTAAAATAGTTGTTGTTTTCGTAACCAGCGACCCGATAAACCATAACAACAATACCCATGACGATTTTCAGACTATTGGGACCCATTTTACCCTTTTAAGGGTTGAATTTTGAAAAATCATGAAACACGTTTTTAGTTATCTACAGAAGTACTCGTGTAAAATTTAGAATAAAATAGCCCAACTAAACTCGTTTGCCCTTACAAACTTTGAACCTCCGTTTCACCCTCTTAGGGGTAAAATTTGAAAAATTCTTTTAAATAATTTCTTGTCCTCTATGTTATATTTTCAAATCGATGCCATTTTCGTAATTGACGTCCTAGAAAACCATAGAATCAACACCCATATTGATATTATGACATTTCAACCCCATCGCACCCCCACAGGGGGGATTTTATGTCACGTCGGCTACGTTTGATTAATAAATACTTGTTATTTTCGTAATCAGCGACCCGATAAACCATAAAAAGAATACCTATGATGATTTTCAGACTTTTTCACCCCCTTTTAGACATTGCCATACCATCTCACCCCCACAGGGTCGACTGTTTGTCACGTCGGCTATGTTTGATTAGAAAATAGTTGTTATTTTCGTAATCAGTGACCCGATAAACCATAAAAACAATACCCATGACGTTTTTCAGACTTTTGGGACCCATTTTACTCTTTTAGGCGTTGAATTTTGAAAAATTCTGAAACACGTGTTTAGTCAATTATCTATGGAAGTACTCATGTAAATTTTAGGATAAAATACTCCAACTAAGTTCGTTTCCCCATACAAACTTTGGACCTCCGTTTCACCCTCTTAGGGTTAAAGTTTGAAAAATCCTTTTAAGTAATTTTTTGTCCACTATGTTACATTTTCAAATCGATGCCATTTTCGTAATTGACGTCCCAGAAAACCATAGATTCAACACCCATATTGATCTTATGACATTTCAACCCCAAAACACCCCCCCAGGGGGGATTTTATGTCACGTCGGCTACGTTTGATTAGAAAATAGTTGTTATTTTCGTAATCAGCGACCCGATAAACCATGAAAACAATACCCGTGATGATTTTCAGACTTTTTCATCCCATTTCACCCCTTTAGGGGTTGAATACTGAAAAATCCTGAAATACGTTTTTAGTCATTTATCTATAGAAGTACTCGTGTAAAGTTTCGGATGAAATAGTCCAACTAATCTCGTTTCCCCATACAAACTTTGGACCCCCGTTTCACCCCCTTAGGGGATGAGTTTTGAAAAATCCTTTCTTATTGTACCCCTAGACGTCATAAGGAACCTACGTGCCAAATTTCGAATCTCTAGACCCAGCGGTTTGGGCTGTGCGTTGATATATTAGTCAGTCAGTCAGGACTTTGAATTTTATATTAATTTTTTGTCCACTATGTTACATTTTCAAATCGATGTCATTTTCATAATTGACGTCCCAGATAACCATAGAATCAACACCCATATTGATATTATGACATTTCAACCCCATAACACCCCCACAGGGGGGATTTTATGTCACGTCGGCTACGTTTGATTAGAAAATAGTTGTTATTTTCGTAATCAGCGACCCGATAAACCATGAAAACAATACCCGTGATGATTTTCAGACTTTTTCATCCCATTTCACCCCTTTAGGGGTTGAATACTGAAAAATCCTGAAACACGCTTTTAGTCATTTATCTATAGAAATACTCGTGTAAAGTTTCGGATGAAATAGTCCAACTAATCTCGTTTCCCCATACAAACTTTGGACCCCCTGTTTCACCCCCTTAGGGGATGAATTTTGAAAAATCCTTTCTTATTGTACCCCTAGACGTCATAAGGAACCTACGTGCCAAATTTCGAATCTCTAGACCCAGCGGTTTGGGCTGTGCGTTGATATATTAGTCAGTCAATCAGGACTTTGAATTTTATATTTTTTTTTTGTCCACTATGTTACATTTTCAAATCGATGCCATTTTCATAATTGACGTCCCAGAAAACCATAGAATCAACATCCATATTGATATTATGACATTTCAACCCCATAACACCCCCACAGGGGGGATTTTATGTCACGTCGGCTACGTTTGATTAGAAAATAGTTGTTATTTTCGTAATCAGCGACCCGATAAACCATAAAAACTATACCCATGATGATTTTCAAACATTTTCACCCCCATTTTAGACATTTTCAACCCGTCGCACCCCCAAAGGGGCGACTTTTTATCACGTCGGCTATGTTTGATTAGATAATAGTTGTTATTTTCGTAATCAGCGACCCGATAAACTATAAAAACAATATCCATGACGATTTTCAGACTTTTTCACCCCATTTCACCCCTTTAGGGGTTGAATATTGAAAAATCCTGAAACACGTATTTACTCATTTATATATAGAAGTACTCGTGGAAAGTTTCGGATAGAATAGTCCAACTAATCTCGTTTCCCCATACAAACTTTGTACCCCCGTTTCACCCCCTTAGGGGATGAATTTTGAAAAATCCTTTCTTAGTGTACCCCTAGACATCATAAGGAACCTACGTGCCAAATTTCGAATCTCTAGACCCAGCGGTTTGGGCTGTGCGTTGATATATCAGTCAGTCAGTCAGTCAGTCAGTCAGTCAGGACTTTGAATTTTATATTTATAGATAGATTTAATTATCGAACGGGAAAAATGTTCCATTTTCACAAATCATAAACAATATCATCTACTGTATAAAGATACGTTCAAAATAATATCAACTCTTTTAGCAATGCATATGATTCAAAATTAATAAAATAAATCGTGAGACATGAATCCAACCAGTTTTTATAAGTTCCCACTTACAGAGCGGCTAGTAAAATTAATAAAATCGCGGTTACGTGGCCCCATAGGAATTGTTTCGACAAATTGGGACTAAGGAATTTAATATAAATCCCGAGTGAAAAGGGGTTGGCTCTTTCCCTGTGATTACTATAGTCCTGCACCACTAAGATACCGCTGAGCATTTTATAATTTAATATAAAAAAATCTATAAAAAAAAATGGCCATTCAAAAAATAAATTAACCTGATCGGATTTTTTGATTCCGAAAATTGATCTTTGTTTAAAGTTATTAAATAAATAAATATTGTCAGACAAATTACACAGCGCCATCTAGCCCCAAAGTAAGCGAAGCTTGTGTTATGGGTACTAGATAACTGATAAACAAACGTCAATACATTTTTTTTTGTAAATAGATACTTATGATACATAGAAAATAACCAGACCAAGACAAACAGACATGTTCATGCACACAAATGTTTGTCCTGTGTGGGAATCGAACCCACGAGCGTTGGTGTCGAAGCCGCGTCATTGACCACTACGCCACCGAGCTCGTCCTAGTTATTGAAATATATCTCCAGCTTAGTCAGTAGAACTCTGAAGTTTCTTCCAACTGAGCTAAACAACTAAACAATCTAAGCAGTAGTGTCATTTTCGTATTCAAAAATTCCGATGGTAATCGGCTTCAGCTTCGGCGGTAGGGCCCCGTAAGAACCTCATAGAATACCGCAGCCAACTAAAAATTCCCTTAAGGGTTGTTAGCGAGTAGCTAGGATTAGCAGCGCACGAGCAATACACCTTATACTGTAAGCGCTATATTAGGGTTATACGGAACTTCGCTTCCGCCTCCGTTACTGTGGAAGTTCCGCAAGAAATCGTATCTTCACCTCCGCCTCCGCCTCCGTACAATTTTTGCGGAGTTGTAACGGAAGTTTATTTACGTAATCATAGAACAATAACGCGAGGTAAAAACTATTAGAAAACATAAATTCCAGATTTTGTGTTAATTTTGATTGACTAGAAGGTAATGTTTATTTACTAGTTTAGGTTTACTTAAGTGATTTGAAATGAAAACTTTGTACATAGTTTTAATGCACCATAAATTACATTTTTTTCTACATCCACTTTCACCTTCGCCTCCGCCTCCGATAACCTCCGCATCCGCGGAGGTAATACAGGTTGCCTCCGCATCCGCCTACGCCTTCTCTAAGTAGGCCTCCGTTACAACCCTACTCTATATACAGTAATTTCTTTACATTAAGCAGGCTGCATGATTAAGTGTTCGTCGTAGAGTAAAGTAAATGTGGATTTAAATAGCTAGGAATAGTGTGGCAGAATTAGACCATCAATATATTCACAACACATGCAAATTTGAAATGAACATCTATAAATATCTTGTTAGTTAACTCCATTGATTATTTATATGTCGTCTACCCACACAATTTCAAATCCATCTATAAATACGAATACAGAGCGACGCTGTCTTATAAATAGATTAATATAACACAATACAACTTGACTATGGTCTAAAAATATAAGAAATACCTACTTATAAGTATCATACTGTGCGGTTCCAGAGATATTTTCTCCTGCATACTGTGAAGCTGTGGTATGAACTGCCTGTCTAGGTATTCTCAGGAGACTACAGCATGGGGTTCTTCAAAAAGGGCGTGAAGAGGTTTTTATAGAGTCGACAACGCGCGTGTAATGCCCTTAGTGTTACAGGCGTTCATAGGCTACGGTAACTGCTTCTCGTCAGGCCGTATGCTTGTTTTCCATTTTAGTGGTATAAATAAATGCACATAACTAGACCGTCCAATCTCTCATTTTAATAACTATCGTAAATTTTAATAACATACGTCCGACTCGTTTTATGGACGATCAAAGTTTGATGGGCAAGTCCATTTTATAAAGATGTAATTATTTAAAAATATATGGGGTGTAAGTGGCCCACAGTCATCTTTGAGCCAAAGCCAACCTCACCTGCACGCGGTGCGCAACACTGACTGACTAGCCATTGTAATTTGTAACAGTCAGTGTTGCGCACCAAGAACCTTTACCTCACAGAAGACCACAGCTAAATAACAATTCCCTTGAGGGTTTTTGTGTTCCTGCGAGTGAGTGAGTCACCAAGAAGGAAGGAAATGCTGCATTCGCAGTGGGGGCGCGTGAGCGATATTCGTATTGTGAGCTTTTATATGACTATGGTAACCGGCTTCAGGCGGGCCGCATGCTTGTCTGTCACCCGACGTAGTATAAAAAAATACTATCGGTGAAACAACAAGAAATTACTATAACTTTTGTTACAGCACTAGTTATATAAACGCAATATTCAACATAGCTGTCGTGATTTTCAACTTATCATATCTCAACAAGTTTTTATGCTATAGAAATAATGGGCTTGTTGCCCATGTTACAAAATTATAAAAACTCTCTATTAGTAACGTAAAATACATAAAACTAGAACGATCTGCGGTCTTAAAATTTTAATAACTTATGTCCGACGTGTTTTATATTCGATCAAAGTATGGTGGGAAAGTCCATTTTAAAGGTATAATATTATAAAAAATAAATATTACAATTGTCGAAACAATAAAAAATACTATAACTTTTGTTACGGCACTGACTACATAAACGCAATATTTACTCGTAACATAGCTGTCGTACAAATTTCTGATTTAACGCAAATAAAATAGCACGGTGTGACGTCATAACGTGGTGGCCTTTTGTATGGAGCGTTTTCGGGATAGTCCAAAATTGTGATCTTCAAGTTATCATATCTTAAGAAGTTTTTATGCAATCGAGGTAATTATTTCACCTATATTTATATTATTGCGACGTCTTTAAATAACAAATCGAAAAAAAAAATGGGATACAAGCCTATTCTTTCACTTATATTATTATGACGTTCTTACATAACAAATGAAAAAAAAAATACAATTAAGTTCATCATCATCATCATCAGGTCATTTTAGTCTCCACTACAGGAGCACGACCCTCTCTCGTCCGTCCCAGACAGAAGGAGGATTTGGCCTACACTCCCCACGCTGGCCAAACGGGTTGGGGAGGCCTGATCTTTGATAATGTATTTCCCTTAGTCGCCTTATACGACATCCACGGGAAGAGACGGAGTGATTCTATTCTAGTCTGCCAGAAACCACACAATTAAGTTATCGATGTTTATTACCCATAAATAAAGCATTAAAAGCGTAATGACATGGCTAGTCAAGTGAAGCTCAACTGCCGTGTACCATGGTTTTTTAAATATCTAACAATATTCGTTAACTGTTGCCTTTTAAAGATACAGAGAAAACAAAACATAAATCTACTCTGTAACGTTTTTTAATTCCACATAAAATAACATCCCAACTTTACCACTTATTTCACCAAGTAAATTATTTTCAGTTTCCCTAGCTCAATAATATTATGGCGAAAATGACATAATAAAGAGGAAAGTTGGCAACTTTTTCACTTTGAAGTTTGGTGCGGCATTTTAGCGGCGCCCGTAGTAAATACCTACTAAACGCACCGAATTACAACAATTTCTTCGTGAAAGTTTAGTGGCAATTTATTTTATTTCGGGCATTATGTAAAACATGTCCTAATAACAATGCAAATATTTTATTCTTATTTTATATTACTAGCTGGCCCGTAAGACGTTGTCCTCTCGTCTTAACAATGAATACCTATTAAATTGGAATTGGTTTCGCTCAATCTGTCAAATGACAGACAGTTTTGTGAAACGACATAAAGTTACATTAGAAAAGTTAATAGCGTCGTTTAGTATTCTTCAATTTTGTAATTTTCCGCGGAACTTTCTTATTTTTTTTTTCTTTTATAAAAACCTTCTACAATAACAAATACAACACAAAAAGAAATAGCGTAATATGGACATTAAAGTGGAACAAACTAACATATGAACTCATTTTCGCATTTATAATATTAGTAAGAATGTATGTATGCATGATTGTCTGCTCTGCCAACATACAAATAGAATACGACAAATAATTATACGCCGAATACGGCATTATATCTGTGACTTAATAAGTATGCCTAGTTGATTGGCTGCGTGACTATTAATCAACTATAATAATCTATAGCTGATATTATATTTTGGTATATTACGTACTCGCAATTAAACAACAAATTTTATGGTTTAAGACATTTATTTCTCAAAACAGAATACATTATTCACTTACAGAGAAATATCAGAATACATTATAAAATTTGTAGCCGATCGCAAGGATCGAGAAACGGAGCGGTAGTACCGAATTATTACATTAATTATAATTACTAATTACATTTAGAAATTGTATGTACTTACACAATAATAATAATATCCTCAAAAATTACACATGCGCTGGCGAAGTAGTTACCACAAACGTGTTTGTAACAAGTGAGGGTATTTGTCTTATTACTTCATTCTCATAACATTTATTCACTTCTAAATTTCTATTATATTCTCACAATAAATAATTATTATTAGTATCAATTATTATTATTATTAATTAAATTAAATTACACCATTACATTTAATAAACACAATACAAACAAATATAGATTTGTGACTGTACAGTACCTATCCATGTGCAGTGTCCTCAATACGTATTGGAACACAGTTCCTATCATAATGACAATTGATAGCAATTACCATTCGTTTCTCATAATATGGAATTGCAGTTTCTTTTTAAATAGTGGGAAAGATTGTATCTCTTTTATATCTTTGGGGAGGCTATTATAAATTTTGGCACCCTCATACCTAATATTCCTAACACCGTAGTTGGTTCGCGGATTGAAAAGACAGATATTGTTTGCGTTTCTCATTTTCCGAGTTTGAATTTGTGCTTTTTTAGTAAAAAATATATGAGAATGTGTGTTTTTCGTTAATATTTAAAATTATATGAGAATGTGTGTTTTTCGTTTATTTTTCGTTAAAATTTTAGATGCTTTATCAAGAAATGTTGGCTTCTTAATATTATTACTCTTTAAAAGTATCAATAAATTATTTCCAGTAAAACATCCTTTCAACAAAATACCTAATAAAATACCCTTAGGCTCTTAATAAATTTCTTCCTCAAAATATTTAAGTCATTGTTAGTGCTATCAAAAGTCTTTATAAATTTAATATTTCCGTACAAACCTATAAATAACGCCTTTATTTGTATTTGAATAACAACTCAAATAAACCGCTTATGTAGGCACAAAGGAAAACAAGACAATAAACGCATTTAATCTTTATGTTTACTGTAACGATTCTATTGGGCAATAAACGAATATACTCGGCAATTTTAGCCAGTAAAATAAGCATGGAAACTTATTATAAGGCTGCTAGCACACGGCGTATTTAAAACGCGCAGACGACGCGCGTTACAGGAACGCGCGTCGTCTGCGCCGTAGATGCCGATTTTTGCGTTTGTATAGATTCAAACACACGTAAAACGCGAAATAAACGTGCGTACACGCGTGTTTGTATCATCGGGTCTATCCAATAGATTCGCTTATTTTTACGTTTTCTTCTTTTTAAAAGCAGTGCTAAAGCCAGCGCTGTGTAGTCTCAACCGACGCCATTGTACTGTAACTGATCTGATCAAAACGTAGAAGTTACGAGCGACTACAACGCGTCTGTATCTGTAAGTATACGCGCGTTTAACGATCACCCCGTGTGCTTAGGGTTACAAGGTTACATTCGAATCTCGTTTGAAATGCGTATACGCGCGTCATCTGCGCGTCGACTGCGCGTTTATAATACGCCGTGTGCTTAGGCTCTCTATGGATCATAGAAAACATGCTACTTTTCGGCATCGCAGCATCGGCATTTTTGCGATTGCATGGATGCTGGTTCGCGTTTTGACGACTTGCTGCATTCGGTCGCAATATCAGAAACATGCGTTTTAATAACTGCATCGCTTCGATCAATAATATTAATGATCGAAGCTACATCCACAGTACCTCTTGCTTTTCTTTTTTTTTTTATTCATTGGGGTGTAAGCGGTTCATCACCATCTTTGAACCAAAGCCAACTTCACCTGCACGTGGTGTACCCTGCTGACTGATAAACGAGGCTCTGGCAAAAAGAGAGGTAGGTAGCCAGCCAATGTAAAGCTTTTACCATGAAACGTTTGCCTATAAACGCTTAAAAAAACATTTTCATCAGAGCACGGGTCGTGTGCGCCCAGTTGTCGGGTACCCCGAGCCGTAGCTTTCTATCCATCCCAACTCTGAGGGCGAACCACTCACGAGTAATTTGAAACCGCTGTGTGTGGGCTTCTGCAGTCGAGTTTAATATGATCGACCTCTCTTTCGCAAACAAAGTTCGATAGTCGAACATGTTCCTAATTCGATAGTCGACAGACAGGTTGCGCTACCTCCAGGTGAGATTGGCATTGGACGTTAGGTGTGTGGTGACACATCTGCGGTCACGACACCTAACGTCCGACGTACGTCGGTACGGCGCCGAAGGTTCAGTGGCTCAAGTTTCAGTCGTAATATTCCGTTGATATGACAAACCAAACCCTAAAAACGCGGCGTCTTGTTCAGCGCACTACGCGACGGAAAATTACGTCGCGTCGTCGTCAGTCGGTGTCGTATTAGAACTTCCAAATTCCAATATTTTTTTCTGAGGCATACATTTTTCTTGTTGAGGATAAAACAACGTGTGTATAGCAAAGTCGACGAGCGAGAGCGTGGCCGCATGCTATGTCGCCGTGCCGCGAGAAGCACACGCCGAACGTTCAACCACGCGCGCCGAACTTTCGGTCGCGTAACGGGTCGCGTGATGTGTCGCTTGCTATGTAAAATACATTGAATGCGTTTTTGCTGAAAAAAATGCCCAAAGGAAGGTTCGGCGCTACGCCGAACACGACGTAATTTTGGCTGATGTGTCATAAGGAACTTGAAAAATACTGCGAGCGTATTCAATCGAACGTTCGGCGCCGTATGTTCCGCAGATATGTCGCAACACTAAAGGTCGCGGTGAGTCACTTACACAAATGTTACTAAGGGGACTTGCTGTATTGAGGCTAGATAATGCTAATGAGAATACACAGCTTAGACAATAAATCTTCTTACGTAGATGGATGCAATTAATTATACATATTTCTTATTGGGGGTACCTAATAACTTTTTTTAGGAAAAACTTACCGACTTTTCGAATTTTCTATGTTGTCTATAACTTTGATTTCTTGTCGTCAAAGTTTTATCTCTGTATGAACTAGTACACTAATAGCTGAAGTTTGATTTTTACAATAACATAATTTGATGGCAATAGTTTCAACTTAAACGGTAGAGCCCTGGGGGCCTACCGCGTAAGTTGAAGCCTATTCCCATCTGGTTTTTTTAATAACGATAACTGGACATTTGTACAAATTTGTGTTAGACATCTTTAGTTTATTCGATAGAGCGCCTCCGTCCCTAACTGCTAAGCCTGTTATTATTAGCACTAATTAAGATGAACTTAGATTTTCGCAGTCAAAAAATCCGATACTAGTTAATTGGCTTCAGCTTAGCGACGAGCCCGGTGGTCGAATGGCTAGCAATGGCCACTTTGACTCCGAGGTCGCGGGTTCGATTCCCGTACAAGACAAACATTTGTGTGCATGAACATGTCTGTTTGTCTTGGTCTGGGCGTTTTATGTGTATTATATGTATTTATTTACAAAAAAAAAGTATTTATGTACACGTATCAGTTATTTAATACCCATAGTACAAGCTTTGCTTAGTTTGGGACTAGATGGCGCTGTGTAATTTGTCAAATACTATTTATTTAGACGGTAACGAAAAATACTAGGTCTATACTGTATTTTGTTTTACACCTATTAACGCATAAACGAATCCATGATCACTGCACTAGTAGCTTGATAAATTTTAATCAAAATCTTTTGGTCGTATTTGCATAGCCCTCTAAACATCATGAAACCCTAAATTTGCATCGAAATGAGCGTAAAATGACCGAGACCCTCATTAAAGGGACGAGAAGAGAGCAGACCGTTATTCTTTTGTCTATGCCTTTGTGCGGCGGCCATTTTGCTGTATCCGCCATTTTATGTTACAAAGATTTGTTTATGAAAAATATCTCTTGTGTTCTCCCATTGTTGATTTTAATATGAAAGTATGTTTAGGGTGGATTATGTAGTGTGTTTTGTATAATGACGTTGTTGTGAATAATAGCATTATTTGTACCAAGTTCATAAGATTTGAATAATTGTTGATATTAAAACTTTGGGACGTTATTATTTTAAATTCAGTGGCCTATTTATTTTTAAATGACTGGTATATTGTATTAACATTTTATATCATATAAAATATACTTACTTTTCATTGAGTACCAAAATTCATTCTGCCCTGTTCCGCTATTAATCGGTGCGCAGATGCAATTAAACCGGAAACAACTTCCTTTATCATTTATAATTGGTTTATTGTTAATTTTATACACCAAAATTGTTCATTTCCGCCAGATGTTGAGCTCGATAGCGAAAAAATGAAATATTATGTCAGCTTACTTAATAATTTTGCTATGGAACTCGGTATTTTATATGCCGCTTAAATTATTTTCTTAATAGTAGTAGTAACGGCTTAATTGGCGACTTTTTATGGATCGTCGTCAACCCTTACTAATCTCACTGCTGGGATACGGATCTCCCCTCAAGTGAAGGGGTATAACATACTCCATCACGGCTGCATCACGGAGGCCAATGTTTTCAAGCCGCCACTGACTTAGTTTAACGACTTTTATGTAATGACAACAACCGGGACCGACGTCTTAACGTGCTCTCAAGAGCACGAAGGAGCTCGAGATAATATAAAACCATCCGTCGACCGGCTACGGTCAACGTTGCTTAACTTTGACACGCGCAACGACGTCATCGAGCTCCTCATT
Source organism: Hypsopygia costalis (assembly GCA_937001555.2). NCBI lineage: Eukaryota > Metazoa > Arthropoda > Insecta > Lepidoptera > Pyralidae > Hypsopygia > Hypsopygia costalis. The sequence goes on from OW443339.2 coordinate 6,692,910, forward strand.
ATTATGTTTTTTTTATGAATGGACACAGTTAAAAAGTTAACCTAGAGTGACATACATCTTTGATACGTCATCAGCTGCACTCCAAACAGCATACCTTTGTGCGCATTGAAAATACTGGTTAACCCGTAGTTGGGCAGCATGGTGGAACATGCTCTAAACTCCTTCTGTTGAAGGAGGACCTGAATCTCAGCTGTGAGATGGCATAGACATCACATAGAAAACATCCAGGTCAAAATAAACATACTCGTATATGTTCCTGCACACAAATGTTTACCTTCCATTGCTAAGTATTCAACCACCAGGCTCTTCAATAGAAATTAAAAAACAATTCTAAAATAACAACGCATACGTATATTATTACTTCATAACAGAACGAAAACTCTTGTTCGATGGGAACGAATGATTTCAGCTGACGGCGACTGTTTTCCGGCAATTCCCGTTTTAATGACCTGGCTGATCGCTCGTTATATTGCGGTGTATCGGTTCAATTTGCATGGTGGCAAAAAAGAAGAATCGGCTTTACTGGCAAATTGTGCAAACATCTTTGCAAAGACTGCTTTTGCACGTGGGCGATCTTTGAAGATAACTATTGAACGAGAAATATTTGCACGCCCCTGCGAGGGTAGAATAAGTTGAACATTTTAATCTGTGTAACATCTTTGTTGTACCTTATTTTCGCAAATATTTTATCTTATCTTATCTTAAAGATTCTTATGTTTTTATATACGCTTGCTTACGCCCGCGACTTCACCCACGTGGCTAAATAAATAAATATTCCTTGACAAATTACACACTGCCGTTTAGTCCCAAACTAAGCAAAGCTTGTACTATGGGTACTAGATAACTGATATTATACTTAAATACATTTTTTTTTGTAAATATATACAAATTATACATAGAAAACACCCAGACCTAGACAATCACACATGTTCATGCACACAAACATCTGTCTTGTGCGGGGTTCGAACCCGCAAACCCAGGACAAGACAAGACCCCAGAGTCAAAGTGGACATGTTTACCACCGGGGTTGTCGGTTTCGTGCAAAAATTTCGTCATCCCTCGGGAATATCACATTTTTGGGAGTAAAAAGTACAATGATTTGTTTTGAATTTCAATATTTAAGTTTGGAGGTGGAACAAAGAAACAAGTTCAATTTCCCATTTATAATATTAGGATGCCTATTTATAGATGAACGGCTCTAACAATTTCGACCATAACATAGAAGCTCAAGGGAGTTGTTATTTAGCTGTTGTATTGTATCAGGTAGAGGTACTTCCATAGTCGGGCTTATAATTTATACTCTGTGCTCTACCTCGCTTTTGCCAGAGCCTCGTTTGCCAGTCAGGAGGTGCACCACGAGCAGGTGAAGTTGGCTTTGGCTCAAAGATGCTGAGCACTGAGATTAGCCAGCAGCAGTTACCACAGCTAGATCTAGGTAGAAAATGTTCAGAATATCACTGATGATAGATGTAATTGTATGATTTCTATATAAAGAATTACTTAAGTTTTTTTTTCACCAGGTGCGTGACATTAAGAAAATCTCGTTAAAAATAACCCTTTGTGTCAGCGTGCCGTATGTCTCCCGGTGCGCCACTGGTCTAGAAGGTGGAGAAACTCTGGTTACCCAGAAGAAGCGTCCTCAGGGACAACCGTCGGCGGGGTCGCAGATGTAATGCCTCCGCAGTTCCAGTTTTAGTCGGTATGACTGCCACTTCCCCAAGGTAGCAGACTCCGACATAACCATGCTGCACTGATGGGCGGCAAGGTATCCGTAACAGATTTCCCCACGTGAAAAAAAAGCTGCTCTTGAGAACCGTTCAAATTGAATTTTCAGAAGGCGTTGTATTATTGAACTTTTCTGTTTTACTTTGTAGCGAAAATCGTACTTTACGCGAAACTATCCATCTCAAGCCCAACTCACGTAACCACGATTTATGTCTAGATAATAATATGCTGCGTTCATTCCGGAACGTGAACGTAGAGTAGGTACGTTCGAATAGAACAAATTATTTTACTTTCTTGAGTTAAATAGATGTAGGATGATAAAGATTTTCTTTTTTAGGGTTCCGAACCTCAAAAGGAAAAACGGAACCCTTATAAGATCACTTTGTTGTCCGTCTGTCTGTCTGTCTGTCTGTCTGTCTGTCTGTCTGTCTGTCTGTCAAACATTTCTATGTCGAGAATGCGTGGAGGTATCAAGCTGAAATTTGAACTGTATACACAGGTCTACGGTCCCATGAAGTTAAAAAAAAATCAAACTGCTAAGTTTACGTAGAAAAAAGTTACGGTCGTTTATTCAGCAAAAAACGCATATTTCGACACACTCAAAGGAATCAAAACCTATAGGGTACTTCCCGTTGACCTAGAACTATGAAATTTGGCAAGTAACATCGTTATAGACTACAAGTACAGGAATAAATCTCAAAACTATACATTTGTAAATAGATCTAAAAAAATAGGGGGTCTATATTTTTTATAGGGTGTCGAAATTTCAAATTGAAACTACTAGTTCAAATGGGGTATCATATGAAAGGGCTTGATGTACACATTGCAAAATATATTTTATTTATTTTTTTCGACGCATTATTTCTTATTTATAATGAAAAATATCAAATTTAATAATGATACTACGTACCTACGGAACCCTCGGTGGGCGAGTCCGACTCGCACTTGTCCGGTTTTTTTTATTTATGATACGGCTTCAACCTTACTCCAGATTATCCACTTCTGTCCCTTGAGCATTATAATTATATGACAAAATTTAATGTTTTATGTTTTTAGGTTTATTTGCTACGTCATTGGTTATATTTTAAAGGCTTTTGAGATTGAAACGCTGGATCCAAGGGGTTCTATCCCGCACCTTCTACTTACAGATATGTCTAGTTGATCGACTTTTCTCGCCCAGCAGAATAAGCATTGCCATCCAGCGTAGTAATGCCTGTATATTTTATTTCAACTGATATCTATCTATGTTGCCTATCTGAGAAAATATTAGCTAATATGAAGTAAAATATAATAGAATTGGCCGTGTGGTTTCCGGCAGACTAGAATAGAATCACTCCGTTTCTTCCCGTGGATGTCGTACAAGGCGACTAAGGGAAATACATTATCAAATATCGATCAGGGAGTCTACCGCGCAACGTGAATACGATTACCATTTGGCTAAAATGACACCGTTCGTCCACTAAACGGATATCGTCGCACCGGTGAAACGATGTCCGCCGGTCTTCAATTCCTTTACCAGTGACACGTGTTCGAGGGATCTTTGAATGAATGATATGCTTAGACTTTGACATTTGTAGTTACCGCCGAAAAAACGAATATCAATGGGTGAAGATCCACCGGTAATGAGAACTGTCAGTTGAAACAGTCTACCTTACTGTGGTCGGTTTGAACTGAATATTCGTATTTCTACCAACTTTTGCTAGTTATTACTTATTTTTTGTTTCTATTTGTACAAATATTATGACCTCCTAAACGAATTAACAAAAAGCGGCTATGTAGTTAATCTATACGCTGTAAAAGTAGGAGCGAGAGGTATACCAGCAAAATCTCTCTATAACCTGCTGAAAGACCTTGGCTTGCCCAGAAGTGCAGTAAGTTCTATACTAGAACGAGTATCTAAAGCTGCATTAGCAGGTTTATACCAGATTTGGCAGGGCAGGGAGAGAAACACAAGTGAAGTGAAGGTGAGTGTTGATGTACGTCGGAAAGGGGCCCCTTAAACCTACACCCGTGTCATAAGTCTCGGGATCTACTTGGGGTTTCTCTCTCTGCCACACGATGGACCTGGCACCCGCACGGTGAATCCATGGAAGCTAAGAAGTTCGTCTCTCTTTAAACCCTTCTACTATAGTGTATTGTGTGTGTGGGCAACTAATAAAACCCATGACAGGAAACTGGATACTTGCCAGAACGCTATGGAAAGGAGCATGATGGGAAAAAAGCTATCAGATAGAATCAGGAACTCAACCATAATAGAACAAACGAAAAGAACAAACAACGTTACAGTAATAATAAGAAAACTAAAATGGAAATGGGCAGGCCATACCATTAGAGGTAAAGACAAATGGTCAAAGACAATAATGCACTGGTTTACTGGACACAGGAAAAGGAAAAGAGGCAGGCCATTTCGAAGATGGGCCGATGAAATAAGGGTTACAGCAGGTGTAGGCTGGACAACAACGGCAATGGATAGACAAAAATGGAAAAAGTTGGGGGAGGCCTTTGCCTATAAAAGGCAAACAGGCATGGTTATCGATGGAAAAAAACAAGTGGACTTGATACTGCCAATTTAAATGGAAACATGCAACAAATGTGTTGAAGAAGTTATTTTTATTTTTATTTCATGTAATATGTCTGAATAAAGGCTTTTATTATTACTATAGTGTGTTAGTGCAATATTGAATGTTTGTGTCTTGTAATCTGTGTTTTACACGAACTATGGCGTTAGCGGCATTATCTGCTGCAGCGGAAGAGGAACGGCTCAAGAAGCTCGAGACCTTAGAGTGCAGGATGCTACGTGATAGCAGCTAGCCTATGCTCTTGTCAGAGAGCAGTTTTATTGATAATTTTAGGTTATCACAGTCGCATTTTCTGACTTTGTGCAACGATTTGGCTCCGTTTTTGTCAACGGCCCAACGCTCATCAGCAGTGCACCCAGAAATCAAAGTAGGTTGATTTATCACGAGAGCTATAAGAAACCTGATGGTCGATGGAAAGTAATCACTGTAGCCTATAGTAATACAAAACAGCGAGCTTCTATTTTTTTTTATACTACTTCGGGTGGCAGACAAGCATACGGCCCGCCTGATGTGAAGCGGTTATCGTAGCCATATTAACGATTGCAACATAAAGTATTGCTTGCGCGCCGCCACCCACGCTGCCAACTCAGTATCTCCTTCCTTTTTTTCTGGTGACCTCACTCACTCACAGGAACACAACAACCCTCAAGGGAATTGTTATTTGGCTGCGGTATTCTGTGAGGTGGAGGTACATTCCCCAGTCGGGTAGCTTACAATTACGCTCCCTACCTCTCTTTTCGCCAGAGCTTCGTTTGTCAGTCAGCAGGGTGCACCACGTGCAAGTGAAGTTGGCTTTGGTTCGAAGATCTTGATGAACACCCCAAAACGGCACGGTCGCAAACACTATAATTTAAATAACTCAAGGAAAATAAATAGTTCGTTCGTAATAACATACATTTATAAAGAATTAAATCATTTATTTAACAGTAAGTACATATATAAAAACAAGAATGTACGTAAATCACAGAGTTAGTTTTAAACCACAGCATAAGTTATAATAGTACTACAAACAGTATGGCGACCCCACCTCGAGTCGAATGTGGAACTGCGCCGCGTATTATGAAAATTCGTTCGTAGTATATAATCTATCCTCAACTAAACTTAAATGGTAAAATGATTTATTTCTTATTTTTAATCAATACAATTAAACTATTTGTTTTTAAATTATTTTTTTCCAGTTTTAACAACGAATTTTACACATTATATCAATGTAATCGTTGATTTGACAGGTCAACATTTTTGGATTTTTATATTCCACAATTTTTATAGATAACTAATAATAATAATAAAATAATAAAATGTTTTATTTTCTCACCAATCAATACAAACACAATCTGTACATGCAATTAAACAATCAGGTAAATACACCAATGCAACAATAAACATTGGTAGTATCGACTGCGTGAGACTGGAGCCTATGAACTAGGCATAAGCCTGTATCTCAGCGCACCAGTGCTCACCTCTCGGTCAAGACGGAACAATTTACATACCATACATAAATCACGGAACTTTAAGTATAGACAGGCACTATAAAATATAAGATACGTACATATAGCAGTTTGCAAAACAAATCAAAGGGAAGAAAGAACTGACATTAGATTGTACAATAACCAATTACAAAATGTGTGAAATATTTGTTGTATCAGGGTAACTGTATTTAATGCAGTCTCATAATCACAATCATTCAAAATAAACGTTTAGAGATATTTATTAATACAATATTATCAAAAGTATAACATCTTACGTTACAGCGCAAGGTGCATATGCAGTCAACCCTAAGGCTTCTTCACACACATTTGCACAAATGCAGACGCGGTCTGTTTCTCGTATGGAGTGACCGGGGTGTGTGTGTGTTACAACATACGTTTGCACCCATCTCCGTTTTTATTTCAAAATTAATGTATTTATTAACAATTCGTATTATGCTAAACAACATTCTAAGCTGACGATAACCATACATTTCAGAATGACAATTGTATCTTTTTTATTACAAATATAATACGCTCAATTTACATAAAATAATTAGAGGAATTCCTCTGTCATGTATGCTTATAAAATACTAAAATAAATAAAAAAGGTAAATTGCGATTTATAAACTAAAATAGGTAAACAAACTACTTGGGCACGCTGTCACAGTACTACGTATAGTACGAATCACAAGTTAAAGGATTGGCGAACTTGCGGCCGCAGACTTGCGAAGGCGTTCACCAGTCGCTGCAACATTTGGTTGTTGGCAACAGCAGCATCTGCGAGGTCTTCGGCGGCTACAGCTAGCCGTTCCAGTGTCGAAGCAGTAGCTTGAGCTACCCTGTTGTTCTCTTCGGCTGCTGTTGCTAACCGGTCAATTGCATTCGCCAATCTATTTTCATCCTTCCGGGGCACCAACATTAAAACGGTTGCCTGAAAAAAAAAAGTTAAATTGTATAAACTTTATTGGTGCATCCTGAAACATAACACATACCGTTGTATATTTTTTCATTAGTATTGAAGTAATGATGACATTTGGCCTACCCTCTCCTTCCCCGGTGTATTTTTGAAATAATGTATTGTGTGATAATAATATGCCTTGTTACATCAGATAGTCAGTGCTGTCATATTGGTGGTGTTATAGGGAATGAACCAAAGTAGAAATTATTGTCATAAGATTATTAGCACATAAACAAAGACAGGAAGAAAGTAACAAAAACATGCGTAAGCCTTGTTATACCATAACCCTGGCAGTCATTAATAGATGTAACTTGTCAGTATTTTTAGTTTTGACTAGATACATACCTATAGTAGGTACAGACACTTATAAGAGATACGTATGAACTGCCTAATGACATGGATTAAACCATTTCAATAGGTAGTCCACCTATTGTTTTGTAGGTATACTAGTATCAAACACAAATTATTTACTAAGATATCTGTACGTCTGATTCTCGGCTCCTGATTATATATCTCTTTTGTTGACTGTATGTTGTTTACATAATGCAAATTCATAACAAAACATCAGAAAAGTACTTACGTCTCTCCATTTTATGGGGGGTTTGGTGGTTCCAGACCCCACCGCGTTCAGCCTAGCTGCAAGTGACACCCACTTGTCGTTTGGACAAGGGTGCCGCATGCGAGGAAACACGCCCAGTTGCCAGCGCAGGATTCGCGTGCATATAATCCAGCAATCAATGGTTGTATCAAATGCCAAAGAGCAAACGCTCTTGGGCATTTGATACAACCATAAGCGCTGGCATCTAGAAAAATATAAGTCGACCGTAGTCAGTCACTTGTACACTTCACCTCTTATGTTATTTAATTACAGATAGATGTTTCAAAAAAGCCGTGAAATATCACCTTCTTCAAATAATTTCAAATAAAAATAAGAATTTAAATGTAGGTTATGTAAACAAAGACACACAGTCTAAAAATACTTCGTTTACCACAGATTATAAATTATACCCCACTACATTGTAGTTTTGCGTTTAGTTGTGTTTAATTTGTTTTATTTTTTTTATCAAAGTAATAATCACAATTTAAAATAATAATTTACAGTAAAAATAAAAACTATATTTTCTTAAAAATTATATATTATAAGTATTTCTCAAATTCTAGACAAGCTACAACATTATTACGAAACGCAGGTCTTAAAACTAGATAAATCATTCGTTTAAGAACTGTCCGCACTAATACGTCTAGAATTTTGTCTATGGCGATACCCAGTGATTACCACCCAGTTGTCCAACGTTTCCCCGGTACCAATTGGATGAAATTCCATGGGTGGGAATGGACATAAATACCAAGAAATTGAATGAAATTCACTGATTTCCCCGGTAGGCCCCCAGGCCTCCCCAACCCGTTTGGCCAGCGTGGCGAGTTAGGCCAAATCCTCCTTCCGTCTAAGACGGACGAGAGAGGGTCGTGCTCCTGTAGTGGAGACGAAAATGGACCTGATGATGATGATGATACCTCATGGCGTTCTTTCTATTAAGATTTTTTCATTATTCATTAAAGATAATTAATCTACGTAGCTGACGTTAAGTCATCGAGAAAATTACAACTGTCTCCGTCGATAGAGGCGGGCACTAATTGCTTTAGCGCTTAGTGGTCAGCACTCGAATGACGTTCGGCGGAGTAAGCTCGCTATTGAGCTCTTAATTGCTGAGTCTGGTGACCTTATGGTGCTTCTACACTGGTATTATATGCTAGCGTTATTTAACATAGCATTCTTCAAGTTTGTATTTTGAAAGACACGTTAAGCCGTTAGTCCCGGCTGTTGTCATTAGATGACAGTCATTAAGTCTCCTCAGGCTGAGAACGACAACTTCCTAAAACAACAACTTCCTAAAACGACAACTTCCTAAAACGACAACTTCCTAAAACGACAACTTCCTAAAACGACAACTTCCTAAAACGACAACTTCCTAAAACGACAACTTCCTAAAACGACAACTTCCTAAAACGACAACTGCCTAAAACGACAACTTCCTAAAACGACAACTTCCTAAAACGACAACTTCCTAAAATGACAACTTCCTAAAACGACAAGTCAAATCAGGAGTCTTTGGGCGGCTTAAAAACGCTGGCCTCCGCCAACCCGCAGTTAAGCAGCGTATTGGAATATGCTCAAAACTATTTCGATTGATGGGAGACACAGCTGGCCTTATTTAACAATAGCATACTTCAAGTTTATACTTTGAAAGACACGTCGTTAGCACCGGCTGTTGTCATTAGATGACAGTCATTAAGTCAAGTCTTAAGGGCCTTTAGGCGGCTTGAAAACGCTGGCCTCCGCCAACCCGCAGTTAAGCAGCGTGGTGGAGTATACTCTAATCCACAAGGGGAGACCCATATCCCAGCAGCGAATTATGTAATATTAAGTATGTAGCATTAAGCATTCATTTTCATAGGTATTTATTCTGTGTATGTTGTTACTATTATTTTGTGAACCGCATTCGAGTTTTATCTGCTTTTCCCAAAGGTTGACTGGTAGAGAATGCTCTTAGCATTAAGTCCGCCTTTTGTATCTTTATTTTATGGTCAATAAAATTAAAATAAATTCTTCTCTTCTTAGCCATTCTCAACCAATTTGGTGTAGGCCTCCTTCAGATTGCTCCATCTCTCTCGGTCTTGCGCTACTTCCATCCAATTTGTTCCTGCAATTTCCTTGATGTCATCTTTCCATCGCATTTGTGGTCTGCCTCTGGGTCGTTTTTCCTCCCAGGGTCTCCATTCTAAGACCGCCTTGCCCCATGAGCCATGTTTACGGGCTATGTGTCCTGCCCACTGCCATTTCAAACTAGCGACGCGTTTGACGGCGTCAGCAACTTTGCTTTTTTGTCTAAGCCAGGTGTTTGTCTTACGGTCCCTCAGCGTCACTCCCACGAGCTTCCGCTCCAGTTTCCTTTGGGCGACTTGTATTTTATTAATATACTCCCTTGTCAGAACCCAAGTTTCTGCTCCGTAGGTAAGTACTGGTAGAATACACTGATTAAACAATCTGGCTTTCTGTTCAGCTGTTATATTCATTTTGAAGGCAAAGTCGAGTTTAGAGTAGGCAGCCCACATGAGACGTATGCGTCTATCGATTTCGTTCACCTGATTATCTTTTCCCATCTTTATTTCTTGACCCAGATACACATATTTCTCAACCTTTTCAATGACTGTCTGGTTTACTTTGATCGTGGGTGATATGGGATCATTGGTCATGATTTTAGTTTTATTGAGATTCATTTCCAGACCGACGTTTAAGGAGGCTTCGTTTAATTCTTGGATCATAATCTGGAGGTCATCAGGGTTATCACTCAAGAGAACGATATCATCTGCGAATCTCAGGTTGTTCAGTCTAGCTCCTGGTAATTTGAGACCACGTTCCTCCCATGATAGTGTTTTAAAGACATCTTCCAAAACTAGGGTAAACAATTTTGGCGAAAGAGTGTCTCCCTGCCTCACGCCTCTTTTGATGTCTATATGTTGTGTTTGGTCCACTAATGTGACCTTCATGGTAGCATTGTTGTAGATGTTCTCGATAAGCTTTGTGTACCGGTGGTCTATGCGAGCATTTTGTAGTGCTTGAACAACTGCCCATGATTCCACACTATCAAACGCCTTTTTGTAGTCAATGAAAGCTATCCAGAGAGATGTTTGATACTCCGTAGCTTTTTCAATCACTGTTCTCATCGTCATAATGTGGTCCATGGTGCTAAATCCGCTTCTGAATCCTGCTTGTTCAGGTGACTGGTAGAAGTCGAACTTATTAGTCAAACGGAGTGTGATGATCTTAGTTACTTCTCACTCACCAGGACGTCTTGGGCAAGCGGGTGAGTTAATAACGCCTAAACCCTTCAGAAGCATGAAAGCACACAAAATACAACGGCCCCGAGTTCCCAGCGGGTCTGCGATCCCCAGCAAAGACAGCAGCGTGGGTACCAGCAGAACCAGGGGTGCGAAGAATCACTGGGAGTCAAAAAGCTGTCAAAAGAATATGAAAGGAATAACATCAGAGTTTGCAGTGGCGTCATACAACGTTAGAACTTTAAGAACAGAAGGCCGACTTGAAGAATTACTGTATGAGCTAGATAAAGTCACGTGGGATGTAATTGGTTTATCCGAAGTCAGAAGACCGGAAGAAGAAAATCTCAAACTGAACAACGGACATGTCTTCTATTACCGAGGCTCCGATAACAATACCCACGAACATGGTGTGGGAATGATTATTAACAAGCGCATCTGGGATAGTGTCATATCTATTAAGTCTATCTCAGATAGAGTAATTTGTTTGTTGCTTAAAATTACGGAAAAAATTACAATTAAGATCATCCAAGCATACGCTCCGACTAGTAGGGCATCCGATGACTCTATAGAGACGTTTTACGAAGACCTAGATAAGTGTTTAGCTAACAATAAGTCTACCTACACTATTCTCACTGGCGATTTTAATGCGAAAATTGGATTTAAAATGGATGACTCAGAGACCTTCATGGGGGATTTTGGTTTTGGTAGTAGAAACCCTTCAGGCACCAGACTGATCAACCTATTGGAACAACACAACCTTTTTCATATGAGATCGTTCTTTCAAAAACGCATGGAGAGAAGGTGGACATGGTTGTCTCCAGGCGGAAGACACAAAAATGAAATAGATTATGTGTTTAGCAGCCATAAATGTATAATAAAAGACGTAAGCGTCCTTAATTCTTTCAACACTGGTAGTGATCATCGACTTATCAGAGCAAAAGTCATTATCAACGCTAAAATGTCGCGGTATACTTTTGTAAGATCAAAGAAAATAAGGATAGACCCAATAAGCCTTATGGCTAGCAAAGACATATATGAAAAGAGAGTTAGTGATGCCCTCTCGTTGTCTTCTCCATCTTCCGACGTAGACGATCTTGCGAAACACCTACAAAGTACTCTCTATAAGGAAGCAAAGGAAGTAGTCCCTAAAGGAAAAGCTACCCGCCACAGATTAAAAAGAGAAACCCAAGATCTTTTAGAAAAAAGGAGACTACAAATTAAACAAGGACGTGTAACAACTGCTGAGTTTAGAAACCTTTGCAAAGAAGTGAGGAAGAGGGTGGAAAGTGATATTGAGGAACACAAAGAAAGAACCGTGCAGGCTATTATAGAAAAACACAGGGGCCCTAAAGTATTTCGGAAAGCAATATCACAAGGTGCGCAACAAATCACTAAACTAATGGATCAGAGCGGGAATTTGGTAACAGACAGAAAACTACTCTTACAAACAGTGGAATGTTATTATCAGGCGCTATATTCATCTAAAAACCCTAAACCAGCAGAAATGCCTGATAGACGTATCATGAATGTTGGATCAGAAGACATACCAGAGATATCTGAAATGGAAGTCGAACAAGCTCTTGGTAAAATGAAGAACGGGAAAGCTCCTGGCGAGGATGGGGTGGTGGTCGAGATGATTAAAGCAGGAGGGAAACGTGTAATGGATTACATTAACATATTGTTAAACAAATGCCTCGAAGATGGCAAAATACCAAAAGAGTGGGAAAGTGCAAATGTAATACTATTATTTAAAAAAGGTGATAAAACAAACCTAAATAACTATCGCCCGATCAGTCTACTATCACACCTGTACAAGCTACTTACTAAAATAAATTAAGAAGTATGTAATATAAAGTCGCACTGCGGTTTTACGTCGGGTGGCAGACAAGCATACATTAACGCTCGCAACATAAAATATCGCTCGCGCGCCGCCACCCCCGCTGCCAACGCAGCATCTCCTTCCTTTCTTTCTGGTGACCACACTCACTCGCAGAAACACAATAACCCTCAAGGGAATTGTTATTTGGCTGTGGTATTCTGTGAAGTGAAGGTGCATTCCCCAATCGGGTAGCTTACAATTACGCTCCCTACCTCTCTTTTCATCAGACCTTCGTTTGTCAGTCAGCAGGGTGCACCGCGTGAAGGTGAAGTTGGCTTTGCTTCAAAGAACTTGATGAACCACCTTACACCCCATTCTCGATTTAACAACAGATGCTGAGTTCCACTATCGTATTACTATAATATTATGTATCGTATCCGTAAAAATTTACAAAAACATTTACACAAGTGTTTACAAGTCGCCTAATGGCCACTAAGTTGGCTTAATGAGCATCATCTAATGACAAATGAACTGCAAGGGACCAACAACTTAACTTGCTCTACAAGGAGAGAAAATCAAGAGCTAAATAATCCAAGACGAAGAAATGAGGCATGTGGCAGAAGAACCCCGATAAGAGAGTACCTCGATATAGATGATTACAAATTCAGTAGGTATAAAATCGAAAATAACAATGTAATGTTAATAAATTTAATATGAATAAAGTGATTTCATGTCTTCACTTCTGATCTGACTAATTAGATGAAATAAGAGCTATTCGTATTAACTCATAATTCATAAATAACTTTCTGACTATATGCACAAATTTATTCTGTTTGACCCCTATCAGTTCCTTCCTTTCAGGAACTCAAAGGTTGACTGGAAGAGATCCCTTATAGGGATAAGTCCGCACTTGTACACTATGTTTTATCACTACAATCTGTGTTATGTAATGTTTGATGCAATAAAGATTTTACAAACAAACAAACAAACAGTTTGATTTTAGCACTACTACGGCCTTACTTAAAATAACTACATATGCAGTTATTTGGCTGCGGTATTCTGTGAGGTGGAGGTACTTCCCCAGTCGGGCAGCTTACAAAATACGTAATGTCCTATCTCTCCTTTCACCAGAGCCTCGTTTGTCAGTCAGCAGGGTGCATCAGGTGTAGTTGAAATTGACTTTGGTTCAAAAATGTTGATGAGCCACTTACTATGACGAGCTCGGTGGTCGAATGGTTAACAATGGCCACTTTGACTCTAAGATTGCGGGTTTGATCCTCGTACAAGACAAATATTTGTATGCATGAACATGTCTGTTTGTCTTGGTCTAGTTGTTTTATATGTATTACATGTATGTATTTACAATAAAAATGTATTTAAGTATATTATGAGTTATCTAGTACCCGTAGTACAAGCATTGTTTAGTTTGAGACTAGATGGCAGTGTGTAATTTGTCCAGGAATATATAGACCACGCATGAGACCTTGGCCTTCAGCAAGTTCATTTTTAAACATCGGACGCGCAGCATGCGCCGCCATAGCGAAATTTATTTATTTTATTTATTTATTTATTTTGGCCTCTTTCCCGAATTGATATCGGAATACCATGGTCACTTTAACATTCTACTTTTTGATGCTCTACACGAATCCGAAGTCAGAATTTCGAAATTTTGAGTTTCACCGGACGGACAGACAGTACGACCGGACGATTGTATAAGCTCAATCAATATATTTCGCTGAAAATAACTTACACCTCGAATATATACTCTTATACCCCGACACACATACAAATAAGTACAAACCAAGACAATAATATATATCCATTTGATGACAATTAATATTCGACAAGACGGGATCCCTTTGTGTTATAAAGCGTGAAGATAAATTAGCCTGATATATCGAGGGTAAACATAGGTCGCCCATGGGAAAAGTTTACGGGTCAAGGTATGGGATCCCTTCCAAGAATTCGTCTGTTTCAATGTATGTGTTCAATTGTTTACATTTATTTTTCAACTATCTGACCCGCGCAACTTCGTCTGCGTGAGAGAGAAGGAGGGGTGAAAGTGAAGCATAGAACCTATCCTAATATAATGATGATTATATTATGCGAGCTCGGTCGTCGAATAGTTAGCAATTAGCCACTTTGACTCCGAGATCGCGGGTTCGATTCCCGCACAAGACAAATATTTGTGTTCATGAACATGTCTGTTTATCTTGGTCTGGGTGTTTACAATAAAAATATTTAAGTATTACATCAGTTATCTAGTACCCATAGTACAAGCTTTGCTTAGTTTGGGACTAGATGGCAGTGTTTTTTTTTTTTTAATTTAATAGATATGCTATCGCCGACATTTTTAAATATCTTATTATGGAGATCAATTCTGTCATACGTGACTGTTCATAACGTTAACCGTTTACGTAAGACACGCAACGATAGTTCTCAAAAGAAATACTTTTACCCAGTTTTTGAAACATTATTCTTTGGTGCTCCGCTCCTATAAGGCGTAGCCTATTAGTAATATTATAACCTATAAATAAGCAATCATGCCCAGTTTTACAACTTTAGATGCTTGGTTGCAATAATAATATTAATAACGACATTACATTAAACTTCTCAAAGAGTCCACTACGCGTTGGATCTATATCCCCGCGCACGCCTATCAAATGACCGGGCTTGACCCGTAATTAAAAAGAGATGATAATAATAATAATAAATAAATATTTGTAGACAATTTACAAATTACAGCGCCATCTAGTCCCAAATTAAGCGCAAAGCTTGTACTGGGTAATAGACAACTCATAAATGTACTTAAATACTTTTTTTTTTAAATACATACATATAATACATAGAAATCATCCAGATCAAGACAAATAGACATGTTCATGCACACAAATGTTTGTCAGCGGGAATCGAACCCGCAACCTTGGAGTCAAGGTAGCCATTGCTCACCATTCGACCACCAGGCACGTCAACAAAACGTGTACCTAATAGTTCGCAACATACGCAAATAAAGTCGATGAAATTTGGTAGTATAATATGCACATTCAAGTTCCAAAAGCAACACACTCATCTACACACACAAAGTTATTACACAGGGCTCCTTATATTTAACATTCTCATTACAAAAATAACATCGCGAGCGTATGCTTCATCAAAATTCTTCGCGTTCGTTAACTTTCCCGCGAAACAATTTCTACTACGACTTCGGCCTGCTTAGCAAGTTACTTTGGTGAATGTCACTGCATTTGATATTAATAAATACTAGTAATAAATAAATATTTCTGGCCGTGTTGTTTCCGGCAGACTAGAATAGAATCACTCCGTCTCTTCCCGTGGACGTCGTACTAAGGGAAATACATTATCAAACATCGATCAGGCCTCCCCAACCCGTTTGGCTAGCGTGGGGAGTGTAGGCCAAATCCTCTTTCCATCTGGGACGGACGTGAGAGGGCCGTGCTCCTGTAGTGGAGACTAAAATGACCTGATGATGAAATATTTCTGGAGACAAATTACACAGTGCCAGCTAGTCCCAAACTAAGCATAGCTTATACTATAGGTACTAGATAACTGTTATTATACTTAAATACTTTTTTTTGAAAATACATACATATAATATATACCTAGATACCCAGACCAACATAAACAGAAATGTTCACGCACACAAATATTTGTATTATACGGGGATCGATCCCGCTTCCTCGGAGTCAAAATGCCCATAGCCATTCGACAACTGAGATCGTCAAAATAAAAGATTAAACAATAAAATATTAAAAATTAATTGTATAGTACAAGCAATAGCGATCTTGAAAGAGCTATAATGACGTTTATACTGTCATACTGCGAAACGTATTGAATTATTGTTACACTTCGATGAACAGTAACGTCCAATGATTAAAAGATGTACCTATTTAACTAATTATGACAAATTGGCTTAATTCCCCGCATTATTTTCCGCTCGAGAGTGGGATATGTACCCATAAACCTAACTATAAATATAATATCATTGTATACTAATTTTATATCAGTAATTGGAATTCATTCATTTTCTTTCAGGACTAAACAGAGCAAACGGACACAAATGTAGGCGTAGTGTATTATTCTACATTAAATACTTAGACGTAAACAGTCTGGATAATGGTAGATGATATTATAACGTTTACAAAATATATGCAACTGGTAAAATTTCTTAATTTTTTATGTCATACATAAAACTTATACTATGGGTACTAGATAATATACATTTATAGGTAATGTACATTTATGAATATGAGTTGATCTCTAAAACGAGTTCCAGTTAACTTTTGAGTACCTGAATGCATGGATGAAAAGCATACTCCTGACTTCTAAGTTTTCAGTTCAAAGCTACAGCAGTAATGCTCAAGGAAGGATACCTTAGGTATCCTTCTATGAGCTTGTTTTATGTATCTGTCCATTATTTTTATAACTTGGTCGATTTGAATAACCATTTATTTTATTTTGCAATCGTATCATATGCAAAAACATTACCGGGAATCCATATGAAACAACCGAAGTCGACTCTCCAAAATGTTAACAAAGGGAGCGCCAAAACGCGAGATTTCCGACTTGACAACTTGCACTGCACCGTTGTTCCTGATGAATTAAAACAGAAAACTTGGCTTTGTAACTCATAAGTTATACAATATGAAGAAATAAAGAAACAATTTGCAGTATACAAATACTTGCTTGGTCCATTAGACTACTACCATAGTAAAAATATTACTACTAACCGACTACAGACTGACAAACGAAGCTTTGGCGAAAAGAGAGATAGGGAGCGTAATTGTAAGCTACCCGACTGGGGAAACCTCGACCTCACTGAATACCGCAGCCAAATAACAATTCCCTTGAGGGTTGTTACCCCAAGCATGTCGAAGTAGGCTTGGGTACCATTTCTTTTTTCGATTTGTTATTTAAAGACATCACAATAACATAACTGTAGGTGAAAGTAATACTTCGATAGCATAAAAACTTCTCGATATACGATAACTTGAAGATCACAATTTTGGACTATCCCGAAAATGCTCCATACAAAAGGTCACCACGTTATGACGTCACACCTTGCTATTTTATATGCATTAAATCAGAAATTTGTACGACAGCTATGTTAAATATTGCGTTTATGTAGCTAGTGCCGTAACAAAAGTTATAGTATTTTATATTGTTTCTACAAGGGTAATATTTATTTTTTATAATTTCATACTTTTAAAATGACTTCCCCACCAAACTTTGACGAACTCGGTGGCGTAGCGGTCAATGACGCGGCTTCGACACCAATGCTCGTGGGTTCATTTCCCACACAGGACAAACATTTGTGTGCATGAACATGTCTGTTTGTCTTGGTCTGGGTGTTTTCTATGTATCATAAGTATGTATTTACAAAAAAAAAATGTATTTACGTATGCTTATCAGTTGTCTAGTACCCATAACACAGGCTTCGCTTGCTTTGGGGCTGGATGGCGGTTACACACCGCCTTGTGTTTGACATTTGTCTGACATTTTTTATTTATCGACCATAAAACACGTCGGATATAAGTTATAAAAATTTTAAGATAGCAGATCGTTCTAATTTTATGTATTTTAGAGAGTTTTTATTATTTTGTAACATTGGCAACTAGCCTATTGTGACAAGTTTCATAAAAATCGATTCAGTGATTTTGGAGCCTATTCATTTCCTAGAGTGACTTTTTGGCGTATATAAGCGATCCGAAAGCGAAAATACACACTCTAAACTAAATCTCAAATTGTTGAGTTCACTTTGCAAGATTCGTGCAGTTGAAACACAAGATCACACAAGACTCCATAATTAATACACAGTCGTTAAACGTATTTGCTACTTTGTTCGGGAAGCTACACTAATTGCTCAAAGTTATCTGTGCATCTCATTAAAATACCCGATCTCGGGCATCCTTTGATTGCAGTTTGTGAATTACAAGATACTTACAACTCAAAACTTATCTGAAGACATCTACGTTTGGTGTAGAGTCTTTGATGTAGCATATAATTTTCTATCTGTGATATGATTTTAGAAAAATTTCGGAGGGTTTAACTTGTCATCGGGTTTTTAATTCTTAATAGAATAGAGTTTATTCGCATTATATGTGGTAACAATTTCTTGGTATAAGGTGGAGTATAGGAAACACACATGTAGTATATAATACATGCAAGAAGTACATTTGTTTACTTTCATTACGTTTACATATCTCCGAAACAATTATACATTGCATTATACAGTAAATGGATAGCAAATTAAATTTCTTCGGTATTAATGGATGTCGCTATTGTATATGTCAAATTAGATATGTCAGAAATTATATTATAATACATCGGAATGAAAATCTCCGAAATTATCTTAAAAGTATTTTAGAATTAAGCTAAGCACCTGCACGTGGTTCCCCTCTACTAGCAAACCAAGCTATGGATAGAGACGTACGGCATTATAAGTTACTTCGCTCGAAAACAAATTTTGTAAGAGATTTTTTACTTTTGCTTTTGCTGTCCTATAAACAAATTCATTCTATTTTTGTATTTATATACCTTTATAAATATTTTTTTAATTGCACCCAAAATATTCAAAATTTTACCGTTCCATTATAAGTTTAAACAATCTGGCATCTTAGGTGAACACTTTGGCAGTTAAACGTATTTAACATGTTACGTAATGGTTCCATAGAATATTTAATTATTATTTAAATAGTTCATTTCGGCCAATTTACCAGAATATTATAAATATTTAAAAAATAGAAAAATTCGCCACCATCACAAACCTTCCTAGTAGCTCAGTTGGAAGAGCACTCGACAAGTAATCCAGAGGTCGTGCATTCAAATCCCACCTAGGCGGTAGAGGCAAATTTCTTCCCATTTTTAAAATATTTACAATAACTATATTTGTCTTTTAAAAACAACACATTTGATTTTTAAAAACGAAACTTACTCTTTGTTACCCGAAAGAATATAAGACGCTATATAAGATTTTGTAGTCAATAAAGTTTAAATAAATGAAACTAGAAATCATAATACACTTCTTTGAAGCAGTTGCATAAACAGAGACAGACATTTAAGTGCACCGAGCATAAACAAATTGCACTATCAGGAAATTCAACCTCGCACTGCAGAACTGAAATGGTCGCACATTGTCATGTTATTTTCTTCCGCGTCTGAAAAAGTAATAACATATATGAAAATAACACGTAAATGGATATCAAATTAATTTTCTTCTATGTTAATGGATGCCGCTATTGTATTCAAATTAGATTTGTCAAAAACTATAATTACAATACATCAGAATTGAATTGTTTTAAAAAAATATCCAAAAATTGTCTTAAAAGTGTGTCAGAGATAAGCTAGACGATTTGACGGGCCCGGTGGTCGAATGGCTAGCACTGGCCACTTTGACTTCGGTGTCGCGGGTTCGATCCCCGAACAAGACAAATATTCGTGGAACATTATCAGGAAATTCAACCTCTGTAGGTACTGTAGCACTGAAACGGTGGCATGTTGTGAGGTTCCTTTCTTCCGCGTCTTAACATCTGATACCATATATGGCGGCATTTAGGTAATTGTGTATTGTCATGAATCAAACCACTGTACTAAATTTCAGCTCAATCGAACACTGAAAACCGCTTTTCAATTGCAAGAATTGATTACAGACACCGCGCGCCACAGTGAAACTAAAAAAAAAACCGGACAAGTGCGAGTCGGACTCGCCCACCGAGGGTTCCGTAGGTACGTAGTATCATTATTAAATTTGATATTTTTAGTTATAAATAAGAAATAATGCGTCGAAAAAAAAAATATATATATATTTTGCAATGTGTACATCAAGCCCTTTCATATGATACCCCATTTGAACTAGTAGTTTCAATTTGAAATTTCGACACCCTATAAAAAATATAGACCCCCTATTTTTTAAGATCTATTTACAAATGTATAGTTTTGAGATTTATTCCTGTACTTGTAGTCTATAACGATGTTACTTGCCAAATTTCATAGTTCTAGGTCAACGGGAAGTACCCTATAGGTTTTGATTCCCTTGAGTGTGTCGAAATATGCGTTTTTTGCTGAATAAACGGCCGTAACTTTTTTCTACGTAAACTTAGCAGTTTGATTTTTTTTTAACTTCATGGGACCGTAGACCTGAGTATACAGTTCAAATTTCAGCTTGATACCTCCACGCATTCTCGACATAGAAATTCTTGACAGACAGACAGACAGACGGACAACAAAGTGATCTTATAAGGGTTCCGTTTTTCCTTTTGAGGTTCGGAACCCTAAAAAACGAGTTTGCTTTAAACCACACGACTGAAGTAAAACTCCTACTTATATCTCCCTCTCAACTTCCGTTCGCCTCGCCCGATCACACTTTTCGTAACGCTCTCGTCACGCATGCACCAGCTTTCTCCCCAAGTCAAGCGAGCGTAAAGAAGTATTACTTCAATAAAATCTTGTAAGAAAAAAAATAACAGCAACAATATAAGCATACAAAAAAGCGGCCAAGTGCGAGTCGGACTCGCCCATGAAGGGTTCCGTAGCAGCAAGTAACATAATATAAAAATTCTTGTAGTTCGTTGTAACTTTGATCGATGTATGTTTTGTTGTATGTTGTGTATATATATATATATAGTAGTTCTTATAGATTCGGAAAAAAGTGGCTGTACCATACGGAAGGACAGACAAACAAACAGACATGACGAATCCATAAGGGTTCCGTTTTTTGCCATTTGGCTACGGGACCCTAAAAATTAAGATGCCAACGAATTATATTCAAAATTGTCAGCCCCTTTGTATCATATAACAAGACACCTTTCAAAAACAAACAATCGCAGAAACGGGATCTACTCAAAAAAGATAAATAAATAAAATACGGAGACATCCCCCCCTTATCGAACGGAAAATTTCCATACATTAAAATTCGACGTCCTCGCAAATTGTTATCGTTGAAAGCCTAATGACGCATTTGCATTGAAAAAGAGTTTCGTTTGGGAACGGGAAATTGTTACAAAAATATCGCTCCAAGAGGTATGCACTTGAAGTTACGAATGTTTCTTTTATTTTCTAAAGTAAAGTATCAACATTAAATGTACTTTGGTAAATGCTACCTCTTATTTGATAGTTTAAATTTATATTACTCGTGTTGAATATTACATACCTCACACTAAAATTTTCCAG
Source organism: Hypsopygia costalis (assembly GCA_937001555.2). Classification (NCBI taxonomy): domain Eukaryota; kingdom Metazoa; phylum Arthropoda; class Insecta; order Lepidoptera; family Pyralidae; genus Hypsopygia; species Hypsopygia costalis. The sequence continues at coordinate 6,714,486 of OW443339.2, forward strand.
ACCTGGCTACTTATGTACATAAACAATATTTAAAAAGTAATTACAAGATTTGAAAATGGAACTCTTTGGCTGTAAAATGCAGTTTGTTTCATCTGACTGTCAATTGTTTTTCCATTGTAGGCATTGTAGCGCCATTTTAAACATTGCTTGTCTACATTAACATGGATTTAACGCGGGATAATTTTCGTAGTACGATTATGATTTTCTACGATTTTAAGTGTAATTTGACAGCTCAACAGGGCATCACTCGGCTTCAATCTGCTTTTGGCGGTGAAGCACCATGCAAGACGACTATTTATAGCTGGTTTGCAGAATTCAAGCGCGGTCGTGTCAATCTCAGTGATGAAAATCATTAAGCCAAGTCAGTGGTCTTCAGGCGGTTTGAAAACTCTACCAACCCGCAGTTGAACAGCGTGGTGGAATATGCTCTAAACCCCTTCGAATAAGGGGAGACCCCTATCCCAGCAGTGAGATTAATAAGGGTTGACGAATATGTGACAAATAAGATTAAGCGAAAAAAATCTTCCTATATGGGCGACTGCAATACTCGTTTAGGGTTGATATTCTTTACATCTTTAGTCGCTCAGTTTTAAACTTTAGATGCACCCATTACTACCCTTTGTTGATGTCGCTTTTAATTTTGAATCGGTACTCTAATTTGAATAGAATGTAGTGAAAATTTTAACTTCGTGGGCATTGATATTGAATTTCTGTTATTGAAATATCTGGGATGACTTGAACAAAAAATATGGCGATATTACACTGCTCTCAAATACTTGATCCAATTTTCCTGAAAATTTATTTATAATTTGGTTAATTCACAATTACTCGACAAACAGTTTTTAAAATACTAAAACTGTTACGAGAATCGCCTACCCAGATAAACCCTGTGAGGTTTTCGTGGTACGGCATTAATGTGTTGAAATGTATGTGTGAGAGTTTTGAAAATAAATTATTAAAAAAAAAAGTCTCAGTTCACAGCGTATCCATACTTTCATACTACATATTTACTATTAATATCATAAATGTGAAAGTGTCATTGTTTATTCTTCTTTTACGTCGAAAGAAACCGATGGATTGAAATGTTTTTCTTTTTACAGAAATAATTTAAGATCTGAAGAGTGGCATAGGCTACTTTTTATCCCAAATAAACAACTTATTCCCACCGAAGAAAAAGGTTTATTAAAATAAGGACTACGCTGGTGAAGCCGTGGGGTATCAGCTAGTTTACTTCTAATATCTAAAATTATGCCATAAATTAAAATTCTATCCATATCTTCTTAATAATTGACGATCTACTACAGTACATATCCTAAGACATTTTATACCACGAACAGTGGAACAGTGGAATCAAATTCCCTCAGTGGTATTTCCGAACAATTAAGACATGGGAGCCTTCAAGAACAGAGTTTTATTTCCCTCAAAAGGCTGGCAACGGATCGATGACCCCTTGGTGTTGCTGATCTCCATGGGCGGTGATGATTTTTTTCGACCAGGTAACCCACATGTTCGTTTGCCCCCTCTCATTTCGCTTCGAACTTCGCTGCTTTGCGCAGGTTCGCCCACGCATGACACGCGCGCAGGAGCGCCGAAGGGAGGGAGCTGAAGAAGAGAAGATGGACATCACCTGACAGCAGTGAAGACGTTGTTGTGAACGTGGCCGCCCCAGAAGGGGAAGAGGGCCAACTAGGGACAAAGGACGTAGAATAAATAATTTGTAGGGAGTCAAGAATTACCCGCGGCACGAAAGAGCCTTAGAGCAAAGTGCCTCGCGCATCTCTCGCGATTCGGCGGAATTCGGTGGAGCCATGGGAGGTGGAGAGTTTGCCCCCCTCTCATACAAAAAAAAGATGTAGTTGAGCCACAGTCTAATTTAACAGAATTGTTATATATTCTCGTATCTCGAAAATACATTTAGTTGCGAGGTATAATTTTATACGTACACTGATGGAAAAATCTCGTTTAGCTAAATCTCGTAGTTGCGGGCAAACGAGCAATGTTCGATGCGAGCTTTTCCACTACGATGGAATCTAGCCGGTGCTATACAAAATGCTGAACGATTTTTCTGTATCCATATTTTAGTAAAACGGTAACATTTTTTTTATTTTATTCGACATAGCAATCGTAATTTATATCCGTGTAGAACTAAATGAAAAGCGAAACAATGTTATGCAAAGATACATAAAGGTTCTATTTTTAGTTTTATGAATATTATATATTTATTCTATTTTTACCCACACAATTATAAATTAAAAATATTGGATATTACTTATTTTATGTACCTCCACCTCACAGAATACCGCAGCCAAATAACAATTCCCTTGAGGGTTGTTGTGTTCCTGCGAGTGAGTGAGGTCACCAGAAAGGAAGGAGATGCTGCGTTGGCAGCGGGGGTGGCGGTGCGCGAGCGATATTTTATGTTGCGAGCGTTAATATGGCTACGGCAACCGCTTCACATCAGGCCCGCCGTATGCTTGTCTGCCACCCGTAGTAGTATAAAAAAAAAAAAAAAAAAAAAAACATCAACATTGCTAACCTAACCTACATTGCACATCAAATGCAAGATTTGATGTGCTATCAGATTGATTTTATGTGCAAATCAGGTTATTTTATTGGATCAATTTAATATTTTCCTTTAACAAATCTGTATTGATGTTTTAGAATGGATTATACGAGGGATTTTCTAATGAAACTACCGCATGTTTTAAGAGTGTTGTTTTAAGAGTAATATTTCAATCATCTTATAACACTTTAATGCTAGCCTAAAAATAAGTTATTAGGACATTATTTAGTGCAATTAATATATATATATATATATATATATATATATATATATATAGTCTATGAATCTTTATAATGGCTAGATGTAGCAGTTGTTTTTATAATACTGTAACAACTATATTGTACCACATCTATCAATTATAGTTCATTCGTTCATTCATGATTTGTAGGAGATGTTTTTACAACTTTGCCCCCTTACCACCATCTCATATTGTGATTCAATAACTGAATAGATTGCTTATTCATACCAATGAATAAGTGACTCTATTTCATTTGAAATAGGGTCGCTTATTCATTGGTATTGGTAGGAGAGCAAGTGTGTTTACATTTCACAACTCTGTACACCGCTTGACGCTGCGTCTGATACGGTGTCAAATCTATGAAAAGATATCACATCTATGCTCGTCTCCGCTTTGGTGGAACGCGGGCTTTATGGCAGTCGATACCAGCCCCCTTACCACCATCTCGTATTGTGATTCAATAACTGAATAGATTGCTTATTCATACCAATGAATAAGTGACTCTATTTCATTTGAAATATTATAACGCACTAAGCAGAAAAAAATGCTGTTACGTACATCACAAAGGAATCATTGCAATATTGTCAACGTAATCTCTATTCGATCTCCGAAAAACTTTTTAAATATTTTTTCTGAATATCTACAAAAACAGAATTCGCAGACAAATCCCTAAATGCCTTTAATCACAGTAGAACAAACAATCAGGGGATATAACAGCAAAATTTATGATTACACAACATAAAAGTCAGAAAGTAAGAAATAACAATTCTTCATACATCCTACGAAAAGAATGTGGGAGTAAAAATATTATGAAGATCGGCGGAATGGGATGTGAAATCGAGCGTTGGGGTGAATAAATCAACATAAATGGTAGTACCGCCTGCGAGGATGAAGGTTAGTGTCGAAAGATTGTGGACAATCGGAGCTCGAAGGAAAATTAAATTATCTACTTAGCTTAGATGAAAGAGCTTTTTGTATTAGTGTTTTATGACGTTTTTCAAAAAATCTAAATTTCCTAATTCCCATTGACACTGTTATCATTTTGACGTAATAACGTCTTATAAATCGATGAGCGCCGGCTGCACGCACGAAGAAGCATGACTCATTGTCACGTTCCGCCTGAGCCGAGCGTACAAGCGAGAGCGCGGAACAAGCGATAGAGAGGCACGATCGGCCTAAGCGTTCAGCTTGTGACGGCTTGTGACGCATCTATCTCTCTTCCACTCCATCGGCCGATGTTTTCTTATGACGTTATCACGTAAAATTATCGTCCATAAACCGATTTTACATACAACCAATTTTAATTATACAACTAGGGTGGCATCGCAGTCTATGGACGCTCGGAACACCAGAGGTATCACTCACTCGTTGCCCACCATGTAAAAACCTCTTCACGCCTTTCATGAAGAACCCCAAATCTTTAGGGAAAACCTCGGCAGGTAATTCATTCCACAACCTGAGAGTTCGTGGAAGAAAACTCTCTCTGGAACTGCACAGTTCGCGACCATCTTGGCTCCAGTGCGAGAGAATGAATTTCCTGCCGATGGCGAGCGATGCAACTGTAGAAGGAGGCTGTAAGCATCATAATTATGATGCTTACAGCCTCCTTCTAGAGTTCAGTTAAACATATTCTAAAGAGATTTTTTTGAAGAGTTGTTTTATATTATAAAACAACTCTTCAAAAAAATTGTATGAAAATGCACATAATTAACTAATTCGGCGAGCCACCTTGGCCCAAACTTTCTTTCCGATCAGCACAGCCATTAGATATTTCATGTTGCGGGCGGTATGATTGTTTTTACAAACCGACGTACTGTAAATAGTGGGTACCCACTATTTACAGTACTCTTGTATCCTTCAGCCATTCCAAAGCACGGAACGCGCTTTGCTTTTGATTTGCCCATACATTGTGACCTTTTATATGCTAGTGCACAAGCACAAAGGATCTCAAAATACTTTTTGCACAAGCAAAAAGTATTTTGAGATCCTTTGTGGATATATTAAGAATATAATAAGTTTTCTCAGAAAAAAGAAAGTATTCTGAGCTCTTCTGATGGCATCAACACGATTAGAGCCTCTTCATTCGCCCACTCCTCTGCCATCATACTAGCGAACATATTTTTTACGCACAAGCCATCAAAATAAATTTAAAAAGTTACTTTTCGATACAGCTTCAGCCCTGGGTTCAGCTATAAGCAGGTTGCAAATGCATCGCAACTTTGCAAAAAAATTCTACATAATCTGTGAATGCGGCGCCGCGGCGCCCCGCTGCGCGTCGCGCATTCGGCACCAGGCATGCTCTGCAAATGGATTTATAAGTAAGATATAAGATATAAAGCTGTTAAATTAACTTTATGGTTTTATTTAAAATATTATTATCATCTATTTCATGTGATTAGATAAAGTAGTGTATGAAACTGCACATAACGTCTTACAATACTCGTGTGATGCCATTATCACATTCGCCTTCAACTCACGTGATAAACTTACATTCGTATTTTAAAATCACTTATTATGCAACAGTTTCATAATAGCAGTTTATGAATGTTCATTTTCAATTTAATATAACTTTTTAATTGTAACAAACAAATATTAATTATTAAAGTTACAAAACCCATACGAAATGTTTCTATTTATGACATTTATTAAAAAAAACTATTAATGTAAAAACCAGAACTGAAAATTGCTTTGATGTTCTAGTAAGTTAGGGGTTTCTTCTGACCCCAAACAAGCTCAATCATAATGTTCTAAAATATACAACTGGCTATTCGTCATCAATCATTAAAATTTGACGTCTGATATATTATAAGATTTTCATTCAACAGCGACGAGCATAAGTTTGCGCTACGTGCCGCCGCAGCAGTTTAGATAACTAACATCACAGTAAAACTTCCAGTAACAGTAGTTCAAGTTCTAAACGTCTAATGTATTAACAGCATTAACTATTACACTGTAAACGTAATAGTACTAGTCTTTATATATGTATTATGATATGACCAAACGGTAGTACAGGATGAAAATAAACTGAGAAAAGAAGTTTCATTGTCACATATTGTTATATTATTTTGAATTGCCACTTAGACATATTGTTATATTTTCAATTAATTTATTCCTAAGATTCTGTCATTATTAAGATATAACAAAATTGTAAAATACATATAATAAATAATACATGCAATATTCACACGCCGAGCAGTCGGCAAGATATGTAAGGCCACTATGGCATAAAATTTATAACATGTAATTTCATCCATATTTTTTTTATATGAGACGGGGGCAAACGAGCATGAGCAATCACTACCACCCGTGGAGATATGCAAAACCAAGCGGACGTCGATACGTTGCCAGCCTATACTCCTTCCTTTCTTTCTTTCTGGTGACCTCACTCACTCGCAGGAGCTCAACAACCCTCAAGAGAATTGTTAGTCAGCAGGGTGCAACATGAGCAGGTGAAGTTGCCTTTGGCTCATAGATTTTAATGGGCCACTTACACGCCAAAATATTATATTACATCGTGAGACGATAGGTTGTAGGTATTTACTCGTATCTTATAGATTGGCATTGTGTTGCGCTACTGCTCTGTTATTGGATTAGTTTCGGGCTGTGCTAATGAGTAGTTGATAGTACTCTGCATACACGACTAACGTTTTTGCTATATAACTTCACATGTAAACTCAACAGCTTGTATGTTACAAGTTGTAAGCCACTCGATTTATTATTTATACTCAAATTTTATAGTAAAATAATAAGTAGATTGAAATTATAATAAACACGGGAATTAACGCGATCATGCATTTATTGCATGTAAGTTTTACATACCTTTATTATTGCCTGACGTTTCGACCAGGTTGCACCGGCCGTGGTCACAGGCTGACTCCAGACTGCTGCAGACGCTGACTAGTCAGTCTGAGGACGTGCATCCGACATTTTAAGTCTTTTTAAGTCGGATGCACGTCCTCAGACTGGCGCGTCATATCTCTCTTTCGTCGGAGCTTTGTCAGACAGTGGACAGGGTGTCCACGTGTAGGTTTACTTAGGCTCTATTTTTATATATATGAGAGGGGGACTTTTTACTAGAGATGCTACGAATATTCAGCTACTATTCGGTATTCGGCCTATTCGGCCACTTTTTTGGTATTCGGTATTCGGCATGAAAAAAAAGACACGTCATATTAGTCAAGATTATACGTATTTACTAGCAAATTACAATGCGTTAGTAAGTAAAATTGATCAGTGGTTGAAGTTGTGATGGATAAAAACAACCTTTTCAGTATTTGTTGGAAGCAAACGATTACGCTTTTCGTCGTAAATGATACAAGCTACTCCCAGGAGATGAACGATAAACTTTGCAAATTTCGAGAGGATTGGATATTGTCTTTCGTTTGCTGACCACCAGTAATGATAATGTAAGGATCAGCCGTCTGATCTAAATTGGCGAATTGTTTTCAAATAAAAATCCAAGTCAGATAGACTGGTCGTAACGTATGTTATTCTTGTTTACGCGCTCGACAAGCAAGTATTTTGTGCCGAATATTCGGCGCTTCGACCGACATCATTGCCGAATATTCGGTATTCGGCCAAATCACTATTCGTGGCAACTCTACTTTTTACCCAGGTTATATGCAAGGCGAAGCCACGGGCAGACGCTAGTAAGTAATAGTGCTAACGCCACAATATTCAATCAAGATAAATAATGGTCAGTGAGTTCAAAAATTTACTGTGGAAATATTACCAATAACAGATTAATTAAGTATATGAAAATACTGTTGATTTCCGATACTCATTTCAGACCAATCGAGGTACAAATTTGCATGTTAATTGGTTTTTACTTCCGAGATAATGCATATGTCATAGTAAAAGAACAATTTATAGTTTCTCCGTGCAATGACTTTTTGCATGCAATGATGTTTTTTTCTCAATACTGTTTGTTTTTTTATAATCAACGAGAGAAGAACACGAAGAAGAAGGAGAACGTATATTTAATAAACGGTGTGTAAAGGGCTTATTTCTGTCTTTAGAGACTAAGCCGACCTCACCTACACCTCACATACCATCAATGGCGGATTTTCCTTAAGGCCAACTAGGGCGGCCAAATGTTAAGGGCAGCCGGAGTAGGGTATTACCGAAGGGTAATTCTTACCAATTACATAAATGGGTATAAAAATTATAGGTATAAAGATTAGATATTATAAAAAACCAAGATACTATATAATAAGGAATAAGGAATAAGGAGTCAGCTAATGATAACCAAGATACGGATACTAGGGAAGCCAAGATTACAAATCCGCATCTGTATACCCTGCCAATTATCTGATAAGGCTCCGACAAAAGACAGGTATATCGCGCCAGTCTGAGGAAGTACATCCACCTTACAGAAGACCGCAGTCAAATAACAATATCATTGAACCTAGTTGTATTCCTGCGAGTAAGTGAGGTTAACTGACGTAAGGAGATACGTTTGCAGCAGGGTTGTAAACATGCGAGCAATACTCGTTATATTGTAAAAGTGTTTATGCTACGTTAACAGCTTTACCGGTTGGAAAAAAAGGATAGAAAGGAATGGAAGAGGACTTACTCCACAAATTTTACGACAAGCCATAGAGATACAGCTCTATCAAAGTCCTGCGAAGATGGACGATGAGTTACTTCAATTGAAATTCATAATTACGCAGAACGAAAGTATAACTAACGATAACGATGGTTAAATTTTGTAGACATTCTAGCTTGTTAAGTAGTCTTTCGGTCGCATCAAAATACTAGAGTTAAGACAACCGCTTAATCGACTAAAGGAATTATTATAGAAAATAGCAAATTTTGTATTAACCCAAACAGAAAACAAAATCTAAGTAGGAAACAATTCAGATTTTGTATTAATCTAAGTCCAAACCAAGTACGTAACAATCCAAAGTAGGCCGTGGCCCGTTGCTTGAGCTTACCTGGAATCGGTCAAGGTATAAATATGAACAAGCGGAGTACCTGGAATCGGTCGAGGTGGCGAGACATTGCGAGGCGAGCAACGACAACCCCCATACCGCCCCCATGACTACCACGACCGCTCTGTCAAGAGCGTAGTGAAGAAGAAGAACATCAAGAAGTTACATACACCTCGCAGACTAGTCGGGCTACGACTATGAAAATTATAAAAACCGGCCAAGTGCGAGTCGGACTCGCGCACGAAGTGTACCATTATCTATACAAACGGCAAAAAAATCACGTTTGGTATATGGGATAAATATTCTTAAATATTCAGCGAAATTTATTGAGCTTATAAAATCGTCCGGTCATTCTGTCTGTCCGTCCGTTGCCATGAAACTCAAAATTTCGAAATTTTGACTTCGGATTCGTGTAGAGCATCAAAAAGTAGTAATGTAAAGAGACCTTTTCCGATAATTCGGGAAAGTGGCCAAATGCTATGCGTCCTATGTTTTATTTTAATTTAATTATTTATTTTTAAAGTGAATATATAACTAAATATTCTGTGAATATTTTAAGCGTCTATCTGTTGCTGTTATCAATATCGAGCAAAAACGAAGAAAAAAAAATCACGATTGTTGTATGGGAGCCCCTTTAAATATTTATTTTATTCTATTTTTTAATAGTTGTTGTTATAGCAGCGACAGACATACATCATCTGTAAAATTTCAACTGTCTAACGATCACGGTTTATGAGATACAGCCTGGTGACAGACGGAAGGACGGTCGGACGGACAGCGGAGTCTCAGCAATAGGGTCCGTTTACCCTTTGAGTACGGAATCCTAAAAACTATGATGAGTTTTTGAAAGTAAAAGAAGTTAGTAGGTACATAATCATTGTTTTGTTTTTAAAATTTAACTAAGAAACTTATAAGGAAATTAGTATAGGCAGAAAATTGCTGAAAATCCTCCGCTGAACTATATTTCATTTTGATTAATACGAGTAAAATCCTTTATTTCAATTGTATAAATAGAGAAAATGTGTAGAGGAAACAGAACTGGAAAATATTAACTACAGTGTTGACAACTTTACGACAGACACAGACTTAGCGTTCGACTGGAAATACAACAAAATTAAAAAGAAAAAGAGGAGCATTCGTTTTCTTTGATTTCCTTGTTCAAACTATTAAAACGGTTAAATGAACTGTTGGTTCAATAGTTTGAAGAAGTCATCATCATGATCATCATTGTCAGCCTGTATCTATCCACTGCTGGACATAGACCTTCCATCATATGTGATCCTCCCTTTTCCGCATCCAGCCGCTTCCACTAGTTTTTTTTTTTTATAATACGTCGGGTGGCAGACAATCATACGGCCCGCCTGATGTGAAGCGGTTACCGTAGCCATATTAACGCTCGCTACATAAAATATCGCTCGCGCACCGCCAGCCCCGCTGCCATCGCAGTATCTCCTTCCTTTCTGGTGACCTCACTCACTCGCAGGAACACAACAACCCTCAAGGGAATTGTTATTTGGCTGCGGTATTCTGTGAGGTAGAGGTACATTCCCCAGTCGGGTAGCTTACAATTACGCTCCCTACCTCTCTTTTCGCCAGAGCTTCGTTTGTCAGTCAGCAGGGTGCAACACGAGCAGGTGAAGTTGGCTTTGGTTCAAAGATGTTGATAAACCACTTATACCCCATAACGTTTCCTTGAGGCCATCGGTCTATGTAGTGAGGGGGCGATGCTTCGTCGCCCCATACGAGGTCCCCACTCTAGTACTTTCCTCTCCCATCTGCCACCACTGAATCGGCAGATGAGGCTCTGAGAGCTATGCCGACAACTTTGGTTTTCCGTTGAATTTCTTCATTCCGGATTCGATTCCATAGGGAATTGCGAGCATAGCTCTCTCCATCGCTCGCAGCGCGACTTTCAATTTATGGACCAGCCCCAACGGTCAGAGTTCAAGTTTCTGCACCATAGACGACTTTGATTAGAATTTGACGAGCTCGGCGGCGTAGCGGTCAATGACGCGGCTTTGACACCAACGCTCGTGGGTTCGATTCCCACATAGGACAAACATTTGTGTGCATGAACATGTCTGTTTGTCTTAGTCTGGGTGTTTTCTATGTATCCTAAGTATGTATTAACAAAAAAAAAAGGAATTTACGTATGTTTATCAGTTGTCTAGTACCCATAACACAAGCGTTTTTTTGGGACTAGATGGCGCTGTGTAATTTGTCTGACAATATTTATTTATTTATAGGTCATGGCGGGGAGGATGCACTGATTGAAGACTGTGTTGAAACTGGTGGAAGTTGGAAGAAGTAATCATCATCATCAGCATTTATGAATTATGAATACACTGCTGAAAATTTTCATTAACCCTAATTGTTCGGTGTTGGACAGAATCTGAAAGGAAATTCGTAAACCCAGTTTCATTGAATAGATATCCTATATTATACGCCCACAATCCATACTTCCATACTTCCGTACTATAATATTATAAATGTGAAAGTGTGTTTGTTTGTTTGTTTGTCCTTCTTTCACGTCGGAAGTATCAAACGGATTGACATGATTTTTATTTTGGAGATAGTTTAAAGCCTGCAGAGTGACATAGGTTACGTTTTATCCCGGAAAATCATCTTATTCTCACGGGAAAAAATAAAGTTTATAATCATTTGTCCTTCTTTCAGGCGCTGTCTCATTTCTAAATCGGGCTATGGTTCATTGGCAGCTCTCCTGGACCACGCGTGCGAAGCCGCGGGTAACAGCTAGTTGAATATAAATGAAATAATAAATATCCCTGAACAAATTACATACTGCCATCTAGACCTAAATTAAGCAAAGATTCACTATGGACAATTGATATTATAGATTAGTTTTTTGTAAATACATACGTTATAATACACAGAAAACACCCAGACGAAGACAAATGGTCATGCATACAAATTTTTGGCTTTGGAATCGAACCCGCGACCTCGGCTATTACTAACCATTCGACCACTGAGCTCGTCAATTCAACGATATCGCTCATTTGGTGCAACAACGACACTAGACTTGTGTAGTTCCTGAGTGAGTAGTTCAATTGTACCAGTTCACCATACAAGCCGGTTCTTGTCACTCACTCTTTCTTGTCCCATGTAGTTCACTGCGTCATTTAGTTCAATCGAGTGACATAGAGTAAAAAGAACGGAAATACATAAAGCGTACGAGCTAGAATGAGAGAGATACGTTGTAATGCCAAATAAAGAGCGAAAAGGACGGAAGATTCTGAAATTGTTCGAGATAAAATGAGACAGATAGTTTCGTGCGTGGTTGACTGACCGAATTATAACTCGAAGGCTAAGGACATAAGAACCATAAGCTGTTAGCGAAAATAGGCCCAATTTTTATATTAATTATTATTTTAACTACTAAGTAATTTCTTTTTATTCAAGGTTGACAGTCCTAAGCCTGTGAAAAGTTTGTAGGAAAATCAATATTTGTAAGGGAATTTATAAAATATTTAATTAGTTATAGGTACTTACTTAATACAAAAATACAATGCCATCAAAATGATGCAATAGAACTGAGAAGAATGTAGAAGGAAACAGTCAACAGAACTACTGAGTAGATTGAATCAAAGATACATTGAACTAAACGAACTAAGTGAGTCAAAAGAACTACAGAAGTAATTGAACTAAATGAAGCAATTGAACTAAATGAACTAAATGAACTAGATGAGTGATGTAGTTCATTTGCGTCAAACGAACTGCATCTCTCTTTTCAGTTCAGTGAACTGTTTTGCGCAAGTCTAAACGACACAATCGAAGTCGCCATGTATTTTTCGTTCGTCTATTTGGTATATATGCTAATACTATTTCCTAATTTTTCGTAACTTAGAAATATTATTTTAGAAGACCTAATTATTTTTTATTTTATTTTGTGGCCATTAATTTTAAATGTTATTTGGTTGGACAATCATAAAAGTGATTTACGTGCAACAACTTTGGGGTGTAAGTGGTTTATCAACATCTTTGAACCAAAGCCAACTTCACCTGCACGTGGTGCACCCTGCTGACTGACAAACGAAGCTCTGGCGAAAAGAGAAGTAGTGAGCGTAATTGTAAGCTACCCGACTGGGGAATGTACCTACACCTCACATAATACCGCAGCCAAATAACAATTCCCTTGAGGATTGTTGTGTTCCTGCGTGTGAGTGAGGTCACCAGAAAAGAAGGAGATGCTGCGTTGGCAGCGGGGGTGGCGGCGCGCAAGTGATATATTATGTTGCGAGCGTTAATACCGTTACGGTAACCGCTTCACATCAGGCGGGCCGTATGCTTGTCTGCCACCCGACGTAGTATAAAAAAAAAACCAACGACATAAATGTACGTTGTGACCATAATGCAGCCAATGAGCGATATATACTCCGTATTATAGAAATTTTATTACAATATCTGTTTCATTCATTATACAATGTAGCTGTTTTGATTTTATCAATTCAACTATAGATATAAACGCTTGTCGTCGCGGTTACTGTTATGTTTGTGCTATGAAAATATATACAATTACTTACATTGGAAGTACAACAGAAACGTTTGGATATTTCACGATACGAACATCGTCCATTAATAAAAACTTATGAATTATTTATATCGTACCTATAAATCATACTCGTCCGATTTTTCTCGATCAGTGTTTGCTATCTCATAGACATCCATGGCGACGTCGTGCGTGTCAGTTTAATCGAACACGCAAGTTAAGCAACGTCGACCGTCGTCTGTCTATGGATGGGCTTATTTATCTCAAGCTCCTTCGTGCTTCGGAGGACGCGTTAAGCCGTGTCCCGGCTGCTGTCGTTAGTTAACAGTCGTTAAGACAACTCAGTGGCTTTAGGGCGCGTTGAAAACATTACCATCCGCCGACCCGCAGTTGAGCACCGTGGTAGAGTATACTCTAAATCCCTTCGATTGAAGGGAGACTCATATTCCAACCTTGGTATGATTGTGGGTTGATTCCGAATGTACGCTAGGCTTTACTAACAACTCAGATCGACGAATTGGCTTGAAATTCAGCTTATTATTATTTTTCATTGGATACCGAGATGCGAGCGTACGAATTCGCGAACGCAAGCTAGCTTTAAATAAAAACATAAAATAATTCTTAATAAAAAAACTACATACCTATAAACTTAATTAATAAAATAATTAAATAATGTATTGTATTGTATAATTATTTTCTTAATTAATAAAAAAAATCATTAAAAAACGTTTATACACTCAATGTCCGTTCTACCTACCTAATGCCGGCGCTACATTTGTGCCGCGAAGCTCCGCGAACAGACGTGAACGTGAATGTAGATTGTTTTCTGTAGGTTCACGCCTGTTCCCGATCGGAGTCGGTATTTTGTCCCGCGGCAAAGGCGACGCGGATGAAATGCGAACATTCGAGCGGTGTTCACGCGTATACTGACAGTAGTTAGTATACGCGTGAACACCGTACCTACTAGTGATGTAACGTATATTCGTATTCGAATTCGCATTCGCGAGATATTCAATTACAAACAATATTCAATTATTCATAAGATTTTCAATTATAAAAAGGTAAATCTATATATATAAAAGAAAGTCGTGTTTGTTACAACACTTATAACTCGAGAACAGCTGGACCGATTGCCATGGTTTTTGATTTGTTGGATTTGTTTCCGTCCCGAATAGCAGAATAACTCTTAAAAACATTGGAAAATTCACGAAAAAATAAAATAAAAGAAAAAACATTTTCCCATACAAATGAAAGTGTCAGTTGAAAAAGGGATTACGATATTTATTGGTTGTCAAATATCAAAACGTCAAATCGATTGGTGTCACTTTTATGTCGCGAAAGTTGTCTGTGATTTGTTATGAAAATTTAAAAATGTCAAATCGATAGGGGTGAAAACGCTTTTCCCATGGGGTTCGAGCGCAAGAATCAAATCAGAGTAAACATCAAAAGAAATGACAATTACAAATCACCAAAATGATAAAACCTATTTCAAAACTAAAAAAAATAAAACAAATTGTTTTTTTTTTTAAAAATTAACAATAAGGAAATCTTTATTTTTATGAAATCTTCAGTTTTTATGGATACGGGTCTTCCCTCAACCGAAGGGGTTTAGAGCGTACTCCAACACGCTGCTCAACTGCGGGTTGGCGGAGGCCAGTGTTTTCGAACCGCCTAAAGGCCACTGACTTAACTTAACGACTGTCATTAAATGATAACAACCGGGACCGACAGCTTAACGTGCCTTCCGAAGCACGGAGGAGCTCAAGATGAGCTAATGATAACAACCGGGACCGACGGCTTAACGTGCCTTCCGAAGCACGGAGGAGCTCAAGATGAGCTAATGATAACAACCGGGACCGACGGCTTAACGTGCCTTCCGAAGCACGGAGGAGCTCAAGATGAGCTAATGATAACAACCGGGACCGACGGCTTAACGTGCCTTCCGAAGCACGGAGGAGCTCAAGATGAGCTAATGATAACAACCGGGACCGATGGCTTAACGTGCCTTCCGAAGCACGGAGGAGCTCAAGATGAGCTAATGATAACAACCAGGACCGACGGCTTAACGTGCCTTCCGAAGCACGGAGGAGCTCAAGATGAGCTAATGATAACAACCGGGACCGACGGCTTAACGTGTCTTTCGAATCACGGAGGAGCTCGAGGTAATATAAACCCATCCGTGTACAGGCTACGGTCGACGTTGCTTAACTTGCGTGTTCAATTAGACTGACACGCGCAATGACGCCATCGAGCTTCTCTATTATTTTCTACTATTCATTGTTTTAATTCCATAAAATCATAAATTTAGTTCAGCTAATATGTACCACGACATTCATTGATTGTTAGGCGGTACGAAGTTCGCCGGGACAGCTAGTTAAATATAGAAATAAGTATCAACTTCTTATATATTTATTTCAAAACCTTATCTTCTGTTAGGTTTTGTTGTTAACTAAACAATAAACATCACTCGTAAATCAAACAGCAATCGGCCTTCTTCGGCTCGACAATGCTCGGAAGTAGATGCAAATAATTACAAATGTGTGCGTGTAACTCGCGCGCCAACTAAGCTGTCAAAATGAAGCCAAATACAAAAGTCAATATTCGTATTCGCATTCGCATTCGCATTCGCGAATATCGACGGCAGATATTCGCATTCGCATTCGCATTCGCGAAATTGACATTCGTTACATCACTAGTACGTACGTGATGACTTATCCAGTACTTTATTCTGTTGTTGTTTTGTGCAACTGTATAGGACATTGTTGTTTTACGCCGTTCATTTCAGTTTTTATCGTTCGTGCTGGGTCCCCAGACGTGAGGTAACGCAACTCGGAGTTAGAAAACAAACTAGATAAAATGGAGACAGGCCTGTCACGGAAGCTTAGTTCTGCAGACCTAAATGAAACTTTTTTGTAACAATACAAACTTAGAGATGTAAGGGACATGCCTGACACATATTTCTATCGCTTTGTTATATTCAGATTCAGAACTGCCCCCCTAGCCAAGTGTAATTCGTCGCATAACGAACGTTAGATCACGTGACATTTGTCAATTCGAATATTTTGGTATGAGCTCCACAGTTCAAAAAATATATTTCGCCTTTTAAAAAAGTGATCGCTACGCTTTTCTACTTCGCAAACTGCCATTTGGCTAGCCCCCCTGAACGTGAATCTCTCTTCGCCAGCGAAATAGAGGCATGGCATACAAGCTCGATTGGGGCCCTTGAAGATTGGTTTATGCAAGTGAGGGAAGTCACCAGAAGTGAAGATCCGGCGTTTGCGGCGAGGATACCAGTACCCAAGCATAACTCCTTGTATTGCAAGTATCTATAATAATAATAATAATAATAATAATTTTATTTAATCTCTCTCACAAACAAATAGGTAGGAACTATTAAATAGGTTCACTTTGATTTTAGGCTGGAGTGTGTGAGAGACTGGTGCCTGAGCTAGGTATAACCCTGTGTTACAGGTCACCAGGTTCTCACCCGTGGACAGATAGTATTAGCAGCCTATTACATTTCATGACAATATTGGTGGAACCACTAGAGTAACAACCTATTCACAATAATTGTTTCACAACAATAATTTTAAGAAAATTAAAAGATAACATTAATATTTAATCAACAAGTCTCGTAGAAGTACAATGCAACAAACTAAAGTAATTTATATGTTTTATAAATGCATTTATATGCCATATATATTAATAATGCATGTAATCTGTAATAATAATAATAATACAAAACATACTATATAAAGTTATATATAACGAAGATATATAAGTAATTATAAAATAAATACCCATAATAGTCATATAGTACAGTTAATAAAGCTATGCAGGCGATACAACGAAAACAAAAGAAGAGAAATACACTGAGAACCCGAGACCACACAACCCAGCAATGGGTATTTATATACCCATAGGCCTATTGCTGGCAAATCAGAAGGGCCTCAGTTTCGTCATAGGTGCGAGCGATGAGCCACGTACTCAAAATCTTTCTACAGGCATATTTGGTCAGTGTGTAAAAGGACAGGATAGAATTAAGTTTGTTATAAAGTATACGGCCGAGGAAATTATAAAATTTACAAGAGAAACTAGTGTTTGGAGAATAATCATGTAAACGACACACCGCGCCTCTACGACGTCTATCAAGAAGCGAGTAATCGTATTCCAGTTCAGAATGCTTCCGCGCAATAATACCGAGAATGAATAGCTGTCGGACAGAGAGTACTTGCCATTTTTGAAATAAATCATATGTAGGATACCGGAAAGGCAAACATAGGGAGACTTTAAGGATTGTGCGTTGGGCTCTTTCTAATTTTAATAGGTAAGTTTTTGCGGAACCACCCCAAGATGACACACAGTAGGACAGCAATGTTTGGCAAAGTGCAAAATATACAGATTTGATAATCTGAAAATCAGCTACGTGTCTGAGTGTTCTAAAGACGTAAATTAATTTACGTAGCCGGATTGTAAGTTGATCAATATGCGCATAGAAATTAAGGCCATCATCTAAAGTAATGCCAAGATATTTAATCGTATCAGACTTTTGCAAGTTTGGGCAGATGCACCCATCCGCAGAAAAAACATTACAAGAATGCGCCTTAAGGCTAAGAAGAGGGCAGTTATTAGAGCGACGGATAGAAAAAGTTAGATATTTAGTCTTCTGTACATTTAGTGTCAGGTGATTACAAGACAGCCACTGATTCACAATATTGAAACCCACCTGTGCATACTGAAACACTTGGTCCCATGAGTCTGCTTTAAAAAGAAGAGCAGTATCGTCGGCATATGCAATAATTTTGCCATTACTGATGTTGAGTAGACACAAGTCATTGAGGTAAATTAAGAACAACGTAGGGCCTAAGATACTCCCCTGCGGGACGCCAAAGATAACAGGTAGTGCACAACTCGTCCACCTATCAATTTTTACTTGTTGCGTACGCCCAGATAGGTAGTCAGAAAAAAGTTTTAGAGGGATGCCACGAACTCCCAGTCGTTCGAGCTTCGAAATTAGCTTAGGGATAGAAACGGTGTCAAACGCCTTTGCCAAGTCTAAAAAGATGGCAAGGCATTTATCATGTTTATCAAGATTATCCACAATAGTAGAAGTCAGTTCATGAACTGCATCATCCGTCGATTTCCCCGCACGAAAACCATACTGAGAAGGAGAAAGGAGGTTGTTAGTCTCAAGATAACCAGTTAGTCTCTTGTTTAATAGCTTCTCGAGTATTTTTGATAACGATGGTAATATCGATATCGGTCTGTAATTATTTACAAGATCTCTGTCCCCTCCTTTGTGAATGGGGATAACCAATGCTCTCTTAAAGACATTTGGAAAAACACCAGTGCTGATAGACAGGTTGCAAATGTGTGTTATGATAGGAACCAGTATAGGTTTATATTGCTTGATCAAATTTGCAGTTATTAAGTCAATACCTGCAGAGCAGTTACTCTTTAGGTTGGTTATAATTTGATCGACTTCACTTTCGTCAGTGGGCAGTAGCATGAAAGAATTTAGAATTGAGCTGGAAGGAAAACAATTATTAGGATGCTCTGAATTGACAAATTTTTCTGCAAGAGATCTACCAATATTAGTAAAGAAGGAATTTACATTATCTACCCTCTCCTGTATTCCCGCAGAGGAGCATGCCAGAAGTTGATTGCAGGCATTAACTTTCTTAGGCATATGGGATATATCTTTAATGGCCTCCCATAGCATCTTCTTATTGGAGCCTGCTTTGTTTATTAGATCCTTCTCATATGACGTTTTAGCTTTTTTTAAAATTTTATTACAAAAATTCCTATACCTTGTGTATATTATATCTATAAGTTACAATAACTGCTTTACATATGCATAAAATTTTAAAGAGTAGATTCGCGCATTTCGTGTAGTAGATAGATACAGTTTGTGCGAATCAACCAATACCCAACCCTTTCGCGTGCATCAGCCAATTTCTTATGCCATAGTCTGTTATCCTTATTCTATTATTATTATAAACTAGCTGCCCAGCGTAAATTCGTCTGCGTTACATAAGAGAACGACATTATCACCCATTTTTACAACATTTTTCATTCATGTTCCGCACTATTGGTCGTAGTGTGATAGCCTATAAGCCTTCCTCGATAAATAGCCTATCCAACACTAAAATATTTTTTTTTTAATTCGAACCAGTACGTCCTGAGATTAGTGCGTTTACAATATTAGTATAGATGTGAAAGTTTGTGAGAATATGTTTATGTGTAGATGGATATTTATTAACACTACTTTGTGTGCTTCCGCCACCAATTACTTCATGCAAATTACTGCCAGCCGGCACCCACCCACGACCGTTAGTAGATGCATGTGACTACCATGACTGCGTTGGTCGTCTTTGCTCCAGCTGCTGCTGTCGTTTCGGCGAATCTCCAACATCTGAAACAGAAGAAACGTGCAACTGCTGTCGCCCCGATTGCCTCTACGCGAGGCATCCTCAGGCAATCTGTATGTGTCTGTATGTGTTAAATGTTTATTTCTCTATCACAGGCTGAACAGATTTAAACGAAATATGGGGTACATATAGAATGTGTTCTTCACACATAGGATACTTTTTATCAAGCTGCTTCGTTCAGTTGTTAGTTCAAACCTAGGTGCTAAGACACAAAACAGCTGCCGGTTTATGATACGTTAATCTTTAATGCTGACGCATTACAGTCGCTTTTTAAGTGAACATATCGTTCCGAGCAGCCATACTTTTCCACTAAGAAGTTTATTCTTTGGCAATATCGCGTATTTAGTGGCCACAAAATGGAACTAAAAAAGACTGTATCCTGGTGCATTCCGCGCTATATGCTTCTCAAACGGCTTTTATATTGTCCATCGCGGAACTATTTTATGACGAAGGTAAAAAAGTACCTTTGCTTCTAGATATTTTTTTATGGTACAGTTACCATAGCCATAATATAGACCCTCGCAAGTGCTACCCCATCTGCCAACGTAGCCACTTCTGCCATCCTGATGACCTCGAGTCTCACTCGTAAGAACACAACAACCCTAAAGGGAATTGTTATTTGATTTTCTGTGTGATGAAGTTACTTTTCCAGACGGCTGCTTAAAATTACGTCCTGCCCTAGCACACTAGCCTCGTTTTCAATCAGCAGGATGCACCACGTGCAGGCGACCATTTGGCCCAAAGATGGTAGTGACCACTTATACGCCAAAAGATATATGAAAAATAACATAAAAACAAAATATTACGGCATGCGTTACATTGGCATATCGAACGGTCAAGAACCGGGAGGAACGTCTGAAATAAAAATCCAAGTTTCTTATTCTGTGGTCCGTTTTCGTGTCGAAATTTTGTTTTTTTTTTTTTTGACGTGATAACGCCTTTTAAAAAACGATGAACGCTGGCTGCACGCACGAAAAAGCATGACTCATTGTCACGTTCAGCCTGAGCCGAGCGTGCAAGCGAGAGCGCGGAGCAAGTGCTATCTATCTCTCTTCCATCGGTCGATGTTTTTTATGACGTTATCACGTAAAATTATCGTCCGTAAACCGACATTACAGACAATCAATTATTATTTTTTTCATTTTTATTTGGTAATTTTTGTTGTGACTACGATTTCGTAGCAATTTGCATTTGCAAATTTCAATACATTATGATTATTGTGTCATTTAAAGTTACTGTTTATTGAGGTCTTACATAGCATTTTTTTTTTATGTGAGAGGGTGGCAAACGAGCATGTGGGTCACCTGGTGGAAAGCAATCACCACCGCCCATGGAGACCAGCGACACCAAGGGGTCGCCGATCCGTTGCCAGCCTTTAAATATCAGCATCAATAGAATTTAATGAAAATAGGTAGATCTATGTCGTCGGTAAGTTGAAAATTGATTTTAAATACTTCAATCTGTTTATTTGTTTATTTTATACAACCAAATTCAACCAATTACAACACGAAGTTGTTAGTAGTATACTCATATTGTTTCCCTGTCTTTGTGTAAGTTTGGCACGCTTGGTTCCCATACAAATCTAATTGCATAACATTTCCATCTAATTTCATTTCTGTAATACACACAATAAACCACTAGCAATTCAATAAGATTACATCTCATTAACGCCGCAGACATTCCCGGAGACGGTCAAAGTTACCACACAAATCGTGTCAGAGTGGTTCGAGGCAGGATATTAAGCCACTTTTTACTGGCTCAATATATTCTCTGTGGATGCAACTTTAGACATTAGTAAAGTGCAGCGAGGAGTCTGTTAGACTGGTAAAAAGTAAATGATGCTATTCTCACTGTTGGCTCTAATAACTCTGAAATGTTTTTTGCGGAAAAAGATACAGCTCTTAATTACATCAAAACCATAAACTTTTTTTCCAAATTGACAACTTGCTTTTAGCCCGAAACTTTTTTAACGATTTTTTTTTCGAATTCGGCTTTGAAAGCGAAAACTATCCTAATGATGAGGGAGGGCGTATGCCGAGTGCACTAAGCCCCCCAAGGATAAGGCCCAGCGAGCCCCTCGCGGCGATTCAGCAGGAACACCTCGACCGTGGGGATTCCAGCGCTGAAAAACAGCACAGGCCTCTTACCATTAATAAATATATTAGGGTAGTTTAAAAGTATAAAGCGATATGGCAAAGTACGTTGTAAACAGGGGTTTCAAAAAGAGCCTAAGATGGCTATTGGTGTGGTGAAACACAACATCATCATCATCAGCTTGTATCTAGCCACTGCTGGATATAAGCCTTCCCCAATGCTTTCCAACAAATACGTTCCTCCGCCTTCCGCATCCAGCCGCTTTCTTAAGGTGATCGGACCATCTAGAACGAGGGCCTCCAAAGCTTCGTCGTCCTACGTTTTATAATAAAAAAAAAATCTATTACAAAAAATAAAATAAAAATTTCTATTTAAAAAAATGAAAAAAATATTTCTATTTCTATTTCTACGCGCGGCCTTCCCTCTAGTACCTTCCTTCCCCATCAACACTTACTCGACAGATATGAATGGTCCATTGCGGCTTCAGCTTGCAAACTCTGAAGGTTATGTCGACAACTTTGGTTTTCCATCGAATTTTTTCGTTCCGGATTCAATCCCTCAGAGAAACCCCGAGCACAGCTCTCTCCATCGCTCAGTTCGCCCAACACATGACAATAGCTATTGGGTGGAGCGAGCGAAACGCTTATAAATAAATAAATATTGTCAGATAAATTACACAGCGCCATCAAGCCCCAAAGTAAGCGAAGCTTGTGTTGTGGGTACTAGACAACTGATAACATACGTAAATACATTTTTTTTTTGTAAATACATACTTATGATACATAGAAAACACCCAGACCAAGACAAACACGCACCCTATACCTAACACTTAATGCGCCCCGTGTGCCAACCTTCCGGTTATATCACGGGTTGCGAGTCTCTCGTCCAGTAAATCAACCAGACGAGAGGACCTTTACCTGCACCGCTTTTGCGCTCAGTAAACCAACCGAGCACGCAAGCGTAGCAGTAGCAGGTCTTACTCCGCTTTCACCTGCATGCAGGCTACTTACGTACTCTTAAGTCGAGTAGCTCGTGGCGACCGACGCTCAGAGAACCCAAGCATCGGGGCCCTACTACCACTCCCCATTCTCCATGATGGGTGCCGGAGCTGTATGGCACGCTCACATCCCGGCGCACAAGTACAAGTACAAGCGCGCCTAGTGTTTCTGTACCCACACTGGGGCGCCGGATAGCCGGCTCCCTGATTTCCTTGACAGGTACCGGAGCTGTATAAGGCGCGCTCACTTCCCGACGTCCTTCAAAGAAGAAACGCCTACCCCGAGCCTACGGTAGGGTGACCGGGGTGACGGAAGCGATCGCCCGTCAACCTCCTTGCTCAGCAGGCAAGTACCCGAGCCGCGACGTCAGCTGGGAAGCCGACGGCCGCTGTAAGGGCCGCTCCAAGCCCCGTTGAGAACCACTGTGGCGGCCCTTCGCCTTAGGCCAGTGATAACCAACTCGCTACGCGCGAGGCCGAGCGCCCGGCCGACAATATGGCCAGGCAGACGAACATGCCCGACCTCTGTAGCTAAACCACATGCACGTGAGTGATTACACGCACATAAAGCCACCTCGAATCCGAACCCATGACTGGCAAATTGGGCTGCCGCCAGTCCCCGAGGTACCCTGATCTAAACAGGGGGACCCGTAGTTCCCCCGGCGAACTCTCCACAGTCGGGTACTCCGTGGAGAGTAACCAAGACAAACAGACATGTTCATGCACACAAATGTTTGTCCTATGTGGGAATCGAACCCACGAGCGTTGGTGTCGAAGCCGCGTCATTGACCGCTACGCCACCGAGCTCGTCATCTTATATACGTCGAAAAGTCATTTTTGGAAATGAATAGGCTCCAGAATCACTGAACTGGTTTTAATGAAACTTGTCACAATTAATACCTCGGCATGCTTGAGGTTTGTGTCGAAAAAAAATTGAGATAGGTCATGTTCTTGAGGAATGATCATCAAATACATTTTCCATTGAAATCAATGGAAAACATACACTCAGCGAATCTACTCGCTCTACTCAACCTCGCTTTCGGCCCCGTGGGCTAGAACCCAGCCTAGATGCCTTAGGTGAAATACAAAAAATCTTACTGACAACTATCGATCATTTTTCGCCATAAAACCTGGTATTTCACCTGTTTCTGTCACTTTATTATTTTCCTTATCGATTGACAACAACAACGATTAAGTGACAGCTGGATTGATTGCATTTTAGGCGCCCAACCTAACCCCTTTCGTTCACGTCACGTCAAACGCGAGACGCGGACTTGCTAACACTTTTTGCCGCGAGTTAATTCAATAGCTTTTGTTTATCGTGAACTAACTTTCAGCCGTGGTTTTGCTCGCATGAGTATTTTGACGTAATAACGTCTTATAAATCGATGAACACCGGTTGTACGCACGAAAAAGCATGACTCATTGTCACGTTCCGCCTGAGTCGAGCGTGCAAGTGAGAGCGCGGCACAAGCGATAAAAAGAAAATCACGATCGGCCTAAGCGTTCAGCTTGTGACGCATCTATCTCTCTTCCACTACATCGGCCGATGTTTTCTTATGACGTAATCACGTAAAATTATCGTCCGTAAATCGACTTTACACACAACGTTTATGTATTCCTTTACAGACTTTTTAAAATTCACTAAACATTTACGTATTATGACACATTTCTTGCTCTTTACGCAGGTGACTAGCGTCTCTATAATCTATATTATAGAGTCTATACTGAAAACATTCCCTACCAGTCAATATTCAGGTGGTACAGACATCCACAAATGTTATTTACAACACATTCATCATCATCAGGTCATTTTAGTCTCCACTGCTGGAGCACGACCCTCCATCCCATCGTCCATTCCAGACAGAAGGAGGATTTGGCCTACACTCCCCACGCTGGCCAGACGGGTTGGGGAGGCCTGATCGATGTTTCATAAAAACGTGGTATTTTTGCCCTTACTCGCCTTGTACGACATCTACGGGAAGAGACGGAGTGATTCTATTCTAGTCTGCCGGAAACCACACGGCCGCCAGTGCAACACATTAATAAATACATATCAAACTTATACATACATAAATAAACATACATTTTTGGGAGTAAGTGGTTTATCTGGGGTTTTAGTGGTTCATCAACATCTTTGAACTAAAGCCAATCTCACCTGCCGGTGCATTCTGCAGACTGACAAACGCGGCCCTGGCGAAAAGAGAGGTAGACACTGCTGCAATGCGTATTTTGTAAGTTGCCCGATTGGAGAAGTACCTCCATCTCACTGAATACCGCTACCAAATAACAATTCTCTTGAGGGTTTTTGTGTTCCTGCGAGTGAGGTTACCAGAAAGGAAGGAGTTACCACGTTGTTAGCGGGAGTGTCGGCGCGCGAGCGATATTTCATGTTGCGAGCATTAATCTGGCTACGGTAACCGCTTCACATCAGGTAAGCCGTATGCTTGTCTCCGCCCGACATTGTATAAAAAAATATACATAGACATTATATAACAGACATTACATACAAATATACAAAATGATGACTCTGTTTAAAAATTTATATTTGAAATTCTTCTAAATAGAAACTAGTGCGTTCTATCTACAAAAACTACATGCTACAAAACATACATATTTTGTTGCAGTGCTTTCGGTTATACTAAAAACGCAACCGGGAAACGCACACGTCATCAATCACAGCTCGTCTGTAATCGTCTTGCCCCGGGAAAATCTCTCTTTTTACCGCAGCGCTTTCTGATCCGACATACATCAACATAAAGGGGAACACCGAATCCCGCTTTAATGTTGGTACCGCGTTTTGTGCCTCCATTGACAGCCCTTTGAACTACTTTTTGATGATTATAGGGGTGAATATATAATGCTATTTATTTATTTAAACTTCGTATACAATATAATAATACACATGCGGACTTAATGCTATACAAGCATTCTCTACCAGGCTTACCAGAGGGGCAATTCTCGTAATTAAAATATAATCAAAATTCAGTTTCGATCCAGTCCCGATCTCACAAATGTCACATTTGGTATTCAAGTAACACAATATGTAATTTCAAAATTAAATTTAAGCGGGTATATCGAAATATGAGTGAAAATTAAACAAACTAAGAATGTTACTTTGGCAACAACAAGAATCGATAATAATTAATTAATGAAATCAAGTATATAATTTTAGTCAATTCACAAATCTCGATCCGGTCAACTTTCAATCTGCGATCGTAGAAAAATTACGATTAATCTTTTTTTTTTTTTTTAATTTAATTTAATTGGCCTTCAGCTCTTCCCTACCAACCTTATACCCGTATCGTACGTACCCGTGGGCCGTTTCAACCCGATCAGGGGTCTTATTTTTAAGTTATTGACAAACTTCTTCAGCTTAGTCTGTATAGTTCCAGGATTACTACCAGCTAAGCTAAACACAAGTACCATAAATCTACGTTGAAGTTTGATTTTTGCTATCAAAATATTCGATGGTAATAAATAACTTAAAGATCTATTTTCGAATTAAAATATTCGATAGTAATCGGATTCCATCGACAATGCGCAGTACTTAATTTTTTTATTATATAATACGAGTATCTGTGTTTGTTACACTTGATTATACAAACAGAGCTGTGTAATGAGCAAAAAAATGTTTTTCTTTCTTTCTTTCTTTAATCGGCTTCAGCTTCGGCGGTAGGAGCACAGTTTGTGCAGTGCTGTGATAAATCTTTTATAATACACATTTCATCGAAACAGTCTGAGCCATTTGCGAGATCATCATGGCATACAAAATTAAAATAAATTTATTTGTACAATTTATTATACAAGAAATTCTCGTATAAATTTGAAAATAACAGTGTTGTATATATTTTTAAAACAACTCTGTACTACGTTAGTACTATTACTTATACTGTGTCTGTACTTAAAATTTCTTATTTTCCGCCGTTATAAAGTAATGTCAACATGCGCTTTAAAACCTTAAACATGGCGGCTGTGGATCCCAGCCAAGAGATCTCCGTCGCAAAACCTCAGTCACGTACTGCAGTTTGACTCATACCATGTAATTTTTAAACACAAACACGTTTTGTGAGAGTTTCGTGCCAAAAAATTTATGACGCGTTTAATACTTTAAGCCGGCAGTTTAACTAAATTAATAGTTTCGCCTGCACTGGGGAGTATGTTTATTATTTATCTATTAGAATGTGAGGAGGGCTCACTGCGATATTAAGTCAACGAGCAAAAGCCAACCTCACTCTAGCGAAAGAGAGGTAGGGTACAGCGTGTTTTTAAGCGGTACCTCTGTCCACCTCACAGAATACCGGAGCCAAATAACAAGTAAGGTCACGGATAAACCAAGGTATGATAACAACCATTCCAACCCAATAGGCGAGAAAATACGATGTTCTATTATGACAAGCAGAATATCGTGATCTACCATATTGGATTAGAACAGTCAATAAGTATGAGAATGATATCCAACCTATCCTCCATGCCCAAACTGATATCATCAATAACTTTAATAAGTCATCATCATCAGCCTGTATCTACCAACTGCTGGACGTAGGCTTTTCCCAATGCTTCTACCATATGCGATCCTCCGCTCTCCGCATCGAACCAGCCACCTTTTTGAGATCGTCGGTACAGAGAGCGGCGCCCTACGCTTCGTCGCCCCATACGTAGCCTACACTCTAGGACTTTCCTTCCCCATCTGCCATCGCTGATGAGTATATTATGGCAAGCAGAATATCGTGATCTACCATACGTGATTAGAACAGATGACTTATTATAGTTACGTCAGATGTGGCTAGCCAGTCTGCCACTTCAAATCGCTGATTCTGAGAGCTATGTCGACCACTTTGGTTCTCCGTCGAATTTCTTCGTTCCAGATTCGATCCCTTAGAGAAACTCCAAGCATTGCTCTCTCTATCGCTCGCTGTGCGACTTTTAGTCTGTGAACCAGCCCAACGGTCAGCGTCCAAGTCTCTGCACCGTAGGTAACTTTAATAAGTGCGGTAGTCTTACTGTGGCCAGGACGGAAGCCGGATTGATATGGAGAAAGTAGGCAGTTCGAGTAAATATATACAGAGACTAGTCTGTGTGCAGCGTTTTTTGAATTTTTGGAAAGAAATGGTAAAATTGAAATTGGCCTGTAATTATTCAATTGCAATGGCGTGGATTTTTTTGGGAGTGAAATAACAAAAGCTTTGAGCCATAGAAAAGGAAAATCAATCATTCACATAATCTACCAAAAAGGAGAAATTGACGATATGAGCAATGACTGGAAGAACTTGTCACGTTCATTGACATTGTCACGGTCATCACAACACAGATAATCATGTCTCTACTCACATCATCACAACGAACTGCTTTAGATTTAATTGAAAACATTATTTTACGGACCTCATCCATTGAAACTGGAGAAAAAGGAGCTAGAATTTGAATTAGCTATGGAAGAAATTTTTCAAATTGTTGTAGATTTAATAGAAGAGCCAAGGGAAGGAGTTGTAGCGAAATGATTACTAAAATTATTACGAGAAAAGGAAGTGATATGCAACCTCATACCTTTTCTAAAACCAAATGAATGACGAAAGTTCCACCACCTAGGATACCAAATTCCACCACTTCTATCACCTCGTTCCACGACCGAGGACTAGTTAACTATATTTTCATGGAAGTATTGCCTTTTAGCTGTTATTATCATTTCATTGCATCGATTCCGTGCTATTTTGTATACACTCCAGTTTGCATCAGGCCTGTCATGCTTGAAAGATCGAAAAGCACGATCGCGCCTAGTCATTGCCATACGGACTGCCTTAATGATCCAAGGTGAAAGCGGCCGCTTTACCCTAACAGCTTTCAGAGGGACGTGAACATCGAACAATTTTAAAATACAAAGAGTGAACTTGGTGACTTTGTCTTTTTTCTTATAACATCAAAAAATTCAGAGAAGTCTGTCATAATTGTATAATGTTATGTCATACCTATACATTAATCTATCTCTTTCTTGCTTAGACAGTATGCATATTAATGTAATAATAATAATAAATTTATAATATAATGTAATAATAATAATAATAAATTTATTTATTCTCATCTCACACAGTCTTCGTATTACAAAGTAAGATATAGCCATTTAACTGTTTAACATTGTGTGAGAAGCTGGTGCCTGATGTAGGCTTTAAGAAGCCTGTATTATAGGTCACCAGGTTCTCACCTCTCAGTGCACAAAAAATCAACAACATAAATCCCTTATATATTACAAGATGTACTGGTGTTTGCGCTAATACAATAAAGTGACATATATACAACTGTTGTATGTATGAAGTGTTTATGTGTGTGTGTGTGTGTGTTTGTGTGTGTGAGTGTGTGTGTGTGTTGTGTTGTGTATTGTATGTGTTTTATATTTCAGTTAATAAAACTACAGATTGATGTAATCAAATTCATATTAGTAGAATTTTGTCTCTTTCGGGTTTGCCTGTCTTTAACATTAATCACAGTATAAGTAATAGTTGCCGTAGCAAAAAAAAATACTAGGTCTGTTCCTAAAACTATTTAAAGCTACTGAACCGACTATTTGATCCCGTAAACATATGAATTGTACGTATAAGCCATATCTATTATGGGGTGTAAGTGGTTCATCAACATCTTTGAACCAAAGTCAACTTCACCTGCACGCGGTGCATCCTGCTGACTGACAAACGAAGCTCTGGCGAAAAAAGAGGTAGGAAGCGTAATTGTAAGCTACTCGGCTGGAGAATGTAACTCCACCTCACAGAATACCGCAGCCAAATAATAATTCCCCTGAGGGTTGTTATGTTCCTGCGAGTGAGTGAGGTCACCCAAAGAGGAAGGAGATGCTGTGTTGGCAGCGGGGGTGGCGGCGCGCGAGCGATATTTCATGTTGCGCGCGTTAATATGGCTACGGTAACCGCTTCACATCAGGCGGCCCTTTTGCTTGCCTACCGCCCGTGGTTGTATAAAAAAAAAGAATAAAATATATCTGCTAAGTCCAAAATCGATTCAGCGATTTGCAAACATTAAATCGATATCTATTAATTTTCACCATAATTCGAATATCTCCAAAACTTCTAAACCGATCTCGTTGCTCAACGAACTAAAAAATTGTAATTACGGTTCCTACATGTCAAACGAATTTTTTCAACAAAAAAATATATCCCGACTCTATTTGAAAAACTCGACTCGCTCGCCCGGCCATCAAACAAAATCCACAAACAAATAGCTTTATTTCTCGTCTTTTTTACCGTAAGGTATGTAACTATAATTTAAGACGCCAAAATTATTAAAATCTAGTCTAATGAAACAGTATAAGTAATAGCATTATGTGCAGTATGGTTACTCCCTGCCGCTCTCACGTATCGATCTCACCTCCCCTCTGGGACAAATCTGGAATAGTTTGTATGGCGCTGCACGCACACACGATTATTCACGATCTGCACAGACGCTATAGTTTATGTAGTAGTTAACGTCGCGTCGCGTTTGCATGGAGTGGCCGGGGTGAGCTAATGATAAGCTAATGCATAATTTTTGTAATGAACTAGATTGAAGTATATGACTATGAATGTGCCTATCGACACTTTTCTTGCTGTATCTATTAAGGGGAAGCACTTTCTTCATGTATTTTTATTTGCATTTTAATTGCACTATCATATTGTTTTACAAACAAATAGTTAAAAGTCTATAACTACACGTTATTTAAAAACTTTAATCCATCCAACGAAATTATTTTAATTCTATGTTTTCAACATCTTGAAACATAGTTACCTATATTGATGGTTAAAACAACAACCTACCTATATATTGATTTCCTAACCATCAACATCTACGAATTGCCTGAGGATGTCTCGCGTAGATGCGATCCACATCCAGAGACGTCCACGGCAGTTGGGGCGGCAGCAGTAGCAGGTTTCTTCTGTTTCAGATGTTGGAGAGTCACAGAGACGACCGCAACACCTGAGCATAGACGACCAAAGCAGCCACGGCAGTCGCAGGCATCTTTTAAAGGTAGTGGGTGGGCGCCGGTCGACAGCAGATACCAGAAATAGTGGAAGCACGCAAAATAGTGTAGATCAAATTGCCTGTAAATTTGACTTTCGAAAAATAACACCTGAATCAATTAACTATCTAAACACGGGAAGTATTAACTAATATTATAAATGTGATTTTTTTTTATACTACGTTGGGTGGCAGACAAGCATACGGCCCGCCTGATTTGAAGCGGTTGCCGTAGCCATATTAACGCAACATAAAATATCGCTCGCGCGCCGCCACCCCCGCTGTCAACTCAGCATCTCCTTCCTTTCTGGTGACCTCACTCACTCGCAGGAACACAACAATCCTCAAGGGAATTGTTATTTGGCTGCAGTATTTTGTGAGGTGGAGGTACATTACCCATTCGGGTAGCTTACAATTAGGCTCCCTACCTCTCTTTTCGCCAGAGCTTCGTTTGTCAGTCAGCAGGGTGCACTGCGTGCAGGTGAAGTTGGCTTAAGTTCAAAGATGTTGATGAACCACTTACACCCCAAATGTGAATGTGAGTTTGTTACACTTTCACGCCGAAACTACTCAACCTATCATCCGGTATTAGGAAGGACATATGATACTTTTTAATAAATAATTTTAACAAAAAAAAACTGACTCCAAACATTACTCTACATTTATGTATGTAGATACAGACTGATGATGATGATGAAAAAGGATACTCTTTCAAATAACAAAAAGTTTTTTTTTTTCAAATCGGTTTATAAATGACGAAGTAATGAAATAACAAACCTAACAGTGAGTGATACAGGCTGATGATAATGATAAAAAAAAAATATGGGACCAATTTAAAAGTATACTCTTTAAAATATATTTTTTTTTTCAATTCGGTTTATAAATCACGGAGTAATTAAGTAACAAACATAAAGAAAAAAAAATACAGCCGAATTGAGAACCTCCTCCTTTTTTGGAGTCGGTTAAAATAGTAACGAGGGCGAAGCTACATAATAGGTATATCAAATGTTCAATACCAACATACTTATTAAAGTTTACTTTAAAGTTACATCCGTTCATACTTCCATATCCATACTAGTTTACAATACATAAACGAAGTGTGTCTGTAATTAGTTCCCTTTGCTCGACAAAACAGTTAAACCGATTTGAATGAAATTTGGCATGGACATAGATTATATCTTGAGGAAGAACGTTGGTTATCTTTCGGTGTATAAATAAATAAATATTTCTGGACAATTTACACAGCGCCATCTCTTCCCAAATTAAGCGTTATGTTGTGTTATGGGTACTACTAGACGACTGATAAATGTACTTTAATATATATATTTTTTGTAAATATATACTTATAATACATAGAAAACACCCAGACCAAGACAAACAAACATGTTCATGCACACAAATGTTTGACTTGTGCGGGAATCGAGCCCACGACCTCAGAGTCAAAGTGGCCATTGCTAACCATTCGACCCCCGAGCTCGTCATTATATCCGATAATCAAGCGGAGCGATATTCAAGTGAAAGCTAGTAAGTTATAATTTTCCAAGTTGGTATAAATTCGAGAGGTTCCACTCAAAACCCAAAACAAAACCCATCAGCAACAAACCACCGCTTAAGTCATTGACTTGTTTGAGGTGTAGA
Organism: Hypsopygia costalis; assembly: GCA_937001555.2. Taxonomy (NCBI): domain Eukaryota; kingdom Metazoa; phylum Arthropoda; class Insecta; order Lepidoptera; family Pyralidae; genus Hypsopygia; species Hypsopygia costalis. Next base: position 6,746,882 of record OW443339.2, read on the forward strand.
GGCTTCGAGAAATTCCAGTAACAAAAATATGGCACGGTGAAGGCGTATAATTAAATTAATTCGTGTTTTCGTTTGTACCTAATGAACTTTATTTATACTACGCCTTTCTGCTGCTATTTATTATGGAAATCCTTCGACTGGCCTCGTACCACGATATTTTGTCGCAATCTGCGACCAATAGTAAATTGTATTTATTTAGGAAAAGAAAAGAAAATAAAATAACAAGAATATTATCTGTACAAGAATTAAATTGAAGTATCAGTTTGTTTGTACGGGGTAATCTTCAGAATAGCCTGGATTTTAATATTATTTATACTATAAGCTTAAGAAGGTTTTAATGATACATGGGATACTTTTAGCCTGGAATTACCCTAAGTATTGATATTAACTGTGCTTCGAAGGGCGTTAAACCGTCGATCCCGGCTGGTATCGTTAGTCCAAGTCAGTGCCTTTAGACGGCTTGAAAACACTGACCTCCGCCAACCCGCAGTTGAGCAACATGTTGGAATACACTCTAAATGCCTTCGATTGAGGGGAGACACGTAACTCAGCAGTGGGATGAATAACGGTTCATGGCAATTGATATTAAGACGGCGCCTTGACTATTTTGAAGGCAGGAATCTGGATTTTTCCCAGCAATTACAAAATATACTAACTACATTCGTTCGTACATGATTAACCTCTGTGGTTAACCAAACATTTTTCTACTCGATACTTCATGTTGACAGCTTCATTTTTAGGATTGGGTACGGAACCCAAAGGTTAAAAAGGAACCCTATTACTAAGGTCCCGCTGTTCGTCCGTCCGTCTGTCACCAGGCTGTATCTCATGAACCGATCACGGTTGTGAAAATTTCAACTGTCTAACTATCAAGTTAGACAGTTGAAATTTTCACAGGATGATGTGTTTCTGTTGCCGCTATAACAGCAAATACTAAAAAAAACAGAATAAAATATTTAAGGGATTCAAGGGAGGAAGACCCATACAACAAACGTGATTTTTTTGCTCGCAATTGATACATAAACAAGACGCTTGAAATACTCACATAATATTTAGTTATATATTTGCTTTAAAAAATAAAAATAAAACAAATATTTATGGGGGGCTCCCATACAACAAAAGTGATTTCTTTGCCGTTTGTATAGATAATGGTACGGAACCCTTCGTGCGCGAGTCCGACTCACACTTGGCCGGTTTTTACAGTTGCCGTTACACTTATTTTATCGTAACACGTCACACATATTTTATTTACTTATTTGTTAACTTTTACGTGATTTTAACCCGGCACTGCGAATTGACAAGAACAAGACTATAAAAAATATGTAAGAAAGAAAGAGACAATATTTCGCTAACGCATCACTATAACAATATAAAATAAATGTAATATAATACTAGACATAACAAAATTTCCTCTAAATAATAAATTGTGTTTCTTATTACTAGGTGTAAAGGGTGAATTCTTTTGCGGGAAGCGGCGGAACAGCAAACCAAATAAACGAAAAGAAATACTGCTACGATTTTCTAGATGTTTTCAAGATTCTATGTCCATTGTGTTATTCATGGTCCCATTTTTGACGATTAGAAAGTCTTGGTGGGAATTGTGATATAGGTAACTCGTTTTAGGATTTTTTGTGCTTTAATAAGGTCTTAATAATTAGGTACTAGGTCTATGGCTTTACCTGCGTGGTATGTTACCCATAGAGACAAATTCGTTAAGCTTGAGTGAGTCACAGTATATATATATATATATATATATATATTTTATTCGACTAAGGTGACAAACTAGCATTCGAGCTGCCTAATAAGCTGTCAGCCTAACGCTCGCAACACCAGAAGCATCACTCACGCGTTGCCGACACTGTCAATACCCCTTCTCGACCTTCTTGAAGAACCCTATCCTGTAGTCTCCTGGGAAAACCTCTGCAGGTAATAATTCAGCTCACTGAAATCGCACAGTTCGTGACCATCTATGCTCCAATATGTGAGGATGAATTCCCTACCGATGGCGAGCAGTGCAACTGAGGCATTTAAGAAGGAGGAAATGGTACGGGGGCCTACCACACATTCCCACCACTGTATCCTGTGTAGCCAGGATTAACAACGGCTACCACCAAAACGGCAATGAACAATGAAGTCCATTAGTAAGAGTGGGAAGGTTTTGGAATTGGAATTGACTCAGCAATGTAAAAGACAGTTATCATCGTGAATGAGCTATATATGTAAATATTGGACGTCTTCCTTCGTGGGGAGAACGACGTTCATTTAGATACATGGTGAGTGGGGTACTATACGATCTACCTACAATATCTTGTCTTTTCAATATTACATTATACATTAGCGTTTGTATCATTTATGTCAACTTCCGCCAATCCGCAGTTGAGCAGCGTGGAGTATGCTCTAAACCCCCTTTCGATTGAGCGGAGACCTCTATACATGCGAAGCCCGGGGTAGATTACTAGCAAATAAATAAATTTCAAAAATGTTTTTTTATCTGAAGACCGATTGATTTATGTATTCAAACTGATTGCCACAAATAGAAAAAGAAGAAGAAAAATATATAATAATTAAAAAAAAATATTAAACGTCATTAAGTATTAAGCCGATTACGTGCCTGCAAAAGCCCAATTACAAGAAACAGAATTATATTTTATTTTGATACTCTGTGAAAAATATATAAAAGAACCTCTCATTTTCTAAATTACAATCTCCTTGGCTTATTCCCTCTTTTGTATTACTTGGTACGCGGACCGAACCTAATTATGGCAGCTCATTTTGGCGTGCAGTGTGACAGTTCGTTAGCTGGCCAAATCTTGGCGCGAAACGGAATTGTTAGCGATATAACAACTTTGTCTTCCCGAATACTGTACCTACATTAGATTTTCAATTAAATTAATTCGAAAATTTTAGGTTTTTGTACGTTCTTCTTTATCCACTAGCTATATCTCTAAAGTACTGGCATTCGGGTCGTAGAACTATTATTAAAAAAAAAAAGAAATATATTTTGGACCGGGAGAGGTGATTATAATAATATCTTTTTTTGTTCAGTAGAATATACACTTTGATTAGGTACCGGAAATAAAATTAATTATTAACCTTCTTTGCATACATTCTAAAGACTAATTCATCATCAATCATTTCACTTTTGTTCTTTAAAATTAAATTTATTACAATTGTTAATGTAAACAAGAAACCGAAGCAGAGGTGGACACAATAAAATATTTCTTTCGTCGAAACCGAACTTCGAACAATAACAAGGGCCACATTTTCCGGGATTGTATCGAAACACTTGGAATTATTGTGTTGTATTGTGCTCTCATGTTAGAAACGATTCGGGCACAATAGACAGGCCCGACGTGATTCCCTGAATTGATTGGTACCAGAACCACTAGGGCTGGCAACTTGTTTACATTGTGCAATATAACAACATACGTACAGTCGACTGCAATGTTAGTTTTTTCTATCGTCACTTCGTTATAATAAGTGATGGCTTTTGCAGTACATTACGCTTGTACTGAAGCACAGACAGTCAGCTATACATTTCTTTAAAATGGGGCGAGGGTCTGCAAATATTTCCACCACTGTGTCTCTTGTTTAACCAGGATTGACAGCGGTAAACAAATTGAGCAATGATCAATGTAGTCCACTGCAGTCCCTGAGGTAAATGATTAAAATAAACGAATTTTGAACTAAAGGAATTAGTAGGAGTAGGAAGTTTTTGGAATCTTGGCATTTTGAGAAATTTGACTTGAATTTGCCTTATGGAACAGGTCTACCACTACCACACATGCCCATCACTGGGTCTCCTGTGCAGGCACGATCATCATCAGTCTCTATCACTATTAAAAAGGCAATGAATAGTGAGGTTCATTATAAAACTTGTCATCATAATAGTTTAGAATCAAAATGATGTCAGTGATGTTCTAAAAAGAATTTCTCCCATGTCTTTTGAAATTGAAAAATGAACACCACAACTTGATACTGTCGAAGTTTACTCAGGAAAGATAGATTAGCATTCTTCTAAATTTTTTTAACAGAATATGCACTGCCTCTCACTGATTTAATTTCTTGACTGAAGCCGACTCTTTGGTTGATGTACGCCTAATATATGTACTTGGAATTACCTAATAAATTAATTTAATCGTAGGTAACAAGAGTTTAACTTTGTGCTTCGGAGTAGGGTTGTAACGGAACTTCGCTTCCGCCTCCGTTACTGCGGAAGTTCCGCAAGAAATGGTATCTTCGCCTTCGCCTCCGCCTCCGTACAATTTTTGCGGAGTTGTAACGGAGGTTTATTTATGTAATCATCGAGCAATAACACGCGGTAAAAACTATTAGAAGACGTCACTTCAGATTTTGTGTTAGTTTTGATTGACTAGAACAGTGATTCCGAACCATTTTTTGTTGGCGGACCACTTTTTACAGAAGAACAGAAAAAAATTAATCCATTATTCTATAACTTAAGATTTGAGTATTTTGTATAATAGTGCTCAATCTCTTTAATTACAAGTTTGTATTATGGACCATAATTTACCTCTCACGGACCACCACCGGCGCGGCGGTCCGCGGGCCGCGGACCGCCGGTTGAGAACTTCTAGACTATAAGGTAATGTTTATTTATATGTTTACATAAGTGATTTGAAATGAAAACTTTGTACTTAGTTTTAATGCACCATAAATTTCTTTTTTTTCTACTTTCACTTTCATCTTCGCCTGCGCCTCCGTTAACCTCCGCGTCCGCGGAGGTGATACAGGTCGCCTCCGCATCCGCCTCCGCCTCCGCTAAATAGGCCTCCGTTACAACCCTACTTCGGAGAGCACGTTAAGCCGTCAGTCCCAGCTGTTGTCGTTAGATGACAGTCATCAAGACAAGACAGTGGCCCTAGGGCGGCTTGAAAACATTGGCCTCCGCCAACCCGCAGTTAAGCAGCGTGCTGAAGTGTTGTTCTAAACCCCTTCGATTGAGGGGAGAGCTGTATCACAACAATGGGATGATTATGGGTTGATGTCAGAATTTCTTGACTGAACCTGACTCTTTGTTAGATGTATGCTCAGTCTATGTACTTGGTAATAACCTAAGAAATTAATGTAGTCGTAGAGAACAAGAATTATTTCCTTTATAATATTATGTGTAGCATGAAAAATAACTACCTATTACCTCCAGACTTTATTATCTACATAAATTGAATGTAATAAATTACAGATCGTAATCCATACCTACTAATATTATAAATGTGAAAGTGTGTTTGTTTGATTGTCCTTCTTTCACGTCGAAAGTAACAAACGGATGCACATGTTTTTTTTTTTTGGAGATAGTTTAAAGCCTAGAGAGTGACATAGGCTTTTTTATCCCGGAAAAACATCTTAATCCCATGGAAAAAATAAACTTTGTAATCATTTGTCCTTCTTTTACGTCGAAAGGAACCTAAGTACCGACATGATTTTTTTAACGGAGATAGTTTACGGTCTGGAGCATGGACATAAGCTACTTTTTATCCCGGAAAATGTTCTTAATCCCATGGGAATATTTTTTTTTTCATTTGTAATCATTTGTCCTTCTATCATGTCGAAAGGAACCTGAGTACCGACATGATTTTTAACAGGGGATAGTTTCAGGTCTGGAAAGTCACAATGGCTACTTTTTATCCAGGAAAAACATTTTATTCCCACGGGAAAAAATAAAGTTTATAATCATTTGTCCTTCTTTCACGTCGAATGGAACCTAATTGCTAATATGATATTTTTTATAACCACCAAGCAAACAAATGTTTTTAGAGCCAAAGCCAGGGTCAGCTGCACGTGTTGCACCCTGCCGTGTAGCGAAATAGGCAAAAGAGTGGTAGGGTACAGCGTATTTGTAAACTAGCCGACTGGGAATGTACCTCCACCTGACCGAATACGGCAGCAAGCAAGATCAAAATATATACAAATCAATGGCAGCTCCCCTGGACTACGCGGTCCTGAAGCCGCGGAAGAAGCTGCTGAAGCCGCGGGTAACAGCTAGTGGTAAAAAACCAGTAACATAAGTGTAATAAAGTAAATTAAATGAGATTTATTGGAATAAATCATTTTTATAACAGTAAAATTCACTTGTGACAACCCTCAGATATTTCTGATGAATTAAGGCAAATAATACAGTCATCTCTATGACAATACTGCGAGGCCTGTACGTATAGGTATGCGAATTATAGGGCCTCATATTTTTGTATAGCTAGGAGGAATATTAAGGATATCGATAAAGTCACTTTTCTTTATTATTTCGGTGAATAACTACCGCGAGTTCTGGCGAACAAATGTTTTGCTGATGTTATTTTCTTACATTTTTTTGTATTTATTTTGTAGAAGTTTCTAATCGGGACTTTGCTTTAAATTCAAATTTAATAGCATTTGAAGAGCATTTTATTTCTTAGGCTTTTTTATACTACGGGGTGTAAGTAGTTCATTTACATCTTTGATCAAGAAGACTCCGAAGACTTTTATCCATCAGTGGGCAGATACAGGCTGATGATGATATTAGCCTCCAATACAATGCTGGGATAATTATAATATCACTAGCTTTTGCCCACAGCTTCGCTCGCGTGAAATTCGGGCATTTTACATAATCCAAGCCAAGTCTAACACGCAACGCAGCCACCTTCGTGTAGCACCTTTAATTGTACTAAATACGAATGAAGAACTTTCCCGATAACTTATTACTCTCGTTCCGCTCCCGCCGCGCCGCCCGCGTTCGCATAACCACTGATTGACGCCAAATACAAATTTAAAAACCTATTAGGATAGCACAAGTCTTATACCATCAGCTTAAAAAGGATAAATCATACTTAAAAAAAAATACACTGACTTCGAAAAAGTCAGGAAGTAGGTAGTAGTTATTTTTAACATTTTCGTGTCAGGATATTGCAGTTGGTATATTTATTTTAAGTTTATTTCATTTTTAGTGAATATTTTATTTATTTATTTATTATAGTAATGGGCAAGTAGTAGTAGTAACATGGTGCCTTCTAGACGAAAATACATGAATAACTTAATTAAGAAAAATCTAGACTATTGCCTAACTCCTAACCGTTCCTCATCAGCTCAGCAGTGTCACATGATGACTTCCCAATGGAAATTATGTTACTTAATAACATCAGAAAACTCATCAATTACTGTATCCATGTCCATGCCTATAAATTTCATCATTTCATCATCAGATCCTGATTTGATTAATATGGGACCACCTGAAGAGTGTACCCTCTCAAACAAATAAGAATTATTAAAATTGCTGTATAATTGACGGAGAAATCATTGAAACTATATTAAAATAATGCATGCAGTCGAACATAGAACCGCTCTACAGGTACAATAAATAACAATAACATGTAATTTCTGGGACAAAATCTAACTTATATTCTTTCCCAGGACTCAAGGTATCTCTGAACCAAATTTCATCTAAATCGGTCCAGGGATTTTAGCGTGAAGAGGTAACAGACAGACACTCTGTCGCATTTATAATATTAGTATGGATATAGACATTTCGACCCTATCGCACCCTAATAGGGGATGATGGTCACGTTATGTTGAATTTTAAAATCATTGTTCTTTTCGTAATCAGCGACCCGATAAACCATAAAAACAATACCCATGAAGATTTTCAGACTTTTCGACCCCATTTTACTATTTTAAGTCCTGAATCATGTGTTTACTCATTTATCTATAGAATTACTCGTGTAAAGTTTAGGATAAAATAGTCCAACTAATCTCGTTCCGCCATACAAACTAAAAATTTGAAAAATCCTTTGAAATAATTGCATGTCTACTTTTTTATATTTTAATCAACATCCATATTGCTATTATGACATTTCAACCCCATCAACCCCAGAGGGGTCTATGTCACTCTGATTATGTAGGATTATAAAATAGTTGTTGTTTTCGTAATCAGCGATCCGATAAACCATAAAAACAATACCCATGACTTAGACTTAGGGGATGAATTTTGAAAAATCCTTTCTTATAGCACGCCTAGACATCATAAGGAGCCTACTTGCCACATTTGGAATCTCTAGACCCAGCGGTTTGGGCTGTGCGTTGATATATATGTCAGTCAGTCAGTCTGACTTATATATCTTTAGATTATATATTTTAGATTTTAGTTTAGTTTTATATTTTCTACTCATATAATTATGTTGTGTTATTAGCTGTAAGTCTTCCTTAAAGATTATATAAATAAATAAATAAAAATAAATAAATAAATAAATATAGATTTATATGGAAGGCACGCCGGTCATCCGCCGATCCTCTACACTGACGCCAGACGCCATTGCTCACGCACTAGTGTCCCCGCTGTTAAATCAAGTATACACATTTCAATGAGTTTCGTTTCAATAATTAAATATAGTTTAAAAAAAACTCAAAAAACACGCTTTTAAAGCACATCAAACTAAAAATTGTTTGATGTGCTATGAAAGCGCCCAAGAGGTCGCCGATCCATTACCAGCCTATAATACTCCTTCCTTGCTTTCTTTCTGGTGACCTCACTCAATCGCAGGAACACAACAACCCTCAAGGGAATTGTTATTTAGGTGCGAAATTCTGTGAAGTGGAGGTACTTCCCCAGTCGAGCACCTTAAAAAATACGCTATTCCCTACCTCTTTTTTTGCCAGAGCCTCGTTTGTCAGGCAAGCGAGGTTGTATTGTTCCCGATAGGTTTGCTATAACCTTGAAACCTGATCGTGTTTAAAGTCCATTTGGTGGCCTTTCTCACAAGTGCAAACACGACTATGATACATGGAATGCCAGTGCCTATCTTCCGGCTTCATCATCAGACCTTGAAACCGAATCGTGGTCAAAGTTCAATATAAGACTTTTCTAAGAAATCCAAAAACAGCTATGATACGATGTTCCATCATGAAGTTCCAGTTCATATCTTCCGGCTCCATCAGCAGATCAGTTCGACAGTACCATATTATTGTATTGTCATCAGAACTACATACAGCTGCCAACTTTCATTACGCTACGATCCTTGGAAGATGGTTAAATTAGTTCCCTTAGATTCCATTACATAGTTAGTTACATACAGGTCGACCTAATAAAAGTGTGTTAAAAATAGATCACATACACAGAGATAAAACCATTACCACTTGAATCATTCATTGTCACTTGAATAAAGAAATTATATTATTATATTATTATTATTACTTATATCTCTATGATGACCATGGAATTAATAAGTATTGTGACAACATGTATTATTTTAAACTTATGTATCGTACTATTATAAATAAATATTCCTGGACAAATTACACAGTCCCAAAATAAGCAAAGGTTGTACTATGCGTACTAGATAACTGATAATATACTTAAATACATTTTTTTTTTTAAATACCTGCGTATCACAGACCAATACAAATAGACATGTTCATGTACACCAACATTTATCTTGTGCGGGGATCGAACCTCGGAGTTCGAACCCGCAACCTCGGAGTCAAAGTGGCCATTGGTAACCATTTGACCACCGAGCTCGTCATCATCATGTGGTACGTGAGTAAACATTATAAATTCGTGAGATTCCTCATCCTGGATTCTTCTTTCTACTACTACAGTACAAAAGAAATTAGGCATAGTAATGTAACAGAGGAGTTCGAGATAAATAAACCCTTCGCTATATAGGTTTCAGTAGCAGACGTTACTTAACGAACGATTAATTTGACACTAGCAACGATGCCATCAAGCAACTCTTTTTCTATTCATCATCATCATCATCATAAGGTCATTTTAGTCTCCACTACAGGAGCACGACCCTCTCTCGTCCGTCTCAGACAGAAGGAGGATTTGGCCTACACTTCCCACGCTGGCCAGACGGGTTGGGAAGGCCTGATCGATGTTTTATAATGTATTTCCCTAGAGATGGCCGTGTGGTTTCCGGCAGACTAGAATAGAATCACACCATCTCTTCCCGTGGATATCGTACAAGGCGACTAAGGGCAATACATTATAAAACATCGGTCAGGCCTCCCCAACCCGTCTGGCCAGCATGGGGAAATCCAAAATCAAAATCCTCCTGTCTGTGACGGACGAGAGAGGGTCGTGCTCCTGTAGTGGACACTAAAAATGACCTGATGATGATGATGATGATGGAGTGATTCTATTCTAGTCTGCCGGAAACCACACGGCCATCTCTTTTGTCTATAGTAAAATAAATTTCCCCAGGCATAGCCTTGGTTTGCACTTTATAATTTTTATATTCACCTAAAAACGTTTCAGGGAAATGGAGAGACTCTCATAATTACAGCTAGACTTCAAAGCTTACGTAAGAAAATTAATCCACGATGCTTTTTTTCATTTTCAGTTACCGAAATGTCTTTGTCGAATGTCTCTTTTTCCTTTCATGAATTTGCTGAACATTCATTTTTGTAATAACCTACCCCACACCATGGGGTAGGTGCAGAAAAAAAATTCATCCCCATTTTACGTGTAGGGGAGGTAGTCGTCATGTCATGCGTCTCTGAGCTAGGCCGCGGACTGACGGACGGACGGACGGACATGGCGAAACTATAAGCGTTGCTTGTTTACTACGGAACCCTAAAAATGAACTTATTTGTGCTTGGTCTTTGTGTCTAACTCGAAATAAATAGGTATGTCTTCATAAAAATCATTTTAGATAATTATTTTCAGTAATTTATTGATGTCTTTACAGCGCCATCTTTTGCCAAGCAAACGGATACTTCATCCTGCTACTTATTAACACTACTTGATAATAGATGGGTCGCAGAAAATCTCAGATTCCTAGTCAAGACCCAACGGGTCTCAAAGAAATATTGTCCGAGTATCTGAATATTTTATTTTTTTGAAAATGAAACGTTAGTTTTATCGAAACTTGGTAGACAATCAGCAAACTTGCCTACCTACAGTATGTAAGTATTATTACTTGTTCTGTGTATACATACAATTCACTGGCTATAGTAAACTGATAAGTGGTTTTTTGATATACTAAAATGGTTTTAGTACTAATATAAACAAAATAAACGTAGTTGTTATTTTGACGTGACAACGTCTTATAAATTGGTTAGCCGGATGACACTTCAAGAAACTGGCTCACGTTATGCGCTTACAATGAGAGCGAGTGAAAGGCACGCGTCCCTTCTAAGAGCGAGAGAGACAGACATAAAAAGTGAAAGGCATGCGTCCCTTCCACTCGAAAACATTTTACCACTCAAAGTCGTTGTCACGTAAAACTTTCGCCCGTATACCGACTTTACAGGCAACCAATTTTTTTAATTCAAGCTTTTATTAGTTGTTCGTAAAAGAACAAAAAAGTTTACTTATTGTGTTTTGCTCACTAAGTCCTTCTTTAGGTTTATTATCAAAGGGATTTAAAGTGGAAATTATAAAACGCTATTTTGTGGCGGCCACCATATTGGATTAAAAATTCCAGCATTTAGGTAATCGTTCATTGTCACGAAAAATAAAAAAAGGATGCCATATTTAACCTCAATCTGATACCGGGAATTGGGTCAAATTTAACTTTCAAGTTTTGATACAGACAGCGGAGTGAAATTAAATAAAAACTAGTAAAAATAATCAGTTAGAGGGAGGTCAGCACGATGAACGACTAGTAGTAGAATAAGATTTGATAAATTAATGAAGTGTGGGAACAAAAGCAACTGTTGCATGTGCCCTGATATCTCGTTAGTCCAAGCTTTGAACCCACATTTGTTGGTTTAGGATGTATCCATACGTATGTACGATATTGACTTTCAAACTCGTGGCTAAAACTGGAACCACAGTAAACAGTACTGTGCAGTAGTTTGAAGCAGCGCAATTTCCTTACAACATCCTACGTAACAGCGTAATGCATATAGACGATTGTAAAATTTGTTTTATATCACTACAGTGATATGCAAGCATACGGCCTAATAGCAACTTTTTACCACTGCTTAAGTATGTAAAAGGGACATTACAAGCATGTTCTGACCTCATAAAACTTCCTCAAGTCCTTTTTGGAGAACCCAATCATGTAATCTATTGAGAAAACCTTAATAGACATTGATTCAGCAAATTCTTAGTGCCCAGGAGAGAACGTCTTTGGAACTACACAATACGCCATCATATCGGTACTACTGTCTGAGAATGCGATGTCCTGATGACTGACGCTATGACGCGGACGATACAATTGTAAAAGAGTACCGTACGGGTATCATATTAAATAACTCTTCTGAATACAATCGCTAGAACAAGCAAGGCGAAGGCTCATCAGGCACTTAATGTTTCTATACCATCTTCTGTAAAAATATAATGCCATCAAAAACATAACTTGTAAAAAAACCAAGTCTCGCAACTCAGTTCTTCTACCGTAAAAAGTTGTGAGATCCATGTAATACCAAGTCGGTTAATTCATTCAGTCCCTACTTAAGGGACCTTCCCTCTTAACTTATTACTTAATTAACTAACCAAACAACATCTTATACTGACCATATCAATATTAAAAATCATTTATGTTTTAAATAAACAGATTGACTTGGCCATCGCACTAAACAATCTAATTTAATATAATATGTATCACTTGTGAGATACATTGTGTTTTCATGCGATGGCCAAGTCGATCTGTTTATTTAAAACATAAAAGATTTTTAATATTGATATGGTCAGTATAAGATGTTGTTTGGTTAGTTAATTAAGTAATAAGTTAAGAGGGAAGGTCCCTTAAGTAGGGACTGAATGAATTAACCGACTTGGTATTACATGGATCTCACAACTTTTTACGGTGGAAGAACTGAGTTGCGAGACTTGGTTTTTTTACAAGTTATGTTTTTGATGGCATCTCATTGCTTTTTGTAGATAAGTAGTCCTCCTTTTTTTCCTATCCGGTACTAGTTCTTGAGCTTCAGCTATAGTTTTTCTCAAAGCCCACTTCCTGTCTTTAGGGATTTTTCTCGGAGGCTTTGATGTTACAATTTTTGACAACATTGGACCGTAAATACTTCCTAGTCTATTGTATAATTAATAAAAACTATTAACTAGTATTTGTATATCTATCATCATCATCATTAGCCTGTATCTACCCAATGCTGGATATAAGCCTTCCCCAATGCTCTCCACCAAATACGATCCTCCGCCTTCCGCATTCAGCAGCTTCCAGCCGTTTTCATAAGGACATCGGACCATCTAGAAGGAGGGCCAACGCTTCGTTATCCTACGCGCGGGCTCCTAATGCCTTCCTCCGCCATTTGCCATCACTTACCCCGGCAGATGTGACCGGCCCATTACCACTTCAGCTTGCAAACTCTAAAGGCTATGTCGCCAACTTTGGTTCTTCGTCGAATTTCTTCGTTCCGGATTCGATCCCTCGGAGAAATCCCGAGCATATCCCTCTCCATCGCTCGCTGTATATCTACAATATTACAAGCCCGCAAGGCAGCTTATGGCGAGTTGTTGGGGAGTAACAACACCACGGGTATCGAATCTTCAGAGGGCCTTCATCCCCGGCATGTCTTCGTTGGTCGGAGTGGAAACACAAGAAGGCTCCCGCAAGACTCTCAGCTCTGGCTTGAATTCATTGGCCGTCCAGAGAGGAGTCATTAGAGCTATATACTCCTGGGGTGGAAGTGATAAAGGGCATAATGCCGCGAGTAACTTCGGAGAAAGCGCAGCACACCTATGGACACCCCTGAGTTACTCACACCGGTGTTGCCCTCTGGCGATTTCCTGGCAATTCCGGTGCCCATCTAGTAAGTGGCGAGCCACCGCCTGCTGCACATAACGATCGATAGTCAGTCCATTACGTAATCCACCCAAATCTCATGTCCATTTATTTTCTAACACACTTAGCAATAGTTCTAATGCCTGCCGAGACCTGCTCATGGGTATATTATTTTATTGATATATCCTGGAACGGGTCACGGCGGGTGTACAACATTACATTAAACTTCTCTAAGGTGCCTCTACGCGTTGTATCCATATCCCGTGCACGCCTATAAATGACCGGGTTAGTCCGTGGAAACATAATAATATGTCGCGTACTTTCGTTTTACTAACGGCGAATACGCGTTTTTTTCCACCACTTTTTCATCACATGCACATGATTATACTTCTCTCTCTCTTTCTTGCGCAGACTGTTCGTTTACAACTTCATGTGACCCTACGTTAAGATAAGGAACTATATAGTAAGCAATGTTTGAAACCGACTTGTTGATATTACTGTAGAAAAAAAATATGTTTTTTCTACAGTGCGTAAGTTAAATAAATCGTGGTCTGTATTTGTGTGTATACCTGGGATATCGCAGTAAGACCCAGATGTTGCCTGGAAGAAAGTGGTCGCATTTCTGTGCAGGACGGGAATCGTGATAACCGCGGCGGCGCAGGCAAGCCACCTCCGCCGGGCGCGGTTATGATTATTAGTGTTTTTTTTTTGTCCTGGCAATTTAGTCTATTTAATACTTTGCAGGATTTTGGTACAACTTCATAATACATGTCCCATTCTTGCTTTTTCATTCCGTTGACCATTTGACCCTAGTCAAGTGACTTTTGAACATACATAATTATATGCCGGTACTATCTACACCTATAATTCCATTATATTATACATAATAAATAAATAATCAAATATTGTCAGACAGATTACACAGCGCCATCTAGTCCCAAAGTAAGCGAAGCTTGTGTTATGGTTACTAGACAACTGATAAACATACGTAAATACATTTTTTTTTTGTAAATACATACTTATGATACATAGAAAACAGATTCATTTATCTACTTTATTTACAGGTATACTGATTCATTTACCGCAAATGTAACTTTGTAATCCCATATATTTGTATATGATTACAAAGTTATTTATGCAGTTAGTGTATCTAGGAAACTGGACGGAAATTGCAAAATATTTTAATTTTTCCTTGATTTATACAGTAAACACGAATTGTATTCTAAATTTGAAGCTTCTATGTCTGCTAGAAGTGCCTTAGAATTTTGATGATCGGTGAGTCAGTGAGTGAGTGACAAAATTAAGGAACTTTGACTAGTTATAATTCTAAAACTACTGGTTCAAATTGAATGAAATTTTAAATATACCGTGTTTATACAATACCTGCTTGGTTACTAAAAAATCAGGCTCCTAGTTTTATCCACAACAAAGTTATAGGGGGTTGAAAAAGGCCTGAAGTGCTTCGAGAAAAGGATGGTACGGCCGTGCCGCTTTTTGCTCGACTTGGTGGGGGCACTGCCGTGCCCCCAGATAGAGGGTAGAAGAGGTAAAGGCAGGCCCAGGATAACAAGGAGTGGAAATATCAGGTACTGGACCGGCATGGACGCCGAGTAAGCGAAGACTTGCGTATTCGCAAGAAGGTTATCTTCTGTACGCTTTAGAACTGTTTATGTACTATGTACATAAGCTTGCTTAGGATCGTATAACAGCTTGTGTAGATAATAGGTATAAATTTTCAGTATTTGTTTTAAGATGATTTACTGCTCTATTGTCTACTGTACCGGAACTGTGCCCAGAATAACCTCTGAACTCATCAGGCATAGAGTCTAGTTTGAACTTCAGTGACATCTGATGTATTATTAAGTGTAGTCGGCGGAACATCAAGCTTAACACATGCAAGCGATACAGCGAGGCAACTGAGCGAAAATAAACTGTTTTTTTTTCCATTGAATTGTTTCTACTCTTCTTCTTCTTTGTCAGCGCACCAAAGATCACCATTGGGCATACACCTGTTCGTTGGATTTCGCAACTGGTATTTCTCTTCCATGTCAAGCCCGAAGTGTCCCTGATGCGTCGGACTAACTGGCTCTTCTCTGTACCTCTGTCCTGTACGCAACATCCATTCCAGAACGCACTTACTCCATCTCTCATCTACGCAATGTCATAAATGCCGCCCACACCCTCTTCAAACTTTGCTACACACACACACAAAACGGTGTATTTTTAAAGGATGGTCAAATTCAAGAAGACGATTAAGTTGTTAGTATTAATCACGAATCAATAAAAAAAAACCCCAAAAATTATTCAATCATAAATGCGGTATGGCTATTGAAAGATTTCTCGCTTATCTCCGAAATTCATGTTTACTATGAAGGTAGGAGACGTTTGGGGTTGTCGCGCATACGACCTCTTCGCGCTTTCCGTTGTTACCGCTTTCAGCGGTTAACAACATTACAGTAGGTATACGCTAAAATGACAGATACTACAAAAACTAAACAGATTTTGATGTTTTTTTAGGTACAGTTTTTTTTTATTGTTTTGTGATCTACATAATCGCCTCTATCAATTTGACCAGTCTTTAAAATTACACTCTGTATAGTATTTATTTTATAAGAGAAAATAAACGATTATATATTACTAGCTGGCCCGGCGAACTACGTATCGCCTTTAAATATTTTTAAGTTATTTTTTCCGATGAGTTATAAACTATCCTAACTCTCAAGTTGGATCAAACTGCACACAATGTGCAAAATTTTATTATAATCGATTCAGTAGTTTAGGATTCCATCGCGGACAAACAACGTGACACGAAATTTTTATATATTAAGATTATTCTCATATAAAAAAAGGAAAAAGAAAAAACAAAAGCACGGCAAAGAAAACACATGTGGTTAACTAATAAATATCGAGTATTCATTTGAACAGCGTGTCCTAACCAGTCGGTAAATCAGCTATAATTACCGCAATAAAAGTGGCAGCGACGCAACGCAGCAGGCGAAATGTCGGATTGGTATTGCGACAAATAAACCGATATTGCCGCGATAAAACAATTTTTATTGCCGGTCAGCAATAATACGAGTTATAACGAAAGTTAGAATTAAGGGCTGCAAATAATTGCTGAGATGGTAGTGTTAACGTTGTTGTTTGTTGTTTGGTTTTTAATAAATTGGGCGTATTAAAAATGTCTGAATTAGCTAATAAAAATTAATAGGTTAGGTTACCATCATCTGAAAGTGCCTTTCTATTTGCCTGCCTTATTTATTGCTTTACGAGGTTGTTTCGATGATGTTTGCATGGCTCTTACGGTTTCTACGTTAGTGTTTTTTTCCTTCTAGAAATTGATGTATCCTTATCTTAACTTATTTTATTCGTAAAATTCGGATTTGGTAAGTTTTAAAACGGCTACTACGTATCTAAGCCACTGTGTAAATAATAGTACTATGCACAGTATAGCCACTCCTTGCCACTCTGTTCGTGCGTATATAATAAATATTATATAACTAATTATTATTTAAAAAGTTAATTTCAGCCAACTTGCCAGAATATATATTTTTTTAAATGGAAATACCACTAATATGTAATAAGTTTGGTGTTATCAAAAAATAGCCGAATTTCATCTGCAACGATGGACTGCTATACCACAGCTATACCTTGTTTAGTATGGTAATACTTAATAGCTAGAAGGCGCCACGCTGCCACTTCACAGCAGTAAAATATAAAATGCAAAAATTCGCCACCATCGCAAACCTTCCTGGTAGCTCAGATGGAAGAGCACTAGACCGGTAATCGAGATGTTGTGAGTTCAAATTTTTTTTTATACTACGTCGGGTGTCAGACAAGCATACGGCCCGCCTGATGTGAAGCGGTTACCGTAGCCATATTAACGCTCGCAACATAAAATATCGCTCGCGCGCCGCCACCCCCGCTGCCATCGCAGCATCTCCTTCCTTTCTGGTGACCTCACTCACTCGCAGGAACACAACAACCCTCAAGGAACCGTTATTTGGCTGCGGTATTCTGTGAGGTGGAGGTACATTCCCCATACGGGCAGCTTACAATTACGCTCCCTACCTCTCTTTTCGCCAGAGCTTCGTTTGTCAGTCAGCAGGGTGCACCGCGTGCAGGTGAAGTTGGCTTTGGTTTAAAGACGTTGATGAACCACTTACACCCCTAAAATCAAATTCCATCTAGACTTGGGTGCATTTTTCCATTTTTTTAAATATTTATAATATTATATACCTAACTACCTGGGACTAGCTGTGTCCCGCGGTTTCACAGATAATTTCGGCTCATAATGGTCATAATATGATATTCAATAGATACCCTTTATTATGTATAGACGGGCCATGGGCGAACATCACCTCAGTAAAAATTGGCTACGAAGTGCTTATTCAATACCCACGCATTTAGAAAAGAAAAAATGTGTGTCTACAACTTATCAATATTTTTTTTTATTACCGCTAATGTCTTTTCACGGGCGGTAAATGGCGCGGAACTGAATGAATGCCAGACAATTACCACACAGGTAGAACGCATCTATCGATAAAACAGTTTACTTATAACCCAGGAACTGTGTTATCAAATATTTATTTTTATTTATTTTATTTTGGTACATACAGCCATGACACTAGCAAAGTTTACAGAAATCTTAACATTAACAGGCAAAGAGTACCGAGACAATACAAGAGAATATAAGGATATATTTAAATCCGTATCTGTGTTATCCGTATCCGTATCCGTATCTGTATTATTTTAGTAGTTCCATATATGAGTGCGTTCAAACGAACTTTTTAGGTTTTTAAATTACTTGACCTGACGAGCCGGTGCCCGAATGTGCCGAGCGCGGTAGTCGAATGGCCAGCAATAGCCACTATCACTCCGAAGTGGCGGGTTCGACATGTGGGTTTGTCATGGTCTGAGTTTTTTCTATGTATTTATTTACAAAAAAATGTATTTATGTAGGTACATAAATCTGTTATCTAATACAAGCTCAAGCTTTGCTTAGTTTGGGACTAGATGGCACTGTGTAATATGCCAAAGAATATTTATTTATTTATCTACAGATATAGAAGATACAGATTTATTTTAATATCTAGTAGTATTGCCTACTGTCTCCTTGTCTAAATCGGATTCACATAATGCTTTATGCACTTCCATTCATGTTCAGAATTACCTCCAAACCCCTCCAACATTAATGATAAGAATACCATAAATATAACGTGAATTTTAATATTTGATATTATGTAGGGATACTGTTCCCGTGTACGCAATATTAGATATTATACATTTATTATCGGTACAGCGAGCAGATGAATCTCCGAAAGGTTATTTATTAGGGTGCTTGGTTATTACGTAACATATTATTTAGATTCCCTTTTTACAATTACCGAATTTATTTTTCGTTTATCGGTTTCTTTATTTTTAATTTGAACGGTACAAAATCTACAGTAACCCTTTAGAACTAAAGGCAATATCATTTTGAGGGGCAACTGTTATTATTACTAATTTTATATCTGCTATCCCATATATTGGTCCTTCTGTCCATATTCGTCCGATAATACATATGTATTATCTAATAAGTCATAAATAGCCATGACAATCGTTCTATTTTTTTTAAATACCATTTGTTCGTCTCACAGAATATTAAATTTATATAGATTAAATTGCATTATAAATAAATGTTTAAAATTTTGGTCATATTCTCTTTCTCGGCCTTTTTTTGAAGAAGAATTAATGGTTTAAGTTTTTCAGGGTCACATACACAAGATTAATATATGACTTAAAAGCGGTGCTATACACACAGAAACAAGTTTTAGTGCTTTCGTAGCAAAACCATCATAACCTACACTTTTCTTATTCTTCAACTATTTTATTTTATTGATAATACGTATCCTGAGACAAAACTGTGGCATAAACATTGATTGGTTTTTCCTGGGTAGGTTTTTATTTATGTTGCATGTGTTTTGAGGATTTGTCAATATAATCTAAAATGATCATTGAAAGCTTCAGCAATTTTTTTAGGATTAGATATTTTAATTTATGAAATCGAAAGGGTTTAGTTAGAGTATACTCCACCACGCTGCTCGCGTGCTGGTGAGCGGAGGCCAGTGTTTTTAGGCGGCCTAAAGGCCACTGACTTGGCTTGACATATGTCATCTAATAACAGCCGGGCGGGACTGACGGTTTAAAGTGCGTTTCGAAGCACGAAGAAGCTCGAAATAAATAAACTCATCCATAAACAGGCTACGGTCAACGTTGCTTAACTTGCGTATGTGTTTAGACTGACACGCGAACCGACGCCAATGAGCTGCCCATTATTTCTTATTCGGCCCCATAAATATAAATAAATTAATAAGATATGAGCGATACTCCCCTTCGAATACCAAAACTTGCGTTCCTTTAGAGTATCATAATGGCACAAATCCTATAAATTTTAATATTTGATAATATGTTAGCAACGCTAACGCCATTCCCGTGCCGTGCAGGCTATATTATTAAACATTTATTGCACGCAGAGCTATGAACGGCCGAGATGTTATTAAGGGGTGTTCAATTATTACGTAAGACGTTATTTGGCGCCTTTTCCTCCTCGCAATAACAAAGAATTAACCCTCGTGGTTAGGAAAAAAGACCTTAGAGGGATATCGTAATCATAACCTTTAGCGGTTTTCTCGTTTTGAAATTAAAGGAAACTTACTGACCAAACAGACGTGCTATCTTCTTAATAATGAATATTGAATTCTAATTGGTTTCACGCAATTAGTCAAAGGGTATCATTTAAGCTATCGCCAATTTAATTAGTTTTGTGTTTCTTAACTAATAGGGTTTTGCCCGCAAAATAATACATTTGTCACTAAAATGTAGTCACCAAACAATATAAAATCGATTCCACAATAAATCACCTAAAATCATGGAGATATAGGGTCTAGTACCAAATAAATGTTTTTGTATGTCAATTATTAATAATTAAGCTAGCCTATTTCCGATGACAGGACACAAGAAAACCCTAACCTAACCAAAAATCAACTCAAATCTAACCAAAACATGATTTGTTACATTGACCAAGTATTGGTAAGACTCGTCAGTGAATATGACGCCAATTTGACTTCGCCCCTATTAGCCATTTTTTCATTAAATTAAGGAGCTGATCTATTTATTTGGTGACAGATCTATTATTTTGATGATCAAACGAATTAAATGTTACTAATAGCTTGTACAGCTGATGATTTATATATAGACAGTTTTGATTAAAATGATGACTAATATATTTCTTGGGGATAGATATTATTATTAGGGTACTGCAGATTAGTGACACATCTAAACTTAGGTGACAGAAAATATTGTTCCCTTAGTCAAATGACTTATAGTTCTGTCAAACGACATAAAGTTACATTAGAAAAGTTAATATGGTCGTTCAGTTTTCTTAAACTTTCTAATTGTCCCCGCATCTTCCTTATTTTTCTTTCATAAGAACTTCTCCTGACAATAACAAATACAGTATAAACGGAAATAGCGAAATCGGTCAACCGTTCACGCGTGAAACCGTGACCAAGGGAAATAGGGATTCATTTACATATCCCTAATAATCTACACTACTATTATAAAGATTTGTATATTTGTGTGTATGATTGTAATGAACAAACTCAAAAACTACTGTGCCGATTTCAAAAATACTTTCACTATTGGAAAGCTACATTCATCCTGAGTAATATAGGCTATATTTATTGCTAGAAAAGATTAGGGATCCTTACTAAAACTCCAATAATGTAAAAAAAATACCTAAAAAATTCCTTACACCGCTTGCTCTGCGGAAACTATTGATGATAGAACAAAATAATGTACTACGACTTTACCGAACACATCTTTATCTACAAAAAGTCTCGCGACGGCATATGTCTAACTATTATAGTTATGTCACAATAAATGTTCTTTTATTTTATAAATGTAATTGAAATGCCGCCGTTAAAAAGTCTCTTTATTTGTATCTTGGTATTAATCTTTATCAAAATAAATTACTTCATATTCACGACTGCTTCAATACCTTTATATAACTTTTTGAATTATTCAATTCGGACATTCCATTCGAAAGATATCACATGTTTAAAAATGTAAGTATTAGAAAAAAAAACACATAATTCTTAAAGGTATTAGAAAGGGCATAGGATACTTTTTTATTAAAAAAAGTTAACTCGGGCGGAAACGCTATCTACCATCATACAGATCACCAGTCTACGTAATATTTTAGCGTCAGTCTGGTCTGCGTCCGAATGATGTTTACGTCAGAATGTGAAAATGAAAGGACCAATCAAGTCCTTCTTTATGCATTCCATGCACATATCCTGATCGTGGGTCTTCCTCTGAGTCTTTTCTGAATCTAGTTTTTCAATAAATAAACGTAGGTACAATCATATTAATTTGCATATGAGGTGTAAGTGGATAAACAAATCTTTGAACCAAAGCCAACCTCATCTGCACGTGGTGCACCCCGCTGACTGACAAAGGAGGCTATTGTGAAAACAGAGGTAGGGTATAGCGTATTTTTAGGGTTTCGTACCTAAAGGGTAACAATGAACCCTAAAAATACGCCATACCTCGTTTTTTTCTCGCAATTGATAACGGCAATAGGTAAACGCTTGAAATACTCACATAATATTTAGTTATATATTCACTTTAAAAATAATTAATTAAATAAAAATAAAACAAATATTTAAGGGGGGCTCCCATACAACAAACGTGGTTTTTTTTTTGCCGTTTTTATACATAATGGTATGGAACCCTTCATGCGCGAGTCCGACTCGCACTTGGCCGGTTTTTTAAGCTGCCCGACTGGGGAAGTATCTACACCTCACACAACCAAATAACAATTGCTTGAGTGTTGTTATTTGGCTCCGGTATTCTGTGAGGTGGAGGTACTTCCCCAGGGCATAACATATTTTTTAAGCTGCCGACTGCGGAAAGTACCTCCACCTCACAAAATACCGCAGCCAAATAACAATTCCCTTGAGGGTTGTTGTATTCCTGCGAGTGAGGTCACCAGAAAGAAAGAACGCCTCCTCCTCCCGCCTCCAGCCTCCCTTTCTTTATAGTATAGGCTGGAAACGGATCGGCGACACCTTGGTGTTGCTGATCTCCGTGGGCGGTGGTGATTGCTTTCCATCAGGTGACCCCCATGCTCGTTTGACCCCCTCTGGTATAAAAAAAATACACCAACAATTCTACACAACTATTCCAGTCATTTAAATAATTGTCTCTGAGTTTGAAATACATTCGTAGCTCCACGACGTACTCGGCAAACATGTTTTCGAATCTAGAAATTATTTCCCGCCGTGATTTGTGTTGACACGGATGAGTTCATGGTTGGATTAATAAATGTCGCATCTGTGACAAATCAAACTCCCTGGGAGATCGCTTGATTGACGACAGGTGTTTTAAAGGTGCGTAGGAAGATGTTTTTCCAGTTCCAGCTCTTTCGTGCTGAAGGAAAAACTGGCATGTTTTCGTCAGTTGTCGTCATCGATCCTTATTCGTTCCTATTGACGAGCTCGGTGGCTCGGTGGCGGAGACTACAGAAATAAGGACTCGCTCGGGCAGGAAGGTCAACCTTCCTCGCTATTATCGCCCGTAACCCGGTCTCTGGAGGGGAGTGATGTGGCGGAACCTCCGTCATGCAAAAAGTTTGTACATCATAGATCTCACCGCGTTCGTTTTTCTATTTGACTTGTCATAAATTTTCGCTGTCATTACTCTTGTAAAATATTTCTTTATAGCGAATTATAATTATTATATACAAGGAGAACATTGTGTTGTTAATCTTCAAACAACCATTCATCAGCTCCTCAACCGCGCTAAACCCTTATAGGGTCATAATATGTAATAACTTAAAACTAACATGTATTTTAAGATCGACATGTACCTACATATTATATGCAATAAAGATATTGAGTATTGAGTATTAATTTGTCTGACAATATTTATTTATTTATAACCAAAGCCAGTTAGAGCTCAATGGCGTCGTTTTGTGCGCGTGCTCGATTAGTCGAGCACGCATCGTCGACCAATGCGCCTGTCCATGTCAGCGTTTATTTTAACTCGAGCTCCTCCGTGCTCCGGAGGACATGTTAAATCGTCCACTCATTGGATAAAGGTTGTTAAGCCAAGTCATAAGCCTTCAGGCGACTTGAAAACACCGGCCTTGTCCAATCAGCTGAGCAGTATTTTGAATATTGTTCTCTCAATCCCTATAATAGGCTTGTGAACCATTTTTTTTTCTATTTGTTATTTAAAGACGTCTCTATAATATAACTATAGGTGAAAGAATTACTTCGATAGCATAAAAACTTCTCGAGATATGATAACTTGAAGATCACAATTTTGGACTATCCCGTAAACGCTTCATACAATAGGCTACCATGTTATGACGTCACACCACGCTATTTTATATGCATCAAATCAGAAATATGGCGACGTTACGAATTAAGCCATAAAACATGGCCAACACGGCCCTTGTGAAGTTGTAATACTAGTTGGTTTTTAGGATTAAAGTTATGGTAAGTATTTTTTATTGTTTCTACAATGGTAATATTTATTTTTTATAATTTCATACTTTTAAAATTTAATACTTTCCCACCAAACTTTGGTCGACCATAAAACACGTCGGACATCAGATTATGGATATGATTATATATATCAGTGTAATTAGCATTTTCTATGTATGTCTGTAATTTTATGTTTTCATAGGTATTTATTGTGTGTACGTTCATAACTGTTATTTTGTAAACCGCATTCGTGTGTTATCTGAATTTCCCAAAGGTTGACTGGTAGAGAATGCTTTCAGCATTAAGTCCGCCTTTTGTATCTTTATTCTATGGTAAATAAAGTTTAAATAAGTTATTAAAATTTTAAGATCGCAGATCGTTCTAGCTTTATGTATTTTACATTACTGATAGAGAGTTTTTATAATTTTCGAACATTGGTCATATGCCTATTGAGGAACTACCCGTATTCCAGCAATAATAAATGAATAATAATTATTGTCAGACAAATTACACAGCGCCACCTAGCCCCAAAGTAAGCGAAGCTTGTGTTATGGGTACTAGACAACTGATAAACATACGTAAATACATTTTTTTTTTGTAAATACATACCTACTTATGGTACATAGAAAACACCCAGACCAAGACAAATAGACATGTTCATGCACACAAATGTTTGTCCAGTGTGGGAATCGAACCCACGAGCGTTGGTGTCGATCCCGCGTCATTGACCGCTACGCCACCGAGCTCGTCAGTAGTAGTTATGAATACGGCATCAACCATAATACGAGTCTCCCCTCAATCGAAGTTGTTTAGAGCATACTCCACAACGCTGCTCAACTGTGAGTTGGCGGAGGCCAATGTTTTCAAGCCCTAAGGCAAGGACTTGGCTTAACGACTGTCATCTAATGACAATAACCGGGACGGACGGCTTAACCCTCCGAAGCGCGGAGAAGCTCGAGATAAATAAATCCATCTATGGACATGCTACGATCGCCGTTGCTTAACTTGCGTGTTCGGTCAGAGTGACACGCGCAATGATGACATCGAACTCGTATGACTAATCTAGTTGTAATTTTACACGAAGTTTATTTACTGAATTCCAATTGGAATATAGTAAATAAACTTTTTTTTGTATCTGTATGAATATGAATAATTATTCATACAGATACAATACATATCTGCCCTCCTACCACCAACTCTTATTGCGATTCAATAACTGAATAGAATGCTTATTCATACCAATGAATAAGCGACTCTATTTCGAATTAAATAGAGTCGCTTATTCATTGGTATGAATAATCATTGTATTCAGTTATTGAATCGCAATAAGAGTTGGTGGTGATGGGGCTGGTTATTAATAAGTGCATAATATTACGTACCACGTATAATATAAGTAATAATAGTACATAGTATAATAATATCAATTATCTACTACTAATAGTACCAGCTTTGCTTAATTTAGGACTAGATGGCAGTGTGTAATTTGTTCAGGAATATAATAAAACATAGTATGTTTTACTACTTAAATTATAAAAACTGATAATCACAAGTATTAGTCGATATTTCTATCTAGGAAAACTCTTCTGGAACCATACAGTACGAGACCGCTTCGGCTCCAATAAATATAAATATTCCTGAACAAATTACACACCACCATCTAGTCCTAAACTAAGTAAAGTTTGTACCATGGGTACTAAATTACTAATATTATACTTAAATACATTTTTTTGTAAATACATGCACATGTAATTATATTTCATTTCGCCCAACTTGCCAGAATATTATAAAAATAGAAAAATTCTCCTCCCCTGCCTAGGTGGGATATATTAAATAATTATTTAAATAATAATTATTTAATAAGTTTGGTGTTATCAAAAAATAGTCGAATTTCTTCTGCAACGATGTACTTACTGCTATGCCTTGTTTAGTAGTGTAATACTTAATAGTTAGATGGCGCCACACTGTAACTCACAGCAGTAAAATATAATATGCAAAAATTCGTTACCAACACAAACCTTCCTGGTAGCTCAGATCTAACATAGAGAGGTCGTAGCCAGGGGAGCCTATCCCGCCTAGGCAGGGGAGGTGAATTTTTCCGTTTTAAAATATTTATAATGGATGATTATTTCCTAAAATACAAGCACACCTCAGAAAAATCCATTGTATTTATAATAAAACACACATGAACATGGTTGCAAATACATTGGGTACTTAAAAGCCGTGCAGGGAGCTAATGAAATAAGCTATAATAGGCGAAAGGTCCCCAAAGCAATAACAGTTTTAATTACGTTAAAAATTACGCGTCGGAACTTTTCCCGGGTATCTTGCCACTCCATTTGGTTTTTATTGTTATGTTTATTTCTTCTAACGTAATGGCCGCCGCATTTTTGCTCTAATATAGAAAAACCTTTTTTCAAGTTTTCCAGTCCGCATTGAGATAAGTTTTGCGTTTTTGTTGTTGTGTTGCAAAGCTATTTTGTAATTGGGATTGTGTTTTAGTAAAATCTGCACATATAAGTGGATTTTATTATTCGGTTCACAGTACCACCTTACGACTATTTACTATGGGATTGCAATACACTATACAATACTCATTATTGCACCAACAATATAAATATTACAAAGGAGAGTAGCATATTAAAGTACAATAGGCGGCCTTATCGCAACGCAATCTCTTCCAGGCAACCTTTGGGTAGAGGAGAGTCCCAGACTAGAACGAGAAGCTCTTACCTTATGGGATACGCAATATAACTAAAGTAACCTATATAGCTTAAAGGATAAGCAAGAAGAAGTAGGCCAGCCACATAGCTCGTCGAACCGATAACCACTGGAGACGAAAGGTTCTTGAGTAACGACCAGGGGCCGTACCGGCTAAGCTGAACCCGACTCCCATGGGATTTTTTGATTGCGAAAATCAAATTTCAACTTAGATTAATGCTACTTGTGTTTACCTTAGTTGATAGAAATCTTAGAGCTCTCCCGAACGAGCTAAAGATGTTTGCCAATAACTAAAACGTTAGACCTATGTTGCGAATTAAAATATTTGATGGTAATCGGCTTCAACTTCGGCCGTAGGCCGCCTGGAACCCTACCGCCGAAGCTGAAAACGATTACCATCGAATATTTTAATTCGCAACATCTTACGTTTTGGTTATTGGCAAACAACTTCAGTTTAGGCGGTAAAGCTCCAGGGTTTCTACCAGCTAAGCTTAACACAGGCACCATAATTATTATGATTAAAAAAAAAACATTTTAAAAACTTCTACAATTAATCAGCTTTCTACTGTGGTATATCAATTAGGAACTGGTTAATATGTTACTAAGTTAGCCACATGATAAAGAGTTCGGACAGACTCTAGCCACTCCATACAAATGTCGCGTCATTCACTACTACATAAACAATGACGTCTGCACAGAGCGTGTTTGCGTGCGGCGCCATATAAAATGCTCCAGATTCACCTCAGAGGGGAGGTGAGCACGCTACTAGAGAGCAGCAGGGAGTGACCGTACTTTACATGGTACTATTACTTATACTATGGTTCAGGTAAGCGAGTAGTTTATTTTTCTATTGAAGTACTTCTCTCCTTCGTTCCAACGTGTTTGTGCAAGAACATGTGTCCGTGAAGAGACTCGTAAGTCTCGTAAGTCTATCCTGTGATTATGACCGTAAGGTCGTTCCACGGACACACCCTATCCACTCCATACAAATGTCCACACGTTTGGCAAACAACGGCCAAACAGCAAACAGCAAAGACATGCCAAACAGCAAACAGCAAATTACACAAACACTACTCCACACGCTTGAGGTTTGCCGCAAACACAGTACACCAGTGTCCTGTGTTTGCCAAAGAGATACACAAACAGTAAACAACAAACACCCATCCACCCGCTGTTGTTTGCTGTTTGGCCGTTGTTTCCCAAGCGAGTGGACTTAGCTTTATGATAATGATGTCTGTACAGAGTGAGTATAAGCGTGTGTAAGTGCAGCGCCATGCAAAAATTTTCAGATTCGTCTCAAAGGGGAGGTGAAGCCAATACGAGAGAGCGGCAGGAAGTGGACATATTGTACGAAGCACCATTAATTAAACTGTGCCACAGAGGAGCTTAAACTATAGGAACGGTCCTCTTCCATGAGGATGGTGTGAATAAATATAAGTTAATGATGATAAACCTACCTACACGTACCTATTTAGATTAATCAAAAACAGAAACCAACTTATCTATCCGTACATACATTGGGCGTAGTAAATCCCTTTCCATCGAATAATCGGCTAATTAAATCCTGTACAGAGGTACCTATAAGGAGAAGTACATAATTAACGTTCCCTACCAAAAGCTTTGTATTTATATTCTAGGATAAAGCATAAGCTGAAGCGATTATAAATGTATAATGCATTGAGACTTTCTAGGACGGCGCCAGTCGACACTGTGGTGCGGCAGTATATATCGATGCCTTACAGCCGAAAAGGGATAAGCGGCATATTTCAAACTTTACAGGAGAGTGATTTAAAGTTAAAATTTTATGAAAAAAATTCATAAAAACTATAGTTTAGTTCCCGAGAGGCTGGAAATGTGTTTATGTTGTATTTAACATACTATCTATTGAATTACAGTGTTATTTTTTTATAATTCAACTTGCAACCCCTATTTACTGTCGGTAATCCTCAAATGATCTCATTTCACAAACAGGCAAAATGTCGTAAATGAAAATACAAGAATTATTCGCTTCCAGCAAAAATGATATAACTACACCTCATGTTTCATTATAATTGAACTAAAATAGCACAAGTGTGTGATTATTGAAAATAAAATTGAGGAAATATGGTATAACCAGCTATCAAATGAAAATTTACTGAATGCGAAATTGTTTAAGTAGATTTTTTTAATAGGAATAATTTGCTTATTAGAAAACTCTTTCGATGTGTTTCTTCTTAAAAAATATTTTTTCGAGTAGAAAAGATTTCAGGTTCGCCCTAGGGGTACTAAAAATGAAAGAAAAAAATGAATCAAATCTGTCTTTAATTGACACAGAAATGAATGCCACATACTAAAATGTAATAGGTAATACTTAATAACAATTGTTTGTAATAAACGCTCTTATTACGATCATAAGTACCCGAGATAAAATCAACTAAGAATTATCACAATTGAAATATCTAGTCGAAATCAATTTTCATTTATCTATCTAAATCTATAAAAGCAACTGACGGACTGACTTATATATCAACGCACAGCCCAAACCGCTGGGTCTAGATATTGCAAATTTTGCAAGTAGGTTCCTTATGACGTCTAGGGGTGCACTAAGAAAGGATTTTTCAAAATTCTACCCCTAAGGGGGTGAAATGAGGTTCCAAAGCTTGTATGGGGAAACAAGATTAGTTGGACTATTTTATCCGAAACTTTACATGAGTACTTCTATTGAGAAATGAGTAAATACGTGTTTCAGGATTTTTCAAAATTCAACCCCTAAAAGGGTAAAAAGGGTTGTATGAGTCTGAAAATCATCATGGGTATTGTTTTTATGGTTTATCGGGTCGCTGATTACGAAAACAACAACTATTTTATGATGTAACGTAAATATAGCCGACGTGACATAAAATCACCCCTGTGGGGATGCGATGGGGTTGAAATATGTAAAAGAAGAAACTGAGTGACTGATGATATATATCAACGCACAGCCCAAACTGCTGGGTCTAGAACTTCCAAATTTGGCACGTAGGTTCCTTATGATGTCTAGGGGTGCACTAAGAAAAGATTTTTCAAAATTCATCCCCTAAGGGGGTGAAACGGGGGTCCAAAGTTTGTATAGGGAAACAAGATTAGTTGGACTATTTTATCCGAAACTTTACACGAGTACTTCTATAGATAAATTACTAAACACATGTTTCAGGATTTTTCAAAATTCAACCCCTAAAGCGGTAAAACATGGTGAAAAAGTCTGTAAATCGTCATGGGTATTGTTTTTATGGTTTATCGGGTCGCTGATTACAAAAACAACAACTATTTTATAATCCAACATAGCCGACATGACTTAAAATCACCCATGTGGGGGCACGGTGGGGTTAAAATGTTATAATTATATCGATATACCCATATTGATGGGTATTGATTCTATGGTTTTCTGGGAAGTCAATTACAAAAATGGCATCGATTTGAAAATATCAACCCCTAAAAGAGTAAAATGGGGGTCAAAAAGTCTGAAAATTGTCATGTGTATTGTATGGTTTATCGGGTCGCTGATTACGAAAATAACAACGATTTTAAAATTCAGCGTGGCTAACGTGTCCATCATCTTCTGTTGAGGTGCGATGAGGTTGAAATGTCTATATATCAATATATGTGTAGTATTTACGGGTTTTCGGAACGCCAATCCATACTAATATTATAAATGCGATAGAATGTCTGTTACCTCTTCACTCTTAAATCTCTGGACTAATTTAGATGAAATTTGGTTGAGAGATACCTGGAGTCCCGGGAAAAGACATACCTAAGATAGTTTTTATCTTATTTATTGTAACCGTAGGGCAGTAACGTGACTATTATCTCCTATTGGGGTGCGATCGCGTTGAAATGTCTAAAATGTGGTGAAAAAGTCTGAAAATCGTCATAGGTATTGTTTTTATGGTATATGGATTACGAAAAAAACAACTATTTCAACATACTCGACGTGACAACTCTGTAGGGGTGCAATGGGGTTGAAATGTTATAATATCAATATGGGTGTTGATTCTATGGTTTTCTGGGATTTACGACAATGGCATCGATTTGAAAATATAACGTAGTGGACACGAATTACTTAAAAAGATTTTTTAAATTTTACCTCTAAGAGGGTGAAACGGAGGTCCAAAGTTTGTATGGGAAAACGAGATTAGTTGGACTATCTTATCCTAAATTTTACACGATTACTTCTATTGATTAATGAGTAAACATGTGTTGCCCCGAATGTCTCGCGAGTGAAGTCGCGGGCGAAAGCTAGTTAATTATGAAATTGAAGTTTACAACGTTCATTTAAGTATATACAAGTATTCTTAAGATTAGTACACTGTCAATATGACAATTGTTTGTCTCAAGTCTTTGTTTTATTCATAAAATATTTTAAAGTATTAACTATAGGAGTGTAACAAAAATATAACTTATTCTTTATAGAATTATCATAATTGAAGATTCGTTTTGTTGTCGCTTGGACCCGTAGTTTCAATAGAACGATACCGACAACTGACATTTGAAAATTATTATTGAACAGGTAAACGACAAAGACGTTGAGAATGGACTGGTATAAAGATAACTTTTAGTTCTACCTTTTTATCTAACCGCCGGAATCGTTTAATTATTGGGAGGAAAAAAAAAGGATAAGCGACAAACTAATTCTAAATATTTACAGGGGCTATATCGACGGTGGAAAGGCAAAACAAATGAAACGAAACAATTTTGACCGAAATTGAGTTTTATATGCAGTTCGATAGGATTTTTGATTCTCTATCGATCTGTCTGGGTTACAGTCTATTTGGAGGTACTTTTTGGCGTTTCATTTAATGTAAAAACAGGGCCATTTTAAAATTTCACTCCCTTCAAACGACAATTTTATGACATATATTATTAACATTGTCGTATGATGGGTTTCAAAAATACCATCGGCGTGTTTTAATTTATTGACTTAACTAACTTTTTTACGACGATGGCATATAATTAATTTTACCCGTCTGTGTATTTTTTACCTTTGGCTTTTTATTACTTTTTCCCTACTAATATATAAGAAAACGTGTCGCATAACTTATTGTTCCTTGCAAGAAAAACACAACTAGTGGCGTTTCAGTTGTTTTTCCTGTCATATTTTTAATTGTAAACGTCTTATCAGTTACTTTCACTAACTGTAATATATTTTATTTTGGTGAGTCAATTGTTTTTCCTTACGTGATTTTTTACGACATAGGCGCTTCACATGTGTGTTTTTGAAATAATTGATAAATATCGTGTGATCAAATTGGCGTTTCACATCAATAAGGTACCAGTTGCAATGATAACTTGACAGTTGACGTGACTGCTCAATCAAGTGATTTCCGGATGCGATGTTCCATAATAGTAACTTACCGTAATAAATTCTTTCAGCCTTCATCTATCGAGTGGTGTGACTGAATTTTGGATGGAAATGATAGATTTATAGCTGCAACACTAACTGTATCCCCCGATTTTGTTAATATAACTTGAATTGCCGGATAAGAGGCTCTTCATTACCTATTAAGAATAGAGATTGAGTGGGTTTCGGCTGGAATGGAAATATTTATTCCTAACAGTGCCGTGGTTTAATCGGTCTTGTGGGGAAGCAAACTCCGCAAGCAAGCTGTTTACGAGGCTTGGACTACGGCTCGTATTAATGGAGATCCTGGTGTTTCTGTCTTGAAACGCGAGTTCAATGCTGCCTCGAGGTTCAGTAAGAAAGTAATTGCCAGGGCGAAATTTGAGTGCATCATCAGGATTGGTGAGCGCCTAGCTAAGCAACCATCTGGTTGTTCTTTTTGGTCGCTTGCTAAGGGTGCCGAAGGAAACTGTTTCTTTCTACCACTCCGAATACATAATGGTAGTCTGGCCCACAGTGCTAAGGAGAAAGCCGATCTGCTGGGGAAACTCTTTGCCTCAAACTCGATTTTGAACGACAGAGACGCTTCACCACCTTCCATCCCGCGGTGTGCTATTTCCTAATGTGGCTAATTCAATGCCGAAAATATCGTTTACTCAACGAGATGTTCAGCGGGCATTGCTATCCCTCCACGTTTATAAGTCGAGTGGGCCAGATGGCATTCCGGCTGTGGTGCTAAAGCAGTGTACTGCTGAGTTGTGTCCTGTTCTTACGCGCCTTGTTGCTCTCTCTTATTCTACCAGGCAAGATCCTTTCATTGTGTAAGACTGCGAACGTGCACCCAGTGCCCAAAAAGGGTGACAGATCAGACCCATCGAATTACAGTCCTATCGCTGCTATCTCCCTTTTCTCCAAGGTATTGGAGCGCTTGATTAACAACCGGCTCCTGAATTGCCTAGAAGAGCACGACTTGATCAGCGACCATCACTACGGCTTTCGTCATGGTCGCTCGACTGGTGTAGTGTATCTTACACATTGTTGGGCTTCAGCCATGGAGAGTCAAAGTGAGACATTGGCTGTTAGTCTGGATATAACGAAGGCATTCGATCGGGTATGGCATCGTAGTCTTCTTTCGAATTTGCCTGCATACGGTCTACCTGAGGGTTTTGCGAATGGGTCGCTAGCTTCTTGTCCAGTACAAGCATATTAGAGCCATTGTGGAAAGCAGTTGCTACGATGGCATAGACATTATTGCTGGTGTCCCGCATGGCTTTGTATTGTCCCCGACGCTGATTTTGCTGCATATCAATGATACGTTATCTATTGACAGCATTCATTGCTATGCCGACGACATCACTGGGGACACTTATTACACGGATCGAGCTAATATTGCCCGCTCTCTGGTAGAGGAGAGCCGCGAACAACTTGTAACACAAGTCAACACAAGAAATCGAGAGCATATTGAAAAATGTGTTCGATTGGGGGCGACAGAATTTCGTTCAATTCGGCCCTACTTAGACACATGTCTGCGTGTTCACCGCTAAGAAAACCTCCTTTGGTGTGGCTTCTCAATTCCAGAACACACCCCTTACCATCGCCAAAAATATTGGGATTCTCGGAGTTGAAGGAGAAGGTAAAGCTGTCGTCGAAGAAACTAGGTGTGCTCAACATGACTCAATTGAAAGGCGTGCTGTGAGGATTGTTGACGATACCAAACTGACAGACGGTCTAGAATCTTTAAGTCTGAGAAGAGATTTTGCGTCCCTTTGTGTGTTCTACCGATTGTACAATACAACGAGGTGTCTTCAGAGTTGATTGACATTATGGTACAGTCGCACCGCTCGCCATCGACAGGATGAAGTCTCATCCTCACACATTTGAGCCTAAGTGGTCGTGAACTGTGGAGTTCCAAAAAAGTTTTATCCCGCGTACTGTTAAGCTGTGGAATGAACTGTTTGTCGAGGTTTTCTAAGGAGACTACAGCATGGGAATCTTCAAAAAGGGCGTGAGAAGGTTTTTACTGGATCGGCAACGCACATATAATGCCCCAGATGTTACAAGCGTTCATAGGCTACGGTAACTGCTTTCCATTAGGCGGGTCGTATGCTTGTTTGCTACTTTAGTGGTATAATAAAATCAAAGGAGGCTTTCAGAATGGACTGTTGATCGCCAGACACCAATATACTCAGAGGTTCAGCTGATCGTTCAGTGTGGATATCTTTGTGAGAGACCTTTATCCATGACTAGTTGACATGCATAAGCTGAAATTATAAAAACTTAACAATCTCTTGATCAGTTAATCAATCAGTTAAAATTTCATCATAGAAATTTTAACGATGATGAAAGGTAAGAGATATAAAATTGTATTGTAATCGAACTTGTACAAATGATCGTACAAGACCTAGGTATTACAATACATACAATTTTATATGAATGACGACATTTTCAAATTAGAAAAGTAACCAGATCAATCAAATCCCTGTCCCGACTATGGCAAAACAATAACATTTTAACATTGCTTGTGATCGATAAAGTGTTTTACCAATGTGTACTAATAAGGATACATAGTTTATAATACTTTTTTCTTATTCGTAATTTTTTCGTTAAAGTGTTATAAATTGTTTATCCCTATTTGTTTAAATTTTACTTTGATTTTTCATAGATTTTTCCCGGCAAACTTGTATAAAAAACGGCGCATAAATTAATTTACCCCATTAACCATTTTTCTTAGATGCCGTATAAAGTATTTTTCCCTACTCACTTGAAAAGTCATTTAAATGAAACGACACTATCTCTTAAAATATAGATTAAAATAGTTTTATTTTATATACTGTATATAGGTAATACCAAGTTTAATCTGCACGCAAAAAATTAAAAATATCCTCCAATAAATAAAAAAGTTATGATGATTTTTTCAATTTTAAAATCTTTAAACAGCTCTACTGAACAATTGGCCAAATGTCGCTTATTTTGTTTTGCCTTTCCACCGTCGATATGTAATAACCTTCTTTTTGCTTTCTATTTATGAAACGGGAAAAATATACTAAACGCCAAATAAAGTCTCAAAAATGTGGCCTAACTACAATAAACGACCAATATATTTTATAAAGGAACAGGCATAAAATACTAGCGATGTAACGACTCGACTTTTTAAACCGATTCAAACCGATTTGAGCATAAACCGAGTTGAGTCGATTAGCGCGTCTACTAAACCGATTTGGCCGAGTCGAAAGCAATGTAACGACTCGACTTTTTAAACCGATTAAAAAGTCGAGTCGTTACTTGACTTTGTAAACCGATTAAAAAGTCGAGTCGTTGCTCGACTTTTTAAACCGATTAAAAAGTCGAGTCGTTACTCGACTTTTTAAACCGATTCAACCCGATTTGAGCATAAACCGAGTTGCGTCGATTAGCGCCTTTACTAAACCGATTTGGCCGAGTCGAAAGCGATGTAACGACTCGACTTTTTAAACCGATTTGAGCATAAACCGAGTTGCGTCGATTAGCGCGTCAGTTTGCTCGTTTGGCCGTTTGCCCGTTTGGCTGTTTGCGCGTTTGCCCGTTTGGCCGTTTGCTCGTTGGCCGTTTGGCCGTTTGGTCATTTGCCCGTTTGGCCGTTTGCTCGTTTGCTCGTTTGGCCGTTTGCCCATTTGGCTGTTTGCGCGTTTGCCCGTTTGGCCGTTTGCCCGTTTGGCCGTTTGATCGTTTGCCGTTTGGCCGTTTGCTCGTTTGGTCGTTTGCCCGTTTGGCCGTTTGGCTGTTTGCTAGTTTGCTCATTTGGCCGTTTGCCCGTTTGGCCGTTTGGCTGTTTGCTCGTTTGCCCGTTTGGCCGGTTGGCCGTTTGGCTGTTTGCTCGTTTGCCCGTTAGCCCGCTTGCTCGTTTGGCCGTTTGACCGTTTGGCCGGTTGGCCGTTTGGCAAACGAGCAAACAGCCAAACGGGCAAACGGCCAAATGAGCAAACTAGCAAACAGCCAAACGGCCAAACGAGCAAACAGCCAAACGGGCAAACGACCAAACGAGCAAACGGCCAAACGGCAAACGAGCAAACGGCCAAACGGGCAAACGGCCAAACGGGCAAACGCGCAAACAGCCAAATGGGTAAACGGCCAAACGAGCAAACGGCCAAACGGGCAAATGACCAAACGGCCAAACGGCCAAACGGCCAACGAGCAAACGGCCAAACGGGCAAACGCGCAAACAGCCAAACGGCCAAACGAGCAAACAGCCAAACGGTCAAACGGGCAAACGGCCAAACGGCCAAACAAGCAAACGGTCAAACGGCCAAACGAGCAAACGGCCAAACGGGCGAATGCGCGCAGAGCGGCGCGAGCGAGATGCGTAAGTAAGTTCGACTCAGCCAAATCGGTTTAGTAGACGCAAGACGCGCTGACGCGCTAATCGACGCAACTCGGTTTATGCTCAAATCGGTTTAAAAAGTCGAGTCGTTACATCGCTTTCGACTCGGCCAAATCGGTTTAGTAAAGGCGCTAATCGACGCAACTCGGTTTATGCTCAAATCGGTTTGAATCGGTTTAAAAAGGAGTAACGACTCGACTTTTTAATCGGTTTAAAAAGTCGAGCAACGACTCGACTTTTTAATCGGTTTACAAAGTCAAGTAACGAC
The DNA here is from genome assembly GCA_937001555.2 of Hypsopygia costalis. Taxonomy (NCBI): domain Eukaryota; kingdom Metazoa; phylum Arthropoda; class Insecta; order Lepidoptera; family Pyralidae; genus Hypsopygia; species Hypsopygia costalis. The sequence goes on from OW443339.2 coordinate 6,783,792, forward strand.
TCGACTTTTTAATCGGTTTAAAAAATCGAGTAACGACTCGACTTTTTAATCGGTTTAAAAAGTCGAGTAACGACTCGACTTTTTAATCGGTTTAAAAAGTCGAGTAACGACTCGACTTTTTAAACCGATCATCGCTATCAAACCGATTCAAATCGGTTCAAACCGATTCAAATCGCGATTTCGTCGATTCGGTTTGGAATCGACTTGCATGAATTGTCTAACCGATTCAACTCGGTTTGACAAAATTCCAGATCGTAACATCACTATAAAATACTAAGCCGAATTTAACAAATAATTATTTATAAGCAAAATATCATAAACGTATGTTTCTGAATGTTTGCTTCCAGCAAAAATAGGTTAACGTTCTATTGATTGAATATTACAGAGAGCCCAAAAAGCATAAGTTATTTTGTTTTCAAATATTCTTTGATCAACAACCAAAAAAAAAAAAACTTCAAAATTTCTGTCGTTTACAGCGAATAAAATTAGCTCACGACCCTATTATTACTACCGCCTAAGCGACATAAAGTGTCACTTAGAAACATGTAACCCAGACCAAACGACGCAGAAAAAAAAGACGATTCTGGCCATATATATAAGTCCATTCTCCAAAAAATGGCGCTTATCCCTTTTCGGCTGTAAGGCATCGATATGTCGCAGACAACTTTTTAAAATAGCTGTTCAATCAAACAGCTAGCCCTTTGACTGAACAACGCCATTCAATCACACGGCTATACGTCGTTTAGCCGACTTGTTGACTGCAACGTTCAACACTACAGCTAAACGACGCTTAGCCAACTGGTTAAATGGCAAATTAACTAAGGTGACCATTAGTTTAGTATGTAATTTGAGAGAATAATAATACCTACCTAATAAGCAAGTGGAGTTCTGGGACGTCTCCGGCGCTGAGGGAAGTGCAGCCCCTTCGCCTTTGCGTAACGAAGGGCAGGCACTCATGCTCGCCTTCGCATCTCGAATCTTCGCTTCTCACACTTCTCTATCGCTAATCGCTTATAACTTGGACTACAGAACAAAGTCAAAGAGTGATAAACTCCGAACGAGTTTCATCAAGAAACAATCAACATGGAAAACTTTTAGCAAGTTATCTACAATTAACAGACGTACAAAATGTACAAAAGTTAATTTCAGTCGCCAACTTGACAGTTGACGGATTTACAGCAAATAAATTTTGAATATTCATTAATTCGTCAGATTTTGTTCAATCTTCCTAAATGTACTCGTGGAAGTTTATTGTTAAGTAATGTAATTGCTTTTCGTATTAGCTATTTTATGAGCCTTAATTTTGTAATTAATTTCCAAGATGAATATTTTGTGTGTAAGATGTCGCTGGTTTTTCCTAAATTAATTAAGTAGTAAAATTTAATGGGTTAAATTAAATACTAAATGCTTCGCAATATACAGCTGGGCATATTTTCTATACACACGTTTGTTTTTTTTTTTTTACCATACGATGTGTCCACTTGACTCTCATGCAGACCTGTCAAACTAGACAGCTCGACTTTATTACCTTACCAATAGACAAAAGCTTTTTTTTTTTTTCAGTAAATAAACAGCATATTTATTTACTGAATATAACAAAAAATAATAATAATAACAATGACTTCGATCATTAATACTAGAAACGATTTGCACAAAAATCATGCCATTATTATACATATGTTTCCGCATATAAACATTAACCGCTTAAAACAATATGTATAGACAGATTACGATATTGTTTGCGTTATCGCGTCTATCACTACTAACAATCTTTATATGGGTTAAATTAAATACTTGGCTTCCACCATACCTTATCGCTCGTTTTAAAATAGTTAATTTCCTTGCCAAGACTGAGGAAAGAAATTCTTAAAACTTGGAACCGGGCTTGCTGCGCTGTCGCGCGGCAGATAGGCATCGGTGGCCTGGACACCAGACAGACATTTATTGTTCCTGACTAGAGCTAATATAATAAATATAAAACGGCACTTTTGAAATTATCTAATTTAAAAATATACAACCAGAGACAAACAAAGGTAAAGTACATTCCATCGTCATTTTTGCCATTTCCGAGGTCGCAGGTTCGATCCCCGCACAAGACAAATATTTATGTGCATGAACTATGAACATGTCTGTTTGTCTTGATATGAGTGTGTTATAAATATAACTTGAACATATTTACAAAAAAAAATGTATTTAAATACATTTATCAGTTGTCTAGTACTCATAGTACAAGCTTTGCGGTTAATTTGGGCCGAAATGGCGCTGTGTAAATTGTCTAGAAATATTTATTCTGCAGTAAACGTCTATAGACTAAGGTACGGCCTCGAATCTGCCGAGCCTTATGTCAAAAATTCAAAATTCAAAATATCTTTATTCCTTGGACTTTATAAAGCACTTAGAAACGTCATACAAATTAAATAGTAATAAGAACATGTATAAATCATTACTACTCTAAATCCGCAGAGCTTAGATTCACTTTTCGTTTATTTTTTTTTTTCATTAGACGTCACTACGATATACAGCCTGAATACCTCATAGTGTAATAAGTTCTTTACTAAAGCCAATTACCTAACTGCTTTCAATAACATACTTACAATGTTATTTAAAGCAACAATGTTTGTACCGTGTAATACCAACTTAGACCTGGCGGTCTCAGATGAGGTTAATGTTGATCTGAAAGAAATATATTTGCCATGAATAAGAAAAAGAAATTAAAAAAATGGCTGTCTTTAAAGTCGGTCATTTTACGTGATATCGTCATAAGAAAACATCGGCTGATGAAGTGGAAGAGGAATATATGCGTCACAAGCCGAACTTAGGCCGATCGTGCCTCTCTATCGCTTGTTCCACGCTCTCGCTTGCACGCTCGGCACAGATGGAACGTGACAATGAGTCATGCTTTTTCGTGCGTGAATCCGGCGTTCATATTCGATATATAAGACGTTACGTTACCAAAATGCATAATTAAGTTGTAGTTGTTATTAACTTATCTAGCCATCCCTTTAGCGTTTTAATGCCTTATTTGCCAGAATTATAGCTATCTCTCACATTGTCAAGAGGGGAAGTCAAATTCCAAAAGCTTCCTACTCCTAGTATTTCTTCTGATTAAATTCGTTATGAGTTCCAAGGCAGCTGTTTTTTTCCACTGGAACTGCAGTGGACTTCATTGTTAATTGCCTTTTTTGGTGGTCGCCGCTGTTAATCCTGCTACACAGGAAACTTAGTGGTGGGCCCCCGTCCCGAAAAAAAATGAAGCTGTTCCCAGCACCTCGTTAAATAGTCAGCCGTGTGCGTTACGCGCAGGTAGTCTTGGGCTCTGAGATTATGGTGTAATCTACTTACACCTCAAAAGTTTAGCATAAAATTCGAACAAACAACTAGTACTAGACACAATCTTTATTTTGTATCATATCACTCGCTGTTCCTTTGGATTTTTTTTAATTTAATTTATGCCCTATGTACTGCCTTATCTGAAGCGGTTCAGATCCAAATTATAATTCTAAAAATAGATCATGCGCCCTACCGCCGAAGCTGAAGCCGATTACTACCGAATATTTTGATTCGAAAAATAAGTATTTCGTTTAAGTTTTTGCCAAACACATTCAGCTTAGTCGGTAGAGCTTCTGGGTTTCTTCCAGCTAAGCTAAACAAGTAGCATAAAATAAATCTAAGTTAAAGTTGATTTTCGCAATCAAAAGAGACTCCACTTTCGGTGGTACCTAATACCCCGGGTGTAGAATACCATTTTGCTCATTTGGTAAAGCTTCAGGATTTCTACCAGTTAAACTAAAGACAATTATAAGCTACAATTTATTTATTGCATTAAAAAATCGGCCTCCGCTTAGGTGGTAAATAAAAAAACCTGATTTAAATCGGTTACCGCCTCGCAATGCAGGAACTCCTTCCTTTCTGGTGATCTCACCCACTCGCAAGAAGACAATAACCCTTAAGGGAGTTGTTATTTGATTGCGGTATTCAGTTAGGTGGATCCCTAGTCGGGCTGCTTACAAATACCCTATACCCAATCTCTCTTTAAAAAGTCTGTGATTATCCATGGTTTTCAGTTGTCAGTCAACCTTTACCTCGACGGAAGTGACAATGAAGTCGATTTAAGTTGCCAGCTTAAGTAATACAAGTTGCCTAAACTCGCTTTAGACCCTGTCTTAGGTACATCACATTGAGAAGGGTGTGTCAAGAAAATATTATGTCCCAGAAACAATTCACTGGTGCACTGGAAGATGTATTTATGAAGTCACCGGGCATCAATCTCAACGGCAAGTACATCTCGTACAGTGCGACAAACTTATCTGGCCCGGTGGCAGGGGCGGTACGATCGACTTAAGTGTTGCCATTAAGCGAAATGCCGCCCGTTTTAGAGCAAACATTAAAATCAAAGAAATATATACATTGTTAAAATAATAGCATTGATATACTGATTAATTGTGATGTGTGGTGTTTCAATTAAATATCAAATTCCTTCTATTTTTTTGTTGATTAGTTTTAAAAATGCACCACGTTAAGTCGCGATCATAGCTATTATATAATATTAAAATTATAATATTGCACAGAAACAACTCGTTGACGATTTTTTTTATTGTATGTATAGAAAAAGATATTTAAATATTTAAAAAAATATACCTCAATGGAATGTGTATACGTGGTAAATAAATAAATTGTACCTGGCAATACTAACATTTCAAGATGGCGGCTTTAGTTCTAAATTTGGCCACCGGGTCAGATAAGTTTGTGGCACTATACCTTTGATTTCGAAATGACGTGGTTATAATTAATGAATCGCTGGAGGATCTCACTTGAATGCTAAACAATCTCAATGCTACATGTACAATGACTTTGTCATCTCTAACCCGGTTATCGTAGAAAATGAAGCGACTGAAGTAGATAGACTTGGGCTCTGACTATTGGGTGGTCTACAGAATAAAGGTCGCACAGTGAAGCTGCTCAAACTATCAAGAAGGGATTGAATCCGAAACGAAGATTGTGGATGGAGAACCATAGCTGCCAGAGTTTATTTCATAATTTGTTTATTTAAGTTGAGTTAGCAAGCTAAAGTGATAGTGGGCCAAAGCCGAGTTGGTGACTTAGGACATGGGGGAGAAAAGTTCTAGAGTGGAGGTCACGTTCAGGACGACGAAGAATTGAAAAAAAATTAAGCTTTAGTGCAGTCAAAATAAAGAGGAATGTATTTTGAGTGCACTAAACTTATTTTCAAGAAAAATGTAATTTTTTTTTTTCATTAAATAAAGGAATTTCATTAGCAATTCAAATGAAAAAAATGCAGCGTAATCGTTTTTCTTCGTTTGAGAGCTGGTACGGTATCTTAGTGCTACACAGAGAATCAATCAGTTTCAATACCTCTCAACTCCCGTCCACGAAGAGTAAAACCGAGAAATGAGACAGTTTTCAATGGTTAGGCTTCAGGCATAATAAGAACAGACCAAACGTACAAAACAAGTTTTAACAAAATGCTATTTTGAAATCCCAACGGCATACGAGACTGCAACTTTTTTTTAAAACAACTACAAGGCTTCTATTACACCGACACACAATATATATTTTTTTTTTCAATCAACTTTACGAAATCCAAGGGGAGTAAATCCAAAATTTCGTTCGTTGGGATTTTCATTTCGATAGTCCTCGTTTACTATATAAATCACAAAAATGACACAATAAAAATGTGTTTAAGTACCCTGGTAAGAGAGGTTATTGGATTGGGCTGGTCGGTACAGCACTAGTAGCGAAGCAATTGGGCACAGCTTTGGGGGCACAGGGTATGTTTTTTATATTGTTTGGTACTTATGACTGTTGAGGACCGTACAGGGGTGTACGGTCACATTATTGAGGTGACCGTACAGGGGTGTACTGTCCTCAATAGTGTACAAGTATAATAAAGCCCATTCCATGTCTGGGTGATTAGGAAATGTTCGCAAATCTTTATAAATCTGTTTAAAAGAACTTTAAGTTCAAGGTTTCGTCTATATCGTACAAGAAAACATTCCGCGCTGATTAGAAACATTTACAGTAGTCTAACTGTTTGCAAAAAGTATCACTTGCCTATTATTGTCTTTATTCTATTGACTCTACTCAGCCTTCTTGGTCACCTTGCCTGTAGAAATAACAACAACCTTCTTGAAAATTTATGTTGACTGCGGTTTTTAAAATCATACCCTACTTCCTGTTCGTCTAAGCATGCATCGCTTTTTATACTACGTCGCGTGCCAAACAAGCAACCTGGAGTGAAGCGGTTACCATAGCCATGTAAACGTACCTAATTCCTAATCGTTGCACAAGTATGCAGTCCAAGCCATCATTTTGATCCAAGCCTTGGACCATCATAAAATGGTGAGGTACGATGGAGCAGTTGTTAGATCTGATGACCACTGCCTCCTGCTACAATTATACCGCTCGCCATCGGTAGTTCTTTCTCACATATTGGTACCGAAATGAACGTGTACCTATCGGGAGAAATCCTGTCTGTAACCACCTATAACAGCAAACTGTTACAGACAGGATTTCTCCCGCGTGCCATCAATTTGTGCAATATATTACCAGTCGACATTTTTTGACCGAATTGTATTTTCCTTTATTTCACTTATATTTACATTATATTAAAAAAAATACAAATTTAAATAACGAGACGGTGTAATGGGATGTCAAAGTATACCGTCGTCGTGTCTATTGGTCTGTCACGCGCTATCAGCCGAAGTTTTTCCCGTTTTTGTTTATTGACAATCTGGACACAGATTTTGACTGAAAATTCAGTACGTTGCTGTGATATTTAGTATCATATATTGACTCGCTTTAGTCTGAATTTGTTGATGCGATATCATACGATTTTTTCTTAAATACCGACTAAAGTCCTTAGTTGCGCAATTAACTGGTAGGGAAAGAAAAGTTCCACCTAAAATGATGAAATTTGTAAATCTAAAATAAGTAATTGTGATTTCGGTATGCAACAGACAGATGGCACATTCTTTGATATCTTCACTCTCTCGCCGGTGCCGCGCCAACCAATCAATGTTGTTTTGGAATCGTGCCTATCTGTGCTGCATAACATTCCTCCTGGTGGCCTCGAGAGAGTGAATTGTTGACGACTCCGATGGTGCGATCCCCGCACAAGACAAACATTTTTGTGCACGAACATGTCTGTTTGTCTTGATCTGGGTGTTTTCTATGTATTTAATTATCATTAAAGTTATCTAGTGCCTATAGTATAGCTTTGATTAAATAATAAATAAATATTCCAGGACAAATTACACACGGCCATCTAGTCCCAAACTAAGCAAAGCTTGTCCTATAGATACTAGATAACTGATACTATACTTAAATACATTTTTTTTATAAATACATACATATTATACATAGTAAGAATTTTGGAGTGTAAGTTTGGTTCATCAACATCTTTGAACCAAAGCCAACTTCACCTGCACCCTGCTGACTGACAAACGAAGCTTACAATTACGCTCCCTACCTCTCTTTTCGCCAGAGCCTCTTCTGTCAGCCAGCAGGGTGCACCACGTACAGGTGAGGTTGACTTTGGTTCAAAGATGTTGATGAACCGTCCCAAATTATTTAATATATTAATAATATTATTAAAAGACGTGAGTGACTCGTTTAATTTATTTAATAAATTTATTTATTATATATTATTTGAACTAATTGTTTATTATTATATTTTAGTTGGACTAGGTATAGTCCTACTTACGGAAAGGTACAAGTTTCATCAAAATCATTTCAGTAGTTTTTGAGATTGGTGTGTTAGTTTATGCGGGTTTCAGTTACCAGGAGAAAATAATGAATAAACAAAACAAATGCGTGTGGTGTTATTATTTTAAATAAAACTGTAATTTTATATGCGCCTCGACAAATGTTAATGTAGTTTATGTATAAATGGAGATATCGTAATGCAATTCATGTCCACGATCGCTCTTCATGCGGATGTTTACGAAATTGAAGCCTATGCCGCCTTGGGTGACGTTGGCGGAGGCGCCACTGTGTGTCAAGTCGTAGGCCAGAATACCCTGGAAAATAAACATACAGTTAATAAAAATTGAATTAAATAAAGTGTAGTTCGAATACCCCTTTATGTATCATTAGTTCGTTACTATATATATTAATCTAATATTATCTTAATAAAATAACTTATACTCAAGTTTGCATCATCTCCCAACCTTACATGGCGACCCTGCCAGGATTCGAACCTGGAATCTTCTGATTTATTTCTCATTTCTTCTATTATACTCCCAACTTTACAAAAAGTTTAGTTTTTTTTTATTTGTTTTGTTTTTTAAGTAATTTTAAGATTAGATTATTTTCATTTACTTTAGTTGTATTTTGTTGTTAATAAAGTTTTAATCTCCTTTATGGTGAAGGTTTCTGGTTCTCGAATAAATGCAATTAACGCTAGGTCTGCATTTTGTAATATTGTACTTTTATTTTAAATAAAAAAACTGACTGCTTCTAAGAAGGCACAAATCAGTTACTGGGTTGATGTATTCAGTTTCTCGTACTTATATCGTCGTCGTCGTCGGCGCCAACTCTTATTCATTCCAATGCTGGGACACAGGTCTCCCCTGAACCAAAGGGGTTTAAAGCATACTCCACCACGCTGCTCAACTGCGGGTTGGCGGAGGACAGTATTATCAAGCCGCCTAAAGCCACTGACTTGGCTTAACGACTGTCATCTAATAACAACAGCCGGGACCAACGGCTTAACATGCCCTCCGAAGCACAGAGGAACTCGAGATAAGTAAACTCATAGATAGATACGCTGCGGCCGTTGTTGCTTAACTTGCATGTTCGATTGAACTGACATGCGCAACGATTATACAGACATGCGCAACGATTAGACTGACACGCGCAACGATTATACTGACACGCGCAACGATTATACTGACACGCGCAACGATTATACTGACATGCGCAACAATTACACTGACATGCGCAACGATTCTACTGACACGCGCAACGATTAGACTGACACGCGCAACGATTATACAGACATGCGCAACGATTATACTGACATGCGCAACGATTATACTGACACGCGCAACGATTAGACTGACACGCGCAACGATTATACTGACATGCGCAACGATTATACTGACACGCGCAACGATTATACTGACATGCGCAACGATTATACTGACATGCGCAACGATTATACTGACACGCGCAACGATTATACTGACATGCGCAACGACGTCACGGAGCTCCTCCTTATAGGTACGTTACTTATATATAACTACGACATCCTACAAACCTTGTGCTTCTTTGCTACAGTATCTCAATTGTTTCAAATAATAATATATTTTTTGCGCTGTTTTATACGTATGTATATTAATGGCAAATTATTTTCTTTACAAATCCAACGTGTATAAAACATGAAGAACAAAATACATAAAAAAAAATGTTGAAAATGTTTTCTCTTCTAACTGAAACATTTTCCAAAATCAGTAAATAAAAATGGATTTTTTTAATGATTTCCAGTCCTAATCGAACAACAAACAAAGTGGTATTAGGAAAAAGTAACAGAAAAGGCTTTTGTAATAAAAATTACTCAACTTTTCCCCTTTTCCATACACACTACTACTACTACTGTATAATGAGTATATAATTTGAAAGACCATTCCAACTCGGACGAAAGAAACTAATTATATTGTTTATTTAATACAATTATTTGTATAAATCCACCTCAATTTCCTCGAATTTGATAAACAGAGTTCAAACAATGGCCTCGCTTCTATAAATATTGTTAAGGAAACACTTCGAAGAAACTACCAGGCATTGTTTAAATAAGTGAATAAACTAGTAAGTTTATATTCGTTTCATATAAATTTACTAAAAAAAATAATTAACAGAGACAAATTTACGAAAAGGCGGTGCAAGAGCAATGGCTTTTTTGGATATCTAGAGCAATATTATTATAATTTAGAAAAAAAAAACAAAGTAAATGTCAGTATAACTACTATTTATACGCAAAACAATAGTATTATTAATTTTGATAAAATAAATATCTTATACTACTCGAAAACTCGGCTTAAATTTTATTAGAAATTGAGCAGCGTGGTGAAGTATGCTCTAAACCCAGTTGAGGGGAAGACCCGTATCCGTAGTGAGGGTTGATGACAGAAAGACAACAATAAGAATATAAAAATAAAATACTAACCTTAATAGTCTGTCCTTGTGCGACATAGTCAGTAGGCAACGAGAAATGTATATTTTCTACCCTCTTTCTAAATGTCTTCGAACTGAACTTTGCGTCATGGTGATACACCATAGGTCTCAAAACATTCGTCCCCAAGAACGTGTGACCACATTCCACCAACACAACAGCTGTTAACACTAAAATTACGATGGAAAATCTCATTTTTAAACACAAAGAAAAATATTCTAAAGTCGTTCACTCCGTGAAAGGCAGATGTTTAATTAATGAGATTTTGTTATTAATATAGTTTTTATCAGCGTGTAGATAATGTAGACAGCCATTAGTCACGTAACCTTTGAGATAGGATAATGACTTTAGCTATGTGATCATCAACTATGTAACGACTTTTATAAATTAAATCTCCTGGCGAGTAATGCTTCTTACACACAGCAGGTAGGTACGATGTAATAAAAAAATATTCCTGGATAAATTACACACGGCCATCTAGTCCCAAACTAAGCAAAGCTTGTACTTTCTACAATTCTTGTATGATGATATTATTCTTAAATACATTTTTTTTTTGTAAATACAAAGGTACATATAATACATAGAAAACACACAGACCAAGACAAACAGACATGTTCATGCACACACAAATATTTGCTTTGTGCGAGGATCGAACCCGCGACCTCGGAGTCAAAGTGGCTATTGCTAACCATTCGACCACCGAGCTCGTCAATATATTTAGACACTGATGTGTACGTGTAAGAGATGGATATATAGCCTCTCTTGTCTCACCCATAGCAGTGTCTTGCTCTAAATATATCGTATGTGCTTAGTATGTGACTAGCTTAAGTATGTGTTTATATAATAGACCTTATCTTAGAAATGACTGTTACTGATAACTAAGGTGTTCAACTATAGTATTTATTACATACTATAGTTATATATTATAAATTAGGTTTAGTTTATAAAATTAAATAGGTTACCGTTTATAAACGTATTGCGAATCCAAGCTACAGAGTGCTTAGTTTAAGCTTTTTGGTCACATTCGAACGTGTCAACGTTTACAAGCCTACCAAATTAATCGATGGGTTCAGTTATCTCGAGCTCCTCCGTGTGCTCCAAACGTAGTTAAGCCGGGATCGGCTGTTGTCATTAGATGACAGTCGTTAAGCCAAATCAAGTGGCCTTTGGGCGGCTTGAAAACAGCAGCGTACGAGCAGTGTGGCGGAGTACGCTCTAAACTACTCTAAAGCATAGTTCTAAAGCCCCTTCGATTGATGAGAGGCCCGTATCTCAGCAGAGGGATGAATAAGGGTTGACAACGAATTAAAGCAGATTAGTAATCGCCATTGCTATGCTTATGAAGGGAAAATGCAGTTCCTCAGTCTTGTTACACTTAATCCACTTACACTGCACACACGCACACACAAACACACACACACACACACACACACACACACACACACACACACACACACACACACACACACACACACACACACAAATCATAAATATGTTTCTCTCTATAATATTAATAATCAAACGCGCGCGTGCGCCCACCAGGCGACAGCTAAAATCAAAAAGTCACACTGAGCTGTGACTTTTTAAACATTGTGGTGGAACTACTAAGGACTAGTGTATAAGGACTTTCCTTATTATTTTTTAATTTGGTTTTGGTATGTTTGTGACTGTAGTTTGTAATAAACGTATCTGTCTTGTGTGCATCGTCCCTTAGACAACGTTATATTTATTACAATTAGTCGTTAATGTTCGATGAATAAGTCCAATTACTACCTACTCAAATAAATAATACCGAGCTGGGGCAATCCGATTTGTCATCTTATTTTTTATTTATCATATTGTTGTAGCGTCCTACTTCATACTGATAAGTGTTATGAAAATTTATGAAGATATTTTGATGTTTTCTTCTTCTTAGAATTACTAAGTTTCCTCCACGCGTTCAGACTATTTTGCATTTCTTATTATTGGAATCGATTTGTTCGGTAACAACTTAATATTTTAGGTCCCCAATAGTGTTAGATAATTAAAATCCGTGATGCACGGCAGTTGTGCTTCACTTGACTAGCCATCTCTTTAGGATTTTAATGCCTTATTTGCCATATTCCTGTCTCCCACATTGCTAAGAGACGTAGTCAAATTCCAAAATACACGTACGACAGTTAGAAACACGAAATGCTTTCAGTAGTGCAAACTAGTGTATTAAAAAATACACACGTAATTGTCCAAGTTTTCACTTCTGTTGGCACGCCCGGAGTGCTACTGTTTTTTTTTATATTAACTATTTACCTTATAAGTAAATCGTGTGATCCTTATATAACAAATCGACAAAATAAATGGTTCCCAAGCCCAATATTACAAATAAGTCATAATCCAAAAATACTTTAAAGTGGAGTGCCGTAAGACAAAGTGTAAAAAAAATGTTTATTTAAAAGTAATATTTTTTGGAATGTTACTTTTTATCAAATTTGTTTTTACACTTTTCGGTAGCTCTGTACATACGAGTATCCCTACTAACAATACAAATGTGAATGTGAGTTTGTTACGCTTACACGCCGAAACCACAGTATAAGTAATAGTCCGAAACTACTCAACCCATCATCATTAAACTTTGTACACATATTCCCAAAGGTATTAGGAAGGACATAGGATACTTTTCATAAAAAAAAATGTAAACGCGGGTGAAGCCGCGGGTAGAAGCTAGTATTTTATAATTAGTGCGCATAAAATTCAGACGCTTGGCTTTTTCTTATGATTCGTGCAAAAAAGCACGGCAATTGTATAAGGATAGTGAAGAACGTGCAATTATTAAGTTACGAGTAGCTTGTGTTTTTCCTTCCTCATAATCACAGAATAAATAAAACCACTACTTAATAAAAACGCGTTTGATCATTTTAAACAAACGTGATATTTTTTGTTTGTTGGCAACAATTTTTGTTACGTGTAAATGAAGATTTCGTATCCCAGTTTCTTTCCACGCGGACTCTTCATACGGATGTTCACATAATTGTGGCCAATACCGCCACGAGTCACGTTGGCTGAGGCGCTGCTATTCGTCAAATCGTATGCCAATATACCCTGAAATGCAATAAATGCTGAATTATTTATCGAAGTGAAAACGTCTTTAAATTGTTATAAGTGTTACAATATTATTTGTATCTCTTTTTTATCACAGGTCAATCCCGGACAGTTGATAGGCATGCGCGGGGATCCAACGCATAGAGGCCCCTTTGAGAAGTTTGATGTAATGTTGTACGCCTTCCGTGACTCGCTCCAGGATATATCAATGGAACGATATACCCATAAGCAGGTCTCGGCAGGCGTTGAGAGTGTTATTACAAAGTGTGATGGAAAATTGATGGAAATGAGATCTGGGTGAACTAAATACCGGGCTATTACAGAAGAGGAACGGACGCCTGCCATAACTGCTTCTATTGCTAGTTATTTGCGGCAGGCGGTGCCTTGCCACTCACTAGATGGGCCCCCGAGATTCCAGGAAATCGGCCGGGAACAACTAAGTGTTTATTATTATTATGTCACTTAAATTCACGGGATTAAACACTGTCCTTTAAAATGCGTCCGCGGGATATAGATCGAAACGCGTAGAGGCCCGTTAGAGAAGTTTAATGACATGGTGTCGCCGATCCGTTGCCAGCATTTTAAGGGAAAAATTGACTCTTGCTTTTTTTTTATACTACGTCGGGTGGCAGACAAGCATATACGGCCCCCCTGATGTGAAGCGGTTACCGTAGCCATATTAACGCTCGCAACATAAAATATCGCTCGCGCGCCGCCACCCCCGCTGCCATCGCAGTATCTCCTTCCTTTCTGGTGACCTCACTCACTCGCAGGAACACAACAACCCTAATCCTACAGAATATGGTTACGATAACCGCTTCACATCAGACGGGCCGTATGCACAAGCGTACCATCCGACATAGTATAAAAAGAATGCACCTTGAAAATCATATTTATCAAAATCTTTGTTTGTATGTTTCTTTAATAGAGATTTAATTGGTATAGTTCACATAAAAGTTGGTACAAAATCAGTATATATGTTATGGTCAATTTAAACTAGCTATTATTCATACTGATCGATACTTGGTCAATGTAATAAATCATGTTTTGAATAGATTTGAGTTGATTTTTTTGTTAGGTTAGGGTTTTCTTGTGTTCTGTCACCGGCAATATGACTTCCGCGAAGCGGAGCTCCGTCAACCTAGAAGCTTAATTATTAATAATAATTGACAATTTATTAGATTGGCCAGCCATTATAAATAATGACCAATTTATTACATTGACTGCAACAATGAGTGGTTGACCAAAAAGATTGGAAACTGGAGGGATTGGAAACCGTTATTTATTTATTTTATTTTTTTGTTTTTTTTTGAATCTGTGGTCTTTTCGCTTTGTTTTGGTCTAACCAGAATATTTTTAGGTGCCGTAGTTTTTTTTTATGATTTTTTTTGTGAGCCGAGGCAGTTTTGGAAAAATTACACCTTCAAACTTCAAACGCGATTTACTCGAAATTAATTATTTTACCTTGAGGTGCCTTTTTGGTCAACCACTCACATTATATCTCATCATCATCAGGTTATTTTAGTCTTCACTACAGGACCACGACCCTCTCTCTTCCGTCCCAGACAGAAGGAGGATTTGGCCTACACTCCCCACGCTAGCCAGACGGGTTGGGGAGGCCTGATCGATGTTTTCTAAAGTATTTCCCTTAGTCGCCTTGTACGATATCCACGGGAAGAGACGGAGTGATTCTATTCTAGTCTGCCGGAAACCACACGGCCAGCATTATATCATATACATTATATCTACTGCATACGAAAATAAATACTAACCTTGATACTTTGTCCTTGTCTGCTGAGCGTATCTGGGAGCGTGAAGGTAATATTTTTCACAATCTTCCGCAATGGCATGGAATTGTACATAGCAGTTCGGTGAAACACCAGAGGTCTAAAAACATTTGTCCCAAGGAATGTGTGAGTACATTCCACAAATACAATAGCTGTTAAAACTGAAATTACCAAGTAAAACCTCATTTTTGGCAGCGTTCTAAGATGTTCAGTGTAAGAATGTCAGATGTTCCCTCCCCATTGAATTACTTTTTGATCAGATAGCTAATATATATGAGTATTCTTAACACTAGAGTGTACGCGTGCTCTACTATAGTAGAACAGGGTCAGATAGGTCTGACCCTACGGTAGTACGATTTCATAAGGTAGAATCCTATCTTATGGTAGGCCATAAGATAGGATTCTACCTTATGAAATCGTACTACCATTTATGTCAAAAAACAAGCTAAAAGATCATGGTGTTTGACTTGTTATGTAGTTCTACGTTATTTTTCAGCGTTTTTGTCTAACGAGATTTTTTGAATATACGAATTTTCCAAAAGGTACTTATTCTCAGTTTTGGGAGTTATTAGTGTGTTCCGATTACTGTCCGATTAAGTCTATATTTTTTTTCTATCGAGACGATCATATAAAATATTGATATGATGGCAGCCACCAGAGAATTTCAAATAAAAAAAAATAACGTGAAATTACTTTTGGAAGTACGAGGACGACGACGAATGGGCTAAAGTTTTTTATCTTTATGAGATACGCAATTCATCTTGTAAAAACAACTATGCAAAGGTCGTGCTGAGTATATTGCCTGATGACTAAGCTAGCTGTTTATCCAATGTGCTGAAAAACTAAAATTAAAATATTTTTTTCAGTTTTCAATACATTTCTTTTTTTTTTTTCAATTTTATTGCTTTCGAGCTTCAACTTCTACTTGCTGTACAAAAGTAGATCTACTCTAATAAGAATCCAATAGAATCTTTTTTTTTGGTTTATTAAATTTATTAACTAAAAAGTATTAGTTTATTTCTCCATTTGTCATTAATTGTGAAAAATACGTTCAATTTGTAAATATTCTACTATAGTAGAACACACGAGCACTGGTGTAAATAACGGATGCGCGTGCGCTCTAGGGTTATTATATTTTTTTATTACCGAAATGTAGTCATGAGTTCATTATGTAAGCTATGAGATAATTGGTATGGAATTTGGACCCTAACTAGGAGACGTTACGATCAGCTCAAACCGGACATTATGGCAGACGATATTAAATGTGTGAGGTAATCTATACTAATAATAGCCGTTTCGGAGTGGGAGTCCGGACTTTGGTTGCAGGCCATACCTTCGGCGAACGTCGGGACCTTACTGGATGACACCTCATTTCGTTTAGCCACCTGCCTTCGTATAGTGTAAACCCTGTAATATCCCCTATCGTTGTCCTTGTGGTACCGTCGTCGACCAGCTGGGGCATCACGGCCTCTCATGCAGAAGAAGCGCCGGACGTATGTCTCGTCACGCCGGCCTTAATGACATAATTCGACGGGCTCTTGTCAGCGTCTGCGTTCCAGCCATTTTAGAACCTAATGGTTTGGTTCGAGACGATGGCAAGAGATCTGATGGAATGACTCTGTTGCCCTGGAGGCTGGGACGCGCCTTTGTGTGGGACGTTACATGCGTCGATACCCTGGCCCCGTCTCGTCGTGCCGCAGCGGCTTCTGCAGACTTTTTTTTTTTTTTTTTCTTGGCGTTTGAGGCATTCTGCAGAATGCCTCAAACGCCGCAAATATAGTAATTTATGCAACAGTTACAGAGATATTTCTCAAAAATTGGTCGACACGTCCTATAACCAGAGGGCTGGCCATTACCTTGCTCAAAGAATAAGTATAGTCCAGCGAGGTAATGCTTCCAGTGTTCAGGGGACACTGCCGAAAGACAACGATATTGGGGATATTTTTTATTTGTAAGTAAATTTGTATCTATTTATATATATATATATATATATATATATATATATATATATACATATATATATATATATATATATATATATTATCCCATAACTTTATCTATACTAATATTAAATATTATTAAGAGGTAAAGTTTGGAAGGTTGTAGGAGGTTATCTCGGGATCTACTGAACCGATTTCGAAAATTCTTTCACTAATAAAAAGAGACGTTATTTGTGAGTGTCATGGGCTATATATTAAACCGAAAAATGAAAAAACTTTCGTATTCGTAGGCGAAGCCTCGGGCAGAAGCTAGTATTCAATACTTATATACAATGCAATCTACATTAATCTAATAAAGCTAAACCTTTTTTGGAACCACTAATTGGATTTATTTAATTCTATTTAGGTACATACATCTCATGGCCAATAGGCTATTTGACTAACATTTTTTTTCGGTTTGATATGTAGGGACGTCTCCATAATATAACCATAGGTGAAAGAATTACTTCGATAGCACAAAAATCTCTCGAGATATGATAATTTGAAAATCACAATTTTTAAACTGTCCCGAAAACGCTTCATACAAAATACCACCGAATTATGACGTCACAGGTTTGTATTTTGTATGCATCAAATCAGAAATTTGTACGATAGCTATATCGACGGTTAAAAGGTAGTAGGGCATAAGCGACATTTTGATCGAAAATGAGTTATGAATGCCATCCTACTTAAAATTTTCCGTTCTTTCTAATGCGCTTACTCCCATGGCTCTACGATGACTTTTTTGTCGTTTATGCCAGAGCAAAAAACAGCGTTTTCGAAGTATGCCTCGGAGTAACCGACGAAATTCTAGGCCTTTTTTGCCCATAAGGTGCTTGTACCCCTGTAAAAATGGTTTCAGTTTTGGTTGATAGTCGGTAACGCGTTTTTACTTTTAACTTGCGTAGACATTCCGGTCGCTTATGGCTCTTTACTATTAGCCCCTGTTTTGAAACCTGGAACTAATGCTCCTTTACCTTTCTAATTAAAATTAATAGGCGTCGGTTATACCTTACTACTTTTTTTTTGTTTACAATACAGTTGTCGCTTATTCGCAATTACTAAAATTCATTTGTTATTGAACTGGCGGTTATGCCTTACTACTATTTACAAATTAACAATATGGTTGTCGCTTATACGTAATTACTAAAGTCTAAGTTCATATTGAACTGTCGATTATACCTTACTACCGATTACAATATTTCAATACTATTGTCGCTTATTATTCCACTTACATTTGCTATTTTCATACAACTCCGTCGCTTACGATATTTTGTATTACTTGGTTGTACTCAAGCGGCTATTCAGCAAGTCGCTTGTACCTGAAATCCTCTTGGATCTGTCGCTCAGTTGTTCTTACCACTTTGATGATCTCCAAATATTTGTGCAGACAACGACAGAGAATGTGAACAATACTGCAATTGCAAAGTTAAATGATAACCCATGTAATGTCAGCTCTTGGTCTAGAGATTTTGATATACCTGTAAATCCAGCTAAATACCAGGTTATTGTGCTTGGTAGCTCTAGGCAGGTTGCCACGATTGATTTCAGCTCTGTGTCGCCTGTTATGTTTGAATATACTGTCATTTCGTTCAATAGTACTGCCAAAAACCTAGGTCTTTATATAGATTCCACTCTTAGTTGGACCTCGCAAATATCTGAGGTGAGTCGCACGGTCATATCGGCATTGAGTTTCCTTAATCGGTTTAGGAATTTTCTTCCTTTACCTTTATTATAGTAAAACCTAGGTCTAAATGTAGTGTAATGTATTTCAAGATCTAAATGTAGATCTCCTCAATAAATTGGACCGACTTATCAACAACGCTATCCGTTTTATCTACTCTTCGTCTACTCTTCGTCTTAGTCTATCTCTCGTCTTCGCAAATTTGATCATATCTCTTCATATCGGTCGCGACTTAAATGGCTTCCTGTTCATCAACGGAGGCAACAGAGACTACTCTGCATACTTCACACAATTCTAACTAGTCCTCTCTCTCCGGAATACTTGAAATTCAAATTTCAATTTGTGACTCTCACAGCCTTCCACTTCGTTCTGACAATACTCGTCAGCTTTTCATTCCCCTTTACCATTCTGGCTTCAAGTCTGATTCCTTCACACTGCAAGCTTCACATCTATGGAACGAGCTGCCTGAATGACTTAGAAGGATCTCAAATAAATTGAATTTTAAAAGAAAATCCACGCTTATCTTTTGGACGGTTTAACGAAGAACTGAATCATCATCTTCCTATATTATCTATCTATGTATCTGTATGTATATTGATATAATAGGTAGGGGAAAAAGTCTTTTCGCATTATAGTATGTATGAACTTGTAATAAAATCTCTTTGGTTATACCATTTGTATCTGGCAGGTTTTGATATCTTTAAAAAGTTAAAATTTTAAAAAAGATAATTCCAAATTCAATTTAGGTAAATGTGTGATTTTCATTTGTTTTTTTTACTGTCAAGATGAGTGAATCTAATGAAGAAATTCGATTCATTTTAAAATTTTACTACAAAAAAGGTAACAATGCAACGCAAGCTGCGAAAAAAATTTGTGACGTTTATGGACCTAGTGCAGTGTCTGTGAGAGTAGCACAAATTTGGTTTAAGCGTTTTCAATCAGGAAATTTTGATGTGAAAGATGCACGTCGCTCTGGTCGCCCTGTTACGGATAAAATGGATGCCATTTTTGAAAAAGTGGAGCAAGATCGGCATATCAGTAGTTATGACGTAGCTGAAGAATTAGGAATTGACCACAAAACAGTTTTGGCGCATTTGAAAAAAGCTGGGTACACTAAAAAGCTCGATATTTGGGTGCCTCACGATCTCACTGAAAGAAACTTAATGAACCGTGTACTCATTTGCGATTCTTTACTAAGACGTAATGAAAGCGAACCGTTTTTGAGAAGCTTATAACTGGTGATGAAAAGTGGATCACGTACGACAAGAACGTGCGAAAAAGGTCGTGGTCAAAGGCCGGTCAGGCTTCACAGACTCTGGCAAAACCCGAGTTAACCCGCAACAAGGTGATGCTGTATGTATGGTGGGATTGGAAGGGCATTATTCATTATGAGCTGTTACCGCCAAGCAGGACTATCGATTCTGAACTCTACTGTGAACAACTGATGAGATGAAAGCAAAAAGTTGAGAGAAAGCGGTCGGAATTAATTAACAGAAGGGGTGTGATTTTTCATCATGATAACGCTAGACCTTACACATCTTTAGCCACTCAGCAAAAATTAAGACAGTTTGACTGGGAGGTGTTAATGCATTCGCCGTATAGTCCTGACCTTGCACCTTCTGATTTCCATCTGTTTTGGTCTCGTCAGAATTATTTAGGCAATGTCAGGTTAACATCACGAGAAGACTGCCAAAACCACTTGTCGTGGTTTTTTGAACAGGAGTCCCAAAATTTCTATAGTAATGGCATCATGTCTGTACCTACAAGATGGCAAAAAGTTATCGAACAAAATGGCACCTACATACTTTAGTTAAATGTAAATAAACTTTATTAAAAAATGTTTTGAATTTTCATATAAAATACGAAAAGACTTTTTCCCCAACCAATATATAGTGATATATTCTTATGTATGTTTATTTTATTTGAATGAGTAATATCGTTTATTCTATTACTTTCTCTAAGTTGAATAATCATTACATTATGTCTATTTCGTAGACACTGTTCATATTTTTTATCTGCTTTAGAACCGCATTCGTTTATTTCTGCTATTCCCAAAGGTCGACTGGTAGGGAATGCTTTTGGCGTTAAGTCCGCCTTTTGTACCCTTATGTAATTTTGTGGTAAATAAATTGTAAATAAAAATAAAATCAGACGGCTTAAATCTTTCGGTCGGTAAACACATATTTCAGTAATATTCTCCTACCATTTATCCTAAGGTTGTCTGGAAGAGATAGCTTTTTAGCAATAAGGCCGCCCATTGTTCGTTAGATTAAGTTTGAAATACGTTACTGCAACTCAAATTTTAATATGCAATAAAGAATCTTGTATTTCGATAGATAATGAGTTTATATAATACAGTATAGTGATGGGTAACCCTTTAAATGTACCCAGTTACTTACAATACTCTTGTTTTAAAAGAAAATCGTGTGAGTTGTCATTCTATTATTTTTAAGACCTGACATTTAATCCACCTTACTATTTATTTATTTATTTACTAGCTGTTAACAGCGGCTTCGCTCGCGTGGTCATTATTTTAATGAAACTTTTTTCCCATAGGAATAACATGGATAAAAAGTAGACTACGCCACTCTCCAGACAGAACATTATCCCCTGTTAAAAAATCATTTCGGTACCTAGGTTCCTTTCTACGTAAAAGAAGGACAAATGAGTACAAAGGTTATTTTGTCCCATGGGATTAAGATGATTTTCCGGGATAAAAAGTAGCTTATGTCACTCTCCAGATCGTAAATTATCCCCGTTAAAAAAAATCATGTCGGTACTTAGGTTCTTTTCTACGTAAAAGAAGGACAAACGATTACAAAGTTTATTTTGTCCCATGGGATTAAGATGATCTTCCGGGATAACTTCAGGAGGTTCACCTATATCACTCTCCAGTCCGTA
This sequence comes from Hypsopygia costalis, assembly GCA_937001555.2. NCBI lineage: Eukaryota > Metazoa > Arthropoda > Insecta > Lepidoptera > Pyralidae > Hypsopygia > Hypsopygia costalis. The sequence goes on from OW443339.2 coordinate 6,805,410, forward strand.
AACTATCCCCGTTCAAAAAATCATGTCGGTACTTAGGCTTCTTTCCACGTAAAAGAAGGACAAATTATTACAAAGTTTATTTTTTCCCATAGGATTAAGATGCTCTTCCGGGATAAAAAGTAACCAATGTAACTTATGCTCCAGACCGTAAACTATCATAAAAAAATCATGTCCGTACTTAGGTTCCTTTTGACGTGAAAGAAGGACAAATGATTGTAAACATTATTTCTTCCCGTGGGGATAAGATGTTTTTCCCGGATAAAGAGTAGCCTATGTCACTCAGACCAAACCTTAAACTATCTCCAAAAAAAATCATCTCAATCCATTTGTTACTTTTGACGTGAAAGAAGGACAAACAACAAGCAAACAAACAAACACACTTTCACATATTAATGTGAAAGTGTGTTTGTTTGTTTGCTTGTTGTTTGCTTAAGCTAGCTGTAAGTTTTCTGAAAATCCATACTAATATTAATTAGTACGGATTTTCAGAAAACTTACAGCTACCTTAAGCGTATTTTAACATTACAGTGGTATTGATGGCCAATTAAAAGGTTTCACATATAGCACTCGAAAAAAAAAATCAATGGTAGTACCTACTTAAATAAACATTACAAAATAGTTCTGAAATCAGAGGAAAAACATTTTAGCTAATGATCGCTTCAAATGAGCTCATATTATAGAAATCCACGTCTTATATTGTTGGATGTTCTCGATTTCCTTATGGTATATAAATCTTGATAATGTGGAAGTACTACATTACCTTTCTTTTATTCATCTACCAGTGTCGTTAATGTCTAATAACCTCACAATATTATTGCTAAGCTCTGTATCTTATGCTTTATTAACTTTTGGCGCAATTATGTGAATATTCACTTGTCCTCCTCTACCCAATTAAGTTATGATATAGTCATGTTGTTTATGCCCTATAACTTTTTGGTACGAGGATATCAAATGTAGTTAAGTTTTCTATACTCTTGGTATTTTTACATGTTTAAGTAACTTATGCCGAATTACCTCACGAGGAAAATAAAATCAATTGATCTAAGCGACATAAAACCACATAAAACAACGTATAATTATATTAATAAAAGTGCCCATTTATGCCTTTATATTTTTAATCTACAGCTGTTTTGGTTTCATCAATAAAAGATAATAAATAAAAAAGTTATATCCATTTTTCTGCAATTTCAAACTTTGAACTACTTTCCTGAACAATTTGGTTTTAGTCGCTTATACCCTATATCCTTTTAACCGTCGATATTAAATATTACGTTTATGTGATTAGTATCATAATAAAAGTTATAGCATTTTTTATAGCTCCAATGGGAATATTTTTTTTTTAATAATTCCATACTTTTAAAATGGACTTTCCCGCCAAACTTTGATCGATGCTAAAAAAAGTCTGACTGAAGATATTAGAATGAAAGTTTGCAGATCTTTATAGTTTTGTGTATTTTACGATATTGTCAAATAATTTATACAATTTTTAAAGATTGGAAAATAGCCTATTTCTTGATTACACACTATGGCCAGTACGGGTCGATATGGAAGGTGAAACCTCGGGGCATAAATGGGGGAGTTAGGCATTATAATGGAGGCCGCTCGTAGTACGACGAAGAGTTGGACGCCCTCTTTCTACAAGGTCCGATGACCTTATCACAGCGGCTGGAAGCGGCTGATGAGAATGGCAGAGGATCGTATTTGGTGTAAAGCATTGGGGAAGGGGGGTATCCTGCAGTGGGTAGATCCAGACTGATGATGTTGATTGGAGAAGACTTTGAAATATCAGGAGACTTGGCCTCGGACTCAACGAGAATACGCGTACAATATTTAACTACACTTTGTTGGGTGCAAGCATAGTTAATGATAGGTATCCGCTGCGCAAAGACTACAAACAGCTAGCCAGCATGTATTGCAGATTCTACGAATTGGGTGCAATATATGTCACAGTCTCTACAAATATATGACGCAACCAATTCATAGAATCGCCGTTAGCAATTATTTTATATTTTTGGGGTGGAAGTGGTTCATCATCATCTTTGAACCAAATCCAACCACACCTGCACGTGGTGCACCCTGCAAACGAGGCTCTGGCGAACAGAGAGATAGGACATAGTGAATTTTTTTAAGCAGCCCGACTGGCGACGTACCACTACCTCACAGAATACTGCAGCCATGTAACAATTCACTTGAGGGTTGTTGTGTTCCGGCGAGTGAGTCCGTTTGTCAATCAACAGGATGCACAACGTGCAGATGATATTGGCTTTGGATCAAAGATTATGATAAACCACTTGCATCACAAAATTGTTCTAGGCTATAAAAAATCAAAGCTGAGGTAATAAAAAACAAAAGAAATTAATTGCAATTTTTATTAAGTCTATTAATTTTGCTTAAATAAGTTATGTGTATATATAAACATCGTAATGCAATTCCCGTCCACGATCGCTCTTCATGCGCAGGTTGACGTAATTTAGGCCTATTCCGCCCCGTGTGACGTTCGCTGAGGCACCGCTGTGCGTCAGATCATATGCCAAAATACCCTGGAAAATAATAAATAAGGAGTTATTGAAAAATGAGGATCTCGATAGCGTCATTAGGCGTAGCAGTCTAATCGATTACGCAAGTCAAGCAACGTTGACTTTAGACTGTCATTGGATGGGTTTATTTATCTCGAGCTTTTCCGTGCTTCGGAGGGCACGTTAGGCCGTCGGTCCCGGCTGTTGTCATTAGATGACATTCATTAAACTAAGTGAGTGGCCTTTAGGAGGCTTATACAATATTCCCTTCGGTCATATACGAAATACGCACGGCCGAAGGCAATATAAATTTATATGTGTTCGAAAATTATTCATATGAAAATTCTAGATATATATATAATTTTCGAATACAATTATATTCCCTTCGGCCGTGTATTTCGTATATGGCCGAAGGGAATATAAATGAATATAGAATGAGACTTTGGGAATCCATGTCCAACAATAACTAATACACTGTACTGTAACATGGACTCCAAAAGCAGTAAAACTGCTCTGAAAAAGTTTTATCTGTCTCTTAATTAAGTTTCTGGAACCTAAATGTATTAATTCTAAATCTCATTCAGTTGTATCATTGTATACTAACTATTATTGAATTAGTAATCTCGCTGCGCTACGTACCTCATCAGGTTTGATCCACTTAAATAGGCTTCATAAAATTATCTTATTTAAAAAATATCACTATTACTACTACATACTATTTTTTGTATTTTATTTTTTTTCATACATTCCTTACTGACGAAAATATATAACCCCCGACGCAAAAACGGTGATGTGTTATAAGTTTGACGTGGCTGTGTGTGTGTCCTTCATTATGCGTATCAAATGAAAAGGCTTGACTAGTAGAATACTATGATAAATTTCAAATTCAAGATGGCCGCCACCAAAGAGAATGTAACCACTACGTTTTAAGAGACGGATGTGCCATACAAATAGCGTAATTCTAATATGTATGAAATGGAAGCGAAAACAATCAGAATTTGTACCAAATTCGCTTCCGATTCATAGAGTCGTTTTTTTACTTTGAGTTGCGCCAGGCTGGCCGCCACCACAATTGTCGAATTAAATATATTTTTTCACAACTCCCTCAATATGGGTATCAAATGAAAGGGCTTGCCTAGACTAGAAGATTGCGGGTTTTTAATTTTTCTATTTAATTGTGATGTTGCTATTGCGGATGATTGTATGATTATTATCAAAATAGTATCTAATTATATCCATATAAATTAACTGTGAATGTTACGATGGACGGGACTTGTCACTTTGCTGAACTCAGTTAGAAACTGTCACATTTTAGGTACATTTAAAGTGACTCCTATTAAATAGAAGTTGAAAAAGAGCCGGCTAAGATGGTAGGTTCATGTGATGCGAATACCCGAAAATCACATGATGAGTATTGTCCTAGATATCGAGACAAAGACCAAAACCCGTGGAAGACCCCTTCAGACATGCTTGTCCGTAATTAAAAACCGGCCAAGTGCGAGTCGGACTCGCCCACTGAGGGTTCCGTACGTAGGCTCATTATAAATTTGATATTTTTCATTATAAATAAGAAATAATGCGTCGGAAAAAATAAATAAAATATAATTTGCAATGTGCACACCAAGCCCTTTCATATGATACCCCATTTGAACTAGTAGCTTCAATTTGAAATTTCGATCTCCTATATAAAAATAAAGACCCCTTGTTTTTTAAGATTTAATTACAAATGTATAGTTTTGAGATTTATTCCTGTACTTGTAGTCTATAACGATGTTACTTGCCAAATTTCATAGTTCTAGGTCAACGGGAAGTACCCTATAGGTTTTGATTCCCTTGAGAATGTGTCGAAATATGCGTTATTTGCTTATTAAACGGCTGTAACTTTTTTTCACGTAAACTTACCAGTTTGATTTTTTTACTACTTCATGGGACCGTAGACCTGAGTATACAGTTCAAATTTCAGCTTGATACCTCCACGCATTCTTGACATAGAGGGTCTTGACAGACAGACGGACAACAAAGTGATCTTATAAGGGTTCCGTTTTTCCTGAGAGCTCAACAAGTATTTAGACTTTGAATTCACTAAACTGTAACATTTGTCCATAGTAGAAAAAGTCAGGTAGGTTCTTTCCATATATTGCTAAGACTTGAGTATATTGACATGGTTAATAAAATCTGTCATTTTCCTTACAAAAAAACAGCTAATGACGTAGGTAAGTTCAAATCACGAAACCACATTTGTCGCTTAAGAACATAACCCTGTGTTTTTCTACCATACATTTGTCATCATTTCAACCAGCAAATCCTTCCACCTTCAACATCACTTTTCAAGTGAGAGATAAGGAGCGATCCTTATCTTATCCCTTTTTATTCCTCAATCTATGTTGGGAAAGATGTTATAAACCCGAAGTCTTAAGTCATTAAATTATAATAGTGCACGTACAAAGATATATAAAGTACATATTTAAAGCACAGAAAATGTGTATACGTGCTATATGTAAAATTAAACAGACAGACTCATGTAAGCCTTATTTTAATGAATTTAAACATAGCAAACGTCTCAAAGGTAAATTGCAAGTGCCTCCGATAAAAACCGCAACATTTCACAAAAACATATTATGTGTGGGTCCTAAAATCTACAACCGAATACCTACCACTGTAAAAGAGAGTGTCAATTTTAAAACAAAACTAAAACAGTTTCTTATTATGATGATAAAGCATATTATGATGTACAGGAATTTCTGGATGATAAAATCTTATAGATATCTGAAAAGCATTGGCATTGTATAAACGGCAGTATCTATTGATCAAGCCACATTATTGTATATTGTATTGTATTTTTGCAAATGTATACTTATTAATTTAAATATTGACATTATTGTAATTTTTGCACGCTTTTATAAACAGCAGAATATGATGGACTATGTACCTTAATCACCTGTATTATACTCACCTGTATATTACCCATATTCTTCGCAAATAAACTTTTTGACTTTTTGATTTGATTTGATTTATATTTTTTATATATTGTTAATACAATAAGGTCAACAAAAAGACGGTCTCCGGAATCCCTAGATTATATTTTTTAATTTATAAAGAAAACATGAAAATAAGAACGGGAATTAATGCGATCATGCATGAGAGTATTTACGTACATTTATCATTGCCTGACGTTTCGACGAGGTTGCACCGGCCGGGGTCACAGGCTGACATGACATGACAGAGTCAGCCTGTAGCCACGGCCAGTGCAACCTGGGGCCTTACCGCTGAAGCTAAAGCCGATTACCATCGGATTGTTTTAATGTGAAAATGACACTACTGCTTAGATTGTTGCTAATTATGTTTAGCTCAGCTGGTAGAAACCCAAGAGCTCTACACACTAAGCTGAAGATGTCTGTCAATAACTTTAAGCTAAAAGCAATTTTTCGAATCATAAAATCTAGTGGTAAACGGCTTCAGCTACGGCGGTAGGGCCCCTGGTCGAAACAGGCAATAATAAAGCTACGTAAATACCCTTATGTATGATCGCGTTAATTCCCGTTGTTATTTTCATAAATCATGCAACGCGAAAGTTTAAAAGTTATTATAAACAAACAGTTCGACATTTTTAACACTATGAATCACTATGGCATTGCAGCTCACTAATGAATGGATTCACTAAAAGCCGACTCAGCATAAATGATAGTGTTTATAAATTTTCATCTTATTTTTTTTTATACTACGTCGGGTGGAAGCATACGGCCCGCCTGATGTGAAGCAGTTACCGTAGCCATATTAACGCTCGCAACATAAAATATCGCTCGCGCGCCGCCACCCCCGCTGCCAACGCAGCATCTCCGTGACCTCACTCATTTCCTCATTTCTTTCTGGTGACCTCACTCACTCGCAGAAACACAACAACCCTCAAGGGAATTGTAATTTTTACTGCGGTATTCTGAGGTGGAGGTATATTCCCCAGTCAGGTAACTTACAATTACGCTCCCTACCTCTCTTTTCGCCAGAGCTTCGTTTGTCAGTCAGCAGGGTGCACCACGTGCAGGTGAAGTTGGCTTTGGTTCAAAGAGCTTGATGAACCACTTACACCCCAAACAAATATTTTTAAATACGTACTAACCTGTATAGTCCGTCCTTGTGCAATATATTGAACTGGAAGCGTGAAATTAATATATTCGATCCGCTTAGTAAACATATTCTTAGTGTACTTGGCGTCACGGTGATACACCATAGGTCTCAAAATATTCGTCCCTAAGAATGTGTGACCACATTCCACCAACACTATAGCTGCTAACACAAAAATTACGACGAAAATCCTCATTTTGAAAAGCAGCAAAAAAACTCCAATGCTATTTACTCCACGAAAGTCAAATGACTAATAGAAGAAATGTTGTTATTAAGTTATATTTATACTCTTTATTACTATCCAGTTAGGTACTAAGTATGATTTGTTAATGACACATAACGGTGCGTAATTGGTTTTTTCGATATAGAGTTGGTTTATGGCACATCAGCGGTTGACTTATCAGCGGAATATCTTCTATACATTACTTAATATTACTCGTAATGGCTCTTTATCTAATCTAATTTATACCAGGGATCGGAAAACAAAAATAAAAAGTTATATTTGTATAATAAACAAATTGCTGATTTACAAAATGATCCTGAAACCAATATGGATGTATGGTGCACAACTGTGGGGTAGTGCTTGCGACTCCAATTTAAACATAATTCAAAGGCTGCAAAATAGTATCCTAAGAACCATTTCCAATGCATGGTTCATCACCAACACAGAGATCCATGAAGATCTGAACATAACATCAATTAAGGAGGAGTTAAAACTAATATAAAACACGGGTATAAATATAAAACACGGCTGGAAAATCACCCAAATAAGTTAGCTACTGCGTTGGCAACCATCTCCTACCCTAAACGACTGAAACGCCGCGATATAATTGTACCCTAAAGTATTCACTAGATATAACTTTTTCATTCAGCGTTGCATAAACATAAATCCCTTCTTTTTTTATACTACGTCGGGTTGCAGACAAGCATACGGCCTGTCTGATGTGAAGCGATTACCGTAGCAAGAACACAAACAACTCTCAAGGGAACTGTTATTTGGCTGCGGTATTCTGTGAGGTGGAGGTACGTTCCTCAGTCGGGTAGCTTACAATTACGCTCCCTACCTCTCTTTTCGCCAGAGCTTCGTTTGTCAGTCAGCAGGGTGTACCGTGTGCAGGTGAAGTCGGCTTTGTTTCAAAGATGTTGATGAACCACATACACCCCAAAATTTACACCTTCGATTGAGGAGAAGGGAGACCTGCCTCTCTTTTGCCAGAGCCTCATTGGTTGAATAGCAGGATGCACCACGTGTAAGCAAGGTTGCACATGCTTGAAACTAGAACTAGACTTGACATCGTATATTTGACCGGTAACTTACAGTCAACTCTTTTAATCTAATAACTCTTTTAATCTAACTGTATACTTTAATACCTTACCTTAAAAGCGATGTGTCCAAAAACATTTGTTATCTATTAGAATGTTATTATCAGCTATCCTATCCCTTATCTTGGTTAACATTTAAATTATCAAATATATAAATAATATATAAATGGGTATTTTAACAAAATGTTGTTAATTATTATAACAAACTCTGTAGATAAGTATAAATTTATTAATGACCGTGCAACCGATACAAAACTGTCATAAATGTTTATATTTCTCGTTATTAGAATATGCCATTAATGTAATTATGATGAGATTCTAAAACTAGATAAGTATTTTATATACGCCTGCATGATATGAAGTGGTTATGGTAGCATATTCACGTTTGAGAAGAAAAAGAAGAAGAGGAAACATTTTTTGGAACATAACACAGCAGTATTACACAAATTACAAGACAGCTGTATAAGTAGTTGGCCGTGTGGTTTCCGGCAGACTAGAATAGAATCACTCCGTTACTTCCCGTGGATGTCGCACAAGGCGACTAAATACATTATCAAATATCGATCAGGCCTCCCCAACCCGTCTGGCCAGCGTGGGGAGTATAGGCCAAATCCTACTTCTGTCAGGATGGACGTGAGAGGGTCGTGCTCCTATAGTGGAGACTAAAATGACCTGATGATGATGTATAAGTAAGATAGAAAGTGGAACGAAATAGTGCTGCACGATGCCCCAAATTGGACCCAACTCAACATTATGCCTTGGACTGACTATGTCAGACCCCAGCGCTGATTTTCAGCTGGGACCAGGGGCGCTACCGCCGAAGCTGAAGCCGATTCCCATCGGATTTTTTAATTACGATAATCAGACTTCAGCTTAGATTTATGGTACATGTGTTTAGCTTAGCTAGTAAAAGAGTTGACGAGCTCGGTGGCGTAACGGTCAATGACGCGGCTTCGACACCAACGCTCGTGGGTTCGATTCCCACATAGGACAACCATTTGTGTGCATGAACAAGTCTGTTTGTCTTAGTCTGGGTGTTTTCTATGTATCATAAGTATGTATTTACAAAAAAAATGTATTTACGTATGTTTATCAGTTGTCTAGTACCCATAACACAAGCTTCGCTTACTTTGGGGCTAGACGGCGCTATGTAATTTGTCTGACAATATTTATATTTATTTTATTTAAAAACCCTGGACCTCTACCGACTTAGCTGAAGATGTTTGTTAATAACTTAAACATTAGACGTATTTTTCGAATCAAAATATTCGATGGTAATCGGTTTTAGCTTCGGCGGCCCTCGGCCCCAGTTTGAGACACCACGGACGGAAAATCACTCGCAATACATGTATTTAACTCTATATACTCGTACATTTACACACACATACTTACATACACAAACATACACATATATATTATGGCACATAAAACATTTTAAACTTAAAGCGTATATCGCCGTTATTGGGTAGCTCCAAGAAGTACTGGAAAACGGCAGCAAAATTAGTCTATCAGCTTTGAATGTAAATATTACAATTATTACAACTTTAAATCGGGGAAATGGACAAAGAAACGATACAAAAAATCGGGCTCCAAGAAAATTTTGCTATATAAAATATCTCTAGCGGGCCTCCACTCCCATCGCAGAAAATCCTATCTTCCTTCCCAATAACCTCACTCAATTGTCGGAATACGATAACCTTTTAAGAGTTGTCTGCGAGCATCTATAAGGTCTAGGTACACGCTACGCTAGGACAGGCTACGGTCTCGATTAAACTGACACGCGCAACAATGCCATCGAGTTCCTCCATATACAATGTCACTTTTTTTTTTTTATACTACTTCGGGTGGTAGACAAGCATACGGCCCGCCTGATGTAAAGCGGTTACCGTAGCCAGATTAACGCTCACAACATAAAATATAGCTCGCGCGCCGTCACCCCCGCTGCCAACGCAGCATCTCCTCCCCTTCTGGTGACCTCACTCACTCGCAGGAACACAACGACCCTCAAGGGAATTGTTATTTGGCTGCGGTATTCTGTGAGGTGGAGGTACATTCCCCAGTCGGGTCGCTTACAATTACGCTCCCTACCTCTCTTTTCGCCAGAGCTTCGTTTGTCAGTCAGCAGGGTGCACCACGTGCAGGTGAAGTTAGCTTTGGTTCAAAGATGTTGATGAACCAATTACACCCCAAAAATCAGTCACTAAATTGAACAGAAAAAATAATAACAGAAAATACTTAAAAACAGCACGCCTCTAGTACAGGTATTCTTTTTTTTTTGTTATTTTATTTTTATTGTTGTTTCTTGGGGCATTCTTACCCTAGAGAACGGGTAGCGGCAAATAAATCTGGAAGGCAAGACAAGACGCCGGAGATGGACACTTCATAACGAAAACCCCTACAGAGGGCTACAGCGAACTCGAAGGAAGTTGAGGCTAGAGTCCGCAGAAGAGATGGGGGAAGAAAAATAATACTGTTTATGACAGTATTATACTATTATGTTATTAATATTTTTTGAATAGTACTATACAATAATGATTTTCAATTTGTATAATTTGAATAATCCTCACTATGTTTGTTTATAATCAATAGTCACATCTTCGGCGCACAGATACCCCAATGCTTGAAGACTAAACACCTTTCTTTAACACCTGGTCTTTAACCAGTGCGCCCTCCCTGAATGACCGATGGTGCAGGGATTTGGACACTGATCAACGGATTGGCCCACAGGTTAAAGGTCGCGCAGCGAGCGATATGTTCGGGGTTTATCTGAGGGATCGAATCTCGAACGAAGAAATTCGAAGAAGAACCGAAGTTGTAAGCTGAAATGGCAATAGGCCGGTCACAACTGCGGAGTAAGTGATGGCAGATGGTGGAGAAAGGTATTACAGTGCAATGCGATGCAATCGCAGCGTGTGATGGAGAGGGCTATGCTCGGGGTTTCTCTGAGGGATCGAATCCGAAACGAAGAAATTCGACGGAGAACCAAAGTTATCGACATAGCCTTTAGAGTTTGAAAGCTGAAGTGGCAATGGTCCGATCACATCTGCCGAGTAAGTGATGGCAGATAGGAGAGGGAGGTATTAAAGTGGAGGCTGTGAGTAGGACGACGAAGCGTTAGACGCCCTCCTTCTAGATGGTCCAATGATCTTAAAAAAGCGGCTAGAAGTGGATGGATGTGGAAGGCGGAGGATCGTATTTGGTGGTAAACATTGAGGAAGGCTTATATTCAGCAGTGGGTAGATTACAGGCTGATGATTAAGATGATGAGTCAAATAAAACGAGAGCTGATTAGCATACGTATTTAATGATTACGCAAACATCCATTAATGACATTTTTATTCCACACAAGTTTAGATTAGGAGTAAATATAAACATCGTAATGCAAATCCTTTCCGCGCTCGCTTTTCATACGGAGGTTTACGAAAGGAAAGCCTAAACCACCCTGTGTGATGTTGGCTGAGGCGCTGCTGTGTGTCATATCATATGCCAGAATACCCTGGAAAATAAATAAGGCAAATGTGAAATTTTAAAGATGGAAATAGAAGATGATGAGCTCGGTATCGTCGTTGCGCGTGTCAGTAGACCTCGTGTTGAAACTCTTGATCATTGGAAATATATAAATATAAATGTTTCTGGACAATTTACATAGTGCCATCTAGACCCAAATTAAGCGCAATGCTTGTACTGTGAGTACTAGACAACTGATAAATGTTCTTAAATACATTTTTTTTTGTAAATACATATATATAATACATACAAAACACACAGACCAAGACAAACAGACATATACATGCACACAAATGTTTGTCTTGTGCGATAAAATGCTGTTAGGAAACAAAATACAAAAATTTATAAAAAGTTAAGTTACAATATTTACAGTTTTACAATACAAGGGTTCAATGACAGAATAAATCATTTCATTTCATTTTTACAGGAAAGTTGATCTACACTGCTCTGCATGTTCCCGCCACCAATTAGTTCATGCAAACTATTACCGGCCGGCCGACCCACGCACAACATAAGATGCATGCAACTGTCGTGACAGCTTTGGTCATCTCTGCTCCAGCTGCTGCGGTCATCTCTGCGACTCTGAAAAGAAACGAAACAAAAGAAACGTGCGACTGCCGCCGCCCCGACTGTGTGGTCAAAACTCATGCTACTAATCTGCTTGAGTGCTTGGTTGGTTGATTGGTGCGGGTAAAGGTCCTCTCGTCTGGTTGGTTTACTAGACGAGAGACTCGCAATCCTGTGATATAACCGGAAGGTTGGTGCACAGGGACGTCTTAGCTGTAGGCATACGTTACCGTGGTCAAAAATTAATACTAACCTGAATAAACCGTCCTTGAGCGATATATTGTTTTGGGAGCGTGTAGTTAATATATTCAATCCTCTTCATAAATACATATTTGCTGAACTTCGCGTCGTGGTGATACACCATAGGTCTGAAAATATTTGTTCCAATGAATGTGTTACCACATTCCACAAAAACAACCACCGCCGTCACCAAAAGTAAAACATAAACCCTCATTTTAAAACCGGAGTTAAAAAATGTTGAAATTAGAAAAGAGAGATGGCTAATGAGTGAAATATTGTTAATATTTCATATTTATACTTTTCATAATTATGTTGATAAGTATAAATTTTTAATTAATGTAGGTTAACTAGTTTAATTAATTATTTGCGATGTAGAGTTAATAGATTTAGGGCCAGCGCAAACGCTGGACGAAACAAAAGAGGATTGTTTGTTTGTTTGTAATATATTTATTGTACGTAAAATTACATAACACATAAAGAAAAACACAGTTGTACATAGGCGGACTTATCCCTAAGAGAGATCTCTTCCAGCCAATCTATTTATTTATTGAATAAATGAACATAGTATACATATCTCTGGTTTTACAATATTTTACAAGGTTTTATTTAGTTATGTACTTTAGTATCTTGTAAATTCATAATTTGACCCACTTCCCTGTGTCCGGTTGAGCTGTAATTTGACACACTCATCAAATTCTCGTGGCAAATGCATGATTACTTAAATGCTACCATTTTTTAATGTTAATATGGCAGCCGCAATAAAATCACTATGTATAATTTTTACATTAACATACGAGTAGGTGATGTTGTGAACATCAAAAACATAAACTTTTTACTTCTTTGTTATTAACAACTAATAAAAGCTTGTGTGTTGTGTGTGGGGGTGTAAGTGATTCATCAACATATTTGACCCAAAGCCAATCTCACCTGCATTTGGTACACCCTGCTGACTAACAAACGAGGGTCTGGCCAAAAGAGACAGTAGGGTATAGCATATTTTTTAAGCTACCCGACTGGAGAAGTACTTCCACCTCACAGAATACCACAGCCAAATAACAATTAACAATTCCCTTGTGCTGTGTTGCTGAGAGTGAGCGAAGTCACCTGAAAGAAAGAAAGGTAGGAGTATAGATTGGCAACGGATCCATGACCCCTTGATGTGTGATTACTTTCCATCAGGTGACCCACATATTCGTTTGCCCACCTTTCATTTAAAAAAAAATATTAGTTTAATCTTGTTTCATACCTATATTTTTGTTAAACTGAGCCAATAAAATGTCTTTGTTATTCTTCTTAAAATTAAACTTTGTAAAACAGTTTGACGTTGGACAGGGTAATTTATTCCGAAGTATTGTTGGACGGGTAAACTTCTATCAACTATGGAAAGTTATAGCCGACTTGCCGGTAATTGTTGTCTAGGTTACCTATCTACTAGGCTTCTCTAGGGAATATTTTTTATGTCAAACTGCTGTGACTTGTTTTAGGTATCTATTTAATATTAGTTGCACTAATTTGTTTTGTCTCTCGCCCTATAACTTTTTCTGTTACTATCTCTAGGTAAGCTGGAAGAGATCTCTTCTACTGTTGGGAGGTCTCCCTACAATCGAAGGTGTTCACCAGGCTGTTCAACTGCTGGTAGGCGGAGACCAGTGTTTTCAAGCCGCCCAAAGGCCACTGACATGGCTTGACGGCTGTCATCTGATACAACAACCGGGACCAACGGCTTAACGTGCCCTCTTAAGCACGGAGGAGCTCGAGATAAATAAACCCATCCATAGACAGGCTACGGTCTACGTTGCTTAACTTGCATGATCGATTAGACTGACACGCGCAACAATGCTATCGAGTTCCTCCATATACAATGTCACTAAATCGAACAGAAAATACTTAAAAACAGCACGGCTCTACTAAGGCTACTCTATTTGCTTTTTTTTTTTTTGTTTTAATGTTGTCTCTTGTTTTAATGTTGTCTCTTGGGGCAGTTTTACCCTAGAGAATGGGTATCGGATAGGGGAACGCTCGCCAGATTTGCGCAAAGAAATCTAGAAGGCGAACGCCGGAGATGGACACTTGTAACGAAAACTCCTGCAGGGAGCTTCTTCAGCGGACTCAGCGAGGTTCCTGAAATACTAAGCGCTTAGGCTGGAGAGTCCGCAGCAGAAGAGATGGTGGAAGAAAAATAATACTGTTTTTAACAGTATGATACTATTATTTTTTTATATTGTTTGTAACAGTACTAATAATAATGATTTTCAATATGTATCTTTTGAATATTCCTCATTATGTTTTTTTTTATAATCGACAGTCACATTAGTCCGGTCAAATTAGACCAAAAAATAAGCGTAAGATTACATAAATTCCCACCAAGCTGAAAATTGGTGAAATCGTTCAAAATATAATTATAAATAAAATTTGAAAGTTCACCATCTTGCCCCTGTATGGAAAAAAAAATATTCAAGTTCAAAGGTAAAAAAAAAGTGTTTTTCACGATTTTCAGCAAAACGGTAAGTTTTATCATAAATATATATAAATAAATAAAATTGTAGATCATAAAATTATCTATAAAAAATATATCAATACTTTTTTTCCTACGAGTCACAGTTTCTGAGATATAACGATCCAAAAATTTGTAGAAGTTTTAATCGTCATAATATGCATGAGTACGCCACGTTTCCACGCCACCTATGAGGTAGTGTACTTCGCGCGTTTTTTTAACGTAGTTTCCCCAGTAGGCCTATTCCACGGGTCAGTTGCGACCCTGTTTAATTTGAAACTATTGCAAAATAATGGATATTAGCAGAGATTGAAAAGATAAAAAGTAAAAAAAAAAAAGCAATTTAAGTTAAAAAAAGTAGTGAAATTTAATCGTCCGAGTCGTAACTTTCAAATCTTCTTCTTCTTGATCTTCTTGTTCTTGTTCGTCTTTTTGTTCTTCTTCATCTTCATCCTGAGTGCATGTAAACTGCGTTAATAGCGATGTATCGCATATCGCCTTGTTGGAATCAAACGGATCCTCCACTGTTGGTGATTCAATATTAGAGCACGACCGGCCTTGACAATGTATACATGCCAGAGAACATAACAGTCCCACTTTTTTGCAACCATATTTAGCACTGCACCCCCTTTGCAGTTGCAAAAAATTGTGTTCAGCAGTTTTTCCGGCGCAGGTGGAAGTAAAGTTTGGACTGGTTCTAATGAATTGTTGACCAACTTCCAACCCCAGTCTGTTAGGTCTAGCTGATAACCAAGCCACACTTGAACGTGTGGTCTTACGTTTTTGTTATTGACAAACATCTTTAGCTTATTCTGTAGAAGTTCTAGGGTATCTATTAGCTAAGCTGAACATAAATCTAAGCTGGAATTTGATTTTCGCAATCAAAAAATCCGATGGCGTCTTGAGCTTCGGCGGTAGGCCCCCAGGACCTAGACGTGGCCTTGGCGAGATGCGCCGACATTAGTACTAAGTGTGAATTTATCCTATTATCACCAAGTGTGAATTTATCCTATTATCGTCTCGGGGTAGCCTCATTCCCTAGAGACCGCGTCCACAGGTGGCGGATTGTGGAATGCCCACTGGAGGAGTTAAATCCCCCAGAGGGTAGGAGGGAAATAAAATACCTCCCGCGGACCACAAGGCCGGAGATGGAAACTCCGTCATCAAACCCCGTCTGTAGGCTTCTCTGACATACTCGGAGGTGAGGTTGCAGACGTGCTGGGTGTTGGGGTTGGAGCACACAGTAGGGGAGGCGGCGGAAGAACCTTCGGGTCAACGGCGGCCCCCAAGCCCTCCACGAGGGTTACACCTTGGCGTCAGGTGGCAACCGGCCATAAAACAGTAGCCAAAAATCTTCTCCTAATTATGAAAAAGACAAGCGAAAGAAATAAGGCCAAAGTTAGGGCGTCCCCCGTAAGCGACGGAAAGATTGCGAAAAATGCGAACACTGCTAGGGCGTCCCCCGTAAGCGACGACTCCCATGACAAAAACAACTGTTCGCAACCAATTACCAAAATAAGAATGGCGACATGGAATCTAGGATCACTAACCGGACGTAGTCAAGAACTAGCAGAAACCCTAAAACGGAGAAACATCAATATGTGCTGTATACAAGAAATACGTTGGAAAGGATCGAAATCTAGAGACCTAGGTTTAGGATACCAGCTGGTCTACTACGGGACAGATAATAAGAGAAATGGTGTGGGCGTAATACTCGATGCTCATCTTAAGAACAGGATTGTAAACATTGAAAGGAAAACTGACCGTCTTATTTCAGTGAAACTAGCTTTAGATAACCAAAGCATTATGAATATTGTCTGCGCGTATGCACCACAGGTAGGGTGCAATCAGCGAGACAAGGAAGCCTTTTGGGAAGATATAGACGAATTATTGGCAAACGTACCACAGGAGGAAACAAAATTCGTTTTGGGGGATCTAAATGGCCATGTCGGCGAATACAATACCGCATTTAGAGATACGCATGGTGGCTTCGGCTATGGTAATCTAAATAAAGAAGGAGAACATATCCTTGAATTCGCTGCGCGTCATAAAATGACCATCATAAACACCACATTTCAGAAAAATCCCACCCACCTCATAACCTACAAAAGCGGGGGGAAAATGTCACAAATAGATTTTATCTTAGCAGACAGTGCCCTCAAAAAGAACTTTAAGGACTGTAAAGTTATTCCTGGAGAGTCCTTAACCGCACAACATAGAATCTTGGTAGGAGTGTACAAATTGCCCAAACCTATTAAATCAACATTTGACAAGACACCCCGAATTAAATGGAAAGATCTCGCCGGCGCGAAGGGCAACTCACTCCTTGAAGAACTGCACAATTATTTGACCAAAGATATGGAGAAGATCTATGAAAATTCTGAACCAATGTGGACTAACTTTGAGAAGGAATGCCTTGCAAGTCAGATATTGGGTATTTCGAAAGGGGGTGTAAGTACTGGAAAAGATCCATCATGGTGGGATAAAGAAGTTAAAGTATGTATCCAGAACAAAAAGACCATGTTCAAGAACTGGCAGGAGTCTGATCTAGAAGAGGACCACTTGAAATATAAGGAGGCGAAGTCAAACACTAAGAAATGTGTAGCACAGGCGAGAGCTAAAGCAAGGGAGGGGTTCTACAGTAAAATTGAAGAAGCACAATCAGATACAGAAATTTATAAAGTCGCTAAATACAGGAACAAATCTACTCAAGATATTAAAACCAATAAGTTTATTAAAAATGATGCCAAAAAGTTGCTAACAACTAACGAAGATATAAACCAAAGATGGTTTCAATACTATAAACAACTTATGAACGAAGAGTTCCCTAGTAAAGATCTGGAACCGCTAGCACCAGTGGAAGGACCTATACAGGAAATAAGCTTGGCAGAGGTAAAGTTGGCAGTAAAGAGGATGAAAAGCCGTAAAGCCGTGGGTCCGGATGAAGTCCCAGCGGAGGTATGGAAATCGCTCGGTCCATTGGGACTGGAATGGCTTATGAGACTTTTTAACCTCATTCTCAGAACCAGAAAGATACCAAATTCCTGGCGCCTTAGTCATTTAGTTCCCTTCTACAAAAACAAAGGTGACGTTACGGAATGCAGCAACTATAGAGGAATCAAACTCACATCGCATACTTTAAAAATTTGGGAACGAATAATTAACGGCCGTATTCAAAATCTGTCATCCATAAGCCCAAATCAGTTCGGTTTTACACCCTCAAAATCAACAACCGACGCTATCCAAGCGGTAAGAATTGTCACAGAAAAACATCGTCTGAACAAAGAAGATTTACACCTTATATTCATCGACCTTGAAAAGGCTTTCGATAGGGTTCCCCGCAAACTCGTGTGGCAAGCTTTAAGAGCACAATATCTGCCCGAGACATACATACAACTAATACAAGATATGTATAAGAATGTGCACACTAGAGTTAAAAGCCCCGCTGGGGTAAGGGATGAATTTGAGGTGAGAGTGGGGGTCCATCAAGGCTCTGCCTTAAGCCCGCTTCTTTTCAATCTTGTCATGGACTATGTCACAAAGAGAATTCAAGCCCCGTTACCCTGGAACCTCCTGTACGCTGATGACATCGTATTAATAAACAACTCTGTAACAGAACTACAAACTACCCTAACATCATGGTTTAATGCGCTCGAGTCTGTAGGCCTCAAAGTCAGCATATCGAAAACGGAACACATGGAATGCCGATTCAGCAATGACGTCACATCAGCCACAATACACTTTCCCGACCACACTCCAGTGCCTAAAGTAACGCAATTCAAATATCTAGGATCTGTTATTATGAATAATGGAGATATTGAGGCGGATGTAACACATAGAGTAAATGTGGGATGGCAAAAGTGGCGAGCATTAACTGGAGTGCTATGTGACTCCCGCATGCCTGTTCGAACTAAAGGAAAGGTCTACAAGACTGCAGTGAGACCGGCATTGATGTATGGGGCGGAATGTTGGCCAGCAAAGAAGACACACCTGCAAAAACTTCATACTGCCGAGATGAAAATGTTGAGATGGGCTGGAGGGGTAACCAGACTAGATAAAATCAGAAACGAATACATCCGTGGTAGTTTCAAAGTTGCCCCCATAACAGAAAAACTTACCGAAAGCCGTCTCAGGTGGTACGGCCATGTAATGCGAAGAGACGAGGATCATGTCGTCAAGAAAGCACTGAGCTTACCAGAGAAGAAGAAAGGCCGAGGACGCCCCCCTACTACCTGGTGGACCAGCATGACAAAACATATACTGGAGGAACAATTACCCGACCCGACAACCCAGGATCGAATGTCCTGGCGCCGCATAATTAGGAGAGCCGACCCTACATAAAGTGGGAAAGGGCAAAGAAGAAGAAGAAGTGAATTTATCCTATTATCAATATCTCTCTACAGCGATTTTCCTGTATTATGGAAAGTCAAAAGTAAGGAGTATTCTGACAAAAATAGAATGCCATATCAGCATTCGAAATAATTTTTATTACTGCGACCAACAAATTGCGACGACTTCCTTGAGCACAGATCTTTGGCTGACCGGACAGGCTGTGGCTGACCGGACTTGACGGCACCTTTTGGGCTCAAGTCTCCCATCAAGTGAAACCGTAAATTACATGAGACTTGTCAAGTGGACTTGATCGTCTCGGGGACCCATAAGATACCCCTAGCCACGCACTCAATTGAACAGGGGTCAGATGTTGTCTCAAGGTTACAATGGCGTATAAAATAAGGGACTGGGTTTCATTTTACCTGATATTCTTATAGTAATAACTTATGTAATTTTTTATATTATAAGTGTAAGTTACAATGACCGATAGAAAGATATTTTAACATATATTAAAAATATTGAGATTTATATACGTGGCGTACTCATGCATATTATGACGATCATAACTTTTAAAAATTTTTGAATCGTTATATCTCAGAAACTGTGGCTCGTAGGAAAAAAAGTATTGATACATTTCTATAGATAATTTTATGATCTACAATTTTGTCTAAAGTATATTTATGATAAAACTTACTGTTTTTCTGAAAATCGCGAAAAACTCATTTCTTTGACCTTTGAACTTAAATATTTTTTTTTCCATACAGGGGAAAGATGCGGAACTTTCAAATTTTATTTTTAATTATATTTTGAACGATTTCACCAATTTTCCGCTTGGTGGTAATTTATGTAGCCTCGAATGTCTAAATTGACCGGACTACATCTTGGCCGCACAGATACCACAATGCTTGAAAACAAATATTTTCAACCAGTGCGTCTTCCCTGCAATGCCCTATGGTGCAGAGACTGGAACACTGACCATCGGACTGGTCAACAGGCTAAAGGTCGCGCAGCGATCGATGAAGACGACTATGCTCGTGGTTTCTCTGAGGGATCAAATCTGGAATGAAGAAATTCGACGGAGAACCAAAGTAGTGGACATAGCTTTCAGAGTTTGAAAGCTGAAGTGGCAATGGGCCGGTTACATCTGCCGAGTACGTGATAGCAGATGAAGAAGGTATTAGAATGGAGACCGCGTGTAGGACGACGAAGCGTTGGACGATCTCCTTCTAGTTGGTCTGACTTAACAAAGCGGATAGATGTGCAAGGCGAAGGATCGTATTTGGTGGTAAGCATTGAGGAAGGCTTATATTCAGCAGTGGGTAGATACAGGCTGATGATGATAATGATGAGTCAAATAAAACGAAAACTGATTAGCATACGCATTTAATGATTATGCAAACATCCATTAATGACATTTTTATTCTCCACAAATTTAGATTATGAGTAAATATAAACATCGTAATGCAAATCTTTTCCGCGCTCGCTCTTCATGCGAAGTGTTACAAAAGTATTGCCTAATCCACCTCGTGTGATGTTGGCTGAAGCGCTGCTGTATGTCATGTCGTATGCCAGAATACCCTGGAAGATAAATGTGAAATTTTAAATATATATATTTATATAGTTATATATATTTATAAAGATATATAAAATAGAAGATGAGAAGCTCAATATCGTCGTCGCGCGTATCAGTAGACCCCGTGTTGAAACTCTTGAACAAAGTCATGTGCATGGCCACAGAATAAGAAATATTACTAGGCATGGCGCGAGAACAGTACCTTTTATTATAAGCGAACCTAGTACCTGACAGATAGAGGAACTTGATGGTGTCGTTTTGCGTATCGAACACGCAAGTTAAGAAACATTATTTATAAATATTATAAAAAGTTTAGTGCCTACAAGGATCCAATTTCATTTCATTTTTACAAGAAATTTGATCTACTACTTTGCGTGATTCCGTCACCAATTAGTTCAAGCAAACTACTGCCGATCGGCACACATCCACTACCGTTAGTAGATGCATGTGACTGCCGTGGCTGCTTTGGCCGTCTCTACTTCAGCTTCTTCGATCGTCTCTGCGACTCTGAAACAAGAAGAAACGTGCGACAACTGCCGGCCTGTCTGCTATGGTCAAAACCTGCAACCAATCTGCTTGAATGCTTGGTTGGTTTACTGAGTGCGAGAACAGTGCGGGTAAAGGTCCTATCGTCTGGTTGGTTTACTAGACGAGAGACTCGCAATCCTGTGATATAACCGGAAGGTTGGTGCACAGGGGCGCATTAGCTGTAGGCATAGGGTACGTTGCCGTGGTCAAAAATTAATACTAACCTGAATAGACCTTCCTTGAGCGATATATTGGTTTGGGAGAGTATAATTAATACTTTCAATCCTCTTCGTAAATATATTTTTGCTGAATTTCGCATCGTGGTGATACACCAATGATCTGAAAATATTTGTCCCCATGAATGTGTGACCACATTCCACAAAAACAACCACCGCCATCACCAAAAGTAAAACATAAACTCTCATTTTGAACCGTAGCAAAAAAATTTAAAATTAGAAAAGAGAGATGGCTAATGAGTGAAATGCTGTTATAATTTCCTATTTATACTTTTCATAATTATGTTGATAAATATAAATTGTTAATTAATGTAGATTAACTAGTTTAATTAATTATTTGCAATTTAGAGTTAATAAATTTAGGGCCCGCGCAAAACTGGACGAAATAAAAGAGAATTGTTTGTTTGTTTGTAATATCTTTAATGTGCGAAAAAGATTTTAACATAATAGGTACATAAAGAAAAACACAGTTGTACATAGGCGGACTTATCCCTAAGAGAGATCTCTTCCAGCCAACCTATTCATTTATTGAATAAATGAATATAGTATACATATATCTGGTTTTACAATATTTTACAAGGTTTTATTTAGTATATGTACTTTAGTATCTTGTAAATTATATTTGACACACTTCCCTGTATCCGGTTGAGCTGTAATTTTACACACTCATCAAATTTTCGTGGCAAAGCATGATTACTTAAATGCTACCATTTTTAATGTTAATATGGCAGCCGCAATAAAACTATTTATAATATTTACATTAACATAAATGGTGATGTTATGGACATCAAATGAAATGCTTGATAAGCAAAACATAAACTTTTTACTTCTTTTTATTAACAAAGCGTATTTTTTAAGCTGTCCGACTGGGTAAGTTCCTACACCTCGCAGAATACCGCAGCCAATAAACAATTCCCTTGAGGGTTGTTGTGTTGCTGCGAGTGAGCGAAGTCACCAGAAAGAAAGAAAGGTAGGAGTATAGGTAAAAAAAAGTTTTTATTGGGTTATTCTTGTTTCAAACGTAATTCTACATTTTTGTTAAATTTGGTGGCTCAGTTTAAAAAAAATATAGAATTACGTATGAAACAAACAAACAAATCAAGCGAGCGTAAAGACACAATAACGGGTGGCAGAGCGGGCGAAATGCCACGGGCCCCCGTACCAAGGGGACCCCAGGCTCGGCCTGGTTGGTTTTTGTACATTTTTGGTTAATAATCTATAATTTTATTTTCAATAAATATGATTTAATACTCGTAGGTAGTTACATTAGTACCTATAAAAATTTTGTATGTTGTATATTTATATGATAAAACTTAAAAAATATACAATCTTTGTAGGTACTAAGCTGTCGAGCTTGGGGCCCCCTTGGTCCGGGGGCCCGTGGCATTTTGCCCGCTCTGCTACCTTGTAGTTACGCCACTGTCAACGACGTTGTGTCTTTACGCTCGCTTGATTTGTTTGTTTGCTCGCCTGCAGAATTTCGCAGGGTGACAACAGAATAATTAAATAGCGCGATTACATAATATTTCATTTAATTTAATTTGTCGAGCTCGGTGGTCGAACTCGCTGTGCGATCTTTAGTCTGTAGGCCACCCAACAATCATAGTCCAAATCTACCTACTCCAATCGCTGCATTCTGTACGATAACTGGATTAGAGATGAAGTCTTTATACATGACTTGACAACATTCATCCCCAGCCCCATGGATCAAGATGTGGCATTGAGATTGTTCAAAATTCGAGTGATATCCTCCAGTGATTCAGCCATTATAACCATGTCATTGCGGTGAGATTGAAATTCGAATTCAAATGTCGAATGTTTCAGCAGTGTCCACTTTGACTCCGAGGTCGCGGGTTCGATTCCCGCACAAGACAAACATTTGTGTGCATGAACATGTCTACCTATTTGTCTTGGTCTGGGTGTTTTCTATGTATTATAAGTATTTATTTACAAAAAAAAATGTATTTAAGTACATGTATCAGTTGTCTAGTACCCATAACACAAGCTTTGCGTTTAATTTGGGACTAGATGGCGCTGTGTAAATTGTCCAGAAATATTTATTTATTTATTTGATTTCATTTAATTGCATTTCATTTGGTTTGATTTAATTTAATTTGATTTGTTTTAATTTGATTTAATTTTATTGTGTTATTTAATTTTATTTATTTATGTCTTATGTTATTCAATTGAAATTATTTTAAAGATTATTTATACTGTTATGTTTTTTTTTACATGTGGCCTTTGCCAAGTGCATTGGCCAGCTGTAATGCTTGTCAAAAGGAAGTAAATAAATAAATCAATAATACTATGTTCTGTAATTGTTTATGTCATGTGCAATAAAGAGTAATGTCAATAGATGAACTGTGTAATTTCTTCAGTTTTTGACGTAATAACACCTTATAAATCGATGAACGCCGGCTGCACACACGAAAAATCATAACTCATTGTCAGCCGAGCGTGCAAGCGAGAGGGCGGAACAAGCGATAGAGAGGCACGATCGGTCTATGTTTCTTCTGACGTTATCACGTAAAATTATCGTCCGAAAACCGACTTTATACACAACCAATTTTTTTATTTAATGATCAGCTCCCCTATTCCTTATCATGGTTGACATTTAAAACATCAAATATAGAGACGGATTGTAATAAACGAAATATTGTTAATGTTTTTAACAAACGATAGATAAGTATTTCGATACTTGTAATCTCAATTGACGTAAAGCACAAAATCCAACTTTTCAGGAGAGCCAAAATAAGTTTTTTTTTTTAGATTAAAATTAATTACGCTTGTGTTTTTAAAGTTATAAACAAGTGATGTAGACAACATTTACCTAAAATCTTGAGATGCAGACGATGAAATGGTTAGTTTTTAGTCTAGTTTGTTATTTTAGAAAATAGATGTGCCTAACATCTAAGAAAATTCAGTAAAATGTTCTTTACGTCCATTTTTATTATAAGGCTCAGATTCATTTTGGGAGTAAAGCACGATTGAAAAAATATTATTCTATATGCCGTAAAAATAAATGTTTAAAAGTGTGAATATGCAGATGTAAAGCTAATTTTAAAATATATATAATCTTATTTTTTGAATTAAAGGACTAACTTTATTTGTTGATTAGGCGGTGTAGCATACATAGCCTTCAAGTAATTTTAAATAACTTGTGTTATCAAGAGACTTAAAATTGATTACTAACAAATAAAATAATAATTTAAGTAATAAATCGGCGCTTTTTATTTTAAAATAACTTAAAGATTCTAGAATAAGCAATCATCAGCACTTTAAGAAATTCTTACGCAGCAACTTAAGAAATATGAATGTTGTTAATAATTTATCGATTTTTTTTAAATAAAAGTTTAGGTTTCTCCAAAATTTCTCAATTTACCGCCAACATATGTATGACATAAGTAAAAAAGAGGTTTAATTTATTTCTAAACTCCTTCATTTCACGTTGCTATGCTGTTTTGAAAATTTATTTTTTTCGGCCATCATAATAAGCTCTAAAAACTCACAAAACGTTCAGTGAAGTGGCGTGGCGATGTGAGTGTGAGTGAGTGCCCAAGTGTGGTCTGGGGAGATAGTTTAATGTATTTTTGTTTACAGTAGATTCCGTATACAGAAATTTACTACAGGTATGTACAGGTATGTATATAATTATACTGATAATATACGTAAGTTTGAAGAAAGTTAATTTAGCTGGTTTTATTTCCGCTCCCTCTCAGGTAAGAAATTTCTTGCCTGAGAGGAAGTGGAAATAAAACCAGCTAAATTAACTTTATCAGTATAATTTACATAATCTTCTTCGATGTCTATTTCGATTACGTTCACGCAACTCTGGCATCTACAATTTTTGCACATAGTAGTACATCTTAAATCCACATCGCCTACCACAGCCTTGTTTGCAAACACACGTTATTAATTTTAATATAGAGGCTGGTGCTGGCGGCTCTGTATTTAAAACCGGAGTTAGGCAATTCATAGTTTTTTTTTTCAAGTCCATTCTCCCGGTGGTAAAAAGTCACTCCTCCAACTTTGCACCTGATGAAAGGTTCGCCAAGAGTGATAGCGAGCAGCAGCCGATGTAGGCGGCAATTTTGCCAAAATAACAGCATTCTTAGCATGTCCCACTAATTTGTTGGAGCAAACATATCTACGAGTATGATGGTTCAAATCCAGATCTTCGGGTCGAGCTTTGTAAGGCGCAAGAATTATGCGTTCGCCAGCCTTTTCGATGTCTTCAGAGGATGAATTTGGATTGTTGTAAACGGTGGGAAAGTAGTGCAAGAGGGTCTTTTGTTAAACCATTGTACTGTCTGCATCTACCATTTCCGTAGAAAGCTGACGTAGTAGTAGTTACCTTCGGGGGTTAATGCAATTAGTAAGACCAGCAAGTCAATATCTTGTCAAACTACAACGACTTGCTTGTATCGGTCACATTCTTCAATGGTAGTTGTAACAGGAGCAAATCAGCATCATCTTCGGCAAGACGTGTATGTATGTCATTCCTGTTGAGGTTCTCAACGGGTTGCGAAATAAATTTTTCTTTATACGAGTATTGGAGAGAAATTTGGCCTGGGGTTCTACTAGAGCTGTGTCTTAGGTGAAAGCAATTTCCCGTGTCTTGCGCTGTATACTCGTAAGTCGTCTTTGTCGTTCTATACTCTTCGTGCTTAGATCATTTTCAGAGTAGCCATCGAATTCTATAATAACTAGTTGGCCGTAATTGTTGTGAATGAATGAGATGTATGCATCGTATGCATCCGAGAAAGTGCCTTCTTTCGGCCATACCACCCGATGGAAAACGTAGCCACTATCGATAACGTAAAAGCATATCCGCTGTATCGATTGTTTGTTCAGGAACTTTGAATTTTCAGGAACGTTGAATAAAGCATACAAAGCTGATTTCTTCGATTTCCGCATCAGTGAATTCTCCTCATCTCGCACAAAACAAGCCTGTATATCATCAGGGGAGTGCACTGTACAGAGTGTTCGTTAAAAATATTTAGTTATATCCACTTGTACTGTGTCATTAGCCAACTTTTCAGAAGCTGTTGTCGAAGAGAGTGCCTTTATCAAATTTGCACTCTTGTGCTTCAGAATTCCGAATTTATTGCTTTCGATAAGTTTTGTTTATTGATTCTTCGCCAATTAACTTAGCATCACAACAATTTAAATTGTCTTCAAAGCTTTGAATCCACTGTACAAACTTTAGTATCGTTTTCGTCATTTTGGTCCTGGTGTCTGTCAAGTCTACGTGTTGGCTGGTGTTGGCTGATCTTATGCCACACAATTCTTCAACTGCTTCACATACATAGTGCGATAGTGGTAGTCCCGCAATCCATTCATGAGGACACTTTCCGTGAAACCTCTTTCGTGTGTAATGCCGCCAACACTCTTCATGTTCTTTATTAGTGTTTGTTCTATGGTCATGTCTGGACATACCCCGCACCAATGCTTTAGATCTTCGAATGGTGAAAAATCCTTTTTTAGAGAACTTCAAGAACTCTTCCACCATCATAGCGATAGCATAGAAGCGTAAAACGCTTCAATTAGGTACAATATCGACATTAAAAGGGTATTTATGTCCTCAAAATTTATGCAAGGTCTATTATACTAATGGAAGTAAAGCATATAATTTTAAAAAGTGTGCTTTATAAAGGGCGTAAAGCACATTTTTTTAAATTATGTTTACAGATATGATTAACAGACTTTGACTTAAAGCACATTTAGCATTATTTATAGTAAATGGTTGAGCTGTTAAACACAATATGAGATTTTGACGTTCTTTACGTTAAGCATTAATTTATGAATGTCACATACCACCTAAACTTTTACAATTTGTCAGTGAAAACGTTCTTTAAGTTACATTTTCAATGTGTCTAAAATCGACATTAATGGCCGTATAGCCACGTCGATTAGACAGAAAAAAAGAGAAAAAAAAACTAAGTAAGATGACATTCATAGCTCATTTTGGCCAAAATGTGCTTTACGTCAATTGAGATTACAAGTATCGATTTGGTTTATGACCGTAACGGATATGTACTTAATTAACTTTTTTAATACGGTAGTGCCAAATTATCACAAATGTTGCAATTTCTCGTGCTATGTCATTATTAAATTAAATTATTATAATAAGGGGCAAACCCCCCCCCCCCCCTCCCCCTCTCCCCCTCCATCTTCTGGGCTGCGGATGTGACTAGGAAAAACCTTATTAACTGACCGATCGAGCAGCTTAGCGAGCGAAAGATTTGTCTTCTATATGCTACGAAGCACGGAGAAAGTGGTGATAAATAATCCTATCCATGGACAGGCTACAGTCGACGTTAAGTTGACGTTTGCTTAAGCGTGTTCGATTAAACTGACACGCGCAACGTCACCATCGAGTTAAAATTATTTTTAATAGTATAAAAAAAAGAAAGTTCCCCAGTCGAGCAGTTTGTAAATACGCAACATGTACTGAGTATTTGACACTAGTTTTCATTTTTATTTTTTGTTAGTTACATATCTACGAAGTCATGCCTAATTCATTGAAATATACTACATATAACATTCTAGATACCCCAGGTTCTAAGGAGATGAAATTTTACTAGAAGGAGACATTTTGCGTAATTAGGGAGGTATTTGTCAAACCCTTGTCACCGAAGCATAATTTACTGAACGACTGAAAGACTGATCGTCTGTCTAGAAATTATTAACTGAAATATAACCAACCAAATGCCTTTATTCTACTCTACAGCTTAGTAGTATACCTATAGTTGATTGATGTAGGCGTTGCTTGTAAAATCCGAATTCGTAGGCTATATTATACCGGGTGTATGACAATCTCCACCGCCTTTGGAGATTACCAACACCAAGGTCGCTGCCAGCCTATACTCCTATCTTTCTTTCTGGTGACCTCGCTCACTTGCAGGAACACAACAACACTCAAGGGAATTGTTATTTGACAGTGGTATTCTGTGAGGTGGAGGTATTTTTCCAGTCATCCCATCCATGGACAGGCTACGGTCGAAGTTGCTTAACTTGCGTGTTCGATTACACTGACACGTGTAACGACGCCATCGAGCTCCTCAATGTACCTTTGTCTTGAACTAATCGGTAGAGCGGTATTAGATAATACTATTTTGTAGAACTGCTACTAGAACTGAGTATTACTTATTCCGTGTCAATACTTCCCATGAAACAGTTGTTCTATGCTTGAAACTCCTTGAGAGTTAACAGTAACTACCATCAATATCAATAGGGTATACCTGTATACCTACACATTTTTTTTTTTAATTCGGTTTGTTATATATAATGGTAATTTAACTAAAAGAAAGTTAATGTTTACAAACAGGCGGGTCGCATCCCTGTTTGTCACCAAAGTGGTAGAAAAAAAATTGTCTCCCGTACAAAAATCAATCTGGTTTTCTCTGTTTACGTTTTTGTGAACATCTTTTGATTGAGATGCAAACGCTAATTAAGATAAAAACTGATACTAAAAGTAACCAGGGGCCCTTCCTTCTTTACTCATGTCTGCTTAGACAGTAGGGCCCTACTGTCTAAGCTGAAACCGATTCCCACAGTATTTTAGTAGTAAAGTAGGTATCTCTCTGACAATGAGCTTTTTCTTTGTCTCCGACTGCTCACTTATTTTTCCACTGGCAAAAAAAAAAACTTTTTTAATTTTAATCGAGACATATTATAATTAAAAAAGTTTTATTTTTTT
The DNA here is from genome assembly GCA_937001555.2 of Hypsopygia costalis. Taxonomy (NCBI): domain Eukaryota; kingdom Metazoa; phylum Arthropoda; class Insecta; order Lepidoptera; family Pyralidae; genus Hypsopygia; species Hypsopygia costalis. The sequence continues at coordinate 6,834,547 of OW443339.2, forward strand.
GGAGAAAACTTTAAGCCTACATTGGATAGACTGGGCTGTATGTTGTTTGATTCATTTGCTATACTTGTTCGTTTTAGGGTTCCGTACACAAAGGGTAAAATGGATCCTAGTGCTATTACTGAACCCCAACGGATTTTTTTGTTTTTTTATTAAGTTCATAATTAACTTAAATTCTTTAATTCGAGGGTTTCAAAACTATTTTATCCTCTTTCGCTACGTTTTAACCTTCGTGGATTTTTTCAAAATTTTTAATTTTTAATTTTGTTTTTATTTGTTATTTTATTTTTATTGTTGTCTCTTGGGGCAGTTTTACCCTAGAGAACAAGTAGGATAGGGGAACGCTCGCCAGATTTGCACAAAGAAATCTGGAAGGCGAACGCCGGAGATGGACACTTCATAACGAAAACTCCTGCAGGGAGCTTCTTCAGCGGACTCAAATGCGAGGTTCCTGAAATACTAAGCGCTTAGGCGGCAGTCCGCAGCAGAAGAGATGGTGGCTATTATGTTTTAATATTGTTTGTAACAGTAATAAACATAATAATGATTTTCAATATGTATCTTTGGAATATTCCTCGTTATATTTTTTTTTTATAATCATAGTCAAATAGACTTTTTTTATAATCGATAGTCACATCTTCGCCGCACTGATACTACAATACTTGAAAACAAAAATTTTCAACCAGTGCGTCCTCACTGCAATACCCTATGGTGCAGAGACTGGAACACTGACCATCGGACTGGTCCACGGGCTAAAGGTCACGCAGCGATCGATAAAGACGACTATGCTCGGGGTTTCTCTGAGGGATCAAATCTGTAACGAAGAAATTCGACGGAGAACCAAAGTAGTCGACATAGCTTTCAGAGTTTGCAAGTTAAAGTGGCAATGGGCCGGTCACATCTGCCGAGTAAGTCATAGCAGATGGGGGATGAAGGTATTAGAATGGAGGCCGCGTGTAGGATGACGAAGCGTTGGACGCCCTCCTTCTACATGGTCCGACCTTAACAAAGAGGATGGAAGCGGATGGATGTGGAAGGAAGGCAGGATCGTATTTGGTGGTAAGCATTGAGGAAGGCTTATATTCAGCAGTGGGTAGACACAGGCTGATGATTATAATGATGAGTCAAATAAAACGATAACTGATTAGCATACGCATTTAATGATTGTGCAAACATTCATTAATGACATTTTTATTCCCCACAAATTTAGATTATGAGTAAATATAAACATCGTAATGCAAATCCTTTCCGCGCTCGCTCTTCATGCGAAGTTTTAGGAAAGTATTGCCTAATCCACCTTTTGTGATGTTGGCTGAGGCGCTGCTGTATGTCATGTCGTATGCCAGAATACCCTGGAAGATAAATGTGAAATTTTAAAGATGAGAATAGTAGATGAGAAGCTCGATATCGTCGTTGAGCGTATCAGTAGATCCCGTGTTGAAATTCTTGAACAAAGTCCTGTGCATGGCCACAGAATAAGAAATATTACTAGACATGGCGCGAGAACAGTACCTTTTATTTTATGCGAACCTAGTACCTGACGGCTAGAGTAACTCGATGGTGTCGTTTTGCGTACCTATCGAATACGCAATTATTTACAAATATTATTTATAAAAAGTTTAGTGCCAATTTCATTTTATTTTTACAAGAAATTTAATCTACACAACTTTGCGTACTTCCGTTACCAATTAGTTCATGCAAAGAACTGCCGATCGGCACCCACCCCCTACCGTTTAGCAGATACATGTGACTGCCGTGGCTACTTTGGCCGTCTCTACTATAGCTTCTGCGGTCGTCTCTGCGACTCTGAAACAAGAAGAAACGTGCGACAGCCGCCGCCCTGTCTGCTATGGTCAAAACCTGCTATCAATCTGCTTGAATGCTTGGCTGGTTTACCGAGTGCGAGAGCGGTGCGGGTAAAGGTCCTGTCGTCTGGTTGGTTTACTAGATGAGAGACTCGCAATCCTGTGATATAACCGGAAGGTTGGTGCACAGGGGCGCATTAGCTGTGGGCATAGGGTACGTTACCAAATTAATACTAACCTGAATAGTCCGTCCTTGAGCGACATATTGATGTGGGAGAGTATAATTAATACTTTCAATCCTCTTCGTAAATATATTTTTGCTGTATTTCGCGTTGTGGTGATACACCAAAGGTCTGAAAATATTTGTCCCCATGAATGTGTGACCACATTCCACAAAAACAACCACCGCCATCAGCAAAAGTAAAACATAAACTCTCATTTTGAACCGTAGCAAAGAAATGTTGAAATTAGAAAAGAGAAATGGCTAATGAGTGAAATGTTGTTATAACTTCATATTTATACTTTTCATAAAATATATTTATAAATATAAATTGTTAATTAATGTAGGTTAACTAGTTTAATTAATTATTTACAATGTAAAGTTAGTAAATTTAGGGTCAGCGCAAACGCTGGACGAAATAAAAGGGGATTGTTTGTTTGTTTGTAATATATTTATTGTACGTAAAATGATATTACATAATACATAAAGAAAAAACACAGTTGTACTTCCCTAAGTTAATTATCTACCAGCAACTTATTTATTTATGTAGGAGTGGTTCGTGATAATAAAATTCACGGTACTTCCTTATACTATTTATAAGTTCATACAAAATTGTAGTTGTGTCGGTAAGTATCTTGTAAATTAAATTTGACTCACTTCCCTGTGTCCAGTTGAGCTGTAATTTGACACACTCAACGACGTGATTTTTAGGGTTCCGTACCTCAAAAGGAAACATGAAACCCTTACAAGATCACTTTGTAGTCCGTCTATCTGTCTGTTAAGACCCTTTATCTCGAGAATGCGTGGAGGCATCAAGCTGAAATTTGAACTGTATACTCAGGTCTACGGTCCTATGAAGTTGTAAAAAAATCAAACTGCTGAGTTTGCATAAAAAAAAGTTACGGCAGTTTATTCGGCAAAAAACGCAGATTTCGACATTCTCACGGGAATCAAAACCTATAGGGTACTTCCCGTTGACCTAGAACTATGAAATTTGGCAAGTAACATCGTTATAGACTACAAGTACAAGAATAAATCTCAAAACTATACATTTGTGATTAAATCTTAAAAAATAGGGGGTCTATATTTTTTTATAGGAGGTCGAAATTTCAAATAGAAGCTACTAGTTCAAATGGGGTATCATATGAAAGGGCATATGAAAGGGCACATTGCAAAATATATTTTATTTATTTTTTCCGACGCATTATTACGTATTTATAATGAAAAATATCAAGCTTATAATGATCCTACGTACGGAACCCTCGGCGGGCGAGTCCTACTCGCACTTGGCCGGTTTTTTAATGTTAATATGTCATCCGCAATAAAATCACTATTTATAATTTTTACATTAACATACGAGGGGAGGCCAATAAGTTCGCGGAATGGAGGGGTTGATGGGGATAAATTTACCCGTCCAGGTAGGCACTAGTTAAGCACCTCATTAAGAGTATATATACCAAGTTTGAACCTAATCGTGTCATTAACTTTTGAGTTATCGACCTGCAAACAACTAAATCGGGAAGAAGTCAGCCAGTATGGAGAAAATTGAACACCGTGCCGTTATTAAGTTTCTTACCAAGCAAGGAAAATCCGCTCAGACGATTTTTCAAGAGCTGTTAGCGGTTTACGCGGACTCTGCCCCTGGTAAAACCATGGTTTACAAGTGGCATGGTCTTTTCAAACAAGGAAGGGAGTCCATTGAAGACGACCCCCGCTCCGGACGGCCAATTGAGGCCACCACACCGGAAATCGTCGAAAAAGTAGAAAAACTTGTATTGGAAGATGCCCGACTGAAGAAGAAGCAACTTGCAGCAATGGTTGGAGTATCCGAATCAAGTATTTTAAATATCCTACATCATCATCTTGGGATGACTAAAGTCAGTGCAAGATGGGTTCCGAGAATGCTCACGCCACTTCAAAAACGCGAGCGTGTCGAGTGCTCTCACCAGTTTCTGGAGCTCTGTGGAGAGAGAAAGGAAGAAGTTATGGCCCGGATTGTTACTGGAGATGAAACCTGGGTTCACCACTATGAACCTGAGTCGAAGCAAGAGTCGATGCAGTGGCATAAAAAAGGCACACCTCCTCCAAAGAAGTTCAAAGTGTCACAATCGGCCGGAAAGATCATGGCGACTATCTTTTGGGATACAGAAGGTATTTTACTGATCGATTATAAAGAACGTGGTGCGACTATAACGGGACAGTACTACGCTTCTTTACTGGAAAGATTGAAAGAAGCCATTAAGAAAAAAAGAAGAGGAAAACTGTCAAAAGGTGTGCTCCTTTTGCACGACAATGCACCCGTCCACACGTGCCATGTTGCGACGGCTGCCATTCACCGATGCGGCTTTGAACAATTAAACCACCCACCATACAGTCCAGACTTGGCCCCCAGTGACTATTATTTATTTCCAAAAATGAAGAAAGAGCTGCGTGGAAAGAAATTTGACGACGATGATGAAGTCAAGTCGGCAATTTCGGCCTATTTTGACACCAAAGACAAATCATTTTTTTTCGATGGTATAAACAAGCTATTTGAGAGATCCGAAAAATGTATTAGGGTTAAAGGAGAATATATTGAAAAGGAAAAATAATTTGGTGTTTAATTTCAACCTCCTTCTCTCTCATTCCGCGAACTTATTGACCTCCCCTCGTAGGTGATATTATGGATAAACTTTTAATTTAATAAAAATAAACTTTTTACTTCTTTGTTATTAACAACTAATAAAAAAGCTTGTGTGTTGTGCGTGGGGGTGTAAGTGGTTCATCAACATCTTTGACCCAATGCCAATCTCACCTGCATTTGGTGCACCCTGACTGACAAACGAGGCTCTGGCGAAAAGAGAAAGTAGGGTATAGCGTAATTTTTAAGCTGTCCGACTGAGGAAGTACCTCCACCTCACAGAATACCACAGCCAAATAACAATTCCCTTGAGGGGTGTTGTGTTGCTGCGATTGAGCAAAGTCACCAAAAAGAAAGAAAGGTAGGAGTAAAGATCCTTAAGATCTATCTTAATCTTATCTATCTAAATCTAAATCTTAAGATCTACGACCCCTTGGTGTGTGCGATTAATTTCCATCAGGTGATCCACATGCTCGTTTGCCCACTTCTCATTATGAAAAGAAGTTTTTATTGGGTTATTCTTGTTTCGTATTCTATGTTTTTGTTAAACTGAGCCAATACACGTCTTTCTTCTTTTTCTTAAAATTAAACTTGGTAAAACAGTTTGACGTAGTACAGGCTAATTTATTCAGAAGTCGTGTTGGACGGGTAACCTACTATCAACTATGGAAAGTTATAGCCGACTTGCCGGTAATTGTTATTCTAGAACTCTAGATTCGCTAGGGACTATGTTTTAGTCAAACAGCTATGACTTGTTTTAAGTATCTATTTAATTTTAGTATGCACTAATTTATTTAGTCTCTCGCCCTATAAGTTTTTCTGTTACTATCTCTAGGTTAGCTGGAAGAGATCTCTTGTAGAGATAGGCTCATTTTTGGATACAATATTTGCATACGTACAACGCAAATGGGTCTCCATGCACCGCTTCCTCTAGCACTGCGCTTACTCAATGACGTTGTGTCTTTACGCTCGCTCGATTTGTTTGTTTGCTCGTCTGCAAAATTTTGCAGGGTGACAACAAAATATTTAGAAAGCGCGATTACATAATATGTGCTATTTAATTTAATTTGATTTTATTTAATATAATTTGATTTAATTTAATTTGATTTCATTTAATTTCATTTGGTTTGATTTAATTTAAGTTGATTTGTTTTAATTTGAATTAATTTTGTTGAGTTATTTAATTTATTTATGTCAGTTTATTCAATTGAAATTATTTTAAACGTTATTTATACTGTTGTATGTTATGTTTTTTTATATATAGCCTTTGACAAGATCCCGCATTCGGATTACACGCTGGTCATCATAAACGCATTTCGTCATTAACGCCAAACTGCGTTAATGACGAAATGTGTTTATGACGATCTTATTTACGTAATTCGTTACTTTCGCGATTCGTCTCACAAGCAGTTGGTCACATATGCGGTTCGTCGTAACTTTACCTATAAGGACGATTGTCAGATCACGAAAAATATACTGCTGTTTTGTACAAAAAGTTGTTTTTTTTTAGTGTACCAAACTCGCACCCAAGAGGGAATGTGCCAATTATGTAACATGTACAATGTGAGCGAAATTGGGTATGTGACAAATTGCGAGTGTGGCGAACTGCGTATGTGACGACTTGCGTCTGTGGCGAACTGCGTGTGTGACGAATAGCGTTTATGACGAACAGCGTTTATGACGGATCCCCTTTATGGCGAACGGCGTAATGTGACATAATGCGTAAGTGACGAAACGCGTTTGTGACGACCAGCGCGCTAGCTGTAATGTTTGTCAAAAAGAAGTAAATACATAAATAAATATTACTATGTTCTGTAATTGTTTATGTAAAAAGTATTATCAATAGATGAACTGTGTAATTCGTTCAGTTCTTGACGTGATAACATCTTATAAATCGATGAACGCCGGGTGCACGCACGAAAAATCATAACTCATTGTCACGTTCCGCCTGAGCCGAGCGTGCAAACGAGAGCGCGGAATAAGCGATAGACAGGCACGATCGCCCTATGTTTCCTATGACGTTATCACATAAAATTTTCGTCCGTAAATCGACTTTACAGACAACCATTTTTTTTTTTATTTAATGATCAGCTCCCCTATTCCTTATCATGGTTGATATTTAAAATATCGTATGTAGAGACGGATTGTAATAAACGAAATATCGTTAATATTTTTAACAAACGATAGATAAGTATTTGGTTTACGACCGTAACGGATATGTAATTAACTTTTTTAATATGATAGTGCCAAAATATTACAAATGTTAAAATTTCTCGTGCCATGTCATTATTAAATTAAATGACCTGCAAGTGCGTGTCTACATGAGAAAAGTCATGAGGGTCATGATAAGGGGTCATAACCCCTTGCCTCCCCTTCCCTCTTCTGGGCTGCTGATGTGACTAGGAAAATCATTTTTAAATGACCGCTCGAGACCGTAGCGAGCGAAAGATTTGTCTTCTATATGATACGGAGAAAGTTGAGAGGCCATCCATGGACAGGCTACAGTCGACGTTGCTTAACGTTGTTTTTTTTTGTATTTTTTTTTTTTGTAAATTAATTTGACGAGCTCGGTGGCGTAGCGATCAATGGCGCGGCTTCGACACCAACGCTCGTGGGTTCGATTCCCACATATAGGACAAACATTTGTGTGCATGAACATGTCTGTTTGTCTTAGTCTGGGTGTTTTTTACGTATCATAAGTATATATTTACAAAAAAAAAATGTATGTTTACGTATGTTTATCAGTTGTCTAGTACCTATAACACAAGCTTCGCTTACTTTGGGGCTAGATGGCGCTGTGTAATTTGGCGGACAATATTTATAATTATTATTTATTATTTTAGTTACATATCTACGAAGTCAAGCCTAACTCATTAAAATCTACTATAACATTCTAGATACCCCAGGTTCCAAGGAGATGAAATTTTACTAGAAGGAGCCATTTTGCGTAATTAGGGAGGTATTTGTCAAACCCTTGTCACCGAAGCATAATTTACTGAAAGACTGATCGTCTGTCTAGAAATTATTAACTGAAATATAACCAACCAAATGCCTGTAGTCTACTCTACAGCTTAGTAATATACCTAAAGTTGATTGATGTAGGTGTTGCTTTTGCTAGTAAAACCCAAATTCATTGGCGAAGATATTTTAACATTGTTCGCAGATCATGGCCGTCGTTAAATTTTTATGAAACCTTCTTTAGCGGCGTTGTAGGTACACTTTTTGGGATGGGTGAAAAATGTTAAACTCGCGTCAGGACACGTGGCCAGAGTGCTGAGTGCGAGTTTTTTGTTCGCGTTGAATAATGTTAACGTAAACAAACCGATCAAATAGAGGAGAACTATCATGTTGTGAATTTATAAGAGGCGCGTCACATATCAAAATCGTATGGCTTACAACCCGGCCAATTTGTATATGTAATACCGGGTTGCTCACTTCAAAATGTGAGCAATTAAGCCACATAATTTGGTATGTAACACGCGCCTTATAAATTCACAACATGAGAGTTCTTCTCTATTTGATCGGTTTGTTTACGTTGACATGATCGACCGCGAACAAAAAACTCGCACTAAACACTCGGATCGAAAATTCGTAAGACGGATCGGCGCCGCGGCGCGGACCGGCGCGGCGTAGGAGAGGAAGTAATATCCCCCTCTCTTTCTACCTCTCTTTCTGCTGTATATTTTAATGTAATATAAATTGTCATGTTTGTGTACGGTAGCGCAATAAATGAATATTGGATTTTACCACATAAATGATAATACTTTTATACTGTTAGATAAAGCAATTCATGCAAAATTATTCCATAACCATACCAAAATATTCAAATATGCACAACGTTAATGTTCAAGTTTTCACTTCTGCCGGCACTCCCGGAGTGCACCAATAGTGGGATAATCAAGGGTTGATGTCGAAATGCCACTGACTTAGCTTAAGAGCGCGCATATAGCTAGAAAAATATCAGATTTCACCCGCGCGCTTCATACGTCCCGCACACGTCCGTCGCTCGGAATGAAAAGGTCTCCCCGCACCGCCCTGCGTTTTTTTTGCACAGTATACCTAAAATAATCAGATAAATACTGGCTAAGTGCGAGTCGGTTCATCTATTATGTACGATTTTTAGTGGAATTGATATGTGCCAAACTTTCATAGTCATTAGTTGCCGAAATATTCTTTAAATTAGAAGCTGATCTGAAAAAAAAAAGAACAATAAAATAATATAAGCACCTAATTTGACGAGCTCGGTGGTCGAATGGTTCGCAATGGCCACGTTGACTCCGAGGTCGCGGGTTCGATTCCCGCACAAATCAAGCATTTGTGTGAAGAACAAGAGCCTTGGTCTGGGTGTTTTCTACTTAAATACATATATTATAATATAATAATATATAATACATATATTATTAGTATGTACTTACGAAAAAAAATTTATTTAAGTACATTTATCAGTTGTCTAGAACCCACAATCTTTGCGCTTAATTTGGGTCTAGATGGCGCTGTGTAAATTGTCCAGAAATATTTATTTATTTACTAGCTGTTACCCGCGACTTCGCCCGCGTGGTCTAGGGGGACTGCCATTGTGTGTATATTTTTTCTTGTTGTAATTTTTTTACTTCGTGGGATAAAAAGAAGTACCAATATGTACGAATTTTAATGATATTCGGCTGCATAGTTAAGGCGTGAAGAAATAACAAACAAACGAATTTACTTACTTTAACACTAATAATATTAGTATGGATGGAACGACCACACTCAAGACATAAAAATTGTTCACCACATAAATGTTTGCCCTCTGCGGGGATCAAACCCACGCCCTCTGACGACGAAGGATTTAAAATCAAACACAAAACATAGTAAGTATGTATGTATGTAAACGTGAAAGAAGGACAAATTATTATACACTATATTTTTTTCCGTGGGAATAAAATGTTTTTCCTGGATGAAAATTAGCCTACGTCACTCTCCACACCGTATACTATCCTCATTAAAAAAATCATATTCCGTACTTCGGTTCCTTTTGACGTGAAAGGACAAATTTTTATGTAAAAAAATTAGAGATGTGCCGATTATGACTTTGGCCGACTAGCCGACGAGCCGATTAATCGGTTGTGCAGAGGCCGACTAGTCGGCCGACTAGTCGGCCTAGCCGATCACGGTTTCGGGGATTTCCGAACGCTTCGTTTACAGCTGATTCGCGCAAAAGTCGCAAAACCCGGTGCGGCGCACCGAGCGAGCAGGTCGAAACCTGTTTTTTTACTTCGCATTGTTTCTTGAGTTTTTCTTTCGTAAGGATCAGTCAGAGAGGTGTTTTTGTGTAAAAATAATTGTGTAAAGATTATTACTTAGCTGTTATTGTTCATTAAAGTGATGAACTGCAGTCCTACTGTACGTTACCGGTAATAAAGCGTAATGATGACCCATTTCAATGGTGGAAGCGCAATAATTCTAGGTATCCTGAAATGGCCCGCATCGCCAAAGTGTACCTTTGTTGTCCAGCAAGTTCCGTTTACAGTGAGAGGTTGTTCTCAGAGGCCGGAATCATATACGAAACAAAAAGAAATAGATTGCTGCTAGAAAGGGCTGAGGCTTTAGTCTTTTTACATCATAATTTACCTTTCATTAAAAAATATAAGTAAGTTATAAAACAAAATAAAAGGAGAAAATTACATTTTTTATTGTCATGATTGTCATTTTGATTTATTTTTTTCTGTACACCTGTACATGCAATCTTGCTTTAATGTTACTTAGTTTGTTGATTAAAAGATCCTACTCTTTTATTTAAATAAGAAGAAATAATTATAAATGTTTACTGAATATAAGATATTAATTAATTATTTATTATAAATAAATAATTAATTAATTATTATAAATGAATAAAATAATAATCAAAGTTTTTATTTTATGTAATTTCACCCTACATACATATTTTACATATTAATTAATGAGAAATACATACAGAGTAAGAAGCCGGATAGTCGGCGCTCTTTGCCGAATAGTCGCCGACTAGTCACCGACTATGATAGTGGCCGGATAGTCGGCTTTACCGACTAGTCGCCGACTAGTCGGCACATCTCTAAAAAAAATCCCATGGAAATAAGATAATTTTCAAGGATAAATATTAGCTTATGTCACTCACCAGATCGTAAACTATCCCTGTTAAAAAAATCATATCGGCATTTAGGTTTCTTTCGACTTAAAAAAAGGACAAATGATTACCAAGTTTATTTTTCCCACGGGAATAAGATATTTTTCCGGGATAAACAGTAGCCTGTATTACTCTCCTGACCGTAAGCTATCCCCATTTAAAAAAATCATGTCCGCACTTAAGTTTCTTTTGATGTGAAAGAATATTTTTTTTATAAATATTTGTCATATATTTATAAAAAAAATAATTTTTCACGTGGTGTTTTTCTGAGATAAAGAGTAGCTTATGTCACTCTCCAGGCCGTAACCTATCCCTGTTAAAAAAAATATGTAGGTACATGGGTTCCTTTCGACGTAATGGAAGGACAAATGATTATAAATTTTATTTTTTCCCGTGGAAATAAGATGTTTTTCCGGGATAAAGAGTAGCCTATGTGACTCTCCAGGTCACTATCTCAAAAAATAATCATGTCAATCCGTTTGTTACTTTCGACGTGAAAGAATGACTAACAAACAAACACACTTTCACATTTATAATATTAGTTTGGATTTATTTATAATTACTGAAATTACTTCTATTATTTTATTTTTAAATCACGATATTCTTAAAGGTTTTTATTTACGTGTTGAAGAATTTATATGTAAACAACTTTTACTCTGAAAACGTCTCCTCAAGTCGCAACAGAGAGTGATCCGTTAATAACATATATGACTGTAAGAGTTCTATCGCTCCATTATTGGTCGTCCGTAGCATTAACAGCGTCGTGCACTTCTTGGGATGGGTAAAAAATATTAAACTTGCGTCAGGACACGTGACCTGATCGAAAATTCGTAAGACGAGGGGAGGGTAGGCCGCCGGCGCGGCGTAGGAGAAGAGGTAATATTGTGGTATTATAAAGCTGAAGAGTTTGTTTGTTTGTTTGAACGCGCTAATCTCAGGAACTACTTATTCGAATTGAAAAAATCTTTTAGCGTTAGATAGCCAATTTTTCGAAGAAAGGTGTGGGCTATAACATCACGCTATCACCAATAGGAGCGGAGCACCAATGAAAAATGTTGTAAAAATGGGAAAAAATATTCCTTTTGAGAGCTGCCGTTGCGTGCGCTGCGTAAACAGTTCAAGTTTCGCAACAATTATATCATCATCATCATCATCAGGTCCATTTTAGTCTCCACTACTGTCTAACAATTATATACGACGGAATTATTCACCTTAAAAAGATCTAAAAAAAAGTCCGTGATAGAATGTGTCAGATGTCCATCTTTTAAAATTGGCTCACCATAACCTTTCAAGTGGTAAGCTTACGCATCACTCTCAACGCACAGAGCGTTGAGAGACACAGCTCAAGCAGACGAAGTTGCGCGAGTCAGCTAGTGTAATATAAATTGTCATGTTTGTGTACGGTAGCGCAATAAATGAATATTGTGTTTTACCACATAAATGATAGTCCATACTTTTATACTGATAAATAAAGCAATACGTGAGACATTCCGTAACCATTCCAAAATATTCAAAAATGCGCAACGTTAATATTTTCGCTTCTGCTTGTACTACCGGAGTGCAACCCGTTTTTCTTTTTTAAATTATGTACTGTATAAGTTACTGTAAAAATCGTGACTACATACGGGCACCAGCACTCGAGTAGTCAAAAGTATCGTTTTGTTTTGCATATACTACTCGTACCGACATTAGTCCACCGTTTGTGCATTGTATTGTGAGCTCTAAAGCGGACGCGCAAGGGTCGATATTTCAAGGTTAATCTTCTCATCAACGAAACAATAATCAATCTCACATTCAATATTAATTATTTGCAAGAATAATTATTTATTAGTTTACAATTTCTCTCAATATTTCAATTATTAGTTGGGGTGTTGGTAACCGCCTATGCTTACGCCGTATGCTTGTCTGCCACCCGAGGTAGTATACAAATTTTTTTTTTTTGTATGCCATATTTTCAACGAAGTATATTCTCGGTCCGGAGCACAGAAACACAGTCTTCTCGTCTCAACGGAGTGATCACAACTGATAGATGAAATAAAACATGCCTGTCGCCGTAGGTCGGGTGCGACAGACGTGAGCGTTCTGAGCCAAATAAGAACGTAGTAAGCGCCGAATTCGTTTTATTTTAATTGCGCGTAAAATATACATCTTTAAAAAAAATCGCTAGTAAAATCGCTTAGTAATATAATTTTATACTACGTATTAAAATATGGGCTCGCTAGTACGAACCATATTGATGAAAAGTTAGGTTTAGTTGAAAATTAGACGTAACTTCGTGATTTATTTCTATCGATAAAACATTCATATTTTATGTTTTCAGTCAGACCAATCCCTTTTAAGTATATTGTAATATCTGTATTTTTTTTTCAGGTAATTAATGGCCTATGTTTTACGGTGTACATCTAATCAAAAATTGTCAATTTGCCTTTATACCCCCGACTGCCATCTAATGACAATAGCCGGGGCCGACGGTTTATCGTACCCGCCGAAGCAAGGAGGAGTTCGTGATTAATAAACCCATCCCTTTTAAGACTACTGTTAACGTTGCTTAACTTGGGTGTTCGATTAGACTGGCACGCGCAACGTCGACGCCATCCAGCTCCCCAATGTGTCAATACTGGCAAATTTAAATTTTAAATTATTATCCCATCGGTTATTATTATTACTTGCACAAAATTGGGTTAATACATTTAATATCAACTGTAAATTACGAAAAAGACGATTCCTACGTAATATTAGACGTGAAATTACGGCGGTAATCTGGCGAACATGGCGCTCGGCAGATGGCTTTTAGGTTAATTGGTTTAATAATGATTGAATTTAACTTAATTGCACCGACATGTTTTTGTGTCGATATGTATTTGCGATTTTTTAAATGAGAGCAAGAGAACTACTCTCAGTAAAATCTTGGGTGATTAGGAAATATTAGGTCTTTGGTTACTGGATAATGTCGCCCGTATCAAAGTAATTGATAAGACTTACTAGAATATATATACATAATCTTCTTTTTACATTTATTTTAGTTAGTTAGTTTTATTTTAGTGTTATTTAATTTTAGGTACTTTAGTTTTATAGTTTAATTATATGTATTGTTTAGAGCTTAAGTTTATTTGAATAAAGTTTGTTTTACCCCATTGATAAGACAGAGTTTGTAGCCCAAAAAACTCTTGTTTATTTATTCTAGAGTCGATCGTAATCCGATTGCTTACAAAATATGACAAAATAAATACCCTTCGTCGTCAACCGTTATTGATCCCACTGCTGGGTTACGGGTCTTCCCGTCAGTCGACGGGGTTAGATCATACTCCACTTTTGGGGTGTAAGTGGTTCATCAACATCTTTGAACCAAAGCCAACTTCACCTGCACGTGGTGCACCCTGCTGAGTGACAAACGAAGCTCTGGCGAAAAGAGAGGTAGGGAGCGTAATTGTAAGCTACCCGACTGGGGAATGTACCTCCACCTCACAGAATACCGCAGCCAAATAACAATTCCCTTGAGGATTGTTGTGTTCCTGCGAGTGAGTGAGGTCACCTGAAAGAAAGGAAGGAGATGCTGCGTTGGCAGCGGGGGTGGCGGCGCGCGAGCAATATTTTAAGTTGCAAGCGTTAATATGGCTACGGTAACCGCTTCACATCAGGCGGGCCGTATGCTTGTCTGCCACCCAACGTAGTATTAAAAAAAAAAAAAAAAAAAACCATGCTGCTCAACTGCGGGTTGGCGGAGGCCAGTGTTTTCAAGCCGCCTAAAGGCCACTGACTTAACGACTGTCACCTAATGATAGGCTACGGTCGACTTTGCTTAACTTGCGCGACTGCGCCAGATGAAAACCTAGCAAGGGACATTTTTGATAAAAATGTTTTTATTGCAGAATCATTATAAACTAGTAAGTCCCCACAAATTAAAAAAAACACCCGCGCGAAAATCTTACAAATAACCAGAGTTTTAAAACCCATTACCTAGTAAGTGCACTTTGTATCATTCCAGCCCCCTTACCACCATCTCTTATTGCGACTCAATAACTGAATAGATTGCTTATTCATACCAATGAATAAGCGACTCTATTTCAAATGTAATAGAGTCGCTTATTCCTTGGTATGAATAAGCAATCTACTCAATTATTGAATCGCAATAAGAGATGGTGGTAAGGGGGCAGAACTATTTACAAACCTAGCATGTCGCACTGACCATTATCAAACCTAGCAAGTCTGTGAGACTTGCTAGGTTTTTAAGTGGGCGATTAACAATTGGTAGGTTAAAAATTGTTCAACAGCTAGCTTGATATACGTTTTGGCGCTCTCCTGTAAAATTTTGGTTTGACCACTTGCTAGGTTTTCATCTGGCGCAGCCGGCTGCGTGACCGATTAGACTGAAACGCTTAACGAGGTCATCGAGCTCCTCAAGATACCCTTTCTTTTTCTTTATTCGGAACTTCAACAGCATAATTCGGATCCCTTGTCTTGAACAAATCTGTAGAGCGATATTAGATAATTCTATTGTGTAGCACTGCTGCTAGAACTGAGTATTTCTTATTCTGTGTAAATACTTCCCTTGAAACAGTTGTTCTATGCTTGAAACCCCTTGAGGGTTAATAGTAGGTACCTACCATCAATATCAACAGGGCATACCTACATACAATTTTTTTATTCGTTTTGTTATATAGAATGGAAATCATAGTAATATGACTTAAAAGAAATCTAATGTGTACTCGTACGACTGCTTACAAACAGGCGGGTCGTGTCTATGTTTGTCACCCAAGTGGTATAAAAAAAATGTGTCTCCACAATCAATCTGGTTTTATCTGTTTACGTTTTTGTGAACAATTTTGATTGAACTGTTTATGAAAATACGTCGTATGCAATGTGATGCGATGCAAGCGATAAAACGCTAATTAAGATAAAAACCGGTGCTAAAAGTGACCAGGGACCCTACCGTTTAAGCTGAGACCGATTCGGATTTTTCGATTGCGAAAATCAAACTTCAGCCCCCTTACCACCATCTCATATTGCGATTCAATAACTGAATAAAATGCTTATTCATACCAATGAATAAGCGACTTTATTCCGTTTGAAATAGAGTCGCTTATTCAATGGTATGAATAAGCATTCTATTCAGTTTTTGAATCGCAATAAGAGATGTGGTAAGAGGGCGGCTTAGATTTATGGTACTTGTGTATAGCTTAGCTGGTAATAACCTCGTCTTGAAGCTCTACCGACTAAACTGAAGATGTTTGTCAATAACTAAAACGTAAGACCGATATTTCAAATCAAAATATTCGATAGTAATCGGCTTCAGCTTCAGCGGTGGTGCTCCTGTATGCTTAAGCTCTTATTTTCAGCAAATAAACTTCAATATAATAGAAACATTAGGTGATTAATTTTCGTCCTGAAAGGAAAAAACTACTTCACAACTAAAAGAGCCTGAAAGTTTACCTAAAAGCCCAACACATCCCATCTAGGTCAAGTTTTATCCGAAAAAGACATCCCAAATCCACATACCAGTGACGCCTTCAAGAGATTTCAAGATGGCGTCTTCAAATTGACACATCCGGCGGCTGCTTTGACGCGGACCCTCGCAGGAAGTGCACTTACAGCCTTCTGATATCCACTTGACTAAGAACACGCTTCCTCGAAAAGAATCTCACTGACAATGAACTTTTTCTTTGTCTCCGACTGTTCACTTATTTTTCCTCTGGCTGTTTCTATTGGAATTAAAAAAGTTTGTTTTTTTTTTGAGAAAACTAAGCCTACATTGGATAAACTAGGCTGTATATTGTTTGATTCATTTGGTATATTTGTTCTTTTTCTTTTTACAAGTTGTAAATTTCTTAAGCTGTGGCCGCTGCAATTTTTTTTTATATTTTACACATACATCAAAATAATTCTTAATTCAACTTTCATACCTACATGAACATAAATTTGAAAGTCATGTAGGTCTGACAAAAATACAGTCTTTTTTTTAAAACGATTAGATTAACTAGTTAGCTTTCAATTTTTTTTTAATTTAATTTGACGAGCTCGGTGGTCGAATGGTTAGCGATGGCCACTTTGACTCCGAGGTCGCGGATTCGATCCCCGCACAAGACAAACATTTGTGTGCATGAATATGTCTGTTTGTCTTGGTTTGGGTGTTTTCTACTATGTATTATAAGTATGTATTTAAAAAAAAATGAATTTAAGTACATTTGTCAGTTGTCTAGTACCCATAACACAAGCAATTTGGGACTAGATGGCGCTGTGTAAATTGTCCAGAAATATTTAATTATTAGGTTGGGGAAAAAGTCTTTTCGTATTTTATATGAAAATTCAAAACATTTTTTAATAAAGTTTATTTACATTTAACTAAAGTATGAAGGTGCCATTTTGTTCGATAACTTTTGGCCATCTTGTAGGTACAGACATGATCCCATTACTATAGAAATTTTGGGACTTCTGTTCAAAAAACCACGACAAGTGGTTTTGGCAGTCTTCTCTTGATGGTAACCTGACATTGCCTAAAGAATTCTGAAGAGACCGAAACAGGTGGAAATCAGAAGGTGCAAGGTCAGGACTATACGGCGGATGCATTAACACCTCCCAGTCAAACTCTCTTAATTTTTGCTGAGTAGCTAAATATGTGTGAGGTCTAGCGTTATCATGATGAAAAATCACACCCCTTCTGTTAATTAATTCCGGCCGCTTTCTCTCAACTTTTTGCTTTAATCTCATCAGTTGTTCACAGTAGAGTTCAGAATCGATAGTCCTGCCTGGCGGTAACAGCTCATAATGAATAATACCCTTCCAATCACACCATACACACAGCATCACCTTGTTGCGGGTTAACCCGGGTTTTGCCAGAGTCTGTGAAGCCTGACCGGCCTTTGACCACGACCTTTTTCGCACGTTCTTGTCGTACGTGATCCACTTTTCATCACCAGTTATAAGCTTCTTCAAAAACTGTTCGCTTTCATTACGTCGTAGTAAAGAATCGCAAATGAGTACACGGTTCATTAGGTTTCTTTCAGTGAGATCGTGAGGCACCCAAATATCGAGCTTTTTAGTGTACCCAGCTTTTTTCAATTGCGCCAAAACTGTTTTGTGGTCAATTCCTAATTCTTCAGCTACGTCGTAACTACTGATATGCCACTCTTGCTCCACTTTTTCAAAAATGGCATCCATTTTATCCGTAACAGGGCGACCAGAGCGACGTGCATCTTTCACATCAAAATTTCCTGATTGAAAACGCTTAAACCAAATTTGTGCTACTCTCACAGACACTGCACTAGGTCCATAAACGTCACAAATTTTATTCGCAGCTTGCGTTGCATTTTTACCTTTTTTGTAGTAAAATTTTAAAATGAATCGAATTTCTTCATTAGATTCACTCATCTTGACAGTAAAAAAAACAAATGAAAATCACACATTTACCTAATTTGAATTTGGAATTATCTTTTTTAAAATATAAACTTTTTAAAGATATCAAAACCTGCCAGACACAAATGGTATAACCAAAGAGATTTTATTACAAGTTCATACATACTATAATGCGAAAAGACTTTTTCCCCTACCTATTATTTAATTAACATATTGGGTTAAAAATCCGTAACCAATATCTTTGTGACCTCTAGAGGTGATCAGAATATGAATTATCATAAAAACATTTTAGGTTTCTGTATGAGCTTATTTAACTACATATTACTTAAGCTGGAATGCCTTATAGGCAGGTACTACGAGTAATTATTGAGTGGAGCATGCGGAGGAGGAAAACCACTGAACCGATTTTAATAAAACTTATCACAATTAAAGACCTCGACATGCTTGAGGTTTGTGTAGAAAAATAACTGGCCAAGTGCAAGTCGGACTCGAGCACTAAAGGTTCCGTACCATTTTTTTATACTACGTCGGGTGGCAGACAAGCATACGGCCCGCCTGATGTGAAGCGGTATTCGTAGCCATATTAACGCTCGCAACATAAAATATCGCTCGCGCGCCGCTACCCCCGCTGCCAACGCAGTATCTCCTTCCTTTCTGGTGACCTCACTCAGTCGCAGGAACACAACAACCCTCAAGGGAATTGTTATTTGGCTGCGGTATTCTGTAAGGTGGAGGTACATTCCCCAGTCGGGTAGCTTACAATACGCTCCCTACCTCTCTTTTCGCCAGAGCTTCGTTTGTCAGCCAGCAGGGTGCACCGCGTGCAGGTGAAGTTGGCTTTGGTTCAAAGGTGTTGATGAACCACTTACACCCCAAATTATATTGTCTATAAAAACTGCAAAAAAATACACGTTTGTTGTATGGAAGCCCCCTTAAATATCTGTTTTATTTTTATTTAATTATTTATTTTTAAAGCGAATACATAACTAAATTAATATTATGTGAGTATTTCAAGCGTCTACCTATAACCGTTATGAATTGCGAGCAAAAATTAGCAAAAAAAGTCACGTTTGTTGTATGGGAGCCCCCTTAAATATTTATTTTATTCTATTTTTTAGAATTTGTTGTTATAGCGGCAAAAGAAATACATCATCTGTTAAAATTTTTACTGTATATCACGTTTCATGAGATACAGCCTGGTGACAGACGTTCTGACGGACATCGGAGCCTTAGTAATAGGGTTCCTTTATATCCTTTGGGTATGGAACCTTAAGAATTGAGATCGATCGTATCCTTGAGGAATGATCATCAAATACATTTTCCATAGAAATCATACACTCAGCGAATCTACTCGCTCCACTGAACCTCGATTTCGGCCCCGTGGGATAGAATCCGTCCTAGTTAGAATTATTTATTTATTTATTCAGGTTTACCAGCAATTGTTTCCACTGATACATCATTATTTAATACAGTCTTAGGTCTTAATTCTAAATGTAACAATTATTTAAAGGCAGACACAGCATGTATAATTTCTAGAAAATATTGTTAACTAAAACACAGTATAAGTAATAGTACTACTGTACAGTATGGCCACTCCCTGCCGCTCTCTCATGTCGATCTCACCTCTCCTCTTGAGACAAATCTGGAACAGTTCGTATGGCGCCGCACGCACACACGCTCAATCGCGCTCTGCACAGACGCCATTATCTATGTAGTAGTAAACGACGCGATATTTGTATGGAGTGTCCGGGGTGTGCTAATAATAAAATTATATATGTTAATCTATACTTATAATAAATCTGTAGAGAGGTAAATTCTGTACATGAAATATATTTCCAAAATAACTATCTGGGGGTGATTAGTGATCGATACTGATACCAAAAATGCAATCAGTAAATTTTTTGTCTGTCTGTCTGTCTGTCTGTCTGTCTGTCTGTATGTTCGTTATAGAAACAAAAACTACTCGACGGATTTTAACGAAACTTGGTACAATTATTCTTCATACTCCTGGGCAGGTTATAGTATACTTTTCATCACGCTACGATCAATAGGAGCAGAGCAGTGAAGGGAAATGTTGGGAAAACGAGACAAGTTACTCCATTTCTTAAGCTTCCGTCGCGTGTTCAGCCTTAATGGTTAAAGCTACACACTACACGCTACACAGAAATCATGTATGACGGAAATGTTCTCCTTATAATTATATAAAAATTATCCCACGACAGCATATGTCTATCTTTTATGGTTGAGTCTGAAACTTGCCAAGCACCGCACCCGTACACAATGAGTACTGCCGCGCGGGGGGCAGGGAGCGGGCAGGGGGGTCGTTACGCGGCGTGGTACCACATGAGTAAAAAACGATGGTAGTACGGCATAGAAAAAGTGTGCTTGCCCAAACGTGCAGACACGTGACAATTATTGTTTTTTCCGTTGCAAATGCATTATTATTCACTGCAAATTGTTTACAATTCGATTTGCTTACTTTAGTAGATAAGTTATTAAATATTGTTTTCTTTAGTTGGGTCATTGTTTTGTTTATTTCATTCGTTAAAAGTAGATTACTTTCGAGTTTAATTAGATGTTATTACGTCATTATTATTTTGTGTTGCACATTTGGATGCTAGGCAGGTACCTAAGAACGGTAAGTTAATTGCCCTCACCAAATAAACAGTACTTTTTTGAGCGTTGTACAAACAAAGCATTTGACCATCTGTGAATGTAAACAAAAGATAAGAAAGCTTAATAGTTTTATGAATGGGTCTTTATGCCTTTGCATGCCGACTCAGTCAGAAGTCGCAATATCCGAAAAAAATTGGCATTCCGATTATTCTGCTCCGAAATTTAAGACCACAACTTTGCAATGGAACTCGGCTAAAAATAACCCAGTTGCAACAAATAATTGAGGCTCAAATTTTAACAGGTTGCGGTGCAGGAGAAACTGTCTCTATTCCCAGAATTCCCATAATCTAAATCTATAAAAGAAGAAACTGACTGACTGACTTATATATCAACGCACAGCCCAAACCGCTGGGTCTAGAGATTCCAAATTTGGCAAGTAGGTTCCTAATGACGTCTAGGGGTGCACTAAGAAAGGATTTTTCAAAATTCATCCCCTAAGCGGGGGGTCCAAAGTTTGTATGGGTAGGGTAACAAGAATAGTTGGACTCTTTTATCCGAAACTTTTCACGAGTACTTCTATACTTAAATGAGTAAACACGTGTTTCAGGATTTTCCAAAATTCAACCCCTAAAGGAGTAAAATGGGGTGAAAAACGTCATGGGTATTGTTTTTATGGTTTATCGGGTCGCTGATTACAAAATCAACAATTATTTTATAATCCAACATAGCCGACGTGACATAAAATCACCCCTGTGCGGGTGCGGTGGGGTTAAAATGTCATAATATCAATATGGGTGTTGATTCTAAGGTTTTCTGGGACGTCAATTACAAAAATGGCATCGATTTGAAAATATCAACCCCTAAAAGGGTAAAATGGGGTCAAAAAGTCTGAAAATCGTCATGGGTATTGTTTTTATCGTTTATCGGATCGCTGATTACGAAAATAACAACGATTTTAAAATTCAACGTGGCTAACGTGACGATCATCCTCCATTGAGGTGTGATGAGGTTGAAATGTCTATATATCGATATATGTATCGTTTTTACGGGTTTTCGGAACGCCAATCCATACTAATATTATAAATGCGACAGAATGTCTGTTACCTCTTCACGCTTAAATCGCTGGACCGTTTTAGATGAAATTTGGTTGAGAGATACCTTGAGTCCTGGGAAAGGAAATACTTACCTAAGATAGTTTTTATCCCAGAAATTACCTATTATTGTTATTTATTGTACCCGTAGGGTGAAAACGTGACCATCATCTCCTATTGGGGTGCGATGGCGTTGAAATGTATAAAATGCGTTGAAAACGTGTGAAAATCGTCATAGGTATTGTTTTTTAGGGTTCCGTACCCAAAGGGTAAAAAGGAACCCTATTACTAAAGCTTTCGTCCGTCTGTCACCAGGTTGTATATCATAAACCGTGATAGTTAGACAGTTGAAATTTTCACAGATGATGTATTTCTGTTGCCGCTCTAATAACAAATACTAAAAAACAGAATAAAATAAATATTTATGGGGGCTCCCATACAACAAACGTGATCTTTTTCTTATTTTTTTGCTCACAATTGATAACGGCAATAGGTAAAGGCCTGAAATACTCAGTCATAATATTTAGTTATATATTCACTTTAAAAATAAATAATTAAATAAATATAAAACAAATATTTAAATTTCCATACAATAAATGTGTTTTTATAGATAATGGTACGGAACCCTTCGTGCACGAGTCCGACTCGCACTTGGTTTCGTTTTATGATATATCGGGTCGCTGATTACGAAAAAAACAACTATTTAATAATCCAACATAGCCGACGTGACAACTCTGTAGGGGTGCAATGGGGTTGAAATGTCATAATATCAATATGGGTGTCGATTCTATGGTTTTCTGGGACGTTAGTTAGGACAATGGCATCGATTTGAAAATATAACGTAGTGGACACGAATTACTTAAAAAGATTTTTCAAATTTTACCTCTAAGAGGGTAAAACGGAGGTCCAAAGTTTGTATGGGAAAATGAGATTAGTTGGTTTATATGGGAAAACGAGATTAGTTGGTCTATTTTATCCTAAATTTTACTCAAGTACTTCTATTGATTAATGAGTAAACATGTGTTTGCCCCGAATGTCACGCGAGCGAAGCCGCGGGCGAAAGCTAGTGTACACATAAATTCTAAACTTACATCTTTAATGCTATGTACACCCGTAATATGACACATAGTAATATCTGCAACTGTTGTTAAGTAACGTATGTGTGAATGAATTGCGGTGGTCGCGTTTTGTTA
This sequence comes from Hypsopygia costalis, assembly GCA_937001555.2. Taxonomy (NCBI): domain Eukaryota; kingdom Metazoa; phylum Arthropoda; class Insecta; order Lepidoptera; family Pyralidae; genus Hypsopygia; species Hypsopygia costalis. The sequence continues at coordinate 6,857,581 of OW443339.2, forward strand.
TGGTAATTCTAGTAAGCAGCCAAGCCCAGGCATAACTCATTGCTGAGTAGCAGGTATAGCTCGGTTCCATAGTTGGGGACTCGGCTTTCGACGACACTTTCATGTTAAAGTTATCTACTCAGTGTAAATATTATTAAAATTAAATATTCTAAAATGTTGAATTATATTTTTGAATTTAGTACATTTGTAATTCTTCTTCTTCTTCTCCTCAGCATATACGAGTCCACTGCTGAACGTATGCCTCTTGCATGGATTTCCAAGTTTCTCTGTCTGCGGCGTATCTCGTCCAGGTCGGCGCTGCCGTCTTCTTAATGTCGTCCGACCATCGGGCCGCTGGTCTGCCTACGTTTCGGCTACCCGATCGGTAAATACATTTGTAATTATACCATACTATTACTTATACTGTGATTATACGGTGCATAAGAAAAGTAATTATCTATAAAAACAGATAATATAGTTTAATTTATCATTAAAGTTCATTTCTTATAATTTGTTATGCATTGTAGGTTAGGTTAGTTAGATTTGATATTTTTAGGACAGAAATACATTTCAAATTATAGAAAATGAAGTTTATACGAATTGTAAATATCGATACTGGAAAGGCAAAAAGACTAAAGCGACACTATTGTAACTTTACAGAAACGAATTTCAAAGTTTTTTTTTTTAGAAAAAGAATCATATCTTTTTTGTATTTCAATGTATTTTAGTGAAAATCTCACTACATCATTAAATATTTTTTATTCATATTTAGAAACCGAATTCAAATACCGAGCTATGTTGCTTTGTGAGATAGATGTCGCTTCAGTCAAAAGTCAAATAGTATATCAAAAATGTTGGTCAGCTAAAAATGCTTACCTTCCAAAATATAAGAAAATACAAAGATGAAATTTGACTAACTAGTAATATTGCGTGCATTTTATGAATTCAAATTTTACTTACAAACTTTATATTCCCAAAAGATGGTTCAGTATAATTTCTAACAAATATAAAAATCTGGAATCCGTGAAAGCAAAAATAGCTGTCAGGCTCCAACGTTTAGTTAACATGACAAGACTTATAGCGTTACCGCCTATTTTATATTTCCAGTAGTATACAGTATTGGTATTATGCTAAATAACCTGTATTTTAGTATGTATAAAAAGCATGTAAATGCTATAAGATAATACTCAACAACATAAACAGCGGCGACTTATTAGAGATTATAGATGTTATTAATACTTACTTAAGTATCTACTTCTTCTATAAGTTTTTAAGAAAAGACCCTCTTTTTTTAATTCATGGGAAATTGGAAAAGGATAGGTAACGAACTGAAATTCACTTGAAATAATTCTTAATTAACAAATTGTTATATTTTTATTAAAAAAAACTTAGTAATCTACATTCACTGCCATATTTAATGATTGTTATGTAGAATTAATCCCACCGATTTACTGCGGTATTAACAACTATTTGTAATTGTAGTTTCTTATTTCTTGTGTAGTTTAACAAATAAAAATAAACTAAATTTGCGTGTTTTAGCACGTCATCGTTAATGAGTTACAAATGTTATAATACCTAATCAGCGTCGTCTTAATTAAAGAGAGATCAGCAAGATAGCCTTACCCTTAAATAGCTATTTAGATTTAAGTGAAAAATGTTAAATATGAACGAGTTCCTATGAGAAAGTAGAGTAACTAAATATGTGCGTAAAAACCTCAAGAAGAAATTATGTAGAAAAAGTTCAACACAATTATTTCTTACAAAAAACAATAATCATATTAAAAAAAATCATCGTATCAAAGACGTATATAATACTACTGGGTTAATAAGTTACACCGACCTCAAAAATCTTAGTATTAGTAGGTAGATAGTCATTATTTTTGGTATTTTCGTGTCAGGATTTTTCAGTTGGTTTATTATTTTTAAGTTTATTTTATTTTTATTTTTTTTATTTATTTATTATAACTATGGGTAAGTAGTAAAGACATGGGGCCTTCTAGACGAAAATACATGAATAACTTAATTAAGAAAACACTATTGCCTTACTCCTAACCGTTCCTAATCAGCTCAGCAGTGTCACATGATGACTACCAAATGCAAATTATGTAATATATGTATTAATAACATCAGAAAACTCATCAATTACTGTATCCATGTGCCTATAAATTTCAACCGCTTCTCTCGATTTCCCAGAGAGCCCATCATTAGAACCTGATTTGAATAATATGGAACCACCTGAAGAGGTACAGATACAATAAATAACAATAACAGGTAATGTCTGGGAGAAAGACTATCTTATGTCCTTTCCCAGGACTCAAGGTATCTCTGAACCAAATTTTATCTAAATCGGTCCAGCGATTTAAGCGTGAAGAGGTCATTATCATCATCATCTACATCACAGTATCTACTCACTGCTGGATATAGGCCTTCCCCAATGCTTTCCACTACACCCGATCCTCCGCTTTCCGCATCCAACCGCTACCAGTCACTTCAGAGAGAGAGAGACACAGAGAGAGGGCGCCCCACGCTTCGTCGCCCCATACGTGGCCTCCATTCTAGGAATTTCCTCCCCCATCTGCCATCGCTGATTCGGCAGATGTGGAAAGCCCACTGCCACTTCAACTCGCTGACTCTGACAGCTATGTCGATGTTGGTGTAAATGGTTCATCATCTTTGAACCAAAATCAACTTCACCTGCACGCGGTGCACCCTGCTGACTGACAAACGGAGCTTTGGCGACAGTCGCCAATCCGCCTACCTAGCATGGCGACTTAAGGACATCACTTCTCTATGAAAAGTTTCACCAGTAATGTTTGGCGCGAAGAGGTAACAGACAGAAACTCTGTCGCATTTATAATATATGAAAAAACCATCTTGGCTAACGTGACCATCGCATCCCAACAGAGGATGATGGTCACGTTAGCCAAGTTGAATTTTAAAATTGTTGTTGTTTTCGTAATCAGCGACCCGGTAAACCATAAAAACAATACCCATGATGATTTTCAGACTTTTTGCCCCATGTTACCCTTTTCCCCTAAAAGGGTAAAATTGGGTCAAAAAGTATTGAATTTTGAAAAATCCTGTAACACGTGTTTACTCATCTACTCGTATCTATACTACTTACTCGTGTAAAGTTTAGGAAAAAATAGTCCAACTAATCTCGTTTCCCCATACAAACTTTGGACCTCTGTTTCACCCTCTTAGGGGTAAAATTTGAAAAATCCTTTTAAGTAATTTCGTGTGCACTATGTTATATTTTCAAATCGATGCCATTTTCGAAATTGACGTCCCAGAAAACTATAGAATCAATGGGTGTTGATTCTATAGTTGTTGTTTTCGTAATTAGCGACCCAATAAAACATAAAAACAATACCCATGACAATTTTCAGTCTTTTTCACCCCATTTTACCCCTTTAGGGGTTGAATTTTGAAAAATCCTGAAACACGTGTTTACTCATTTATATATAGAAGTACTTGTGTAAAGTTTCGGATAAAATTGTCCAACTAATCTTGTTTCACATACAAACTTTGGACACACGTTTCACCCCATAAGGGGATGAATTTTGAAAAATCCTTTCTTTGTGCATACCTAGACGTAATAAGGAATCTACGTGCCAAATTTGAAATCTCTACACCCAGCGGTTTGGGCTGTGCGTTTATATATATGGCAGTCAGTCAGTCAGTTTCTTCTTATATATATTCAGATAACAAATTAGAATTACTAAACCATCACATGTTTTAAAAAAGAGGGTAAGCAAAATGATTAAAATTCCAACTTTTTCCCCGGGATAAAAAAGAAAAGCACGCAACCAGCGGTTCTACGTTAAAAACGAAAATGAAAAAAATGCTAAAGCGCCAGTAAATTATATTTATTATAAGCAATAAAAGCTAACCAGCACAGAAACATGGAAAATCAAAACATGTAATTCACTAATGAGATTTAATAAACAAAAATCGATGAATTAATTTCTGCTATTATGCATGAAAACAAAAATTTGACAAACATTCAAATGATTAACACAACACTTATTTTGGAATTTAGAGGGTATGCGACATCACAGGCTAAAACTCAAAAAATGGGTCGCTTTAGTGTCGACTTTTAATAGAATCGTATGTCATAACAGGTGACTAAACTACCAAAAAAGTGCACGGATTTACATGATTTTTAAACAGAAAGAAAAAGAAAAAAAAATCATTTTCAATGATATATAAGGTGCTTTTTTTGTATTAGCCAGGAATTTAATGGCAGATAGTATTAAGCCTACTTGTTACGTTAGTGAAGAAATATGGCGTCCCAATATCATTAATAAGCTTTGAAAAAATAAATAACGTAGTCAATGAACTGGTTTCATAGTGCTTAATACATTCCGCGCTATCAGATGAAGTCGATAATAACAATAACAGCTGTACGTAGGTAGCGTCGTCCCAATTGCATATTTCCTTTAAAATGCGTTGTAATCAAAATAGGATAGGTAAAAAAAATGTAATCAAATGTAAAACTGATAGGTAATAATAACATACACTTACAGGAGGGCAGATGATTGTCCTTATCAAGGTCATTGAACTTTTCATCACACTTATTATCACAGATTTTGAACTGTCAAATTAATATCATAATAAATATTGTCAGACAAATTACACAGCGCCATCTAGCCCCAAAGTAAGCGAAGCTTGTGTTATGGGTACTAGACAACTGATAAACATACGTAAATACAGTTTTTTTTTTGTAAATACATACTTATGATACATAGAAAATACCCAGACCAAGACAAACAGACATGTTCATGCACACAAATGTTTGTCCTATGTGGGAATCAACCCCACGAGCGTTGGTGTCGAAGCCGCGTCACTGACCGCTACGCCACCGAGCTCGTCGAATAATGTATGTGTTTGTTTATGGAAACATCATAAAAACACTTAGTTACGATGTTAGTTTTCAAAAATAACGCAGTCACATAACATGTTCTACAAAAACTTGGCGTGTTTAAAAGCTCATTCAAATTATTTACACAAAATCACAATTAGTCACTAATTTATCCACGTCTACATACATGTTTTACCACTTTTTTGCCATGGAATGTCTGCGGAAAAAGTCCACTACCGCTTTCTGGAACTGATCGAGGTCTATCTGTACTGAATTTCGTACAGATATTCTGCGTGCGCATTTACACTCGCGACAAGAAACCATACCATACCATTTCGAGAAATTTGTACATTTCGTAAAACTGCGGCGTATAGGCATGATTAGGTCAACACACGGACGAATCACGGTTAACACTGTTTTCGTTTCCTTGGATCCTTTCTTCCTTCTTTCTCGCGGCGCGAGCGCTGTTGCCGTGCCGCCCGTGCGGGGGCGGGCGGCAGGAGATCAAGCGACAGACATCGCTGCGAAGCGGCGGCGTTTACAAAGGGCGGCCCAACATTTGAGTAAACTTTGACTTTACCGCGGTTATCACCGTGTTCGGAAAGCGTTTGGCAGCTCGTGACGTAGCCTTTCGGCACGGGTCATACCCGAGCGCATTGACCACGCCGTCTAGACTGCGACACAGAGGGATGGATCATACAAAGTAAACTAATCTTTTCATGATGCGATTTTATTTCCTAAGAGAAAAAAAATAACACGTGGGGCACAAATTTCATTTACTATCGAAATCGGCATATGTAATACTACTACCCTTTTCAATCCTGGCAGATAAATCAAAAGCTCCCTGTATATAACTCATTTTCGGCCAAAGTGGCGGTTTAGTCTTTTTGCCTTTCCAGTATCGATATAATATTTTCACAGCCAAGCAAATTCACACAATGTATGTTTTACTAGAAGGTTCTCAAAGGCGATTTTTGCCGAACGGAGTAAAAGCGATTAAAAGGTTGTGTTTGCCTTTTTACACAAAAAAAAAACAAAAAAGGCAATGAAATAATTATGCATATTAAAGTGATTGATCTAGTAGCTTGCTCATACATTATGCTTGAAAAGATCTTTCATTAGCAAACGTTTTTGGCTGTATGTAGGTGAAATTATTGTTGCAAAATAACAATAAAACAAATAGTAATAAATAAAGAGTAGCAGAAACAAGTCGGTTAACACTTATTTAATTCTTATATTTTGACAACAATTCATCTACATAAGAAATAGTTTCATTTGCTATATAAGCCAAAAACTGACCTGAAACAGGAGAAAGGTAGGGTATAGCGTATTTGTAAGCTGCCCGACTGGGGAAATACTTCCACCTCACAGAATACTGCAGCCAAATAACAATTCCCTTGAGGGTTTTTGTATTCCTGCGAGTGAGTGAGGGCAGCGGGTGCTCCTCGTGCAGGTGAGGTTGGCTTTGGCTTTAAAGATCATGGTGAGCCACTTACACCCAAAAAAACACCGCGTTTTTTCTGTGATATGAATTTATCTAATACTTATGTTCTCACGTGCAAGCAAGGCTTGAGCTCTAAAAATTATGGTGATTCTCTTACACCCCAATAACTTAATATCGCATTATAGGGTCTAAGTTATAAAAGCATATTCATTATAGAAACGAAACTAAAAATAATGAAGAACAACATTAATAAAATTCCATAACTATTGTACCCCGCAGCATGAAATGCCAAAGAAAAGGACAAATATGTTGCTGTCGGCGGTACCTCCTGATTTATACGTGTTGTGTATTTTATAAGATGCTTTTAAAGTAGTACATTCATATTTTATAGTCTTTTTGTTTGTTATTATTGTACATCAAAAATAAAACAATAAAAAATAAAATGCAAAACAAAGCAGTACAAAGGCGTACCTACTTATAAAGGACCCTAGAGAGATCATTTTTTTAAAAGTCATTTTTTTTATTCTACGTCGAGTAGCAAACAAGCATAAGGTATATCCACCACCGTTTACCGTCCCGGGGCCCTACTACCGAAGCTGAAGCCGATTAGGTACCATCTGAATTTTTGAATGCGAAAATGAAACTACTGCATAAATTGTTGCAAATTATGTTTAGCTTAGCTGGTAGAAACCCTAGAGCTCCACTGAATAAGCTGAAGATGTTTGTCAATAACTTTAACCAAAGACCAATTTTTGGAATCAAAAAATGGTAATCGGCTTCAGCTTCGGCGGTAGGGCCCCTGGTTACCTCACACTCTCGCAGGCGTCGCAGGAACACCTTCAAGAGAATTGTTATTTGGTTGAGGGGCTCGATGGTGTCTAATCGAACACGCAAGTTAAGCAACTTTGGCCGTAGCCTGTCCATGGATGGATTTGTTTATCTCAAGTTCCTTCGGAAGGCACGTTATCGTCGGCCCCGGTTGTTATCGTTAGATGACAGTCGTTAAGCAAAGTCACTGAACTTTAAAAAAAACCGGACAAGTGCGAGTCGGACTCGCCCACTGAGGGTTCCGTAGGTACGTAGTATCATTATTAAATTTGATATTTTTCATTATAAATAAGAAATAATGCGTCGAAAAAAATAAATAAAATATATTTTGCAATGTGTACATCAAGCCCTTTCATATGATACCCCATTTGAACAAGTAGTTTCAATTTGAAATTTCGACACCCTATAAAAAATATAGACCCCATATTTTTTAAGATCTATTTACAAATGTATAGTTTTGAGATTTATTCCTGTACTTGTATACTATAACGATGTTACTTGTCAAATTTCATAGTTCTAGGTCAACGGGAAGTACCCTATAGGTTTTGATTCCCTTGAGTGTCTCGAAATATGCGTTTTTTGCTGAATAAACGGCCGTAACTTTTTTCTACGTAAACTTAGCAGTTTGATTATTTTACAACTGCATGGGACCGTAGACCTGAGTATACAGTTCAAATTTCAGCTTGATACCTCCACGCATTCTCGACATAGAAATTCTTGACAGACAGACAGACAGACAGACAGACAGACAGACAGACAGACAGACAGACAGACAGACAGACAGACAGACGACAGACAGACAGACGGACAACAAAGTGATCCTAAAAGGGTTCCGTTTTTCCTTTTGAGGTACGGGATCCTAAAAACACTAGCCTCCGCCAACCCGCAGTTGAGCAGCGTGGTGGAGTATGCTCTAAACCCCTTCGATGGAGGGGAGACCCGTATGCCATTGGGATAAATAAGGTTTGATTAGTTGACGGCCATTTGACTGAGGTATTCTAGGCGTGTGGTTTCCGGCAGACTAGAATAGATCACTCTGTCTCTTTTCGTGGATGTCGTACAAGGCGACTAAGGGAAATACATACATTATAAAACATCGATCAGGCCTCCCCAACCCGACTGGCCAGCGTGGAGAGTGTAGGCGTATTCCTCTTTCTGTCTGGGACGGACGAGAGAGGGTCGTGCTCCTGTAGTGGAGACTAAAATGACCTGATAATATGATGATTCTAGGAGTGCAGCTTAAAATAACGCTGTGCTCTTCCTCTCTTTCTCTCACGTCTCAGTATCTATATAGCTAATTTTTATATCGTGTATGGTACCAAACAAACATATAGCCCGCCTAATGTACCGCGACTACCTCAGCTAATGTGAAGGTACTAAACCAGTGATTCCGAACCAGGGGGTAATTTCCCCCATTATAGCCCAACCCCCACCCGCTCCCCATTCACTATTTATTGACGCTGACATTACAAGGGGTAAATGCAGCATCTCCTTACCAATTGGCTGCGACAGATTTTTGTATGAATGGGAGGCAAACGAGCATGTGGGTCACCTGATAGAAAGCAATCACCACTGCCCATAGAGATTACCAACACCAAGGGGTCGCTGATCCGTTGCCAGCCTATACTCATTCCTTTCTTTCTTTATTTTTTTAAATATACTACAAACCTACTGAAACTCAGACATAAGTCAATGAATGTCTACGTATCCACGATGCCTATGTCTGTTGTAACATAATATAATCAAATGAATTCATACGTCCACATATATCAGTACTATTATACTGTTTTATTCTGTACTGTATTGGAGTGTATGCGGTTCATCAACATCTTTGAACCAAAGCCATCTTCACCTGCACGCGGTGCATCCTAGTGACTGACAAACGGAACTCTGGCGAAAAGAGAGGTAGGGAGCGTTATTGTAAGCTACACGTTTCCCCAGTCGGGTAGCTTATAATAACGCTCCCTACCTCTCTTTTCGCCAAAATTTCGTTTGTCAGTCACTAGGATGCACCGCGTGCAGGTGAAGATGGCTTTGGTTTTTGGGGAAACGTGGACGTACGTCCACCTCACAGAATACCGCAGCGAAATAACAATTCCTTTATCGTAGTATTCAGTCGTAGTATAAAAAAATAAATGTCTATGTATCCACGATGCCAAATATCTAAGATATAGTTTAATGCATGGTACGTCCACATATTTCAGTACTATGTAATATCGTAGTCTGCGGTGGGACTGCTCAAGAATTTTGTATTGCATGAAATCGTTGGGCAATTTGAAAATATCTGTAAAACGTGAGATTCCATGAATACCTCTATGATCTGAAATATTGGTTTCAGTATAGAATTTCAAATTAGATGACGTACACTTCTTAGATTCAAGCCAATATTTCTGTACTGTATAACATCTTTTTACCTGACTACGGCGAAGGCAAAAAAAGGGTTTTCAGTTTAGCAGTATACGTATGTTTGTTTGTATTATCATTTTGTAGAGATTGTTCCATCCATCCATCCATCTATCCAGTTCGATCCATATACTACCTACAGTTTAACCGACTTCAACATCGGATTTGATTTTAGTGTGTTTTTTCCGTAGTCGTTTTATAGTGTTTTTAAACTTTTTGTTACTATTGAAGTATATTGTTTGGGGTGTAAGGGGCTCTCCACGATCTTTAAAGCCAAAGTTCACCTCACCTGCACGTGGTACACACTGCTGACTAACGAAAAAGAGGTAGGGCAGCGTCTTTACATGCTGCCCGACTGGGAAGTAGTTCCACCTCACAGACTACCGCAGCGAAATAAAAATTATCCTTGAAGGTTTGTTGTGTTACTGCGAGTGAGTGAGGTCACCACAAAGAAGGTAGCGGGGGTGCCGGCGCACGATTGATAATTCGTGTTGCAAGCGTTAATATGAGTACGGTAACTACTTCACATCAGACCGGGCATATGCTTGTCTGCCACGTAGTTAAAAAAAACATTCCTAGCACTAAGCGAGATCTTCCTATACTGAAAATGTAACGCTCTACATGCGTTGACCATACTCTTATGCCAAAAGAAAACATTCAACATAAACGGTTCCCAAACAATTTCCGTCCTGAATTTTTGCACTAGAATGCAACTCCGTGAATAATCTAACCCAGCGTGTTTCGCAGCGAGTAACTGAATATTTCCGCACGACGTACCAATACGTAGAAACGCAAGCTCTGCGTGCATTTATCACTGTGCGGTTCACACATGAAATGTTTTACAATTTATTTTGTTGTATCCTATTCAGGACGTAGCCAAGTGGGTGTGAAGGAGGGTGAGACATCGAAGTCTATGCTTGGCTATGTGCAATTTAAGGAGTTATATGGAGTCGGTACCATCCACCCCGGTCGTCCCGCCCCGTTAACGGGGCGGTTGGGAAAATTTGTTTCATCGACCCCGGTAGTGCCGACCTCGTCGTTTAACGGGGTGGCTTGCGTGGTTTTTAACGGGGCGGTTGGCACCGATTGAGTAGCATACGCCCCGGTAGTGTATAAGGGTCAATCAACTTTTTTACCTCCGATGAGGTCCGCACGCTGTCCCTGTTCGATAACATAATTTATAATAATAATGACGTATTTTATTTGTATACCTTGTTTTTCTATTATTATTTAGAAACCAATCCCTATAAAACATTTTAATTTTTTTTGCAATTTATCTGTTATTCAATGGTTGTCCAAAAGACAAAAGTTCGTTTTCAGTACTATCGGAGAATGTCCCTAAGTATTATATCACCACAAAACTTTGCAGCCTGAAAAAAATCACTATTATAAAATTAATACCAATTACACAAATACATTTAAAACGATATGTATAGTGAAGAAAACGTGTCTGTTGCATATTTCACTTTAAATAATTTAAGATTTTTTTCTTTTTACTTTTGTCCCCATAATCATCATATAAGACGTCGGTCTTTCGGACAACCATAAATTAATTGTGTAATCAAAGTATAGATGGCGTTGTAAGAAAGTAGATATCAAATGTAAATTTCTAGTAAACAGATAGGCGTAACCGCGATTTTGAATTCACAAAAACCGCCGCGTCAGTCGGCCGCGTTCTGCTTGTAAGAGTGGGTGGCTTTATTGTCCGTCCATCGGATCACCGGAAAAAATACGTAAGTACTTAATATATTACAACAAATTCTAGTGCACCAAATGCTATTTCATATGTATGTTTCTGTAAATGTCAAACTAAACAAAAAAAGACATTTGTATTTATTTGACAGCTCAATATTTCAGAAATGTCCTATGGATAACCAGTCACTTGGACAACGAAGTGGTTGTCCCTAGGACAATTTTGGTTGTCCCTAGGACAACAATATTGCAATTTGCAATTTTGAAACAGATTTAAATCATAACTTCACATCTTGACCCCAGGCGCTACCCCTTGGGGTCAAGATGCGAAGTTTTGATTTAAACCTGAGAAACTAAATAACACTGCTTAGCACAATCTTACAAATATGACATACAAGTGCTGTATTCCATGAGTCATTATTTTAATCCTATTTTTTTAGTAGCATCTGTTGCTTAATTTACATTTAGCTCTTGAAATTGTATTTCAGCCTTATATTTTTAGCCTTCCATCTTCAATTTGAATAAATTTTCCGACATTCCCAAGCCCAACAAATATACCTTTCTTCATTTCGTCCCTTCATATTATTCTTAATAAAAGCATGTAATGACCCACTACAGGATCCAAACCCAAGTAATGAAAGAATACATTAGTGGGGGCTTAGGTCCTGCAGTGGATCTGCAGTTCTGCGACAATCACCTCAAACACTTTTACTCAATTGTTGCACCCAGCTCATGGCTTTTCATCTTTCAAATCATCTTATAGCTTTACACACTTCCATGCATTCACAGTATCGAATGCAGTATATTCAATACTTTGTTTTTATTTTTAGAATGGAATTATAGGAAAAAGAAGAAAAATATATCAGGACGCTATAGAGAAAGACTTAAATAAAAAAGAGAGAAAGCTATCACAAAAATAAAAAGTTGATTTCAAGTATACAGCGAGAGGAACAAAAACACTGCAGAGCTAATTAGAAATTACGTAAACAGGAACAAAAAAGACGAATAAAAGCGGTTCATAATATGCTTAACGCCACACCTCCAAGTTCTCCGTCGTTTTGCAGGAAATCAATATACCTCAAGATCAACATGAAATTATTCCACCTGCTTCATCTATAGTAGCTGGATATAAAATAAGAGGAAAAAAAATTGAGCGAGGTCAGGATGTGGAAGAAAAAATATGAAAAATATAAGAAGAGAGCTATCGCAAGGAAAAAGCGATTCTTCTTCATTCGTCTTAAGTATTTCACTTAAGACGAATGAAGAAGAATCGAAGACAGAAAGTAAATTCCACATTAAAAACAAAAGTTTTAGCAATGCTGTCAAAGAAAATTACTACAAAATAAAGGCTCGATACGGAAAAAACATGTTGAAAAATATATTTGAGAACATAGACGCATCCCAAAAGAAAGAAATCATCAAGGATAGTTTAGATATAAAAGGAAGAATCAGTGCAAGAATAAGTTCCCACTGTGGTGATACAGAGCTTACAAAAAATATATTTTTCTTAAGAGACGATGAGGTTATTCTTGACACATCATCTCTTAACAAAAATATTTTTAACACGGCCGATAAAAAAGAAACCGTAAGTAAAGGCTTTGCCTTTACTACTACAAAAAGTGCAATTAGGGTTTCTTATATAAACTCAATGAAAAATTTGTTTAAAGCTGATTGTCTGAGAATCCGGGTACAAAATATTCTTATTTCAATTTTACCAAACATGGTATCGACCATGTTTGGACTTTTACATTCTCAAACCAACAGTAGATGGAAGAGATATGTATCTGTGTAAAATAGATACAAATGCTGAAGATAAGATAGAAGAAGAAGGCTTTATTCTTAATGCGATGGATATAAGTACATTCATTCTGGAAACAGTCTGTGATACTAATAAAATGGATTGTATGTTTGGGGCTTGTGTCCAATGTCAGGATGAAGAAATCTAAATTAAGAGAGACCAATCATACGTAAAATACAATGGTTTGAATGCGTAAGATAAGAGGAAATCTATCTGAAAGAAGGAAAGAAAATGAAAGAAGGAAAGAAAATAAAGAATGTAAAAAAACTGAAAGAAGATACAGTACAAAACATGACTGAGAATTTTAAACGAGAACTGAGAATGTTGACAACTATTGACAATTGTTTTTGGCATGCAAAGCCTTTAAAATATACATTCTGAAACTTTCTTATTCATATTTTTTATTCGGTACTCTATTTAGATGTAAAAGTAACACTATACACAAAATAATGTAATAACTTTAACGTTCTAGTACTTCCTATGGACAACCATAATGTCCACTGTACAACTAAATTGTCCCCAGATTAAGAAACGTACAAGGATAAATATTTCTTTTTAAATTTAATTTAAATTCATAAAAAAATATAAGATCAGTAATACAATACAAAAGAAAATTTTCACGAGGTTTTTTTTTATTGTAATTACAATATTTTCCATAATTATGAAAAGTTTAGGTTGTGTGAAGTTACAATCGTTGTCCATAGGACAGCATTAGTGCATATATTTCTGAAATTATAAGAAATTTCATGGAATCAAAGACGAGGAATTAAAAAGTCTGCATTAATGAATTCAGCAAAGATTTATTTTTTATTATAATTAAAATTGGTACTACTTAAAAATCGTATAGAGTTTAGTCGTCCAGGGGACAGATATACCTTTGGTTGTCAGAGGTTTCGTATAAAATTTTGTCAATTACATAAGAAAACAGTTCTGCTCTCTCTGGAATCACAAAAAATAGATAATTGTCTTTTAAATAAAATATTTAAAAGTGAACATTGAAACAACAAAATAAAAATCTAAATATTCATGATTGGGATATTTAAAAATTGATTGACCCATAAAACAGGGAGATTAGAGTATTATTTTATGTACATAAAATAGAAACTGAAAATAAAAAGTTTCTATGCAACAGTCAGTTTTTATTACAGATATAAAAAAATATTTATTTTTTTATAAAGAAACATAGTTGACATGATATAAACCCCATTATCATATAATACAATATATTATATAACAAATATATATAATATGTAATAATTATGAATCTTTTTTTTATTATAATGGGTTATAATTTAATTGGGTTTATATCTAGATATGTCTGTTGTTATCATGTCAACTATGTTTCTTTATAAGAATTTTTAAATATACACTCATGGACAAATTTAGAACACAAAATTTTTGTGTTTAAAGCAAAATATCATGGATATTTGTGAGAATTCATTGGGGAAGACCTATATCGAGCAGTGGATAGATACAGGCTGATGATGATGATGATGAACCTATACTCGGCACCACATCATTAATGAACTACTTAGGTCCATGGACTGGAACACAAAAAAAGCCTAATCTAACCGAAAATCAATTCAAAAACATGATGGTTAATCTAGCTGAGAGTTGTCCAGCTGTACTGTTGAACGTTGTAATCAGCCACTCGCCTAAACGAAATTTAGACGTGTGGTTGAATGGCGTTGTTGAATGAAACAGCTAGGCATTCAATTGAATGACCTTTTATTCAGTTGACTACAACATAACTTCATAAAATTTTGCCAAAAAAAAAGCATGTACATTATAACCATAAATTTTGTGCGTAACGTACGTAACGTAAACGTACCAAAAGTTTAGTACGTTTACAATTGCAAAACAACTTATTCGCAATTTAATTGATTTAAATTGGATGTATAAAGATTTTAGAGGTAAAGTTTGTGAGTTTGTGAGGTTGTAGGGGGTAATCTCAGGATCTGGTGAACCAATTTTCAAAAATATTTTACCCATATAAAGTCACGTTATTTGTGAATGTTATTTGTGAACCCTCATCATAAGTGGAAATTTTATATAGTTTACCGCCCAAAAAGTACCCTCAGCCCGTTCGGACACGTCTATCGATCTCTTTGTTAAAATTACCGCGACCAAACTGAATGGCCTGCCCGATGTAGACATCGTCATCATCATCATGTCATTTTAGTCTCCACTACAGAAGCACGACCCTCTCGAGTCCGTCTCGTCAGACAGAAGGAGGATTGGGCCTACACTCCCCACGCTGGCCAGACGGGTTGGGCAGGCCTGGTCGATGTTTGATAAGACATAGTTATACGATATCACTGCATTCTCTACGATTGCCAAAATTCATCCCCAGCCTCATGGATCGAGAAGCAGGTCATTTAGCATTGGACTGAGATCTTCCATGCTCTCGTCTATCTATACTTCTATACTAATATTTAGATGTAAAGTTTGTGAGTTTATGTGGTTGTAGGAGGTAATATCTGGACCTAGTGAACCAATTTTCAAAATTGTTTTACCAATAGAAATCCACATTATTTGAGTGTCATATACCATTATGTTAACCCGAAAAATGAAAAGACTTACGTAAACGCGGGCGGAGCCGTGGGCGGGAGCTAGTTATACATATATAAATAAATTAATAGTTTAAAAATCACTACAAAAACACGCTTTTATAAATGCACCTGATCGTCTTCAAAGTGCATTACGTGGCCTTTCTCACAAGTGCAAACACGACTATGATACGATATTCCATCATGGAATGCCAGTGCCTATCTTCCGGCTTCATCATCAGACCTTGAAACCTAATCGTGGTCAAAGTTCATTACAAGACTTTTCTAAGAAATCCAAAAACAGCTATGATACGATGTTCCATCATGAAGTTCCAGTTCATATCTTCCGGCTCCATCATCATATTAGTTCGACAGTTCCTTATTATTGTATTGTCATCAGAACTACATACAGCTGCCAATTTTCATTACGCTACGATCCTTGCAAGATGGTTAAATTAGTTACCTTAGATTCCATTACATAGTTACATACAAGTCGACATAGTAAAACTAATAAAAGTGTGTTAATAAGTGAACAAAATCATTTTATTGGCCAATCAATATAATTTATATCGCTTTGTACAGACTACCAAGTCATCGCCTCCTCGCTTTGATTTCTTAGTCACGATCCTCGTTGAAGACACTGAAAATATAAGTAGATACAATGTAATTACTCTGATGATTATAACTATAACATACTAACATATCCATGATGTTATAAATATTTAAAAAATTGAATAATTCACTTCCTCCGTCTAGGTGGATAAAGCATTAGGAGCAGTAAAATACAAAATGGAAAAATTCGCCACCATCACAAACCTTCCAAAAAAAAACCAAGATGGTCGCGAACTTTGCGGTTCCAGAGGTTTTCTTTCACGGACTCTCAAGTTGTAGAATGAATTACCTGCCGAGGTTTTCCCAAGAGGCTACATGGATTCAAGAAAGGCGTGAAGAGGTTTTTACAGAGTCGGCAGCGTGTGAGTACCTCAGGTATAGCGAACGTCCATAGCCTACGATAACTGCTCACCATGAGGTGGGTCGTATGTTTATTTCCTCCTTAGTTGTATAAAATAAAAAGGGTTAGTTATTAATCCACAAAGTTTAAATTTTACAGTTACAGACTTAGAGCACACTAAAGTTACCTGTGCATTCCTCGCGCTGCAAATAATTTTTATATCTTCCCTTCTTCATTTTCTTTCTGTTTTTCCTGTGGAAATTCGCCAGCCTCTCAGACCCGAATTTCAAAATCAGTTCGAAATGGTCAAGTCTACTCCTCAGTTGCTTATTTGCCCAAATAATCCTGTGCCATGTCCTGCAAGCCTTACATGAGTTTCGGAGTGATGTGATATCTAAATAACTGAAATAATGGCGGCGGACGTTAATGGGGTGTTTTCAAGCTGCCTAAAGGCCACACAGTTAGTTTTAACGACTGTCATCTAACGACAACAGCCGGGACCGACGGCTTAAGGTGAAGGCCCATCCATGGACAGGTTTTCCATGGACAAGGCTTTTGGTCGTGTGGTTTTCGGCAGACTAGAATAGAATCACTCCGTGTATTCCCCTTAGTCGCCTTGTACGACAGGCGACTAAGGGACAATATAAACATCGATCAGGCCTCCCTAACCCGTCTGGCCAGCGTGGGAAGTGTAGGCCAAAACCTCCTTCTGTCTGGGACGGACGGGAGGGTCGTGCTCCTGTAGTGGAGACTAAAATGACCTGATGATGATGATGGACAGGCTACGGTCGACGTTGCTTAATTGCGTGTTCGATTAGATTGGCACGCGTAACGAAGCCATATAGCTTGGCTTTGGTGAAATAGAGGTAATGTATATTAATAAATAAAACATATTAAGACCGCAGCCAAATAACATTTCCTTTGAGGATTGTTCCTGAACTACCTAGTAAAAGTGGGTGCTAAAAGCGTCAGTAACCGCTTTACATAAGATGGTTAGCACGCTTACGCTTATCAACTAATATTCCTGGACAAATTACACAGCGCCATCTAGCTCCAACCTAGGTTATGCTATGGGTACTAGATAACTGATACATTGTACTGAAATATATATTTTTTTGTAAATATATACCTACTTTTAACACATAAAATACACCCAGACCAAGACAGACATGTTCATGCTCACAAATGTTTGTCTTGGGCGGGGATAGAACACACGACTTCGAAAGGAAAGTGGACATAGTTATAATAGACATTCGACTTCCACTTCCACATAGTTCATCGAAAAATAAATTCACAAAATAGAATTGCTAATAGATACCTAATTTAATATATTTTTATTACATGCCCTAGTTTATTATTTTAGACAATTTCACTCCGCAGTTCCACACAAAATATTCACCAAACAAAATTGCGAATGGCAATATGCACTTCACTTCGTCTTTGCCCGTCTCAGAAAAAAAGATATTAAAAAATACGCGTTCCGTAATAGGGACATGAGAAACTCACGCGAATATTTTCCACGACAGTTCCAACGGCAAAGGAGATATGGCATCCCGTTTCTCTAAGGGAAATATTTTTGATCCAAAAACAAAAATCCCTTTGTCGTACATAGTGTAATGTAAACAACCTAAGCGTTTAATTGGAATACATAAAATATAGTGAAATGATATGAAATATAGTGTGGGTATTTAGGGAAAAATTTACAAAGTAATTATTTATTTTGCTGCAGTTATTTATTTTGACGCCGTTGTTTTTTTTTTTTTTTTTTTAGTTACCTACTTATTTGACCGGTTGGAATAGTTTGTATACGGATATTATTTATACTGTGGTTTGGTGCTTTTCGTTTAGGCGTATTAAAATTAAATAAAAAAAAATATAATAAAATTGGGGGATACAGTTTGGCGTTGCAGCTACATATCTATTAACTCCATCCAAACTTCAATTACTTATACCACTGGATAGACGAAGGATCAAAGAATTTATTACGCTAAGTAAGCATTAGGGAACAGCGCGTGCAGAGAAGGAGGAAGCGCTGCCATTTTAAGATAATTTTAGTACATATAACGTATTCACGTACAACACACCGCCGTGCCCATGACACAGCTACACCCCATTTTTTTGTACTAACCTACTTTCGCTCTCAGTATCATGAGTCAGATTCAAAAGAATAATAAAATTGTGATGAATTCTAGCTGGCCGTTTTAAGAATAAAACGGCAAATCTTTTTTATCCTTTGTCATGTTGTCACATATCGACATTTGTCATACATATGTAATATTTTTAGCAGAATAAAGCCTAATTCTATTATAAAGGTGATTGTTATTTCATAACAATTTATTCTGCTAAAAATATTACATATGTATCTGAAGCAATAACGTTGTGCGAGTAATACCCTTACTACAAATATGGACAAATATCTCCGACCAGTCGTGTTAGACCTCGACCCCACGTCACCGACTGCTGCTCAGGAATGGAACCACTGGCTTTTTACGTTCAAGAATTTCCTAGCAGCCAACAAAGATGGGGACAAGGATATTTCGGATAAGTTACAAATGCAACTGCTTATTAACCATGTATCACCCAAGGTTTTCCAATATATCAGCGATAATGAAAGGTATGTGAGTGCTATAGAAACCCTTACTAACATATTCGTTAAACGGAAAAATGAAATCTATGCTCGGCACGTGCTCGCTACTAGGAAACAGCAAAGTAACGAATGTGTACAGCAGTATCTACAACAATTACAGCTCTTAAGTAAGGACTGTCAGTTTAAAAAGGTTGATGCGGAATGTAATAGAAGTGAACATATAAGAGATTCATTCATATCGGGTATCGCCTCTGATAAAATCCGACAAAGGCTGCTGGAAAGCTCAAAGATAGATTTAGATGAAGCATTTAATATAGCACAGACTATGGAGACCGCAGAAAAGAACGCTCAGGCCTATAAACTAACCAATGACGCTGAACAACCCTCTTCTTATGCTGTGGCACTACTGAAACCGAACAAAAGTAGTACGGATACGAAGAAATGTTTCTTTTGTGGTGAAAAAGTCCATAAGCGGCAAAACTGCGCAGCACTGAATGCTTACTGCCAGATCTGTAATAAAATAGGACACTTTGCAAATGTTTGCAGGAGCAAGAAGCCCAATGTCAATGCCGCCGCTACAAATGAACCTGTTGAAACTACTGAGAACAACTTGAACAGTCTTATCATCACTGCTGCAGCTCCTGCTAGTCTCAAAAAGTCTATAGTCGTAATAAAGGTAAACGGCAAAGATGCTAAAGCCCTAATTGACTCTGGAAGCTCGAAAAGTTTCATTAATCATGAATTCTTCAGAAAATACTCGTTTAATAAAGAAGACACTAGAGAATCTATAACTATGGCACAAACAACACGCACTATTGATTGTGAAGGCCTACTCCGAGCTAGTATTACGTTGAACGACAATGTTTATAATCGAGCTCCCCTTCTCATAGTAAAGCATCTGT
The DNA here is from genome assembly GCA_937001555.2 of Hypsopygia costalis. Taxonomy (NCBI): domain Eukaryota; kingdom Metazoa; phylum Arthropoda; class Insecta; order Lepidoptera; family Pyralidae; genus Hypsopygia; species Hypsopygia costalis. Next base: position 6,877,579 of record OW443339.2, read on the forward strand.
GCGCTGACGTCATCATTGGACATGACATACTGGAAGAACATTCGAAATTAGAAATATCTTTTGGAGGACCTAGAAAGACATTACAAATCTGTAGCGTTCTCGCAGCTGATATTCCACCAATACCTTTGTTTTCCAACTTATCTCCTAACTGCAGACCTATCGCCATAAAATCACGGAAATATTCTAATGATGACCTGAAATTCATACAAGATGAAATTGAACAACTTTTGGCCGATGGTGTAATTGAAGAGAGCAGATCTCCATGGCGCGCTCAGGTGCTAATTACTAAAAATGAAAACCACCGAAAGAGGTTAGTTATAGATTACTCTCAAACTATTAACAAATATACAGATTTAGACGCTTACCCACTACCAAGCATGGAAAAGATGGTAAATGACATTTCCAAGTACGAAGTCTTTTCTAAAATCGATTTAAAAAGTGCGTACCATCAAGTACCGATTTTGAACGCTGAAAAATTATATACAGCATTTGAAGCTTGTGGAAAGCTATATCAATTTTGCAGGATTCCATTCGGAGTCACAAATGGAGTAAGTTGCTTTCAAAGAGTAATGGACTGGCTGATAACTAAAGAAAAATTAAAGGATACCTATACATATCTTGATGACGTTACAATCTGCGGAAAAGACAAGGCGGAACATGACCGTAATCTAAAGAGATTTATGGATGCTGTTGATACATACAAACTAACTGTTAACAAAGACAAATCGCAGTTTTCCATAGATACTATTAATATTCTCGGATATAGAATTTCAAAGAAATCTATAACACCAGATCCTGATAGACTTCAGCCTCTTATCGATTTGCCTATACCCTCTGACAATTCTTCATTGAAAAGAGCTCTAGGGATGTTTTCTCACTATTCCAAATGGATACCAAGATTTTCAGAAAGAATTCATCGTCTTGTGAATCCTAATTTTCCTTTGAGTGCAGAAGCAAAATCCGATTTTGAACATTTAAAGAGTTGTATAGCAAAATCTACTATCTTTGCATTAGATGAGAACAAGATCTTTACGGTGGAGACGGACGCATCTGATAACGCCATAGCTGCTACATTATCACAAGAAGGGCGTCCAGTGGCTTTCTTTTCTCGAACACTATCCGTGACAGAGAAACGACATCCATCTATTGAGAAAGAAGCCTATGCTATAGTCGAAGCCCTTCGGAAGTGGCGCCATTACTTAATCGGAAGGCATTTTCGGCTGATTACTGACCAGAGATCAGTATCTTTTATGTTTGATCGAACGCATACGAGCAAAATTAAAAATGAAAAGATAGAGAGATGGCGCTTAGAATTGTCTTGTTTCAGATATGACATCATCTATCGACCCGGCAAAGAGAATAATGCAGCTGATACACTATCACGCGTATGTGCCAGTATTCACACAGAGTCAAAACTTAAAGAAATACATAACGATCTATGTCATCCAGGCACAACGCGTATGTTTCACTGGATTCGAAGCAAAAACCTACCATATTCGTTGGATGATGTAAAGAAAATCACAAATGATTGTTCCGTCTGTTCGTTTATAAAACCCAGATTCTTCAAAAATAACAGCGCTCTCATAAAAGCCACATCACCATTTGAAAGGCTGAACATCGACTTCAAAGGTCCAGTACCGACGCCAACATCTAATAGATACATCTTGACAGTTATTGACGAATATTCACGATTTCCATTTGCTTTTCCATGTCAAGATATTTCTGCCGCGACTGTAATCAAACATTTATCCACACTTTTCAGTACTTTCGGGATGCCAGCGTATATTCATTCTGATCGTGGCTCAGCTTTTATGTCACAAGAAGTTAAGACCTACTTGCACAGCAGAGGCATAGCCACTAGTCGAACTACACCTTATAACCCACAAGGAAATGGTCAAATAGAGCGTGCAAATGGAACTATTTGGAAAACAGTCCAGTTAGCTCTCAAATCTCATGGATTAGACATAAAGGATTGGGAAAAGGTGCTCAACCAGGCTCTACACTCAATAAGATCATTGCTATGTACTTCAACGAACCAAACGCCTCATGAAAGGATGTTTATGCATAACCGGAAATCTAACAATGGCCACTCTGTACCTACCTGGCTCCTATCTCCGGGCCCTGTTCTGTTGAAGAAACATAACCGAAGTAACAAGTACTGTCCTATGGTGGAGGAAGCAGAGCTAATAGAGTCTAATCCTGATTACTCCTTTGTCAGATTACGCGATGGCCGAGAGACAACGGTATCGAATCGACACTTAGCCCCGGTAGGGAGAGATGATACATCTGAGCCTGATCTTGAAGAAAATTATGAAAGTGCAGCTTCTGGAGAAGATAATGAACCTAGCGATCCCACACCCGCCGCCGTCGAGCCTACGCGACAGAGTAGCCGGACTCGAAGGCTACCTGTTCATTTAGAAGACTACGACTTGTCTCACTAGAGCGGGGGAGAATGTGATGAATTCTAGCTGGCCGTTTTAAGAATAAAACGGCAAATCTTTTTTATCCTTTGTCATGTTGTCACATATCGACATTTGTCATACATATGTAATATTTTTAGCAGAATAAAGCCTAATTCTATTATAAAGGTGATTGTTATTTCATAACAAAAATTGCTGCAAAATGTTGGAGATAAGAATTTACAAATAATAATAAAAATAAAAAAACTTAACAATGGCATGTTAAATATACTCGTACATAATCATTTTAAATTTTAATTTGGTTAATTTCTAGTCGCATCTAGCAAACACAATAACAAAATATGTTGCACAATTGGCATATTTGAGACAGGTTCAGTAATATAGATGAAAACCCCAATGCCTAAATATATTATACGAGTGTAGACTATTTTTTGGAAATATTTTTTTTACAGGTGTAGATACATTTAATATACGTAAAAAAAATAGATAAAAAATAAATACACTCTTACTTAAATTAAAAAACCACTTATTAAATTTTGTTTTAAAATTTCTCGGTAAAACGCTAAAGTTCTGTCATGGCGTCGCTATGACGTCACGATCCTATAAACAATAACATTGTTTCATAGTAAGCGAATGCAGTTCATTGTCTATTTTATGCTTAAACTAATGAAAACTGTATACAAATGGATATTTGACGAGCTCGGTGGACGAATGGTTAGCAATGGCCACTTTGACTCCGAGGTCGTGGGTTCGATTCCCGCACAAGACAAACATTTGTGTGCATGAACATGTCTGTTTGTCTTGGTCTGGGTATTTTCTATGTATTATAAGTATGTATTTACAAAAAAAAAATGTATTTAAGTACATTTATCAGTTGTCCTAGTACCCATAACACAAGCTTTGCGCTTAATTTAGGACTAGATGGCGTTGTGTAAATTGTCCAGAAATATTTATTTATTTTATTTATTTTATTCCAAGTTCTACAAGTATTGTGCAGTGCCTTTGTGTCAAAATACTACAATCAAAATACCACAATAACTGTTTGTGCACGTGCCAAAACAAAAAGCAATACAAAAAAGTGGTTTCAACTTGCTAGAAGAGATAAACCACTAACAGTGCAAAATTGTTACAATTCTATTAGGTACATAATGTCTTGAAGTTCCGTACAGAAATACTGATAACTTGGTGAAGACGACACAGTCATAGGTTATTTTCCTATATATGTTTAAAAATGTGGTTATTAACAATGTATTTCGTTATTTTCGGTGCTAAATGATATGGAAAACTTTACAAATGTCACAAATGTTCACTTAATTTCTTCTTTTTATCAAATCAAAAGTAAAACGTTCAAGGTAATCATTGTTTACATCAAAATGTCACTGTCACACACAATGTTTAGAAGATCGTGACGTCACAAGCTGTGATCGGTATTTGCGATTACGTGATATTACGGATTAAATATTTACTTTTTATTAATTAAAATAAAAAAGATAATAAACTCAATGAGTAAAAATATGTCATTTTCGGTAATTCTATAATACTCTCAGAAAAACAATAATTTGTATTATATTTCGTTTACTCTCTACACCCCTATTGTCATTTTAATTGTTACTAGAATAAATAAATTTAAAATTAAAAATTTTACCTAACGTATTTCGCTCATCTAGTACCCACTTTCATTTGATACTATTTACAATGATTTCATTCATTTGTAAATTATAAATCGCTATTTTGGCGATTGATAAGGCTGTCGTAACACATTAAAAATAACGGAATTTAGGTAATTGCGTGTCACGAAAACCAAATAACCTTGTAAAATTTCAACTCAATCGGGCACTGGGAAAAGTGTCAAAGAAATTGAATTAGAGACAAAGCGGTGAAACTAAATAAAAGCTTGTAAAATAAAATAGGAAAGAAAAGATTATATATAAAGAAACACAATTTTGAAAATCAATAACAAAATTTGAATTAAAATACTTTATTTCTCAATTTAAATGTGTTTAACATAGTAATATCACAATGTATGTAATAATTCGACTGAATGATTGCACGAGGATAAAAGCACAGACCTGATATGTGCAAAGCCATCACATCTCATAAGTGCAAGAAATCAGCTAAGTAGTAAGTATGCTGAGAAGCACAAAGGCAATCACCAAAATCTGGCCAGAGAACTTAGTAGAATCGGTGTTCATACCCTAGCATAAGAAAGGCTCTTCAAATGATTGTGAAATTACAGGACTATATTTGTTAATATTTCATGCGAGTAAGATCCTCCTCCATGTAGTCAATAGACGTGTGTGATTCGTTGTCTGTTTGACCGCAGCTTAAAAAAACGTGTATCCAGAGCCATAGATCCATTACTAAAAACGATTTAAATATTTGATCTGGCAACATTCAGGAAATCAACAAGCGGTCGAGTTTGTTGGTTTGTCCGTGTTATTTTATCGAAAATTATATTTTCTCCTATGATTTACGGTTCATTTTCATACTTCTTTCTACAGTTCAGATAAAACAATAATTATTATATTCGTATTCACCGTTATCTAACCGGAAATGCATGTTTTTACTGCATATTCATAGTGACAGATGCTCCAGTGAGAAATCGCGCCAGATTTCGCTAATTTCTCTGAAGAGATCTGACAAAAATGGAAGATTTTATTACCAGCAATGCCGATGGAGACGCAACTTCTCTCAAAAATGGTATGTTGATTTAATTGTTACTACTTTTCTCAAAATTATCCAGATTAATTCTTTGACGTTCACCTACTTAACCCTACCAAATTAAGTGTACGTTCACGTAACTTGTGTGTCGACACGGTTTTTGTTGATTTTTACAAATATTATTACTCGTCGATGGGCATTTGACTTTGCTTTCACTACCATTATCGCTATTTTATCAGAATTAGTCCAATAATATACGTTTTTATAACGCTCCATAGAATTTTGTCTTTATAAAATTCGGTCTCTATGTAGGTTTGACTTTGGCCGGGTAATAATCCAAACATCAATAGAACTTTCGTAAATCATTGTTGAACAATAAAAGTATAATAAGATAGTCCGTGTAACGAATTTTACAGGTAAATATAATCAAATATTAATTCAAACAAATATACTTAGTAAACAATCTTTGGATGTTTTATATAGTGCGGAATAGTGAACGGCTAAGCGGTTATCAATGGAACATAGACTCTATTTATATCTTTATAAAGTTCATTTTCATATTGTGTCAGAAATACTTTTAGGTTATTATGTTCAGTATAATATTCATCAATTTACAGTAATACAACTAACTGTAGATCTGTAATACTCAGTACAGTAATGTAATGAGGTTTGAAAGGAAATAGTGATGTATCATTGGTAGTCAGCAAAATCTAAGCATAACCGAGCCCTAAAAATTCAAACTGTATGAACTGGCCAGTTTCACTTTGTTCTTAGTTTTTTCAATGCCATTTTCATATAATTCCTCTTTCAAACAATATGTCTGTTATGGCCGCGCTATTTATAGAACTGATATGTCAGTCAACAGCTGTGAAAAGGGCCCTTGGCTCGCCTCTGCTGAATATTTGCAGGTTTTCAAATTTTCTACTTTTGACTGATACTTGAACGAAAGAAAATATGTTTATTAACATAACAATTTGAGACAATAATTAAATTTATCAAACACAATGTACATAATTATTATGTTAATTTGGCCATCGCTCAGCATTAATTCAGCCGGTATTCTGCGACAGCCAACAGCTTATAGCAGTCATACTCAACCTGCTGCCTGCCACTTATAATCTGAGCTTTTATTTATCGTCCTATATATAATTTAAAAAAAAAGTTTAGGTACGTAATTTTTTAAAACTTCACAGTGTCACTCTAGATGTGAGATTCCATCAAAATAGTCTGCAGCACAATTGCAAAATTTTGTGCTGAGCTCCAGCAGTGTTCATAGGCCTCCGAGTACTAGGCGACTCCAACCTTTAGTTGCTGTAACTATATGCGTTATGATATATTTTCAAAATTAAAAAAAAAATTCAAATTCAAAATTCTTTATTTATCAGCCTTACTGTGCTAAATATATATGTTACTGAGACCCACCTAGTAGACTTATTAAAGCCTGTAGCAGGGGATCCCGCTCTTCTTCCTCCTAAATTCTTAGTAAGTACATATTAAGGCTAAACTAATGATTATAAATATAGCTCATTAACCTAGTACAGTTAGTTTAGTTGAGTGGTGTGTGTGTGATGTGTGTGTACGTGAATTATGTAATTTGACACTGTGGACTATGCATTAGTCATATAAATTGACAGTTGGTATGACGAATAAATGTTTCGCTTTGGTAGTGTAAGTTAGACTATTTTTCTGAACAACGAGTGCATGCACAATGACTTGAGTCCACGGTTCGTACAGTGCCCATGTCATGTGTTTCAAATATGTCACAGGTGTGTTTGGACATTTGTCACAATGTGCGCACACCGTTTGCTATTACTAACAAACCAAGATAAACCCAGTTTATCTGAAACGACTACATCCATCTCCTTGAGTGACTAAGAAACACCGGAATTATATTAGGCTCAGCATATGAGTTGATCAAAACAGATATTTTTGGTCTACATTGTACAGCACTTTGGCACACAGTTTAGCACACTGGTGGAATCTCATCTAATCTGCTTGGTTTTTTTTTATCTATGATCTATTTTATGTCTATGATCTCTGATCATCATGTAAATCTTAGGACAAAACCATTTAAGTATGTTTCAAATCATAACATGTATGTATGAAAGTTGAAGTTTTTGAGTGTCCTATATTCAGAGGGATTCTACTCCGAAATGTAAATCCAGATTATCGGCTCATAGTTCAGATTTTTTTAAATACATTTTAGTGTCTTTGAGAACACAAAAATTAATGTTTCATATTTTCATATTATTTAGACAATAAATCATGCCCTACTGGATGAAAAATTCACATCTACCAGTCCAATCAAAGGTAATTTGTATTTGAAAACATCCAAACATACATCCGAAACTTTTCATATTCACTTCATCAGGGGATTTTAAGGTATTCGTAAGTTTATATAAAAGACATAAGTATTGCAGAAACAGACATAAAGATCAAAATAAATAAATACAGTAATTATTTTTGACGTGACAACGTCTTATAAATTGGTTAGCCGGGTGACACTTCAAGAAACTGGGTCACGTTATGCGCTTACAATGAGAGCAAGTGAAAGGCGCGTGCCTTTCACTCGCTCTCATTGTAAGCGTGTCGTGGACGCGTGTCCCTTCTAAGAGCGAGAGAGACAGACATAAAAAGTGAAAGGCATGCGTCCCTTCCACTCGAAAACATTTTACCACTCAAAGTCGTTGTCACGTAAAACTTTCGCCTGTATACCGACTTTACAGGCAACCAATTTTTTTTCTTTGTATCATGTATGTGCCACTTACACACACCTAGCTGTTTGATGTCCACTACTGGGCATGGGTTAAATTTTGAAGCTTTTGGGTTTATCAGTAGATCCCACTAATTAAGCAGTGGTCAACATTTCACATGTTGAAGAATGTGGTATGGGAAAAATATATTGATAACATTTTTTCTATAACATGGATATTTTCTATGCTAGTCTGGCCACTTAGTGACAGTTTTCTTGGACAAGTCATGCACAATAGTGGTGGTCTGACTGAAGTGTTTTGACCATTTTTGGGGTGTAAGTGGTTCATCATCAAAGCCAACTTCACTGCGCGCTGTGCACCCTGCTGATTGACAAACGAAGCTCTGGCGAAATGAGAGGTACGGAGCGTAATTGTAAGCTACCCGACTGGGGAATGTACCTCCACCTCACAGAATACCGCAGCCAAATAACAATTCCCTTGAGGGTTGTTGTGTTCCTGCGAGTGAGTGAGGTCACCAGAAAGGAAGGAGATGCTGCGTTGGCAGCGGGGGTAGCGGCGCGCGAGCGATATATTATGTTGCGAGATTTAATATGGCTACGGTAACCGCTTCACATCACGCGGGCCGTATGCTTGTCTGCAACCCGACGTAGTATAAAAAAAAGCCATCTGTATATATTGAATATTTACAGTTGAAAATTTTACAAAAACATTGTAAAATTTTCTTACATCAATGACTATTTTCTCGAAGTGAAACGTAAGTCAAATGTTTTTTAAGATTGCAGAGCAATGCAAAGTGTCAAGTCTTCCGTCTTACAGCCTTGATCTATTTCTGTGGAACTTTCCATTTTCCACTCTAAGGGAATTCGTTAATGAGAATGTTTTTTACTTACGCCACGTGCCGGCACCATCGCGCATTGCCAACTGCCTCCACAGCATACATCATCATCATCAGGTCATTTTAGTCTCCACTACAGGAGAACGACCCTCCCGTCCGTCCAAGACAGAAGGAGGATTTGGCCTACACTCCCCACGCTGGCCAGACGGGTTGGGGAGGCCTGATCGATGTTTTATAATGTATTTCCCTTAGTCGCCTTGTACGACATCCACGGGAAGAGTTGGAGTGATTCTATTCTAGTCTGCCGGAAACCACACGGCCACAGCATACCACTTACGTAAAATCTTGTAACCTTTTTTTTAATGTGCAGTAAAGAAATATATAATATTCTAAATCTTGGTTATATTATTAGCGTTAGATGTATTAAATTAGAAACATCATAATCTGTTCTTACATTGTGATTGTGACTATATATATATGTCGTGTCACAAAGCGAAATATACATAAACGTTGTTCACGAACATAGACAATCATCACTCATAGAGGTTGGGCACAGCGTATTTGTAAGCTGCCCGACTGGGGAAGTACCTCCCCTCACAGAATACCGCAGCCAAATGACAATTCCCTTGAGGGTTGTTGTGTTACTGTAAGTGAGTGAGGTCACCAGAAGGAAAGGAGTTGCTGCACTAGCAGCGGGGGTGGCGGCGCGCGAGCGATATTTCATTTTGCGAGCGTTAATATGGGTACGGTGAATGCTTCACATCAGGCGGGCCGTATGCTTGTCCGCCACCCGACGTGGTATATAAAATAATCAAGAATTATTGAAGAAAAAATTGAATTTATTTTGGTCATCAACATATTATATTTCATTATTAGGTATTTTATAGTAAACAGTAGGTCCTTTTAAGTATGACATTTATATGTAGATGACCGCAGTAATGAATATCTCGTGATAATATAATTAAAATAAACATTATTCATGATACTACAAAACAATTGAGTATTCTGTAATAAAATACATATTATAGAATACATAACAACTTAAGTCATAGTGTCAGAATTTAATTTTTACGTGTATGCGAGTCAAGGAATATAATAATATCCAGAGTGCTTAGTGCTTGACGAGCTCGGTGGCGTAGTGGTCAATGACGCGGCTTCGACACCAACGCTCGTGGGTTCGATTACCACACAGGACAAACATTTGTGTGCATGAACATGTCTGTTTGTCTTAGTCTGAGTGTTTTGTATGTATCATAAGTATGTATTTACAAAAAACAAAATGTATTTACATATGTTTATCAGTTGTAACAATAGTTATTTGTTATGCAAGGCTGCAAAGTTAATTTTTGGCGCGAGTACCTTGTATTGAAACCTGAGCAAGCGAAGGATTCTAGGATTGAGCCACGAGCGAAGCGAGTGGTTCAAATATAGAATCCTGAGCGTAGCGAGGGTTTCAAAGGTACGAGACGCTAAATAACTTTGCTGCCGAGCGCAACACACAACTTTTCACCTCACTAAAGCGAGGAAAATGTTAGGTGCAAGAAAAACAGTTTTAATAAATAATCATCAATGGACTGGCTGCAGAGAATATAAACTATTACGAAACCAATGAGGTTCTATATATATGTAATTTATTGTACGAAACCTTTATTGAATAAAAATATTCGAATTTTAAAAACACTTTCCACGCTAGCGGATAAAGTGCGATTTTCCACGCAGATTTCGAATGATAAACAGAGCTTTTACGAGCTAGTGAGGTGAAAAATGTATTTACATATGTTTATCTAGTTCCCACAACATAAGCTTCGCTTACTTTGGGGCTAGATGGCGCTGTGTAATTTGTCTGACAATATTTATTTATTTATTTATTAGTGCGATTTTTTTGGTCACATTCAAATGTGTTAACGTTTACAAGATGACAAAATTGAGAAAAAGTTTCATATTATGAATTTATCCGACGCGTGTTACATATCCAAATGATTGCTTATTTGTTCATTTCAAAATGTGAGCAAGTAAGCTAGATAATTTTCATATGTAACACGCGTCTTATAAATTCACAACATGATAGTTCTTCTCCTTTTTATCGGTTTGTTTACGTTGACATGATCGATCGCGAACAAAAAAACCGGACAAGTGCGAGTCGGACTCGCCCACCGAGGGTTCCGTAGGTACGTAGTATCATTATTAAATTTGATATTTTTCATTATAAATAAGAAATAATGCGTCGAAAAAAATAAATAAAATATATTTTGCAATGTGTACATCAAGCCCTTTCATATGATACCCCATTTGAACTAGTAGTTTCAATTTGAAATTTCGACACCCTATAAAAAATATAGACCCCCTATTTTTTAAGATCTATTTACAAATGTATAGTTTTGAGATTTATTCCTGTACTTGTAGTCTATAACGATGTTACTTGCCAAATTTCATAGTTCTAGGTCAACGGGAAGTACCCTATAGGTTTTGATTCCTTTGAGTGTGTCGAAATATGCGTTTTTTGCTGAATAAACGGCCGTAACTTTTTTCTACGTAAACTTAGCAGTTTGATTTTTTTTTAACTTCATGGGACCGTAGACCTGTGTATACAGTTCAAATTTCAGCTTGATACCTCCACGCATTCTCGACATAGAAATGTTTGACAGACAGACAGACAGACAGACAGACAGACAGACAGACAGACAGACAGACAGACGGACAACAAAGTGATCTTATAAGGGTTCCGTTTTTCCTTTTGAGGTTCGGAACCCTAAAAACTCACACTAAGCAGTCAGATTCAGCAATTTTCCATTCACTTTATTGTAACTGCGACATATTATTACAAAGGGCAAACTCTATTGTTAGTCCTGTAAAATGGTACATGCAACACTTTTGAAAGCGAACTTAGGGATAATTGTAGGGTAGAAATACGCTTTGCCTTGCTCACCTGTGCACCGACCTTCCAGTCACTGGATTGCTAGTTTGTCGCCCAGTAAACCAACCATGCAAGAAGACCTTTATCTGTCCCGCTATCACACCCAATAAACCAACCAGCCCCCTTACCACCAACTCTTATTGCGATTCAATAACTGAATAGAATGCTTATTCATGCCAATGAATAAGCGAGTCTATTTCAAATTGCATAGAGTCGCTTATTCATTGGTATGAATAAGCATTGTATTCAGTTATTGAATCGCAATAAGAGTTGGTGGTGAGGGGGCTGGTTGGTTTATTGGTGGTAAGGGGGCAAGTGAACGTGCGAACGAGGGGGCAGGCTCTCAAGCGGATTGATAATAGGTCTTACTCACCTTTCGCCTGCAAGCAAACAACTTGCGCACTCTTAAGTTAAGTAGCTCGTGGTGATTGACGCGCGGTTTCCCAAGCATCGGGACCTTACCACCACTCCCCAATCTCCATGATGGGTAACGGAGCTATAAGGCGCGCTCCTCTAAATAGGGTCGCTTACTCACTTCCCGGCGCACTCTGTTCGCCTAGTGTAATTGTACCCACACTTGGGCGCCAGATAGCTTGCTACCTGATGTCCATGACAGATACTGGAGCTGTAAGGCACGTTCACTTCCCGACGCCCGGAAAATGCTTACACCTGTTGCCAGCCGTTCTCTTGCTAAGCATTCAAGTATCCAAGATGCTCAGCCAGCCTTTGCAAAAGCTAGCCGCGCTGAACGCTACTCCGAGCTCCTATAGGCGACTACCGTTGCGGTCCTTTCGCCTTGGGGCCAGCAGCTACCCACTCGCTACTCGTACTGTAGGTAGGGTTGCCAACTTTTATTTACAAGAAAAACATTACATATATTAAAAGCTGCGTAGCAAAACAAACAGTATAGTAAGGCCCAGTGCATGCGGAGCAGTACAATAAACAGTGCTATGGTCAAATGAAGTTTTTTTCAACAGTATTAAAGCATAGAAAACAGTATAATACTGTTTTTAACAGTATGGTTGGCAACCCTAACTGTAGGGCACAAGCACACTCGATTGTCTCAGAAAGGAGGTGAGGTCGATACGAAAGAGCGGCAAGGAGTGGCCATACTGTACGTAGCACTATTACTTATACTGTGTTTTGTCTCAAAGATGACGGATGAGCTACTTATACCCCAAATGTAAAATTATATAGGAAAAGATGTCCAAATTAGATTACATTGCTAAGCTATAATCAACACAACATTAGGCAAGTTTTTATAAAAAAGAAAAAAAAAAGATCCTGTTTTGTGAAAGGAACATGTCTCGACCTGTATAGATGTAGTTTACTTGAAATTAGACAGTATTGTTTTTATAATAAGAGCTATTATAGTTTACTTATGGTTTTGAGAAGACTTGGTAATGGCTTGTTAGAATACCATAGAACAGCGTTTCTTAACCTTGTCAGGTCCGTGGTCCCCTAGAAAATCAAGCACAACTTCAATGACCCCCTTAATTAAAACAGAAATAAATAAAAACGAAGAATAATTTATTTTTGTACTGAAAAAGAATTACATTAAAAAAAATGTAAATAGGTACCTACTGTATTAATGTGAAGGTTGGGGCTGGTTTTTTGCAAGTCTTGCTGACATTATTTATTGATTCAAATGTTCATAGATAAGACAGCGGACCCCAATACATACTCGCAAACCCCCAGGGGTCCGCGGACCACAGGTTAAGAAACACTGCCATGGAAGTAATAGTGGTCAGTAACGACTTTGTATTCAGTTGGTTGGATTAGCTTGGATTGTATTTCCATTTGTTTGTGTGAAATGGACTGTTGTGTTAAGTTGACTTGTTACTGCAAATGTTTTTTTCTAAATATTTTGCTCAAACATTGAAACTGTAGGGGGCCGTCCATAAATTACGTCACACGTTAAGGGGGAGGGAGGGGGTCGATGAAGTGTGACATTGTGTGACAAGGGGGTGGGAGGGGTCCTAAATTTCGTAACGTGACATTTCAAAATCTATTATAATCTATCTATGTGTTATCACGAACTTTGAACATTTAACGAAAAACATTTACAACTCTAGATATAAATTAGCAAAATATGTGACGTCACACTGGGGAGCGGGGGGAAACTCACAAATGTGACCAGCTGTGACAAGGACGGGGGGAGGGGTTAAAAAATCATGAAATTCGTGTGACGTAATTTATGGATGGCCCCAAGGTACGGCCACGCCTCTTTATTTCGATGTTTTACAGTATGTTTCGAGAAAGACACTAGCAGTAGACCCAGTTTTAAACTTTAATTTTGTGAAAAAAAAAAAGTTTTTGAAGTTTAAATTAAATAATAACATTAAATTAACAGTGCTCAGTGACCATTTTGTTTGGATTGAAGTTTTATTTCGATTCTATTTTCTTTTGTGTAAAACTTAAACCAATTTAGTGTAAAAGTTTAATATTTTGTGAGAACAAATAAAGTTATTGAAAAATTAATAAAGACTTTAAATAACAAACTGCAAGTTTTGCTTTTCGTGCTTTCTTTTACGTGCTTCGGAGGGTACGTTAAGCCGTCGGCCCCGGCTGTTGGCGTTAGACGACAGTCGTTAAGCCAAGTCAGTGGCCTTTAGGCGGTTTGAAAATACTGTCCTCCGCCAACCCCTTCGATTGAGGGGAGAAGCATATCCCAGCCGTGGGATAAAATAAGGGTTGCCGAAGAAGATATGCTTTAAATGTTTTTAAAGTAATGGGTATTACAGCAAGTATTTGCAATTTGTGTGGTATTATAGAAGGGACAAAGCGAACAGAATATGGTCAGTACTATTAGTATTATGTATTATAAACTTTTTGCAATTCAAATATTTATTTGAATTACAGATTGTTTATTATTTAATTAAAAATATTTTTCGGCCTTTATTCTGTTTTATCTTTATTATTCACTAGCGACCCGCCCCGGCTTCGCACGGGTGCAATGCTGATACTAAATGTACTACAGAAGGTCTTTGCGCTTTGTCCTATCCAGTCCTTCCCCAGTTATAGGCACACGCCGGCCGCCGGCTCCGCGGCCGGTACCGCCACAGCCGTTATGTCCCTGCATTTTAAATGTGTAATATCTTCTAAACTATTCATTTAAATTACATGCTGTGAAGGTACTTAATTGGATGAGGATTAATTCTGTATTGCTTAAAATCGCTTCGTAAATAAGGCATTATTTCTTGTAAAAAGCAAAGGATAAAATAACGGTTATTGTGTGTTACCACTAAGAGATAGACATATACCATCGCGAACTTTTTTGTAGACCATTTTAAGGTGAACAATACTGTACTACATTATTTTGATTTATCTCGTTGGGTTCAGCCAGCGTTTGCAATGAAAGAGCAAAAAAATGTGTTTATTAACGACATCACATTAGAAACCTCTAAATTATCAGTGTTTTTCTACTATGTTATGCATATATTACACATATAAACTTTCCAGTTGAATAACTCTATCTATTAAAAAAAACCGCATCATAATCCGTTGCGTAGTTTCAAAGATTTAAGCATACAAAGGGACATAGGGACAGAGAAAGCGACTTTGTTTTATACTATGTAGTGATTCTACAATTTTAGTTTTTAAATTGTACCTGTACATAGTACCATGCCATCTGAGTTTATTATCTACAGCTATCGGTGTCATTATCAATATCGATAGAGCTAAAGTATCCATCTCTGACACAAACACATAAATAAATTTACGCTCATAGGTGTAATTCAATTTCGGTTTCATTTGATAGCTTATGTTTGTTCCTCTATTCCTCTAGTTATATTAACTTTATGAATAAAATACTGAAATTGTAAACAGATCCGATTTTGCTTCACTTTTACTTTCGATCAGCAAATCTAATGGTGCGTCTCAATACTCAAAAGTTCGCGGCGATCTGCTAATCTTGACTTATTTTTTTATTTTATTTAATATATTCATTAACAATCTATAATTATGTCTGACATGACATAATAATAATCCTAATTACAATAATATGTCCTTAATTATAATATTTTTATAGAAATTATCAAAATGAATACCTATATTAAATAAATAAATTTTAACACAAGACGACACCATTGACGATATGTGCAATAACTTCATTTATCTACATAGTTACTAGGGATACTTACTATTAAGATAGTCACACTGAGTTTATTTTTTATTCTGTTTTTTTTCATAGACATGAAAATTAACTCTAAACATAAAAAAGGCTCATAAAATTTTATGTTATAAAACCTTGTTCACATTATTTAAAATTTTGAACTCTACCATCATACACTTATTAGGAAACAATCTGACTTTAATTTTTTTATATAATTCTATATATATGAAAATTCAAATATATGGAATTATATAAAAATTCCGAATATCATATAAAAAAATCAAAATCTAATAGGGTACTTTCCGAAAAAATCCGAAAATTTGCATTTGATAATTTCCGGAATATGTCGTTAGATATGCTGAAAGATTTTGCTTTTTGTTACATTTCAAGATATTAGGTCAACGGAAAGTACCCTATAGATTTTGATACACTTGCGTGTGTGAAAGTGGGCATTCACACATTGTACCCCAAATTTGCGCGTACTGTGCGGTTTCAGAGAAGTGTTCTATCACGAGCTCTCAGGTTGTGGAATGAACTCCCTGCTAAGGGTATCTTGCTCTGCTTGCTGACTGCTTGCCATCAGGCAGATCGTACACTTGTTTGTCACCCTAGTCTTACAAAAAATACATGGCATAAACTTACTTGGAAGTTTGAATGTTTCACAGCTCCAATGGGTTGCAGACCTAAATATTAGATATTAATTTCAAGTTGATGCCTATACAGATTGACCAGAAAACGGGTCTTAACAGACAGACAACAAAGTGATCCTTTTAGAGTTCCTTTTTTTTTCGAATACTTAAAAACAAAAAAAAAAACAAAATAGGAATAAAAAAAATATCCTTTTTTACAGATCCGACACCAGCAGAGTCAGCCGACGCCGGCAATGAAACGCAACCAGCCGATGTTTCACAGACCTTGTTCCCGGAGAGTCCCGTGTACGAACCGGATGACGATATTGTGGACGCGGACCAGATGGGAGACCAGAAGATGGATGATGAGGTGTGTGATTTGTAGTTGATGCTCTTATAATGGTCTTACAAGTTTTGATTTTACAACTGTTAAAGGAGTAAATAGTTTCGAAATTGATATGATTTTTATGAGATTCGAGAGAATAGAATGTATACAATTCTGTAAAAGGTTTCCATTTGTATATAACTATATATAATTTTTCAGAACATCGTCTCCTCGACAGATGACAATGCAGAAGATCAGAAAGTACTTGAAGGTATAATGTTAACACAAAAAATAACAATGTTTTTTTATATAATGATTTTTTCATAATTGATTTTAATTTCAGAAACAACAGTCGGCCAAATTAAAAGGAAGCTAAGCGATGATACTCCAAATAAAGATGCAAAGCTACAGAAACTTGATCTCACTCGCGATTTTGAAGTTTCAACTCAGAATTTAGATGATGAAGTATCAGAAATAACCAGTGGGTCTCAGAGATACCTCATAGATCCTTTACCTTCAACCTCTAAGGTCCGTACTCCTGCTCGTTCTAGTCCAAGGAGAACTCCTGTTCGATCTAGTCCACGCAAAATCGCCAAACGCAGCAATAGTGCAGATATAACAACCCCTAAAACACCAAAGACTCCTAAACAAAGACCAGCAAGCGTAGACATTACGAAGTCACGACGGACCCCCCTTAAAAAGAAAATGGCTCAAATCAAAGAACAAGTTATCTTAGAAAATCATACAACCGATTCAGACTCTAATTCACGTCCTAGCATTGAATTTATCAAAGAGACAGTAGCACCTGAGGCGCCAGAAGTAATAGCAGACGAGAACAATTCAGAGCAAAATGATTCGCAAAATTTTCATCTCGTTCTATCTCCAACTACAGAAGAAGAAACTACAGATAATAATGCTAAACTGCAGTATAATAGCGATCCTGTAGTGGCAAAAGATAGGGAACATTCTATTCAAGCAGATAAAGTTAATAAAGCTCACAGCGAAGGTTATAAGTATTCAGACCAAAGCAACTTATCTCAGTCTGTACCAAATGATTATAATAAGGATAAAACAACTGATCAAGAAAGTACGGACAGTGTTTCTTCAATAAATTTGGAAAGTCCAGACATTGTTCCTAGTGCTGCTTCAAAGGTTATATCGAAACTCTCAAACGGCAATTCGTCTACACCAACAGAAATATTAGTGCAGGGTAAACATTTGTCAGAAGATAGCGACAATACTCCTGATATGATAAAGTTAAACGGCAACAAAAGCAAAAGGATTAAAAACGAGTCATTTAGAGCAAGTAATACGACGACTCCTTCAACTATATCGCCCTTGCAAAATGGTCACTCTTTGCCTGTCAACACTCCTCAGATTCCAATTTTTGATATCCATGTCAATCATAATGAGGATTGCGAGTTCCTATCTCTATACGTCGTACGAACAGACAATGATCTAGGTATGGACATGTGTAAAGAATACCAAAGAATTTCAAAGAGGTTTACAATCGACCCGTACATGGCTGATGTATCTGTCAGCAATTCTCCCTCAAGTGTCACTAGTGGAGGAATGATTAATTTACCAAACAGGATTTCATTTGCTTCAACCGTTAGTTCAACATCTACTACCTCAAGTAACCGTACAAGTGATGGAGCATTCGTAGTTCCGCAACCACCTCGTAAATCCGTTGCAAATCCTTCAACGACAGTCAAAGGATATGAGTCATTAATGAAAAAGTTGCAAGACATATTTTCGCATATCAGGGACGCATCTGTTGATGATGCGAATCGTTCGATGTCTGATGATAAAATATCAGTTGGTATACAAACTTCAATCAGCGAATCCTCTCTAAGCAATGGTAATGCGAGTCCTGACGAAGTCAATAAATGTGATAAGGCTACGCCAAAGAGTTCACTGAAAAAATCCAGAGTGAAAGGTCGAAGGCATCTCGCTGGTAAAACTAAGCGTGCAATATTACCAACACAACACGAAGAAGCTGAGTATATGCATGGAATGAATTCACCAGAAATGATACCTACAAATGTAGAGCCTCCTATGAAGTCGCCAAAAGAAGAGAAACCATTGGCAACTTTAGTAGGAACGCCGAAATCTGTGAGTAAATTAAAACAGAAGCGACGTCCAACTTCGCCGCGCCCTGCAACGCCCGTAGAAAAGGCCGTAGTGAAACAAGAATACCCAGGATATGCATCAGATACAGTTGTTTTAGCCAAATGGGTCGACAAACGTTATTATTCAGGGAAAGTTTTAGAGATAACTGAGCCCAACAAATATTTGATCAAATTCGATGATGGACATTCGAAAGTATTGTTAGATGACTTCATAATCTTTGGTGATACGAAAGCTTTGCCGCTTCAAGGACAGTCGGTGTACGCTATGGTTGACGAGGAACAGAACTATGAGCCGGGTTTGGTGATGGGAGTGGAAGAAAATGACAGCGGCACAATTACATACCGGTGCATTACAGATGGGTAAGATTTTTTTTATCAATATGGCATGCTTAATATTTGAATATAATTTTCGCAGACATTTTAAATTCGGTTTATTAATTGATAACGTCCTATAAATCGATGAACGCCGGCTGCACTCACGATAAAGCAAGACTAATTGTCACGTTGCACCTGAGCCGAGCCTGCAAGCGAAAGCGTGGAACATGCAGTAGAGAGGCACGACCGGCCTAAGCGTTCGGCTTGAGACGCATCTATCTCTCTTCCACTCCATCGGCCGATGTGTTCTTATGACGTTATCAAGTAAAATTTATCGTCCGTAAACCGACTTTACTGACAACCAATTTTTTTTATACCGGGATAGGTACCTAAAAGGTATATAGCGGGTACGCTTAAGCGCAGTAACACTACAGTCCTCAAGAATGTTGTTATCAATTCTTGAATTTGCATGAAAATATTTATTCATTTGTATATATCTGATTTTCTTAAAGGTTGCCTGGTAGAGAATGCTCTTAGTATTAAATCCTTTTGTACTCTTATTTTGTGGTCGATAAAAATTAAGTAATAGTACATTACGATATTAGTGCGTTATGATGGTATATCGTACGACGTTTTTTAACACATTTGCGAGGAAACAGAAAAAAAAAATTTTGTTCATTTTTAGTTATTGAAACAGTTAGTGAAATTACAATTATTAAAATGATACGTAGTTGTAGTTGGTTTTTTAATTATGTTTTTATTATTATTATTACTATTCATAATGTCATAGCTGCGTGAAAATGTTGGCAAAGACTTTAGAGCATGCAGCCAAGTTTTTAAATTACCGAATAAACTGATTTTTTTTATTTTAAATAAACTCAATCTGTGAATGCACACTGTTGCTTTCCCGCCATTTTAACAGCGCGCTAGCGCTGCCTACTGATTGGCGCCGTGCGGCGATTAGTTCGAAATTTGAATAGCAACAGCGCGCGAAATGGCAAATAATACTGTTATGGAATTTGTATGGACTATAACCAAACCCCGGCCACTCCATACAAAAATGGCACTTTTGCATGTAGTAACCAAATGACGTCTGTACACGTGCCTATGTTTGAGTGACGTTCTCTAGGGCTGACATTATTCAATTATTAGTCGGACATGTAAGGGGGTGTAAGTGGTTCATCAACACCTTTGAACCAAAGTCAATCTTACCTGCACGGGGTACACCCTGCTGACTGACAGACGAGGCTCTGACGAAAAGAGAGGTAGGACATAGCGTATTTTTTAAACAACCCGACTGACGAAGTACCACCATCTCACAGAATACCGCAGTCAAATTACAATTTCCTTGATGGTTGTTGTGTTCCTGCGAGTGAGTGAGGTCACCAGAGACGATGGAGTTGCTGCGTTGGCAGCGAGGATGGCAGCGCGCGAGCGATATTTAATGTTGCGACCGTTAATATGGTTACGGTAACCGCTTCACATCAGGTGGGCGTAGTGAAGAAAAAAAAACATAGTAAATACACTACACTGACTTCAGCCAATATTTATAAAACGCCTTGTATAATTGCCATTGCTAACTTACTCAAAATTTTATATTTTCTAATCACCACTAAATCAAACGTTCGCCTTCCGAACACCGGTTCATTGTAATGGTCAAACCATTTCATTCTTACTAATTGTAGCTTTTTGCTATTAATATAAATGCATGCGCAATGATTTGATTCATTTTCATACTCACATGGAACAAACGTAATTTAAAACTAATACCACACATGAGATCACGCACAATAAACATTGAAATGTACTCGTAAATAAGAAAATTCTAAACAATAAACCACCATAACTCAAGTGACAGCAATGTCACTTTCGCGTCTGCGCACTCACTTGCTCTTTGAGACATATATAATGCTATCCTTTTCTCATCTCGTATTAATTGTATCTTGTATCCTACTTTGACAGACATGAATTAGTTATGATGAAACTATGGCTGCCGTATGCTTTTTAGGTAATTTATAAAAAAATCTGTACTTTATTTCATCCAAAGGGGTCGAATAAATTTATTTTTTTGATTTTCCATGTGTTGAGATATCCATCCACTGCACAAGTAACTTCCATCTTTTAAACTGAATGGAGAATAAAATACGAGCGACGTCAATTTGTAGGACGTTGCATCCATTGCGAACGGTTCCAAATCGGTTCCATAGGGGAGGTGAGGTCGACTAGTGAGAGCGGCAGAGAGTGTCCATACTGTACGTTAGTACTATTACTTATACTGTGCTATAACTCAACTATTTGCTTTGGTAACACACGCGTTTTTTATGACCCGCTTTACATATTTAAAACCGGTGGAATTACATCAGCTTTACGAGCAAAGGTGTTGAAAATAAATAAAACAAATGACTTAGAAACACCGTTCTCATATGCCACTCAACGGTAGACGTATACCATTCAAGTCTCCCACGTTGCGTCGCATACGTTGTGTACGTGGGCTCAGTTTGTATGCAATTTCTGTAAATAAATAATCACATTTATATGCAAGTATTTTTGTATGTGACGATAAAACACTTTTATTTTCTAGTGATTCTCAAGTCCTAGTGACAGCTAGCGAGCTGTACCTGACCGAAGACCAGGCGCGGTCTCTGAAGGAATCTGGAAGACCACGATCGCCGTCAGCGCCATCTACACCGCGGAGACGACATAACAGGGAGCTTGACCTGGATAACATCATACAGGTTAGATAATGTTGCCAAATTAAGTCCTTGACTTGAGCTGTTGTCAATAGATGACACGACTGTCTACTAATAAAAGTATAATGTAAATAATAATAGGTACTATTTTACTTTACAAAGTTACACAAAGTTTTCCCAAAGATTGTTTCATATAAAACTCTAACACGTGATTGCCCGGTGTAGTTGCACTGTCACTGCACAAATAAGACTTTTAAATGTAAAACTTAAAAATGTTTTAAATATAAACATCGGACGCGCAGCATGCGCCACCATAGCGAAATTTAACGCGGCATTTTCATTTTCGGAGGCCATTTTAACCCATTTCGCGTAGAAGTATCGAAAAGCCATTTTGGCCACTTTCCCGAATTGATATCGGAAAACCAAGGTCACTTTACAGTACTACTTTTGATGCTCTACACGAATCCGAAGTCAGAATTTCGAAATTTTGAGTTTCATGGCAACGGACGGACAGACAGAACGACCGGACGATTTTATAAGCTCAATAAATTTCGCTGAAAATTGAACGATCACAATTTATTTAATATCATACTATGGATAGTATCATATTAAATAAATTGTGATCGTAATTTTTTTTTAATAATCGTACAGGTTGCACAGTGGTTTAAGATCGCTCGGTAAAACTAGTGGGGGTAATTGGCGCAAGTGTACAATCGCGCACAAAATTACTAAGATTTTTTTTTTCTTTTTCAAAAAAAGAAAAATTTCTTAGTAATTTTGTGTTAGTAACTTAACATAATTATAATAACACTAGTTTTTGCTTGTGATTTATACGTAGTGATAATATACGTAGGTTACACTAAAAGTTTTGCGTAACTTAAAAAAACAACATGTTATAACCAAAATATTATGTTTATTGCTTTTCAAAATACTCTCCTTTACATTTTTAGCATTTTTTCATGCGATCGAACCATTTTTTAAAACAGGAGGATCACAGATCTGAAGGCATGTTTTCTACGTGCTGATTGAACGCTATCACTGCCTCTTCGGAGTTGGTAAAAGTGAAACCTCTCATCAAATCTTTGATTTTGGTAAAAATACAGAAATCACAGGGTGCTAGGTCGGGGCTATGTGCAGGTTGGGTGACGAGTTGTACTTTTTCGGACGCTGAAAATGACTTTGTTTTGTTGGCCGTGTGTGACGAAGCGTTTTCATGATGTAGGAGAACGCGACTTTTTGGTCGTCTTTCGCGAACTTTTTCTAATACCCTGGGTAAAAAAAATGATAGAATACCACTCGGCATTAACACTCTTTTGATCTTCAAATGGAATTGTGCAGATGGGACCCGTAGCTGAGAAATAAACTTTATTTTTAGGCATTTTTAGGGTTCCGAACCTCAAAAGGAAAAACGGAACCCTTATAAGATCACTTTGTTGTCCGTCTGTCTGTCTGTCTGTCTGTCTGTCAAGAATTTCTATGTCGAGAATGCGTGGAGGTATCAAGCTGAAATTTGAACTGTATACTCAGGTCTACGGTCCCATGAAGTTAAAAAAAAATCAAACTGCTAAGTTTACGTAGAAAAAAGTTACGGCCGTTTATTCAGCAAAAAACGCATATTTCGACATACTCAAGGGAATCAAAACCTATAGGGTACTTCCCGTTGACCTAGAACTATGAAATTTGGCAAGTAACATCGTTATAGACTACAAGTACAGGAATAAATCTCAAAACTATGCATTTGTAAATAGATCTTAAAAAATAGGGGGTCTATATTTTTTATAGGGTGTCGAAATTTCAAATTGAAACTACTAGTTCAAATGGGGTATCATATGAAAGGGCTTGATGTACACATTGCAAAATATATTTTATTTATTTTTTTCGACGCATTATTCCTTATTTATAATGAAAAATATCAAATTTAATAATGATACTACGTACCTACGGAACCCTCGGTGGGCGAGTCCGACTCGCACTTGTCCGGTTTTTTTTTTACTACGATGTACTACTAATACGAAAAACAATTTGTACGCAACAGTACCCAAGAGACATGAGACGCGCGGACGCAAGGCGGGAGGTAAAGTGCGACTGATCAACCAATTACGCGTCGGTATTGTCGCGCCGGCGTTTACCCGCCTCCCTCACTCCTCTGCCCCGCCAAATAGACCTAGGAACTGAACACTGCGCATGCCCCTTCTACTTTTGCTGAGCGATCTTAAACCACCGCGCGACCTGTAACATTGACTAGAATCAGATAGTATGTATGTATTTAGTTGTGTACATTTGTGTATAATACATAATGCGTAATGTTTGTATATATGTGTATAATATACATAATGTGTACTATATATGAAGTATGTATTGTATACATGCTTAGAGTATACATCCTGTTAGTTGTTGTATCGTGTTATATAACATTATTTATAATTTCCGCCACATAGCTACTTCTAACCGCTACTTTACATACTGTCCCACTGCTGAAGGTTGGCTGAAAGAGATCTCTAAGCTTGCCTTTACATATTACTTACGTAAAAACGTAACGTTGTTTTTTTTAAATGTGCAATTAAGAATATATAAATGTTTATAAACTGACAATACATATTTTCAGGGGCCCCGCAGCGCACGCAGTCGGGACAAAGCCAGCAACAATAGTGCACGGAAACGAGTAGTCTCGCCCAAAAGCCCAAAGGCGTCCACCTCAGGTCAGTCGATATCTTCGAGATACATCCATATAATAGGATAGTAGATATAGTTAATTGACTCAGGTGTCAGCTGGAGCAGAGACGACCAGGGCGTACACGTCAGTCGCGTGCATCTACTAATAGTAGTGGGTGGGTGCCAGACGGCAGTAGTTTGCTTGAACTAATTGGTGGCGGAATCACGCAAAGTAATGTAGATCAAATTGAGTCCGGCCCCGTTTGTCAGGATAGTACATAACTAGACAGACAACTTAGTCAAATTAGGTACATTTTTTTAGCTTTCAAAACACAAATATTATATGAAAAATGTGCTAAATAGAAGGCTGTGACGTCGCTGTTCTCGGCCACTCAAGCCAAATACTTTTTTGGGTTTCATTTGTTTAAAATTGATTCTAAGTGTACAAAGCTAGGGGAGAGGCTCCAATGTGTGAAGATGAATTTCCTGTCGACGGCGAGCAGTGCACTTTAGAACGAGGCTGTAGAGGCATTTTATTTTATTGTTTAATAGGCTATTTTCCAATGTTTAAAAATTGTATAAATTATTTAACAATATCGTAAAATACACAAAACTATAAAGATCTGCAAACTTTCATTCTAATATCTTCAGTCAGATTTTTTTTAGCGTCGATCAAAGTTTGGCGGGAAAGTCCATTTTAAAAGTATGAAATTATTAAAAAATAATATTTCCATTGGAGAAGCAATAAAAATGCTATAACTTTTATTATGATACTAACCACATAAACGTAATATTTAACATAGCTATCGTACAAATTTCTGATTTGGGACATACAAAATACAAACCTGTGACGTCATAATTCGGTAGTCTTTTGTATGGAGCGTTTTGGGGCAGTCTAAAAATTGTGATTTTCAAATTAACATATCTCGAGAGATTTTTGTGCTATCGAAGTAATTCTTTCACCTATGGTTATATTATGGAGACGTCCCTACATATTAAACAGAAAAAAATGTTAGTCAAATAGCCTATTATTATTAAAGTTTTTAGTTATAGTAGAAATAAAATGCGCTTGATATATCAGTCAGTATGATAGATCAGTCAGTAACGGTTGCCTTTTAAAGACACGAAAAAATAATGCTTCCGGTATCGCGAAACAAAGGGTTATTTTTCCCCCAACCCTATTGCCGTTTTGAAATAGCTCCATTCACAGAATAATTTACGGACAGGCGTGAAACTGGCGAAGAGTACGCCGGTCAGCAGGAAGCGGCTTGCCAGCGAAAGCAGTGAGATGAGCGAAAGTAGCAACTCTGCGCCACCGACCAGGATCGAAGAGGCAGCTGGAGTGGAGCCCGAGGTGCAACGGACCCCGAGAAAGATTGACGGTGTCAAAGGTAATTTAAACCTATTGACTTAGGCGTTAAATACCGTTATTAAAACGTTGATAGTTATTGATTGGACAGCACTGTCTTGGTGCCGCAGACCAGGATTTATCGACCAGTTCAGTTCAGGAAAGTCAAGGAAGAATGACTATGTTAAAGGTAATTTGAACCTACAAACTAAACAAGATACGTTTTTTTATATAGTGCGTCAGGTGGCAGGACCAAGCCTTAGAGTGTGACTGTGTCGGTTCGTATACGTACGATTTATATATATTCACTAGCTGACTCGCACAACTTCGTCTGCGTGTGACAGTACGTTGAAAGTGATGCGTAAGGTTACCATTTGAAAGATTATAGTGAGCCAATTTTAAAAGATAGACAGTCATATGCTATCACGGACTTTTTTTTAGAACTTTTTAAGATGAATAATTTCGTCGTATATAATAGTTGCTGTTAGTTAACTTGAACTGTTTACGCAGCGCACGCAACGGAAGCTCTCAAATTTTTTTCCCATTTTTGCAACATTTTTCATTGGTGCTCCGGTCCTATTGGTGGTAGCGTGATGTTATATAGCCTATAGCCTTCCTCGAAAAATAGGCTATCTAAGACTAAATGATTTTTTCAATTCGAATGAGTAGTTCCTGAGATTAGTGCGTTCAACCAAACAAACAAACTTTCAGCTTTTTAATATTAGCATATATTATTGCACATAATAAAATACATTACAAGTATAACTGTTAAAATTAATCATACACAACATAAATATTACTTTAACTAATACAAATGCAATAGTTTGTAGTTTTACAAAGGCGAGCTTATCTCTCTAAGACAGTCATGGTCCCAACCTTTTTTTGTTCGCGGACCACTACGAGGTTTTTGTTGGGTAGGGTCCCCAAGTGTCATATAAATCGATTATGTTATAACTCGAGTTGCTAGTATTTTGTATAATTAGTGCTCAATTTCTTTCATTATAAGTTTGTATCACGGATCATAATCACTCACGGACCGATGGTGGGCCGCGGACCACCGGTTGGGAACCCCTGCTCTAAGAGATCTCTTCCAGCCAAAAAAAGCTTTTATAAGATAGCGGATAGCAAGATTTTACCAAAAAATGTACTAAATACGATCACGATATACGAGAATTTATATTCAATATTTACCTGTCGAGGTTTTCTCAAGGGACTATAGCATGGGGTTCTTCAAAAGGGGCGAGAAGAAGTTTTTACAGGGTCGGCAACGCGCGTGTGATGCCCCTGGTGTTACAGGCGTTCATAGGCTACGGTAACGGCTTTCCATCAGGCAGGCCGTATGCTTGTTTGTCACTCTAGTGGTATAAAAAAAAATTAAAATGCCATTCATAATTTTATTCTAGCGGGCCCCCTCCAACTAAAAGGCGCCGCAAAACAGAACATCGGCAAGAAAAACTCAAAACTGAACAAGTTTGAGAACGACGAGGACACAGTTTCCACGTTGGGTCCTATACCAGGACCGGACAGCAAGTTGTTCGTCGGACTTCACTTTTTACTTACATGCGCTGAAACGCCCAGGCGGCCGCGTATCGATAAAGTTGAGAAAGTCGACAAGGTATGTGTTATCCTTTGTTTAGACGAACGTGGCATCAACATAATTAATCATCCCACTGTTAGGATACGGGTCTCCCCTCAATCGAAGGGGTTTAACGCATACTCCAGCACGCTGCTTAACTGCGGGTTGGCGGAGGTCAGTGTTTTCAAGCCGCCTAAAGGCCACAGATTTGGCTTGACTGTTACCTATTGTAAACAGCCGGGATCGACGGCTTAACGTGCACGGAGGAGTTCGAGATAAATAAGCCCATCCATAGACACGCTACGGTTGCCATTGCGTAACTTGCGTGATCGATGAGACTGACACGCGAAACGACACCATTGAACTCCTCATCCGTCTGCCTTGGATAAAATTTTTGATAGATAGAATATGCTTTATTTGCATTATGCAAATTAAAAGTACAGTGAATCAATAAATTATTACAGACTTGTATATATGCAACAAGGCGGCCTTATTGCATAGAGCAATCTTTTCTTTTTGCTTGTTTTTGCTAACAACATAGGCCACGCGCATATTTTGTTAGATGTTTGGTGTCAGGTGTTAGAAAACACAAAACATTGTCGAAGAAAACCCGGCTATTACGCTTTAAGATATCCATTAAGCATAAAGCTCTCTGCACACCACAACGTACCATACCATCAGGCCATTTTAGTCTCCACTACAGAAGCACGACCCTCTCTCGTCCGTCCCAGACAGAAGGAGGATTTGGCCTACACTCCCCACGCTGGCCAGACGGGAGTTGGGAAGGCCTGATCGATGTTTATAATGTATTTCCCTTAGTCACCTTGTACGACATCCACGGGTAGAGACGGAGTGATTCTATTCTAGTCTGCCGGAAACCGCACGGCCAACGATAGTAACGTAAAGTAGGAACGTATACAGCAAAAAAATATTCTTAGTATTGAAAAGTATGATATTTACATCCATACCTTTTGAACGTAGGTTACAAAGCAGACGTCAGTGGAAATGTCCGGCCAAAACCAGGAGACGCGCCACTACTCGTCTGAAGAGGACGGCGAGACCACCGCCTCCATGATCACCGACACGGAAGACTTGGAGTTCTCCGACAGACCGTTCAATAAGGAACGACTGAAGGAACAGCTGGAGGCAGGCGGTGGCGTCGTGCACAGGTATTGTACCCTCCGTCGCTGAATATCATATTCTCAAAAGACCACATTCGCAAAACACGATATTCGCAAAACATCATGTTCTCGACATATCATAAACTATTATAAGAACACTTTCGCAAAACACAACATTCTCCAAACATCATATTTTCAAAAAAGGTAAAAATAGGACACTGGGCTCTTTTTGATTGTACTTATTTGGTATCACAAAAATCTTGCGTTTGTATTGTAGTATAGTCTATGGTACAAAAACACAAGGCACGTTCTTTACCGATAGATATAGTTACATCATTTGAACTAGCTTACGTCAGCTGTATTGTGTATCGAATTTGACAGATTTTGACAACCAAACTCGTGACGTAGTCTTGCCAATGTACCTATCTGTTACGGGAAGAACATAACTTGTCGAGTGCTCTTCCAACTGAGCAACCAGGAAGGTTTGTAATGGTGACGAATTTTTGTATTTTATATTTTACTGCTGTGAAGTTGTAGTGTGTAGTGCGCCATCTACCTATTAAGTATTACACTACTAAACAAGGTATAGCAGTCCATTGTTGTAAATGAATTTCGGCTATTTTTTGATAACAATCTTATTAAATAATAAAAATCCCACCCACCTAGGCGGGGAGGTGAATTTTTCCATGTTTTTTTTTAAATATTTATAATATTCTGGGAAGTTGGCCGAAACTATTTAAATAATCAACTATTTAAATAATATTTAATATAACTTGTGTTTTTGTACCATGACAAAGTCAATATTTTATTTACCTTAGGTATCCATCGCCTCTCTCCTACAGGCTCTCGACAGGCTCGACCTAGTGAAGACCGCGTAAACACACACTCCCTTATAATCGTAAACACTAACATAGTTAATTATGTATTTCTATTTTCGTTATAAATAATTTATTTTTCTTACGCAATTTTTATCTATTAACAATACTTGTAGCATATAAATGGGTATAGCTATCGTTACGTCATGAATTGTTGCCATCCTTATCATTATTACATATTATTATCATCTTTTTACTTTTTGCGTACTTGCTATCTCTTTTCCTCACAGAGTTATTATTATTTATTGCTGTGCGGTTCCAGATAAATTTTTCTCCCGCGTACTGTCAAGCTGTGGAATGAAATGCTTATCGAGGTTTTCTCAGGAGACTACAGCATACAATCTTCAAAAAGGGCGTGAAGAGGTTTTTAAAGGGTCCGCAACGCGCGTGTGACGCCCCTGGTGTTACAGGCGATCATAGGCTACGGTAGCTGTTTTCCATCAGGCGGGCCGTATGCTTGTTTTCGACTTTAGTGGTATAAAAAAAACAAGCTATATGGATATATTTCAATTTGTAGTCACTTCGACGAGGTGCCAAAGAACAAGTACTCGGTGTGCAAGCTGATCGCGCCCCGGCCGTGCCTCACGGCGAAGTACATCCAGTGCCTGGCGGTGGACATCCGCGCCGTGTCCCACGCGTGGGTCATATTCAGCTGCATCAACAACACGCGCGCGGATATCGACGCGTACGCGCTGCCCTACGGCTGGTCGATAATGAAGCAACGATGGGTAAGTGTCAAAGTGAAAACTTCATCACCAGAGAACTTTAAAAAGAGCCCCAAGGATAGATTAACACGCGCATTCTTGGAAACCCGTGTGCCGTGTGGTTTCTTCCGGGACACTAGAATAGAATCACTCCGTCTCTTCCTATGGATGTCGTTTAAGGCGACTAAGGGAAATACATACATTATAAAACATCGATCAGGTCTCCCCAACCCGTTTGGCAAGCGTGGGGAGTGTAGGCCAAATCCTCCTTCTGTCTGAGACGGACGAGAGAGGGTCGTGCTCCTGTAGTGGAGACTAAAATGACCTGATGATGATGTTGATGATGATTCTTGGAAACCAGGTTGTAGATATTACAGTCATATTAGGATAGAATACAAATTAAACATGAACTTATATGCCTCAGAAGAAGAAAAAAGAAAGTTAGAAGTGAAAACTTGTTTAGCACTGCTCTGTTCAGGTAAATTTGGCAGCAAGGGAGCGAGAGTTGTATTTTTCACTTTAATCGTGTGTTTTTTGTGAATTGGGCTGGGGAGGAGGACTCCAACTGTTTCCACTGCAGACGTATGTTGTTTTCTAAAGCCAATCTCAATGTAGAATGTTTAATAACAAACCGTTGCCTAGCAACCTTTGACAGACAGAAATTAACAACCTTTTTTCCTGGACCTGAATTATTTTGGTACTCGTATTTTGAGAAACTTTATTCATCTCACGACTGGGAAACGGGTCGAAAATATAATCCGTCCACGTAAGGTCATGGAACGTTTCGTTTTCTGGAAATTACATTAAGGAAAAAATCAAAACACATAAAAAACAAGGTTATAAAGTATTTTACATGTATTAATGACTATGCGTGATGGTAGTTATAAATATTTTTAATTGGTTTGATACACATTTTCTGATAAATATTATAAAATCTTTTAGTTTTTTGGTAGTAAAATGCTTGACAAGTGAAACAAAATGTATATCTTTATTCTTTCGTCAGTTTGTAAGGACGCGATAACCTAACTAAATTAATAACAAATTGAAAACAAGCAAAACAACTACTACAAAAAAACAAGCACTACTTTACTCAAATTAGTTGATTATATTATTGTATAAATTCAGAACATGTCAACATATACATGTTTGCATATTTCGCCTACCAGCCAATTAATATTTCTTCACTATTGTTATGTTAGCTGGTAGAAATCTCTTAAAGAGATAAGCTCGCCCTTATACACTTTATTTGCACTGTTTTTTTATGTAACCATGTTATATGCAATAAAGAAGATATAATATTAATAAAAATAAGAAACAACAGTTGTCAATACCATAAACTTCAATTATTACAGGTCCCGCCATCAGGAAAACGCAACACTACATTTTTCAAAGACAAAATCATACTTCTATGCGGAGACCAAGACACCCTAGTAAAGTTCTGGGAACGGGTCTGCACATTAGCCGGAGCCACCACACGAGTGGTCAACGAAGAAGATCTGAACACTACTGGAGCTATAGCCCTGGTCACTGATTGGGATTGTCCCCATGAAGTGCAGAATAAAGCGAACCAGGACATGATTCCTTTGGTTTCCACGTTCTGGGTAATTCAATGCCTCATCGAAGCCAAAATCCTGCCCGCTAACAGCCACGACCGGTTCTCATTTATGTATGCGGAGCCCGAATGATCCTGGGACTTCAAAAAGATCCTCATAATACGTGAAAATTGACACTTGAGGTGACGCGACAGTGACGCTTTTAGTTTTACGTGACTTGTGAAGTGTTATAGTTTGTTACATCGGTGATTTTAGTGGAAAAATGCGAAAGAAACTCTAGTCAGAGTCTTATAAGGCGTGTCGACTTGAAGAATGACTTAATATATCCGTAAGTATTGGTTTTTAAGTTTAAATACAAGTAATTGATGTAAGTGCTAAGAGCGGTTTGTACCACGGTTTTGTTCTATTGTTATGAATAGAATGAATAGAATTTTATTGTCCATTGAACGAATATTAGAATGATTTTTGACGTGACGTCTTATAATTCGAAGAACGCCGGCTGCATGCCCCAAAAAACATGACTCATTGTCACGTTCCGCCTGAGCCGAGCGTGCAAGCGCGGAACAAGCGTTCAGCTTGTGGCGCATCTATCCCTCTTCCACTCCATCGGCCGATGTTTTCTTATGACGTCATCACGCAAAATTATCGTCCGTTAAAGACAATCAATTGCTTTTTTTAATTAACTACAACTTAAATATCTTTAGTAGTTATCAAAACTGTATAATGACATTTCAGTAAATTTGACGTTCAGCTCAAAATTATTTTATTAAAATTTGTATAAAAAAAATTTTTGTGTAGTTGATGGCATGTTGGCAAAGATTTTGATTTGCGTAAATTTAACGAAAAATCAATTACATAAAATCTACAGTATGACACATTATAATTAAATTGGCATAATTTCCATTTTTCAACCATTTCCAACCATTCACTTGCCGCAGTTCCATGGTGGGTACATCGTTGGTACAGCGCTTATTACAGAGTTGAGAAATAGCGGCACTCCAGGGGTAAATAATACAATGAAGTTATAGTTAACCAAAAATGGACATACTACACAATCATTTTAATAACAATTAAACAAAATATTCCTACAGCACGCACTTAGCGCCTCTTCTTTTTTTTTTTAGGGGAAAATTAATTCACTTTCGTTTAATCTTATGTATTATGGCTCTTTGAGTATTTCTATAATTTCATGATCTAAACCACAACAACGCAACTGGTTTGATTTATTTGAATATCTAGAAATTATGGTTACTATTATAAATTGGATTTATCGACTATTAATATATGAAACTTAATTTTGTTCATCAAAACATGTTATATTATGTAACTTACTTGGGCCCTACCGCCGAAGCTGAATCCGATTATTATCGGATTTTTTAATTATAATAAATATAGAAAAAAGATCTTAGATTCAAGTCAATGACAATCATCTTCAGCTTAGTCGGCAGTGCTCTATGGTTTCTATTGAGGGTCTTTTGGCAGCACTGTAGCGTAGGGTCTAATTGTCTGTCAATTAATAGCATCTTATCAAATGTCTTGTTGACGTCTTGTGTTGTCTTGTCATCTTGAAGTTTCACTGTCAAAAAATTCAGTACAATTTGACAACTGGACCCGGCGCCTACCTAGCGACATCTGATATCAGAAAAAAAAATCAAACACCCCCATTATAGCGGTACGAAGTTCGGCGGGTCAGCTAGTGTCTTTATATATTTGATAACACAGTTCCTGGGCTATAAGTAAACTGTTATATCGATAGATGCGTTCTACCTGTGTGGTAATTGTCCGGCATTCATTCAGTTCCGCGCCACTTACCGCCCGTGAAAAGACATTAGCGCTAACAATTCATAGCATCTTGTCAAATGTCTTGTTGACGTCTTGTGTTGTCTTGTCGTCTTGAAGTTTCACTGTCAAAAAATTCAGTACAATTTGACAATCTGGACCCGACGCCTACCTAGTGACAGAAAAAATATCGAACATCCCCATTACTGTCAATCTAAGCTAAGGTTTGGTTTTCGTAGTCAGGCTTCATCTTCGGCGGTAGGACCCATTGTTCCAATTTAGGAAGGTGACATAATTGAATTTTCTCAAATTGACATGTACTGAACTGATTTGTTTATTTGCAGAATATAGTTAGCCCATAGATGTATAATCAATGATGTTATTAACACTATAGATATGGCATACCCATACTAAATTACGTCAGAAAACGGTACCCTTCGCGGGAGATCCATGACTATCGCTATTCTTATCATCTCGGCGCTTTAATGTACTTGCTATCTCTTTAAAGATAGCAAGTACCTATTCAGGAGGAAAACCTAACCTTACCTAATATTTCTGTCGCTCATTTAGTATTTTTAGTCGCTCGACTTATTATTTTCCTTATTTAATTACACAATGCATTTAACATAACGTGAAACCATTGCCAATGTGCAATCAATTTCTAGCGGTTGTTGTAAAAACATAACTGTTTTCTTTATTAAAGATATTTCAAATGTTTAGCATTAAGGGTATCATAACTTGAATAGTAGGTGTTAATATTATTTTAATTCAAAATTATGAAACCATAAGATATAAAATGTATTGTTTCTATTTGATGTTGCAATGGGATTTGGAATGAAAGCAAGAAATACACCCACTATGCTACATAGATAAATTTTACTTCAAAACTATCTCTTCGATTGACAGATCATTAACAAGGAAATAGGTTTTAATTAAATCTGTAAATGATACGAAACATTACATTCCTTATGTTTTTCAGTAAATAGAATTATGATAAAATCTCAATTAATGAATATTTCCGAGAGGACATTTTATTTATTTAACAAGATAAAATTATGACATTAATGTTATTTAATAAATAATAATTAATTTACTAAAAAAAGAAACTCAAATAGGATTCGATTCTATCTAATCAAATCACTCATTTTGATATCAAAAATATTGTGTGTTTGTAGAATTTGTTCTCATATTTAAAAATAATATCAGTGAGTATCATTATAAATACCATATTTTTGACACTTAACTCCTATAATAAATGATCTGAAGTAATTGGAAATATTAATATAAACTTTTATTCAAAATTAAATTGTAAATATGGTATAAAATATATAAATTTTGGCCTATATGTTGTGTTCAAAAATAACCGTCAAAATTGAATATATGTAGAATAAAATTTTGAAAATTTGATCTTGGAAAATGGTGTTATAGAAGTAATTAGAATTAAAACTGGATGGTATGTAATATCTTAACTGTTTGTATACAATTAAATTATTGAATATGAATGTTACACATTTCTTAATTTTTATGGATTAATTTCTCGATTGTAACTCGTAGATACTGTCACAGCAGTTTATTAGTCATATGGTATAACAATATGCATTTATAGGTATTCTTGACGACAGCGACAAGCAAAGAAAACGGCGCGTTCAAATACATACATTTAAATAAAGCTGCCCCCTTACCACCAACTCTTATTGCGATTCAATAACTGAATAGAATGCTTATTGCGATTCAATAACTGAATAGAATGCTTATTCATACCAAATTTGGCATGAATAAGCATTTCATTCAGTTATTGAATCGCAATAAGAGTTGGTGGTAAGGGGGCAGTGCTCGATGGCAGCGACGCGGGAAGCGTGACACAAGCGACCAGCGACAAGGGCCTTATTCCTAAATCTAATGCTCCCCTGTACACCGACCTTCCGGTGATATCACAGGATTGCGGGTCTCCTAGTAAACCAACCAGGCAAGAGGACCTTTACCCGCCTCGCTATCGCGCCCTGTAAATCAACTAGGCAATCGAGCGGATTGGTATCAGATCTTACTCCTCTTTCGCCTCCAAGCAGACTACTTGGGGACTCTTAAGTCGATCCGCGACTGTCGCTATAGCTTTAAATTTTGGTCCCTTAAAAAAAGCCTTATTTGCCACGTTGCTGTCTCTGACATTGTCAAGAAGGGAAGTCAAATTCCAAAAGTGTCCTATTCTACTAATTTCATCTGATTAAATTCGTTGTAAGTTCCAAGTCAGCCGTAGTTTTACTTCCGGGATTGTAGTGGTCTTTACTGTTCTTCACCTTGCCGGTGACCGCCGCATGTAATCTGGCTATACAAGAGACACAGTGGTGGGAATATGTCACCACACATCCCCACCACATCCACATCCTGTGTACGTCTGCCAAAATTTTGTTGAACAAGTGTCAAGATAAAGATAGAGCAATTTAGCAATAACAAAATTAAATATTGTAATATTAGTTACATTAACACTTACCTTGTGACGCCACGCGAATTGCCCGCTGTCATCGAGAATGGCCTCCTGGTACCGCTTAAGCTGAAGCCATCAAGAAACCATACTTCTGTTTAAATTTGTGATAAACATCTTCAGTTTAATCCACTAATGCCGGCTAAGCTTAGCACAAATTTAAGATGAAGTAAAATTTTCGCAATTAAAAAAATTCGATAGTGAACGACTTCAGTTTAGGTGGTACACCCCTAGATAAGCGTCGCCATTCAGCTCCCTGCTCTGCTGCCGCTTCCTTGCCCGATTTCGAAAATACGCCCTCTGTTGTGTGGAAGCATCATAAGAACATAGGATCTGATTTAATACTTTGTAGCCTTAAGATTTTTGTAATAATGTTGGTCGTATAACGATACGTGTAGTCTAATACCGTCATTCGGTTACTCCAGTTGGGTTCTCTCAAGAGTCGCTTACTCAGTTTTTTTTTAATCCTTCCATGAGATTCTGCTAGATTAATGGTGAATCGTTTTTAAACTCGCTGGCTCACTGTCAACCAAGTGGCATATACAAGGTGGGAAACCACATAACACCCGAATTGTAAATTAGAACAGTTATTCGCGATAAATGTATTATAATTTTTTTTACAAATATAACATGCCTAATAAATAAACGAAGGAATGAAAACGTAAAAGTAGTATCGCTAAAAATACGATAATGTAAATATCCCATTATTATTTCCACGAGATTTATATATCTCGTGGAAGAAATATGTTTTTAAATTGACGAAAAAGGGATGAAATGTATGAAAACACGTTACCGCTACTCTGTTTCACTCCATGAAAGACTTAGAATGTTACTAAATACAAATAGTAAATGTGAAGAAGCTACAAATACCGAATCAAAAAATGATCCCACACGTACTCATATGTTAACGTATTGAAGCACACAGCGAGAGGCCGCTTGTTATTGGTCACTTCGAGGTCGTTATCGATGTGTGCCAATGTGCGTATGTCCGTAAGCTACAACTGCATCCACGTTATTTTTCGTAAATAAAATAATATTTCGAGCATACCCAATCAAATATAACTTAAGATTCTTTATTAAATTCCCTTATATTTGTTTCTCAATTTATTTTAAATCTATTATGTTTAATAATATTTATTATTTTGTTTTTATGCGCGTTCATCATGGATATTTTCGATCAGTATTTTTTTTGTTTGTAAATTTGAAATTTGACTAAATTGTCACAAAGTAGGTTAAAATTAGTATGTAATTACAAAATTTGTATTGTGTGAGAAAGAGTTGAATGTAAAATTAGTGATATAAATACAATTTTAGAGAAACTTTTCAATTGTTGTTGATGATCTCTGGACCAGATGTCTTGGATTTACTGTTTTTTCTTTTTCTAAAAATATTTTTTAGACTAATTATTGATCTATGTTACAAATTTAAAGGCTTCACGTGTAAATAGTAAGTTAAGTATACTATATACATTCTGTCGATATGATAATTTAATTAGACATTTCTCAAATAGACTAATGATTTATTTGTTTCTGTTTCTATAATTTCTATCTTGCAAAACGTTTTTTCCCCAATTGTCTCCTGATTTTTTTTTTTTTTAAACCATTATATAGATGTATGATGTTTGAGAAACATGTTATATAACTTTAAATACCACTTATGTGATGGTACAAAATGTTTAACGCAAACAAATTTAGGTACAAGTAAACTCATCTATACAAACGAGTAACGCGTTGAAGGCCATTGTCAAATTATTCATATAAAATACGGGATTATAATGGCCTGCAGATTTTTTTTCGCAATTTGACTTTTATCGTAAAAAATTGTACCTATAACTTGTTTCTAAAATATATTTCGTTAAATGTATCTTGTATAATATTGAATTGATCTTTGTGTATTATACGCACGCATAAGACGAAACTCCGAATACGCTCAGCCTATTACTAAAGCATTGTATGAAATTCAAATGTCTTGATTTTAGATACTGTTAAATAAAACAAATTGCGAGATAATGATGATAATTTACTCTTTTAATATATGAAGTGTGAACATATATGCGGATTAGAAAGCCATTTTGAAATCTGTTAAACCTATCCTATGATTTTAATTACATGATAACGTCTTATAAATCTATGAACGCCGGCTGCACGCACGAAAAAGCATGACTCATTGTCACGTTCCGCCTGAGCCGAGCGTGCAAGCGAGAGCGCGGAACAAGCGATAGAGATGCACGATCTATCTCTCTTCCACTCCATCGGCCGATGTTTTCTTATGACGTTATCACGTAAATTTATCGTCCGTAAACCGACTTTACTGACAACCATTTTTTTTTATATTTTCTCATCGCTAAAATTATTTGGCAGCGTTACGCAGTGATTATGGTATAGTGATGTGGAAACTGGACACACTATGGTATTTACTCCAGGGTTTTTTCTACTTTAACTTTTATTTTATATTTATTTTATTTCTAGACAATCTGTGACCCGCCATCCAGTCCCAAACGTAGCTTGTACTTATAAATGTATTTATTGTCTGAGTTAATACTTCAGTGCTTGTCCTTTACTTGTATGACGAATACAATGCTGTCTAAGATAGAATAGTTATATATATATTTTTTGGGACAAATTGAATTTATTATAATATTGAGTATACCAGATTTAAGTAACAGTTTTGTCATTAGGGGCCATCCATAAATTATGTCACACGTTAAGAGGGAGGGAGGGGGTCGGCGAAGTGTGATATTGTGTGACAAGGGGGTGGGAGGGGTCCTAAATTTCGTGACGTGACATTTCATAATCTAAGTGTTAAAACACGAACTTTGAACTATTAACGAAAAACTCAAAAACATTTGCAACTCTAGATGTAAAATTGCAAAATATGTGACGTCACACTAGGGGGGAGGGGGGCTCACAAATGTCAACAGCTGTGATAAGGACGGGGGAGGGGTAAAAAAATCATTAAATTTGTGGGACGTTATTTCTGGATAGCCCCATAGAGTATAATAAACAAATGCATTTTCTTTTATCAATGGGTATCGTTTATATTTGTAGTGATATAATGGCTTTATTCGTATTTCTTTGCATTTTAGTGATGTTAATTTTGTATGTTTGTTTTGTTGTACTCGTTGTAAGTCAGGTAGGTTGTAATGTGTAATATTATCAATAAATGATGGAAATTATATAGTATTTTATCATTTTACCTGTTTTTCAAAAAATAACATGAAATGACAATTCCCTTGAAGGTTGTTGTGTTCCTGCGAGTGAGTGAGGTCACCAAAAAGAAAAAGGAAGGAGTACAGGCTGGCAACGGATCGGCGATCCCTTGGTGTTGCTGATCTCCATGGGCGCTGGTGATTGCTTTGCATCAGGTGACCCACATGCTCGTTTGCCCAATCTCATATAAAAAAACCGGACAAGTGCGAGTCGGACTCGCCCACCGAGGGTTCCGTAGGTACGTAGTATCATTATTAAATTTGATATTTTTCATTATAAATAAGAAATAATGCGTCGAAAAAAATAAATAAAATATATTTTGCAATGTGTACATCAAGCCCTTTCATATGATACCCCATTTGAACTAGTAGTTTCAATTTGAAATTTCGACACCCTATAAAAAATATAGACCCCCTATTTTTTAAGATCTATTTACAAATGTATAGTTTTGAGATTTATTCCTGTACTTGTAGTCTATAACGATGTTACTTGCCAAATTTCATAGTTCTAGGTCAACGGGAAGTACCCTATAGGTTTTGATTCCCTTGAGTGTGTCGAATCGAAATATGCGTTTTTTGCTGAATAAACGGCCGTAACTTTTTCTACGTAAACTTAGCAGTTTGATTTTTTTTTAACTTCATGGGACCGTAGACCTGAGTATACAGTTCAAATTTCAGCTTGATACCTCCACGCATTCTCGACATATAAATTCTTGACAGACAGACAGACGGACAACAAAGTGATCTTATAAGGGTTCCGTTTTTCCTGTTGAGGTTCGGAACCCTAAAAAGTAGGCAAAAGCTATTGGTATAGTTTCGATATGATATTACTTTATCGGTGACGGCTAGTAAACCTCGGAATCATATTGAATGGCTGTCTGCTATCTGCAGCAACAGCAACCCGTCTTTATCCCACTGCTGGCATTATGGGTCTCCGCCCGATATAAGAGGAGGTTTAGATTACTCCTCCGTACTGCTCAACAGCGGGTGGAAACCAGTTTTTACTATGTCGGGTGGTAGACAAGCATACGGCCCGCCTGATGTGAAGCGGTTACCGTAGCCATATTAACGCTTACAACATAAAATATCGCTCGTACGAAGCCAACGCAGCATCTCCCCTCCTGGTGACCTCACTCACTCGCAGGAACACAACGACCCTCAAGGGAATTGTTGCTGCGGTATTCTGTGAGGTAGGGTACATTACCCAGTCGGGTAGATTACAATTACGCTCCCTACCTCTCTTTTCGCCAGAGCTTCGTTTGTCAGTCAGCAGGGTGCACCGCGTGCAGGTGAAGTTGGCTTTGGTTCGAAGATGTTGATGAACCAATTACACCCCATTGTTTTCAAGCCGTCTAAAGAAACGTTAAATCGTCTGTAAGGTGTATTACCTTGCCGTAATACACGTTACAGACCTTGCCGACTGGAAGTGTCTGGGAGTATTGATTACTGATTTTATCGATATTGTGTAACATAATTATATCGCACCCCCGGTGCGACACTGTCACTTTCGCTCTCGTCTCTGCTTTCGCAAAAAAGAGTTAATTATTTATATATTGTCAGAGGGCGAGAGTAACATTGTCACGCCCTCTTACGGAAACTATGCGTACTACAAAAGTAACGTTATCGCACCAAAAAAAGTAAGTGCTTTATGATAATTTAAATATTTAACTCATTTTTGCATTTTTTTACAGTGACATTGTCGCACCGGGGCCGCGGGGGTGCGATATGTAAAAATCGGCTATCAGAATTTAAATGAGGTGAGTAGCGTTTTTACGTAGGTACCTTGATTACCTGATACCTGGAGAATAGCCGTCTGACCAAGGTAGCAGATAGTCATACGATCATAGTACACCCAAACACTACTCAATCATGCACATTTTATTCATCATAAAATAAGTAACGTCTGGCGACAGTGGGATCTTGGATACCACTTTAGATTCACACTAAATTTGTAATAGCAGGTAATAGTATAGTAACGCCATCTGTGCACTTAGTCTGTAACTTGTGCATGTGCTTTATAATTTTATAAAGCACAGGCCACTGATGAATATAGG
Source organism: Hypsopygia costalis (assembly GCA_937001555.2). NCBI lineage: Eukaryota > Metazoa > Arthropoda > Insecta > Lepidoptera > Pyralidae > Hypsopygia > Hypsopygia costalis. The sequence continues at coordinate 6,918,677 of OW443339.2, forward strand.
TATATATTTTATTTGGGCATAAGTTTGTAGAAGAAGTACACTTCCATTTTATAAATATTACATTATATATATACAATATATTTACCCTGAATAAGGTAAATATATTTGGAAAAAAAAAAAAATATTGATATAATACTTCAATAGTAAAATACGCCATCTATTTTCAATTTCAGGAAGATAGGTATAACGGCGTAAACCGAAAAGCAATCGTACGACTAGTGTACATAATCTGTTTTCGTGTTGTTTATCAAATGTAACAGATGGCGCTACGTATCAAAACATTTCTTAGAAATTTAACTTATTAAAAAATAAGAGGAGGTTCTAACTACTTCTAACGTCGACTGTATTTTTATTTATTATTAGCAGCCCGCCCACGCTTCGCTTTGGGCCAATCTTCGCGTTTCCGTCTCATTCCTGGATTTCCCATACAAACCTTGTCCTAACAATTACGCCGTAGATATTTGCTGTTCTGGATGACAAATCCAACAAATCAAAGATCGAAGCGTTTCAGCTGTCGAGTTGTAAATGGTGTAACTAACCCGACTTTGTTTTAAATTTATATAGGTATGGTTATATGGTATAGTTATAAGTTAAGTTTCTATATAAACGCGTAGAGATTGGCAAAGTTACAACAACTTCCAAATTTGTAAGTACTTATTGGGAATTTACTTCCCAAGAAGTACATACAAAAACCCTGTTTCCATGACCAAATACTGGGCATTTATTGGGCATTATGTACCTACTAATTGGGAACTTATTGTAAACCAGCAGCCGGCCAACGCTTCGCTGTAATTTAAGCTTCTCGTTCCTATCTCATTTCAGTGGATTTCCAATACAAACCTTGTCTTGACAATAAGGAACACAACAAAAAAAAAGAATTATCCAATTTCATGCACCCCCGTTCCGAAGTGAAATTTCCTGATTTCACTAATTATTTTACGTCAAACACTCAATAAAGACATTAGGTACTTAATGAAAGGATAACTACTCTTGGGACTAGGGATAAGACAATAAATTTTATTGCATTGTCCATAAAGATAATAGTAAAATATTGTAATGTTTTGTGTTTATTATTTTTCTAGACAAATATTTGTGTGCATGAATATCTGTTCGTGTTGGTCTGGGTGTTTTCTATGTATGTATTAGGTATAAGTATTTACAAAAAAATTGTATGTAAGAATATATCTAAATCAATTATCTAGTTCCCATAGTACCTACAAGTTTTGCGTGGTTTGGGACCAGATGGCGCTGTGTAGCTTGTCCAGAGATATTTATTTGTGACTAAGTTATCCAGTTATCTATGTCGTGGGCTGATCGTTTAATTGGGCCGATCGCGATAAGCCTGGGCAGATCGACATGTGCCGCCATATTTTGATTTGGCTGCCTAATCACCGCCATATCGTTCAAAGCATAACGTTTGACGATTTGGCCGTCCATACTTGGCCAAATCGAGTTTGTAGGGTGTCCATCATACTTACAAGCAAATAAAATCAAGTTTAAGTATTTCACTCGATAAAAAGACGTTTAAAAAGTAAATAAAATCAATTCCGGCGCTTCGCCGGCCGCTGCCGCGGCACGCTCGCTACGCTCGCTCGGCTCGCGCTCTGTTGGGGTCACAGTTCTAACCTAACCTAACCCACTTTTCTTGCAGTTCTAATCTGGCCTAAATTATTTTATTTATTTATTTATCCATATCGTCCACCAACTCACTATTATCACCCTATATATATGCAATATTTTCAGTTTCTTGTAACGCCGCCATTTTTTCTAGACGTAAACAAACACACAGCTGACACAGTCACATGAACGAAGGAGCGCAACAGCGCCAAAGCGTCAGAAAGTGGAACTACATCACGATGCGCCCAGGCATATCCCGATATGCCCAGCCTTATCTCGATGCGGCCAAGTAACTGAATGGGAAAATCGACAAATAGTCTGCTCTCGTCGATCTGCCCAACTTTACATTGGGTACATCATGAAATAATTGGTCAAATCAGAATATGGCGGCACATGTCGATCTGGCCAGGCTTATCGCGATCGGCCCAATTAAACGATCGGACCACGACATCTACATATAATAAAGTAGATATTTTTTTCTAATTGGAGCTTACAATGAGATCACTGTTATTTATCTCATTGGGTGCGTCACGGTGACATCGAGAGTAACCTCTCAAAAATTCAACTTCTGTACATTACCTACCTAAAATTTAATCGCATTGGCAACAGAAATTGTAATCCTGGGGCCCTACCGCCGAAGCTGAAGCCGATTATCATTGAATATTTTGATCCCCAAAATATGTGTTAGGTTTGAGTTATTGACAAGTATTTTTAGGTTTGTCGGTAGAGGTTAATGTTTTCTACTAGCTAAGCTAAACACAATTGCCACTAATCTATGGTGAAGTCTAATTTTTGTGATCAAAAATTCCGGTGGTAATCGGCTTCAGCTTAGGCGGTAGACCCCCTGGTAGCTGTTTCCTTCGTACAGTCGTACGTCGTACGACTGTACGACGTTTAACAAAACCCAAAGGAAACATACCTACCTACATGTTAAACATGCAAATTCGTAACCGGATTTCAGCTCCATCATTAACATTAGTGAAATTTAAAATAACTTACCAATTAACATACAATAGCGGGCGAAATATCAGACAAAACACCCGTATTTTATCGTGTTTCAACAATACACTGTCTGTGCTATGACCTGGGGTGAGACACGATAGGAACGCATCACAAAAGTGTATCATTTAACCCTAGGCCAATAGCATAGGGCCAGGTTTAAAGGTTACCAATATAAAAGCAACACTATACATATTTGTAAATCCAGTTTTCTTGTAACTCTTCTGGAGGTGGTCGCTCAAGGACTGTTCTGGGATGGTTGTGTGATCTGTGATAGTACTTATAATGTTTACTCCTTTGGAAATGGAACAAAGCTTATATTTATAAGACTTTCAGTTGCAGTGGAATAAGTGTATTTGAATGTGAACTGTTTTCCTTACGAGCTGGGAGTAAACAATCCTAACATGTGTGTCCAAACAATTCGCGCAGTTTCTTCATATTTTCGTCATTCTTCGAGCGCCTCGTTTCGAAACAGCGTTATTAGTCTTACTAAATTACTTTGCCCTGGATGACAGCTGAAGTTTAGTGCCTCGTATATCTGAGCCTTGGAACTGAAATTGTTGCCACAAATTTAATTGGAAACGAAGAGATAATTGTAACCAAAAGAGCATGTAAAGAAAGTAGGAACACATGATTTACTCCAAAATAAAACACTGAAACGTAATAATAATACCATAGTATTGTGTAATACCACAGTATAAGTAATAGTACTACCTACAGTATGGCCACTCCCTGCCGCTCTCTCATGTCGACCTCACCTCCCCTCTGAGACAAATCGGGAACAGTTTGTATGGCGCCGCACGCATACACGCTATTCGCGCTCCGCACAGACGTCATTGTTTATGTAGTAGTAAATGACGCGACATTTGTATGGAGTGGCCGGGGTGTGGTAATACGTAAAAATTGGGTGGGCCTGTGTCGGCGCACACGGCCGTTGGTTAACGTGAAACGTCTATATCAGCGAATGGCTTTTAGTGTTAAAGATTGAAAGAAAAAATGCAAACTTAACGCAAAATAATGACATGCGATTCGTGTTTGTATGACTTATTATGTAATTATTAAGGTAAGACGATATAAACCAAATTACAATTCAGTATTCTGCCCCCATACCACCATCATGAAGAAGCGACTCTATTTCAAATGGAATAGAGTCGCTTATTCATTGGTATGAATAAGCAATCTATTCAGTTATTGAATCGCAATAAGAGATGGTGGTAAGGGGGCTGGCCAGGGTACCGCTGATTACCATCTGTTTTTTTTGATTCTGAAAATTGATCGTAGGTTAAAGTTATTAACAAACTTTTTCAGCTTAGACGGTAGTGCTCTAGGGTTTCTACAAGCTTCAGCTAAACATAATTAACAACAATCAAAGCAGTAGTTTCATTTTCGCAATGGTAATCGGCTTCAGCTTCGGCGGTAGTCCCTGGTATCCGTATGTATTGAAGTGATATTAAAGACATTTTACTACAAAATAATGATGTTTCTATATTCAGTGCGAATAGAATAGATACCTGAGAGGTAGGTAACTTCGTTACGAGTGGAGTATACCCGAACAAAGAGTGGCTGTAGCGTCCAAGTACGTATATTGACGAACATAACGTAAAATGCCGCCCCAGTGTGATGTTATGGATTAACCAAACTATGAAGCGACAAAAATATGATACGTAATTGAAAAGCCCCATAATCAGACACAAATATTATTTTATGAACAAAGTGAATCTACATATAGTAGGTATATTGAAGAACACGGCTTTTGTCAAGCCTGTATATATCTCGATGGCGTCATTACGCGTGGCAGTCTAATCGATAAAGCAAATCAAGCAATGTTGACTGGAGCCCGTCCATGGATGGATTTATTTATCTCGAGCTCCTCCGTGCTTCGGAGGGCATGTTAAGCAGTAGGTCTCGGGTCCCAAAAAGATGACAGTTATTAAACCAAGTCAGTGGCCTTTGGGCGGCTGGCATCTATCTCCGCCAACCCGCAGTTAAGCAGCATGGTGGAGTATGCTCTAAACCCCTTAGATTGAGGGGAGACCCGTATCCCAACAGTGGGATGATTATGGGTTGATTGACTTGGTGCTTAATGACTTATAAATCTCCGCGTCTCTACTTCTTATGCTATGTCAACTTTAAAGACGAATTTGAGATTGTACTGTGTTAGACTGATAGTAAGCCTGTGTAATTATTATTTACGATTACAGTATTCGTTCACTGTAAAATATCATGTACTTAGTGCGAGTTTTTTGTTCGCGTCGATCATGTCAACATAAACAAACCGACCAAATAGAGATTAACACTGATGTTGTGAATTTATAAGACACATGTTCATATCAAAATTATGTGGCTTACTTGATCACTTTTTGAAATGAGCAACCCGGCTAATTTGGATACCTGTTTGTTGGTACACGCGCCTGGTAAATTCACAATATGAAACTTTTTCTTAATTTGGTCGGCTTGTAAACGTAAAACGTTCGAATATGACCAAAAAACTTGCATTATGCACTCTCTGAGTAGAGGGGCAATTCTCGTAATTAAAATGTAGTCAAAATTCAGTTTCGATCCAGTCTCGATCTCACAAATGTCAAATTTGGTATTCTCGTATCACATTATGTAACTTCAAAGTTTGATTTAAGTGGGAATAAATCGAAATATGACTGAATATTAAGCAAATTAAGAATGTTACTTTGTCAACAATAAGAATTGCTTCTATTGAATTAATGAAATCAAGTGTATAATTTTAGTCAATTGACAATTCAATCTCGATTCGGTCAACTTTCAATCTGCGATCGTAGAAAAATTAGGAGAACTGGCCCTCAGACAACAGATTGTAGATTGTCAGTAGATGATCCAGCGTAGCCAAGACACGTGCATACGTAGCTTTCGTAGCACTACGCGGGGTCATTTTATTTAAACTGGAGGTGTTACGGTCTACAAGGTCATGTCTGTACAAGTGACATCATTAAAATTACCTGATATTTTTTTTACTTTCTTAACATTTTCATTGGTATCGTTCATAGAATGGGCGTAGCAGGTTTCGTAGAATGTCTATGAGATTTCGCAAGTAACTTAAAATTATGGCATTTCTAGTTACACAATGTCACCTAATAGTTATAGCTTTTAATTAGACTAGAAAGCCAATTCTTGTAATTATTTTACGGTCGCAGAATGAAAGTTGACCGAATCGAAATTGAATTGTGAATTGACAAAAAAATATATACCTACTAGATTTCATTGATTAATTATGATAACATTATTATTGCTAGCAGAATCCTGTTCCTAATTTGTTAAATTGTCGGCCATATTTCGTTATTTTTACACGCTTTAATTGAACTTTGAAGTTTCATATTGTAAGAGAATACCAAACTTGACATTTATGAAATCGACACTAGATCGAATCTGAATTTTGACTATATTTTAATTACGAGAACCGCTTCTCATTATATAACCCATCATTACTAAGTACTTATTTAATCATTTTACCTATTTAAAAAACACATTCAAAAAATACTTTTCTTAAATAAAACTGACTTTTTAATTTTGCTCGTTTTATTTTTTTGCATTATTTTATCCTCAATGTATTCAGAGTAAGAGTTTATTGTAAGAGTTTATGTCTTTCTATTACTGTTCAATTTAATAACCCTTTTTTCTAAAGTTAAAGCAAATAAGACTTATGGAAGACTAATAAAACTGATGGCTTTGTCGTCAAATTAGCTCCTAAGTATAATTATTAAAAATGAACCAATTTTGTATAAATAAATATTATTGCATTTTTAATTATATTTTTTATACTACGTGTGGCAGCAACGAAGCGATGCCGCGGACATGTGATATACTCGTATGTTACGGTCAATGTAATGAATTGGTAATTCTTAATAATAACCGACCTTTAATTAATATAATAATTCGATTTGAGTTGATTTTCGGTTAGGTCAGAACACAAGAAAACCCTATTTCTTGTGTTCTGCTAACGAAAATAGGGGTCTCGCGAAGCGGGACGGGGCCCACCAAACATTCTCACCAGTATGTCTGCTGTGTAGTCTGGATTAACAGTGGCGACCGCCAAAATAGGCATTGAACAATGTAGTCCATTGCAGTCCCGGGGGTAAGACCACGACTGCCTTGGAACTTACAACGAATTTAATCAAATCAAATCAAAATATTTTTATTCCTTGGACTTTATAAAGCACTTAGAAACGTCATCGTCAATCAGAAGAAATTAGGAGGAGTAAGAAGCTTTTTTTTTTGGAATTTGACTCGCGAAGCGGTACTCGGTCAACCTAGTTGAAGAATGACGATTTATTTATTACGGTGACCGTAACATGTATATTTTAATGACTACCATTTTGTTATCCATGTTTACGCAAAAGCCAAGTTTATGAGCTGCCATTTTGTAAACAATACTTAATTATGATGAAATACCGCAGCAATACGTAAATACATGTATCATAAATGCAAAACATAGATAACTAAATTATCAATTTCTTCTTCCTCGTGTTATAAGGTTACGCAGTATTTTGAGTCACGTTTTTAAACAATCGATATACGATGATTGCTGTCAATGCTTTCATTTAATATGGCTACGGTAAATGCTTCACATAAGGTCAAATAGGTCATATATTCATACATACTTACTCGTTGTGCCTAGGCAGTTGAGCTTCGCTTGATTAGCCATTGCTTTACGTTTTAAGACCTATCTATTTGTATCATACCTATTGTAATTAGGATTACAATCACTAGGTATTACTATACATACAGTAGGCTGTATGTATAGTAATACCTAGTGTAATCTATTTCTATTATACCTATTGTATAATTTTTACAATGAATAATGTGCCACCTACCTAATTTTATCATTGTTTCTCTTCTAAAGGTTGTCCGGAAGAGATTGTTTTTAGCGATAAGACCGCCTTTTGTACTTTTAATTTTTGCAAGTTTCTTGTATGTATCATTGTCATATTGGTGGAATAAAGTGTATGAAAAATACACCTAATATGGTAGAATAGAATAATACACTTTATTCCACCAATATGACAATGAAAACTTGAATCTATTGTACCTAATAAAGTAGAATAGAATAATACACTTTATTCCACCAATATGACAATGATACATACAAGAAACTTGCAAAAAATAAAAGTACAAAAGGCGGTCTTATCGCTAAAATATATTATTATAAGCTTATGATAAACAGCAATATGGCAAATATGCCATATTGCTGTTTATCATATACCAAGAAGGGAAGTCAATTTGCAAAAGCTTCCTTCTCCTGCGTACCAATATCTTCTGATTAAATTCTAAGACCTATCGATTCCAAACAAACAGAGTCTTTCCTAGATAGAATATTGGTATAGATGAGTTTATTATTACAACATAGTTAATCCTATAAAATAGTATACCCATATATTTTCGAGTGGAGCAAGCGAAGCGAGCGCAACGCTTATATGCACCGAAAAATCACTCTAGGAAATGAATAGGCTCCAAAACCACTGAACCGATTTTGATGAAACTTGTCACAATTAAAGACCTCTATATGCTTTAGGTTTGTATCGAAAAAAAATTTAGATGAATCTTGTCCTTGACGAATGATCATCAAATAAATTTTCCATTATAACCAATGGAAAACATATAGGTACTCAGCGAATCTAGTCGCTCCACTCAACCTAGATTTCGGCCCCGTGGGCTAGAATCCGGCCTAGTTTTAAATAAAACATTAGTACCTACATCCGTATGTGTACGAACACATACATCTTTAGGCACATATACAAAGTCCACAATCAGAAGACGACGAGTTATAGAGGACAAAGATAACATTAATAGTTGTTATAAACGGCCGCCTGTTTACGTTGTCCGTTATCGCGACGATAACGAGAGTTATGTGCTAAGATCACGAGTCTACAGGGTGGCTTGTGCTTTTTATAATACCAGCAACTCGCCCTGGCTTCGTCCATATGGAATGAAATAAATGTCATGTAAATATTTTTTGAAAAATGTAAATATTCACCCCCCCCCCCCCCCCCAGGTGGGATTTAAACCCACGAATTTTTCCATTTTTCAAAAAATATTTATCTGGCAAGTTGGCCTAGACAACTATTTAAATAATAATAAATGTCTTGTACTTTAGCTTTACATCCTGATTTGCCGTATGCATGTTTGCCACCCGACGTAGCATAAAAAAAATGTATCGACAGATAAACATTATATTCCTCAATTTATTTTTGGTTTATATGTACATACGAATATACTTACTACTTTACTAAAATCTGTTCAGTAGTTTCAGATTTATCACGCAAGTTAAGCAACGTCGGCCGTAGCCTGTCCATGGGTTTATTTATATAGTTCCCCGTGCTTCGGAAGCCAAGTTAAGCCGTCGGGCTGTTGTCGTTAGATAACAATCGTTAAACCAAGTCAGTGGCCTTTAGGCGGTTTGGAAACACTGGCCGCAGTTGAGCAGCGTGGTGGAGTATGTTTTAAACCCCCTCGATTGAGACGAGACCCGTATCCCAGCAGTAGGATAAAAAGGGTTAACCAAGACTTAAAAACTCAAGATTGCGCAGGTTGCGATGGAGAGAGCTATGCTCGGAGTATCTCTACATGATAAATTTAGGAACGAGCATATTCGTAGTAGAAGCAAAGTTACCGACATAGCCCTAAAGATTATCAGGTTAAGAGGCAATAGGCAGGTCATATAGCACGCAGAACTGATGGCTGATGGATGGAGCAACGTACCCTATACCTAACAGCTAGTGCGCCCCGTGTGCCAACCTTCCGGTTATATCACAGGGATTGCTAGTCAACCGTCCAGTAAACCAACCAGACGAAAGGACCTTTATTTACCTGCTCCGCTCTTGCGCTCGGTAAACCAACCGATGGATAGAGCAGGAAGGTTCGTAGGAGGAATTGTAGTAACGATGGCTTCCCATTCCTTTCCGTTTCGGGTATTTTTAGGGGTATTTACAGCTCAAGGCTGCCGCAGCCTTCTCCAGAAGTTACTAAGCCATATCGCCATGTACTCCGTCGCTAGAGCTTTGTCTGTTATCTAGCAGGGAACACCGCAGCTACTGGAGCCACCGCCAGATGCTCAAAGAACGTCTAGCACTTGCAGATGAAGTTGACAATATAGGCCGTTAAGATAATGATTACGTTCGCCTTACTCCCCCTGTAACCCGTCAGTGTATCGTAATTTCTAATCGAATCAGCCGACATCAACCCAGTTTTTATACCCTAAAAAACGTCAAGTTAAGAAAAACACTCCCAAGGGAGACTCTTTGGCAGTTATCAAGAAGATAGCGACTCGAGTGGGGCGTAAAGTATAGTGACATAAAATATGACGGTATGGAATGACTTACGACGAGATAATATCGATATTGCGTTGTTTCGATCGTCTGTAAGTATAGAAAAATATTATTATATAACTTACTAGCATGCGTCCGTGAATTTGAACGGGCGTATCCCGGTATCGCGTGGCAATTTTCAATAATCCTTTCTTATCGGATGCTTACGTCATAAAGGCTACTTGTATTCCAAATTTTAACCCGATCCGTCTAGTCGTTTAAGGACGACGTCCACTCATTCACCTGAGGTCGATTCTGCTGTGCGTTGATAGATCAGTATAACGATGGCCTTTTATGGATAGATTTTAAGAGAGCTAGGGCATAGCGAATTCTTTAGCTACCCGACTGGGGAAGTACCTTACAGAATACCGCAGCCAAATAACAATTCCCTTGGGGGTTGTTTGTATTCCTACGAGTGAGTGAGGTCACCAGAAGGAAAGGAAGGAGTATGGATCGGCGACTCCTTAGTTTTGCTTATATTCATGGGCTCGCTCGCCACCCACTCATATAAAAAAGTAGATAGAGTATGCTTTATTTGTACGATAAAAAGTACAGAGAATAAAGATAAAAACTAAAATTTTATAGAAACGTTTATGTGCAACAAGGCGGTCTTATTGCTGAAAGCAATCTTTTCAAGGCAGCCTTTAGGTAACTAAATAAGGCATGAAGTAGGTAGTGTTCGCAAAAAAGAATATTGTCACAATTAGATACATGAGCAGAAGATGACACTATGTTGCACGTTCTGCTATTGCGCGTTATGTTGTATTCTATACGAATTTTCAAATTAGTTATAAAATTTCCATCCAAATTTACTAATTAACTTTGCTAAGTAGTGGTTCAGATAGACTATCAGGCAATCAGTTTTTCATGCTTTTACTTAAGCTACGTCGAGTGCTACAACCCTCAAGTACAACAAGCATACAGCCCTCATGATGTAAAAAGTTTAGCAAAGCACCTATAAGTTTAGGTGCTTACAATACAAGGAGTAGGAGATGAGCCCGGTAGTCGAATGGCTAGCAATAGCTACTTTGACTCTGAGGTCACGGGTTCGATCCCCGTACAAGACAAACATTCGTGTGCATAAACATGTCTGTTTGTCTTGGTCTGGCTGTTTTATATGTATTACATGTATGTATTTACAAAAAAAATGTATTTAAGTACATTTATCAGTTGTCTAGTACCATAGTACACCCACAGTACAGCTTTGCGCTTAATTTAGAACTAGATGGCGCTGTGTCCAGAAAGATTTATTTATTATTTTATGGTATTGTTCGTGTGCTCTGGCTCAAGCAAATTCGCTTTACATCAAGTAACCTCACTCAGTCACAGGAACACCATAAACCTCTAGTACATAGTACGAGTACTATTACTTATACTGTGCCTCAATGCTAAAATGGGACAAGGACATAGATTAAATAATTTGTAGAGAGTCAAGAATTGCCCGCGGCACAAAAGAGCCTTAGTGCAAGGTGCTGCGCGCATCTCTCGCGATTCGGCTCATATGACCGCGACGTCGGAGGAACCGTGGGAGGTGGAGTGCCTCAATGCTATTTACATTGGCTGTGATCTTTTGTCTGGTCAAGGCGAGCTCATCCTACCTACTTTTTAGCTGACTCCAAAAAAGGAGGAGGTTCTCAATTCGACTGTATTTTTTTTTTAAATGTTTGTTACTTAATTACTCCGTAATTTATAAACCGATTTGAAAAAAACTTTTTTTATTTGAAAAAAAGATTCCAGATTGGTCCCATATTTTTTTCATCATCATCATTATCACCAGCATGTATCTACATACACAAATGTAGAGTACTGGTTGGAGTCGGTTCTATTTTTGTTAAAATTATCGTTCCAGAGCCTTCGTTGCTAATCGGCAAAGTACACCATGTGTAGACGATGACATGGGAACGATACTCTTTCTCTTCAAAACATTTTTTTTTTTATTAATTGTAGCTATTTTAATATGATCAGAGCAGACAGATCTAGTAATCTGTGATTACACCCTAGTAAAAAGAAGACTACAGTATACATACCTACCTATTACATATTTTTACGTTTACCCCTACGGTGTAGTGTACACAACTGTCCTACTAATTTCTTCTAAGTTTCGATACTTGACACTTCGATTTTCTTTAGAATGTCGGTGGGTGGATAATTCGGACCAATGGTAGCGCTCCGCGGGGTCGTGACCCCGCCAATGACAGTGACGTCCTCGTAGGTAAGTAATTACACGTGACAGGCTATACGCTGGTATACATAGTAGACATATGGACAGTAAAACAACTCCTTAAAGCGTTTGAAATCTACGCGAACACAGACATCCGTCGCTAGATTTACGATAGTGTAATTTTTTATAAGCTTTATAGAGAGTTATCTTCTTCTTTATATTTATAAGCAACGCAACCGTTACTGACTGATCTATAAATGCATATCTCCAACCACAGGACGGATCAGGTTGAAATTTGGCTTATAGTACACATCTATTATGACGTAGGCAAGCATCCACTAAGAAAATAAAATATTTTCTTAACGGATGCTATTATATGTATATAGAAAATATTTTATTTTCTTAGTGGATGCTTGCCTACGTAATAAAAAATTCCCGCGAGATACATAAAAACTAAATTTTTGACAACGAATATTAATTTAACCCCGAGATTAATCCGAACCTTCAATACTAACTGTTAAGCATTGTACGAGTAGGTTCTCGGGGTTAATACTGCCTGTAGAAAATTTTGAAAACATAGAACCCATGTTTTTTCACATAATTAAGTTACCAACATTCCTACAATATTTTTTTTTCTTTACTATATTAATCTATTTGATTTAACCACGCCAATTATGAGTCCTTTCAGACACATTACAGCTGACTGGATGAGATCTCTTGTAGAGATAATTTTTGTGGTATAATAAAGAGATGTAACATAATATAATTTGTTTGTAAATGTTTTTACAATACAAATTGTTTATTTTCAAAATTGTTTTTACATGGTTATATTGATTACCTATGGTCCCCAACATGAGTTGAACCCGTCTCTGGGGCACCAAAAATTAAATTAACAAATACCCTAAATATACTCTACAAAAATAATATTGAATAACAGTTTAGACTGTGGTTATTACCTATGCTATAACTGGAGTTTAGATCTGTAAATCTATGTTTTCAGCTTTATGCTCACATTACTTACAAAAGTTTAACAGAAACTTCATGTCGTGTGGGGGGAGAAACAAAGAATCCTTGGACCCGTGGTGACCTGGCTGCCCTCAACCGCACGGGAGCAAGGTAGACGAAAAGCGCGCGGGCGGGCGGGGCGCTTTCGTATTGATTTTCAGACTTTCAGGACGCGCAAGGCGATTTTCTTATGAGTCTTGTGTGGTAAATATTACACAGAGTGAGTTTGCTAGATTTAGCTCCATTATTTACTTTATTTGTATGTGTCTGCCAAGTGTATGTTTATACTTGTCGAATAATTATGTAATATTTCAATTTCAACACTAGTATGATTTACTTACACGAACCTATATTCTAAGATATAAGCATGTCGAAAACCATTTCCTACGGAATTTAATTTTATAAATATTAAAAAAATGGAAAACTTCACATTCGTCTAGGTGGGATTTGAACCCACGACCTTTCGATGACCGGTCGAGTGCCCTGACCAGAAAAGTTTGTGATAGTGATGAATTTTTGCATTTTATATTTTACTGTTGTGAAGTTGCAGTGTGGCGCCATCTACTTATTAAGTATTGTATTACATTACTAAACAAGGAGTAATAACAAGTTTAATTTTATTAATCGCATGTTCGATAACTTATTCTGACTGAATTCCTTCACCTGGACTGGACCTATAAGCTAGAAGTCTGGTTCTCGTGTCAATTCTTAGTTTCGCATTCCTACGGCCTGAAAAAATAAATATTATCCCACACGATGGATAGCACGCTAAAGACCCAACTCGCTCGTTTCGCTCGATGTTTCAAAATATTATTGACATTGAAGTTACCTACATAATACAGATGAAAGGAATGAGGTCGTTTGGTCTGGGTAATCTGGGTATACATATATACACTGTTGTTTGCCAGTAAATACTTGATTATCTCAAGTGGAATGTTCTCAATTCTCAGTGTATGAACTTACCTCTATAGAGTTAGCTGAAAGAGATATCTTGCAAATAAATAAGCTCATATTTTATTTGCTCATATTTTGTTTGCCAGCAAATACTTAATTATCTCAAGTGGAATGTTCTCAATTCTCAGTGTATGAACTTACCTCTATAGAGTTAGTTGAAAGAGATATCTTGAAAATTAATAAGCTCATATTTGAGAGAGGGGCATGTGGGTCACCTGAAAGAAAGCAATCACCACCGCCCATGGAGATCAGCAATACCAAGGGGTCACCGATCCATTGTCAGACTACTCCTTCCTTTATTTTTGGAGAACTGAACTGAAGTGAACACTCGCAGGATCACAACAACCCTCAACCCTCAAGACGTGGAGGTACTTCCACAGTCGCGCAGATTAAAAAAAACGCTATACCCTACCTTTCTTTCGCCAGAGCCTCGTTTGTCAGTCAACAGGGTGCACCACGTGCAGGTGAGGTTGGCTTTAGATCAAAGATGCTGATGAACCGCTTACACCTTTGTACACTTTTGATAATACTGCACTATGTAATTATCTATGTCCAATAAAGAGTAATAAAATATAAAATGACCACATTTTTTGCACATCCAAGACTAGCTATAAGTTATCCAGTAAATATCAACGAGAAATAATAATTATAATAATATCTTTATTTATCTCTTCCACAAAGGTACTTTGTCCAACAATATTTATTTAATCTAAAGGCGGTAGAACATTTATTTGGCCCACTGTACATAAATATACTACGTCGGGTGGCAGACAAGCATACGGCCCGCCTGATGGGAAGCGGTTACCGTAGCCATATTAACGCTAGCAACATAAAATATCGCCCGCGCGCCGCCACCCCCGCTGCCAACGCAGCATCTCCTTCCTTTCTGGTGACCTCACTCACTCGCAGGAACACAACAACCCTCAAGGGAATTGTTATTTGGCTGCGGTATTCTCTGAGGTGGAGGTACATTCCCCAGTCGGGTAGCTTACAATTACGCTCCCTACCTCTCTTTTCGCCAGAGCTTCGATTGTGAGTCAGCAGGGTGCACCGCGTGCAGGTGAAGTTTGCTTTTGTTCAAAGATATTGATGAACCACTTACACCCCAAAATTATTATCACACCAATTATTACCAACTCAACGTTAGTAGTTATTTACATATCACATCTTCCATACAGCTAATGACGTCGTCTTGTTCCAACACGTGAACTAATTGTAACGGGAGGAACATACCTCGTTTATACCATGGTTACTTGTGACTATGACTCATTGAATATAACATTTTCCTTTAGTCGTAAATATAATTGTAGCATAATGATGTCAAAGGTTTCATAATAAATAGTACCATCGACCCATTGACTCATTACTAGGTTTTATAGACTTACCGCCTAAGTCAATTTCCATCGGAATTTTTGACTGCGAAGATAAAACCTCAGTTTAGATAGACTTTACAAGTAGTAAAGTGAATCTTAGCTGATAAAAAACCCTGAATCTCTACTAACAAAGCTAAAGATGTTTGTCAATTACTTTAACCCAAGATCTATTTTTTAATTAAAATATTCCATGGGAATCGGCTTCGGCTTAGGCGGTACGACATAGTGTAATTTATTGTTATATAATGACAGAGCCAATGGTATAAATGTTAGTAATAATAATTTACTAATGGAGCATGATGTAAAATTTACAATAGGACATTTTTATACATAGATAGAATATTTTATATTTGCATAATAAAAAATTTAAGTACAGTGAATCAATGAATTATTACAGACAGTTGACTTGTATATATGCCACAAGGCGGCCTTAAGGCTAAGAGCAATCTTTTCAGGGCAACCTTAAGGTATCGAATTTGTGCATGGGGTGCGCAGGAATCGCAAATCAAAAGAATTTTTAATTAAATTTGACAATTTAATTGTGACTAGTATTTGCATGCCTCCATATAAGCAGGTTGAATACACTTACTAAGTGATTTGTAATCACTTTAAGAACATATGTACCTACTGTATTCTCGCAAATAAACAATTTTAAAGGCTCCTGGTTGACGTGGTAAACATGAGACAGAGAATAGAGAATGTAGAAATGAGAATAGAGAATTTCAAGCCACCCAAAGACCACTGACTTGGCTTAACAACTGTCGTCTAATGACAACAGCCGGGACCGACGGCTTAACGTGCCCTTCGAAGGACGGAGGAGCTCGAAATAAAATGCCCATTCATAGACAGGCTACGATCGACGTTGCTTAACTTACGTCATCGATTAGACTGACACGCGCAACGACGCCATCGAGCTCCGCAATGTGATTGCCATTGAAACAATCAATCATAAAAATTGTTAAAACTTATATCTCTATTAATTTGTCTATGGTTTTCTTTGTCTACGCATGACGCTGATCCAACGAATGGAAGGCGGGCACTGGAACATTTTGGCGGCAAATAGCAGAACCATAAAGTTTATAGTGTGGTCTCATTAATTTATTTGTCACGAGCTATATTACGAGTATAATAATAATATAGTAAAGTATAATAATAATATAGTGTTATACAATGTATAATACATGATGTAATACATTATACATTATACATTATACATTGTATAAATGTATACAATGTATAATGTATAATGCATGAGGTTATATAATATAAAATACCATCTTAGAAAAATAAACTTGGAGTTGACTCGAATGACAAGACAAACATTTGTGTGCATGAACATGTCTGTTTGTCTTGAGGTCTGGGTGTTTTCTATCTATTTTAAGTATGTATTTACAAAAAAAATGTATTTATGTTACATTAGTAGTATATTACCCATAATACAAGCTTTGCGCTTAATTTGGGACTAGATAGCGCTGTGTAAATTGTCCAGAAATATACCTACATATTCATTTATATTTCGATACCTCCAATGAACACTACGCCAATTCGAAACATACACATCCAGATACACACCGCTAATATGAGCTATACATTTACTTAGCGGTTTGTATTTGTTGATTTTGTTGTGTCTGTGTGTCTTTTATAAATAGAATTCAGGTAGCATAATGTTACTGAAGTAATGAATCGATTTAGATAAGAAAAGAAAACTATCGAAATTTTTGTTGGCGTAGTGTTCCTTGGAGGTATCGATTTAATAATAATATAGAGTTATACAATGTATAATATATGAGCATGGCACAATGTTAAACACAACATTAGAAAAAAAAAACTTGACAATTTCGAATATGCACTGCTAATAGCATTTCAACCTTGACACTTCGGCCTTTTTATCGTTCTTATGCAATACTTATATATATTGTATATGATAGGGGGGCAAACGAGCATGTGGGTTACCTGATGAAAAGCAATCACCATGGAGGCCAGCCTATACTCCTTTGTTTCTTTCTGGCCCCTTACCACCATCTCTTATTGCGATTCAATAACTGAATAGAATGCTTATTCATCTCATTCGTTTCATTGGTATGAATAAGCAATAAGAGATGGTGGTAAGGGGGCTGGTAAACACACTCACTCGCAAAAATACAACAACCCTCAAGGGAATTGTTATTTGGCTTCGGTTTTCTGTGAGGTGGAGGAACTCCCTCAGTCGGGCTACTTATAAAATATGCTATGCCCTCTCTTTTCGCCAGAGCCTCGTTTGTCAGTCAGCAGGGTGCACCACGTACAGGTGGGGTTAGCTTTGGTTCAAAGATGTTGATGAACCACTTACACCCCTAATCTCTCAGTAAGTACCTCAAGTAAAAAAAAATGTGCCTCTACCACTACTTGTACTGATTCGTTCGTCGACGTAATTAAATCAAGTTTTATTTATAAACGCTACTTCACTTTTTATTTTATTTACAATATTAAAACAACTTTTAACTATTTGCAATTTGCTCTTCACTGTTTATCCACAACATCAAACAGTACAATAAAAACAGCGCACACAGTCCCCCGAGCGTCCTCATTAAAGGGACCTCTGAAAGGGACCTCGGAGAGACCTATGTGCGGGCTTTCATGGCACCCGCTTTCATGGCGCCTGCTTTGATGTCGCCGACCCGATTGCAGTATGTGCATACGAGTAATTATGTAGTGGTTGTAATTACTGAAGTGGGGTTGAATGGGTATGTAGGTGACTAGCTTTTGCCTGCGACTTTGCCCGCGTGAACACTGTATCTTGCAAAAAGTGTCCTGTGTCAAAACCGTAGAGAGCTTGATTGAATATAGATATAGACAGAAGTGTAGACACGGCTACAGACACGCAGTGATGAGTCGGTTGGGCTATAGTTAAAGTCCGGCGCGAGAGACAAAGGGTGGACGTGTCTGGACATTCGCCCTGAAGAAGGTCTCCTTTTGAGATCGAAACTAGTCGGCTTTCCCGACAAAAAGACGTGAGTGACCCGTTTAATTTATCTAATTAATTTAGTATAATGTCTCACGTGACTTTTAATAATATTATAGTTAAAGTAGTCATACCAGTGTGACTATAGGTAAATAAAATTACCCATAATCACACAAGTCTACACTTTGTCTAGTCACACGAAGTATCACACTAGTGTGACTACTTGGTGTGACTATGGATCGGGTGGGAACTTGACAGGCCTTTGTGTTTGATTAAATTTCGGGGTGACCCGTATTCATAGTAGGATGATTAGGGGTTGGTTTTGTTTTTACTACAATTGTGGTAAATAAGCATGTGACTCGCCTGATGGAATACAGTTACCGCAGGCTACGGAAAACTGTAATACCAGGGACACCACACTCGCGTTGCCGACCTTGCAAAGACGTTTGTCTTCAAGCTTATTTTAAAGAATCCAACGCTATTGTCTAATAGGTAAACCTCGGCAGACAGTTCACTACACAGCTTGGTAGGACGGGTAGAAAATCTATCTCACACTTGCCCACTTAGACTCTAATGTGCCCTTATACAATGGGTGAACAACGGATCCAATGCCTTCAGCTAATGTGCCCTGTGCACCAACCTTCCGGTTATATCACAGGATTGCGAGTCTCTTGTGTAGTAAATCAACCAGAGGAGAGGAACTTTACCCACATCGCTCTGGCACTTGGTAAACCGACCAAGCACTCAAGCAGATTGGTAGCAGGTCTTACTCTCCTTTCACCTACAAGCAGGCTACTTAGGCACTCTTAAGCCGAGTAGCTCGTGGCGAACCGACGCTCGGTCTCCCAAGCATCTGGGCCCAATGTCCATGATGTGTACCGGAGCTGTAGGCACGCTCACTTCCCGACGCACTCCGTACGCCTAGTGTAACTGTAACAATGGGTGAACAGGGCGAATTTCCTCTCGATGGCGAGCGGTGTGACTATAGAAAGGCTGTGAGCATCATGTTAAATAACTCCTCTGAACATTTTCCACTGTAAATCGGTACAGTCGACAGCATATAAAACGTTACAAATCCAGAGTCCCGCGTTGACATGTGATTTTTTAGGATGCCTCTAGTACGCGGCAGCATGTTAATATTTATTTATTTTTATATATTGTCAGACAAATTACACAGCGCCATCTAGCCCCAAAGTAAGCGAAGCTTGTGTTATGGGTACTAGACAACTGATAAACATACGTAAATACATATTATTTTTTTGTAAATACATACTTATGATACATAACACCCAGACTAAGACAAACAGACATGTTCATGCACACAAATGTCTGTCCTATGTAGGAATCGAAACCACGAGCGCTGGTGTCGAAGCCGCGTCATTGACCGCTACGCCACCGAGCTCGTCAACGTCAATGTCATATGTGAGAGCATATGGCAAACAAGCATGAGGGTCATCTGATGAATAGCAATCACCACCGCCTATGGAGATCAGCAACACCAAGGGTTCGCCTATTCGTTGCCAGCCTAAACTGCTTTCTGTCTTTCTTTCTGGTGACCTCACTCACTCGGAGGAACACAACAAACTTCAAGGGAATTGTTATTTGGCTGTTGTATTCTGTGAGGTGGAGGTACTTCCCCAGGCAGGCAGCTTAAAAATACAGAGCCTCGTTTGTCAGCTGTGTGCCACCACCACCACGTGCAGGTGAGGTTGGCTGTGGTTCAAATATGTTGATAAACTACTTACACCCCAAAATGTTCTACGTACAGTTGTGTTTACAAAAAATCGATACACGATTATACTCGAACATACCTAAATTTCATCTAGCTCACTCATACGGCTCACCTCACATTAGCTAACAATTTGCTCCAGCCGTCAACTAAACAGACACGATAGGCACTTAATTATCGGGATTGAACCGCAAACCCCGCTAAATTAGTGAACTAACTGCACCGTGTACCCACAAATATACTTCACTCTAAAACATGGCCACTACAAAAACTAAAAACTTCGATTAAATTATTGGGAACTTATATCAAAATAATTTCGTCAAGAGCTGCAATCAAAATTTAGACAAGAAGTGTTTTTTTATAATGATATTAAAATTTATCTTATAACATTTAGACAGTGCTGCAATTTGTAGAAATTATATATATTTTTTTACAACTTGCATAGTTTATTATCTAGTCCCAGAGGAGCTCGACAGTGTCGTTGATTGTGTCAGTCTAATCGATCACGCAAGTAAAGCAAGGTAACGTCCGTAACCTGTCCATGGATGGGTTTATTTATCTCGAGTACTTCGTACCACCGTACTTCGGAGTGCACGTTAAGCCTTCGCTCCCAACTATTGTCATTAGACGACAGTCGTTAAGCCAAGTCAGTGGCCCATAGGTGGCTTGAAAACACTGGTCTCCACCAACCCGCAGTTGAGCAGCGTGGTGGAGTGTGTTCAAACCGTATCCCAGCAGTGGGATTTATGGGTTGACGACGATCAAATTAAGTAAAGCTTGTACATACTATGGGTAATCCTGATAAATGTACTTACTTTTTTTTAATATGTACATATAAAACACCCAGACGAAGACAAACAGACATGTTCATGTACATAAATGTATGTCTTGTGCGGAGATCGAACCCGCGATCCGGAGTCAAGGTAGCCTTTGTTAGGCATTCGACCACACCGGGCTCGTTTAATTTGCTATTTGTAAGCATTTAATCAGACGAAAGGTTTTCTGATGTCTATACTGTCTGTGGACGCACGATCCTGGGTTTAGTAATTAACACATTGCAATATACCTACCAGTACCTAGTTGTTACCCGCGGCTTCATCAGCGCTCACGTGAATGTTGCAAACATTGATAATATTTTATTTAACTTTTCTCACAACACCATTGTATACTATTTGTAGGTAGCACATAAAATATACAATGGTGTTAAGACAAGGCCGTGTGGTTTCCGGCAGACTAGAATAGAATCACTCCGTCTCTTCCCGTGGATGTCGTACAAGGCAACTAAGGGAAATACATTATCAAATATCGATCAGGCCTCCCCAACCCGTTTGGCCAGCGTGGGGAGTGTAGGCCAAATCCTCCTTCCGTCTAGGACGGACGAGAGAGGGTTGTGCTCCTGTAGTGGAGACTAAAATGGACCTGATGATGAGGATGATGTTGTTAAGAGAAGAGATAAATGAAATATTACGAAAATCTGCAACAATCACGTGAGCAAAACCGCGGGTAACAGCTAGATATTGGTTAATTAGTAAACGTGCGACCACAGACAGGTAAGGTCTTTTGATAGGCGTGCACAATGACTCTACGAGAAGCCTCTACGCTCCTTTGAGAAGTTTGATGTAATGTTGTACAGCCGCCGTGAGCCGTGACCCGCTCCAGCATACATCAATGGAACCGCTAAGAATGTGTATACTACACTAGAAACGGCAGATTGAAACTCTGATTTTGTCCTACAAGTTTCGGTCAATTGTCCTCAACTCATTATTATTACTACAAAAACGGATTATGTGTAAAGTCGGTTTACGGACCATAATTTTACGTGATAACGGCATAAGAAACACAGAACCATCGTGCCTCTCTATCGCTTGTTCCGCGCTCTCGCTTGCACGCTCGGCTCAGGCGGAACGTGACAATGCGTCATGCTTTTTCGTGCGTGCAGCCGGCGTTCATCGATTTATAAGACGTTATCACGTCGAAATAAAGATCTGAAACCCCGCAGTCCAACAGTTTCACGCAAGATCGAAATTTTCTCTATCAATACTGACATCAGTTTTATTTGGGGCTCTATGTAAATTGGTCGGTGTTAAATGTCGATTTTGTATAACGCTCGAGCACCCCGTTCGCTCCGAACCGAACTTTATTTGCGTGTTAAATGTTTGCTCGCGTGATTTAAGAGTGATGAGTTTATTCATTCGATAATGCTCACGTTGATCGATAATGAGTCGTTCCTATTGTACTTTATAATATTGTCAATACAAATAATGGTTAATAATAGAACTGGAATTCATAAAAACGTAGTGTGTAGAACATGGATTACAATTAGGATTGCCAGATGGTCGGGAATCGTCTGGTTTCTCCTGACATTTCATGTGATGTTCAGACTCCCGATAAATAACAAAATCTCCCGACAAATATACGTATCTTATCGTATAACCAACCTCAAAATCCCGACATTTTGAAATGTTATCCAGATTTTTAGACTTTTCTATCTGGCAACCCTCATTACAAAACGAATTAACTAGTTAAGTAACTAACAATCATTACAACAACAAAGAAACATATATACCCGACTGCGTTAAAAAAATGAAGGGTACATTTTTTAACGAGATTAGGGAATGTTCTATTGGCGGAGACTTGTAATTAGCATAATTTTACTCATAAGTGTTATATATTTACACCTATTTCGCTGTAAGTCACCCAAACAATAATAAATAAATAAATAAATGTCCTAATGAATATATTTTGAGAAAAACACAGTTAAAAGTTCAGAAGTATTACAATTTACATTGAAATTACCGTATTTAATTACTTTTACTTTGCCTTTTTGGCGCCATTAATTACCATATCCAAAAGATTTATTTCCAAAAAGAAAAAAATTGAAAAAATCAAAATTGTAAAATTTTCCCGTTCTTTGCCTGTAACCTTCGAATACTAACATTTTTTTCTCGGACGTTATATCTATACTTGGACCCTGAATAGATTCAACAAATAAATTATGCCAAATTGAGAGAAACTTCCAATCGAATTTTGGCAGATTGTATTTAAATTATCTTTTAGTTAGGTTTGGATAGGTTTGTGTTCTGATTAGAAATAGCCAAGCTATTTCATTATATTATTATCGTATTCTTGGTGATGGTAACAATTCACTCGTATAATCATATGATAAAAAGGCGGGTTGAAATAATGGCCCCTTCATTTAAAACAGCTAGACGTTATGTAATTCGGCGGATTTTACGAATTGGCTGCGACATATTCACAACAGTTTCTAGCAGTTTGATGACATATGCTTCCCAAAACTTATATTGCGTGATATTTTTATTTCAATTAAACTTTAAAAAGCTTTAACTTAAAGATGACAAAATGGCGGTTGGATCATAACAGGGTCCACTTAATTATTAATTGTTTGATTGAATGCACTAATCTCACGAACTACTAGTACGAATTAAAAAAAATATTTTAGCGTTAGATAGCCCATTTATCCAGGAACGCTATCGGCTAACATTACTCTACGACCAAAAGTAACGGAGAACCTATAATTGCAAAAACGGGAAATATATTCCTTTTGAAACCTTGTAAACGGTTATTTCTGATGTTGATGAATTGTTGTCGCTAAGTAACAATTGACTGACAGCAACATCTACTAATGGCAATTAGTTTACAGTTTACACCCAAAAACTTTTGAGAATAAAACTCTCGAGTGAAAATACCTAAATGCTGCTGAACTACGACATCGAAGACCAGCCTAGCTAGCAACAGGGTTGGGAGTGCCCGAGCCTCTATCTTTTGCTGCTAACGTGTCCTGGTTACGGTATCCGCTTTTCATCAAGCGGGTCGTGTGCTGAATGAATGAAAATACTTTAATTAGCATCTGAGCACGTGTAGACTCTTGCCACGTCCTATACTTTTTGCCTGTTTGCTTGTTTGCCATCAGACTTTGTTTTTTGCTTATTATGTAATAAATAGATTGTATAATAAGTATACTACATCGATATAATGCATCAATTAAAACAAAGTACAAACTAAACTAAAGTAAATGAAAATAAACTAATCTTAAAATTACTTAAAAATAAAACTAATAAAAAAATACTTTACTGTGCTTCAAAAATATCGGCCCCATGCGGCAGGTAGGCAAGAATACTGGTTGCGTTTCCTCGCTGAATTGCTATACTGATTTTTTGAGCAAAGAAAGAGCCAACCTGGAAATAATATGAAAACATATACAGTCACCAGATTATTTTATTATTTTTTTTAACATTTCACATGCCGCGAATATTAACGCTGTACCAAGCGCCATATAAACGCTTTACCCACCATGGGGAACGTGGTACTCGAGGCGTTAATTACAACATATAACAGAATTACAGATAGTTAATTGATTCAGAAGGCCAATTCTCGTAATTTTTCTACGAACGCAGATTGAAAGTTGACCGAATCGAGATTGAATTGTGAATTGACTAAAATTATACACTTGATTTCATTAATTAATTATTGACAATTCTTGTTGTTGGCAAAGTAACATTCTTGTTTGTTTAATTTTCACTCATATTTCGGTACAATCCCGCTTAAATTTAATCTTGAAGTTACTTATTGTGTTACTAGAATACCAAATGTGACATTTATGAGATCGAGACTGGATCGAAACTGAATTTTGACTATATTTTAATTACGAGAATTGCCCCTCAGGTGTTATTTTGCGGAAGTCAAATTTACAGGCAATTTGATCTATATTACTTTGCGTGCTTCCGCCACCAATTAGTTCATGCAAACTAAAAAGCACGCAAAGTAATATAGATCAAATTGCCAGAATTACAGATGTTTTTCTCAAGATCAATATGCTAAAAAGCCAGTAAGCTTTATACGCATACCGAGCCGCCGATTTTTGTTTACACTTGCGTTGCAACAATAGCAATCCAAGATATTAAACAGCTATAAACTAATCTTTCATTGAGTACTATGATCTAAAGGTATACTCACTGCCACATATCTGCACATTATATATCTACTACAGATGGCCTATAGGTAGAAATCATCGTGAAAATAGAGATGGGGTAGATCTCTGAATGTTGGTTCTCGATTACAATCCAAATTGCCGAATCGTCAAGTGGTAGAAAATCGCATCAGATCACTCGAGAAGGGTGATCACGAATAATCGAGAGATATCACTGCGCTCGCATTTCGACGGAGATTATGTCGGCTGATTTGGAATAGTGTTGGGTTTTTACGCACCAGTGATGATCCTATGCACGTTGTGATGTAAATTTTGAAGAATTAAAAAAAACCGGCCAAGTGCGAGTCGGACTCGCGCACGATGGGTTCCGTACCATTAACTATAAAAACGGCAAAGAAATCGTTGTATGGGAGCCCCCCTTAAATTATTGTTTTTTTTTTAATTGAATATATAACTAAATATTCTGCGACTATTTCAAGCGTCTACCTGTTGCCGTTAACAATATCGAGTAAAAACGAGCAAAAAAAAATCACATTTGTTGTATGGGAGCCCCCTTAAATATTTATTTTATTCTGTTTTTTAGTATTTGTTGTTATAGCGGCAACAGAAATACATCATGTGTGAAAATTTCAACTAGCTATCACGGTTCATGAGATACAGCCTGGTGACAGAAGGACGGACGGACAACGGAGTCTCAGTACTAGGAGTAGAGTCCTAAGCCGTGGGCTGCCTTAGCCCGCAATATTTTTAAAGAAACGTGCAGGAGGTTGGTCGAGACAATTTTTTTTTTTTTTTTTTACAGACAATTACATTACAGACAAGCATACGGTCCGCCTGATGTGAAGCGGTTACCGTAGCCATATTAACGCTCGCAACATAAAATATCGCTCGCGCGCCGCCACACCCGCTGCCAAAGTAGGATCTCTGTCCTTTCTGGTGACCTCACTCACTCGCAGGAACACAACAACTTTCAAGGGAATTCTCATTTTGCTGAGGTATTCTGTGAAGTGGGGGTACATTCCCAAGTCGGGTACCTTATGATTACGCTCCCTACCTCTCTTTTCGCCAGAGCTTCGTTTGTCAGTCAGCAGGGTGCACCGCGTGCAGGTGAAGTTGGCTTTGGTTCAAAGATGTTGATGAACCACTGACACCCCAAAATAGGTAGTTGATTTCGGCCAACATGCCAGAATATTATATATTAATAAAAATGGAAAAATTTACCTCACCCGCCTAGGTGGCATTTGAACCCACGACCTCTCGATTACCAGTCTAGTGCTCTTCCTAGTGAGCTACCAGGAAGGTTTGTGATGGTGGCGATTTTTTGCACTTTATATTTTACTGCTGTGAAGGCGCAGTGTAGCGCCATCTACTTATTAAGTATTACATTACTAAACAAGGCATAGCAGTCCATCGTTGCAGATGAACTTCGGCTATTTTTTGAGGTAGGTAGGTCGAGACATCGTGCCACCAGAGGGAGAGATTACTCAGAGGATTAGCATTGGTATTCAGCAAATGCATCAGCAATCTTGCAGAACACTACTCATAACGATGGATGACCTCAAAAGTGGTTGGAAGTGACAGGACGTGGAAAGCGCAAAATCGTACTGCATTGGGGAAAGCCTGTATCTAGGATTGGGTAGATTCAGGCTGACGGTTTTTTTTTTATACTACGTCGTGTGGCAGACAAGCATACGGCCCGCCTGATGTGAAGCGGTTACCGTAACCTGCCAACGCAGCATCTCCTTCTTTTCTGGTGACCTCACTCAAGGGAATTGTTATTTGGTTGCGGTATTCTGTGAGGTGGAGGTGCATTCCCCAGTCGGGTAGCTTACAATTACGCACCCTACCTCTCTTTTCGCCAGAGCTTCGTTTGTCAGTCAGCAGGGTGCACCACGTGCAGGTGAAGTTGGCTTTGGTTCAAAGATGTTGATAAACCAATTACACCCCAAAATGATGGTGATGATATACTTATATGTCGCAACTGGTCCTAACTTAAAAATTCAGTGCCGAATTTGCTACAGATTTAGGTTTTTATACTGAGATGGGACCATTTTATACTGATTGGGACCATTTTTAATACTGAGATGCGACATGCCACAGAACTCTCAATTTCCTTATACAATAATTGTGTCTGTTTGACTTGTTTGTGTAGTGCTGTGCAAATAAATGTTTTTCTTCTCCTTCATCTACTTCATATATTTTGAATCCTGATGGTTAAATGGTCTATGATGACCAACCAAATTTGTAGCAGGTACTGTGTTTGAATAGACAAAGTTGCAAATTCCTAATTCCGAGATTAAGCACTCTTTATTGTACACCGGGAGGGGTTCCAATAATCCCTGCGCAACATTAGACTTATCGTATTTTAAACTTGGATTTTATTTTAAATGCTACATGATGTTATGATCTAAGACTGTTAATTATATTATAATAATATTATACTGACTTTACTTTTTAATTTATAAATTGAATAATTTTATATTATCTAATAATACACTATAAATAAAACTAAAGTAAATAAAAATATAAAAAGCTTAAAAATAACTCTTATTAAAAACTACTTATATTAAAATTTATAAAAACGTTAATTGAACTAAGTAGGTTTTGTTCAATCAATTAATTAAAAATATTAAATAAAAGGCTGCAATAACTGAATATAAGGATGCTTACCATCAGGTAGGTCAAATGCTTGTTTAGCACCTTAGTTGTATAAAAAAAAACATCGGACGCGCAGCATGCGCCACCATAGCGAATTACTTTCTTTTTTTTTTTCGAAATCCCGAAATAATTGATATCGGAAAACCAAGGTCATTTTACATTACTACTTTTTGATGCTCTACACGAATCCGAAGTCAGAGTTTCGAAATTTTGAGTTTCATGGCAACAGACAGACAGAACGACCGGACGATTTCATAAGCTCAATGGATTTCGCTGAATATCAGCTTAGTTATATATTATAGAGGTTGAGACATAGTTGTCATAAAGCTGAAAGTTTATATATTTATTTTACTCAATCATGCAAATTGGCTTCAGCTTGGGCGGTAGGACAATTAATTTCAGCTTGAAAATAGCCATTTTATAATACCACCAGAAATAGTTTAAAAACCTTTAACCCGACCAAGGAAATAACCAAAAGGTAAAAATTTACTCTTCCTGTTGTCGAAGTCGGTTAAAATGTAGCCTATGAATCAATTGACATCAGACATGACAACTAACAGTTTAGGCGCTACGGCTTACATACGTAAATACAAACATACACATATACTACTCTCAACAACGTTATGTTGACTGCAAATTGATGGTTTATTTTTGAGTTTTATTTATATATGAATACACAATATTATAATATAAAGATGTATGTCTTATTATTAACACGAATAAAAATACCTATTACTTAAACTATGTTACAATTTTTGCCCTTTCCATTATCATCACAGCGATTACTATAGGTATTTTGCTATTCCACGCCTTTAATTTTTTTTTTTGTTACTCTAAGGTTGATTGGAATTGATCCCTCTAAGTCCGCCTTTGTACTGATTTGTTTTACATTTTATTTGTTATTTTATTTTTGATGTACAATAAAGGTATAACAAACAAACAAACATAATTATGCTAAAATCATAACCCCTTTTGTCTTCGTCCTAGTCGGGTAAAATGTCCGGCTAAATGTTACGCCGACCATTATTAGACAATATTTCCATACAACTTTTCTGTAATAAACACATTCTCATTTAAAATTTAATAAGCAGTGACAACAGTCAACATGTTGTAAGTGAGATATTAATAAAAGTGGTGTAATGACTGTCTATGCATTGTCAATAGTGAGGGGGAGCGAAGAACTCGAACAAAAACCACGGAATTCGAAGGGGCGGAACCACCTGTGAATATTCCGCATATTTTTAATCTGTCGCATATTTACACATATACAGGCTGTTTAAATATATGTAATTTTTTTATACACGCAATTTATTAATTATCTGAGAAACTTATTCTCCAGTTATCCGTTATAATGAAACAGAAATAAATAAGAGCTTTATGAACACAAAGTTGTTAATAGTACTTAGTAATGTACGGTGCACGGTATCATCTCCATGCTGTCCATCTCTCTGTCCAGAGTTTAAATTTTTTTTTCTCAGGAGCAGTCTAAGGTTACTTAAATATACATGCATGGATGGAGCACCATGGCGAACGCACGCTGTAAATCCCTGCCAGTGTGGGGACAGTTTGGTGAGTTATATTCCGTAGCAAAAGTACTAGGCACGTAGAGTAGAAGTAACATAGAGTGAATTACGACTTAAATTTGGTAGTAAGTAATTTTAATATATATATATATATATATATATATATATATATATATATAAACACGCTCTACTTTTTGATTTAATTGGAAATGTTTCAATTTAGTTATTAGAAATATTGGATTATCTAAAATATGTTAATATAAAATTACATGCCCGATAGATAATCCCTAAGATTTACCAGTAACACCTCAGAATTAAAGATCTGTAATTTCAATTTTTTACACACTAAATATTAGGTTTTACCTCAGAGAAATACGGTACGGTAATAAATAATAACTGGACATATAATATAGTGGGTCTAAATGGGTTGATGACATAACTGTCGCAAAGATAAAAGTATCCTTTTTTTTTATATTACGTCGGGTGGCAGACAAGCATACGGCCCGCCTGATGTGAAGCGGTTACCGTAGCCATATTAACGCTCGTAACATAAAATACCGCTCGCGCGCCGCTACCCCCGCTGCCAACGCAGAATCTCCTTCATTTCTGGTGACCTCACTCACTCGCAGGAACACAACAACTATTCTATGAGGTGTATTCTGTGAGGTGAAGGTACATTCCCCAGGTAGCTTACAATTACGCTCCCTACCACTCTTTTCGCCAGAGCTTCGTTTGTGAGTCAGCAGGGTGCACCGCGTGCAGGTGAAGTTGGCTTTGGTTCAAAGATGTTGATCAACCACATACACCCCATCCTCAATCCAAATCATACCCATATATGAAAAATTTCATCCAAATTCCAAAGCTTTTGCACATGAAAGAAATAACTGAAAAACAGCGCCTTTGTTACTTGCCGTCACGCCCACGTTGACTCTTTTATAGATGTCCTGACTGAATCGCTTATTGCAAAAAGGGCACGCGGCAAATTTTCGTTCCGTCATTATGTTTTGTTCTTAAATATATGTATGCTCTTAGAAAAAAAATCTATTAATTAATCTATAATAAACTTTCAACATTTTACTGCATATACAATTTTTTCCATGTGCACTTTTTATTGATTGATGTGTATTTATTTTTAACTATTTTTAATTTATATTTGTACTAAACTAAGCCAATAATAGTAATAATAATAATTTTGAAAGGCACTGGATCATCTAAGATTGAATAATTTACAAAATTTGAAATAGTTACTATTAAAATATTGTTTTATGTTGTAAAAAGATCTCACCCTGTATACACCAAAGAGAACTTGATCCCGTGGGAGCAGGGAACGCATCACTTCTCCCAATACTTATTCCGTTTTAACCAGGAAATTCAGTTTTTGTGATTCCCCTACGAATAACTTTCAATATTACTGGATTTTTTCTTATAAGAGGTCCAATAAGAATGTTAATTCAACCATAGCTATGCTATGTTCTTAACTTGAATTTAACGAATTCAAGTTTATATGAACTTGAATTTAACGAATTCAAGTTCATATCATAAACTATGGTTGAATTATTTAGGATATTAAATTAATTAATGATATTAACTTGAATCCGTAAAATTCAAGTTAATATCATAACTCGTGCTGACTAAAACTCCTAGTACCTCCACCTCACAGAATACTGCAGCCAAATAATAATTTCCTTGAGGGTTGTTGTGTTTCTGCGAGTGAGTGAGGTCACCAGAAAGGGAGAAGTTGCTGCAACTGCAGCGGGGGTGGCGGCGTGCTAGCGATATTTCATATTGCGAGCGTTAATATGGCTACGGTAACCGCTTCGAATCAGGTCGTATGCTAGCTAGTCTGCCACCCAACGTAGTATAAAAAAAAATACAGTAAGTGAACTTTTTTTATTATCAACCAATAAAACCTTTATTCCCCAACTGACGAAGATGGGAGGGTTACGTGTTGTCGAGTGTATGTATATATGTCGCAGCCAATTGGTAGAACCGCCTCATTACAAAATGGCTAACTTTAAGCAGATTGTTTTTACATTATCTTTTGGTTAAGTTCTTTTTTTCTTATTTATTAGAAATAGCCAAGCTATTTAATTCTATTATTATAGTATTCTTGGTGATGCACCAATAGGTAACAATTTACTTGTGTAATCATAGGATAAAAAGGCGGGTTGAAATAATGGCTCCGACATTTTTTAAAACAGCTAGACGTTATGTAATGCGGCAGATTATACAAATTGGCTGCGACATATATATTTCTTTGGCACGCTCTACAGCCTAAACCGCTGGGCCGATTTCAACATATGAGGTGTCATTAAATTCGTCCCAGCAATGAAAGTAACATAGGGTTATATGATATATTATTTCAATATGCCATCCCTGTAAAAAAATGGAGAATAATAAAAAAAACGAGTGTACTTTACACCACACGACGGAAGTAAAACTTCTTTAGCTCTACTAACTTATATCTCCCTCTTAACTTCCGTTCGCCTCGCCCGATCACACTTTTCGTAACGGTCTCGTCACGCATTCACCAGTTTACTCCCCAAATCAAGCGTCCGTAAAGAAGTTTTTAATTTAAAAAAATGTTAGAATTTTGCAGCTGGATAATAATTTTTTGTTTACTCTTGTTTTTGAAGTCTTTAGAAACTCCGTACTTTGCCCGGACCGGTTGGTAGATTGAAAACAAATACTTACTTCTTCTTTATGTACCTATACAGCCAAAATTGAAAAATATATTATAACCAATTTAACAATTTCCCGCCAAAAAGTTATTATCACGATAACCTCTAAATAAGTGACAATTACTAGAGTTCCGACACCGCTAGCCGATGGGAATGTGTCCATAATTTTTTCCGCTGGCAACCCCCCGTTTCCTGGCCGGCGTGATTTGTTCACCATAAGCGAAAACATTTGGATTCCGAACGACACCTGTTCCCTGATTCCCACGGTTGAAATCGGTCAAATGAGACCAAGTTTTTGGACGCACGTGTTCTAATTACAAACGCGGGATTTGATTTCGAAGTTTGCGAATGTTCCGTTCTTTATTTGAATTGTTTTCACAGCGATTTTTCTAATTAGATACCTACTGTGATTTGGTTATTGGATTTTTGGCTGCCAGTGTTAGTGACTTTTTTTTATTACTTTTTTATTATGTATTGCCTCCATTGACTCCCATATTATAACTGTGACTTTTTTATACTACGTCGGAGGTCAAATAAACCTAAGGCCCGCCTGCTATGAAGCGGTTACCGCAGTTATTGAACTAAGTATTTAATGTAATCGACAAAGGTGTCTGGAAATTATGATTATTACTATTTTCAAAGGTATTAGGAAGGATACTTAATATTAAAAAAATAAATAAACGCGGGCGAAGTCGCGAGTCCAATCTAGTAGGATAGATTATTTCAATACGACGTTTGCGCCAAAAGAAATAAAGGCTAATTCAAAAATCCATATTTCGCTATTTGCAAGCGACATGTGAACTTTTTATTTTATTTTTTTCGGGAAAAACCAAAAACTAAATACTATAACAAGCATTAACGTCTCATATTTTGTCAATGGTCATTTCTGAAGTGTATTTAATTTGCGACGAAACTATCGATTTTTTTTTACTGGCAGTAAGAATAACAGCATCTGTGTACTAACGATCCCCCCATCAGGAAGTCCAGGTGCCATAAATCAGAGTCGCGTCGCGGTGCAAAGCGCTGATTAATTTCGTCCCCGCGACTTAAAACTTTGCCATATCCAGTAATTTGACTGGGTCCTACTACGACTTCATTACTCACTTTTAATAAAATAAATATTGGACATACTAATAAAGCTGTTTTTTTGGCTAATCTTAGGAACTACTGGTTCGATTTGAAAATATATTTAGTATTGGATAGCCCATTTATCGAGGAAGGCTATCCGACATAGAGCATCACCAAGCAAGCAAGCCAACTTCACCTGCACGCGGTGCACCCTGCTGACTGACAAACGAAGCTCTGGCGAAAAGAGAGGTAGGGAGCGTAATTGTAAGCTACCCGACTGGGGAATGTACCTCCACCTCACAGAATACCGCAGCCAAATAACAATTCCCTTGAGAATTGTTGTGTTCCTGAGCGTGAGTGAGGTCACCAGAAAGGAAGGAGATGCTGCGTTGGAAGTAGGGGTGGCGGCGCGCTAGCGATATTTTATGTTGCGAGCGTTAATATGGCTACGGTAACCGCTTTACATCAGGCGGGCCGTATGCTTGTCTGCCACCCGACGATATAAAAAAAAAAGCACGCTACGACCAATAAGAGCGGAGCATCAACGTCAGCGATAATCCTTATTCATCCCACTGGTGGGATTTAGATGAAGAATGGATTTAGAGCATACTTTACCACGTTGCTCAACTGCAGGTTGGCAGAGACCAGTTTCAAGCCACCCAAAGGCTTTTAACGTCTGTGGCAACAGCCGGGACCGAGGGCTTAATGTGCCCTCCGAAGCACGGAGGAGCTCGAGGTAAATGAACTCGTCTATAGACAGGCTACGATCGACGGTGCTTAACTTGCGTGTTCTATTAAAGTGACACGTGCAAACAAGTAATCTAAGCAATGTTATGTTTCTTTTCGATATCAAGCATGCCTCTAAACGTAAAAAATGCAAACTAGAAACCACCTTTAGGGTGTTATTGGTTCATGAACATTCACCTGCACCACGTGCAGGTGAATGTTCATGAACCAATAACACCAATCATAATTATGTATTTACAAAAAAATGTATTTAAGTATATTTATCAGTTGTCTAGTACCCATAACACAAGCTTTGCGCTTAATTTGGGACTAGATGGCGCTGTGTAAATTGTTCAGAAATATTTATTATTTATTTATTTATAGATATGACGTCCGAGAACGTCCTTGTAGGGGGACAAGGCAAACATTTGTGTGCATGAACATGTCTGTTTGTCTTGGTCTGGGCGTTTTTATGTATTTACAAAAAAAAAATATTTAAGTTTATCAGCTGTCTCGTACCCATAACACAAGCTTTGCGCTTAATTTGGGACTAGATGGCGCTGCGTAAATTGTCCAGAAATATTTATATTTATTCATAATTAGTATCATAATAAAAGTTATCAGGTAACTCACGTGCTGCCCCCCCCCCCCCTCTCACATAAAAAAAACCTGTTTTTTAGGGTTCCGTACCCAAAGGGTAAAAAGGAACCCTATTACTAAGGCTCCGCTGTCCGTTCGTCCGTCCGTCCGTCCGTCTGTCACCAGGCTGTATCTCATGAACCGTGATAGTTAGACAGTTGAAATTTTCAGATGATGTATTTCTGTTGCCGCTATAACAACAAATACTAAAAAATAGAATAAAATAAATATTTAAGGGGGCTCCCATACAACAAACGTGATTTTTTTGCTCGCAATTGATAACGGTAATAGGTAGACGCTTGAAATACTCACATAATATTTAGTTATATATTCTTAATACTTTAAAAATAAATAACGAAATAAAAAAAATAAAAAATCACGTTTGTTGTATGGGAGCCCCCCTTAAAGGGGGCCTTCCATACAACGTACAACGTGATTTTTTTTTGCCGTTTTTACAGATAGAGATACGGAACCCTTCATGCGCGAGTCCGACTCGCACTTGGCCGGTTTTTTTCTTTGTAGATAAAACAGCAGCTGATTCTAACCATACTAGCCCCGTTTGGCCTCAAACAATCCATACGCCCCCATATTCAAGACATTTCCACGACAATCGGCGCCCACTAAAATCCCATAAAATTAATTGTCACTAATGTCGCATTCACACGCGTATCATTGCCGTAAAACGACCGAAAATGACCAATGACGTCTTTGTGCTCCCACAATCATCTAAAATACAAATCTAATTTCATTCATTTCCATATAAACCATTGTAATATGAACACTATGGCAATCATATTAGAAGTGTGAATACATTTAACGGTTGGTAGAAATAGGTTTGTGCGTAAAGACAACTCAATACGGATTGACAGCTGTGGTCAGCTATTAGTTTTTTTTTTTATAGATTTATGGTGTCCACCCACAGGCGGCATGCGACCAATTTTTTTAGGATTCGATGTTCGATTCGGTGATTACAAGGTTATTATTCGGTAGCGGTAATTGTACTAAGATGTATTGTAAATCTATATACCATATTTATTCTGTGATACAGACACAAGCGTTGATATTTTTTAAATATGATTTTTTAATATGAGAGGGGGATAAATTTGCATGTGGGTTACCTGTTGCAAAGCAATCACCACCGCCCATGGAGATGAACAACAACACAGCAACACCAAGGGGTCGCCGAAGACCCCTTATTGTTAACGATCTCCATGAGCGGTGGTGATCGATTGATTTCCATCAGGTGACCCCATGTGGGATCTCCACCTGATGGAAATCAAATCAAAATATATTTATTCCTTGGACTTTATAAAGCACTGAGAACTTTATAAAGCACGTCATACAAATTAAATATAAGAACATGTATCTAAATCACTACTACTTGACACGCACGATCTTGAATGTGAAAATGAATTTAAGTGCTAGTTCCGACGACTGGGCTTGTTGAGAAGAACTGGCAAGAAACTCAAGGCCGACTCTTTTAATTACCAAGTTTTAACAATATCGTTACATTAAATACAATCATTAACATAACATAACAAGAGCAATAAATTTCCAAATACTTTTATCATTTATGTAATCTGAGATACAATAGTAAGCCTTTTGAAATAGTCTAATTTTAAAATATTTCTTAAATTTACCCATAGATAATTTAATCAATGATGGAAATCAACACTAAGGGGTCGCCGATCCGTTGCCAGCCTATACTCCTTCCTTCTTTGCTATTTTCTGCGAGTTCCTGTTTTTAAATTATTTAATCAGACCATACTTCTTCTTAGTTATCGCGTATTTTGTTTGTTTGTTTGTAATATTTTTATTGTAGTTACATATACATTACATTCAGGAGCTCGATGGCGTTTTGCGCGTGCCAGTCTAAGCAGTGATGGGTTTATATTCTCTCCAGCTCCTACGTGCTTCGGAGGGCACGTCAAGCGGTCGATCCCGGCTGTTCTCATTAGATGATCGTCGTTAAGCTAAGTCAGTGACCAGGCGGCTTAAAAACACTGCCCCCCGCCAAGCCGCAGTAGAGCAGCGTGGTGGAATATGCTCTAAACCTCTTCAATTGAGGAGAGAACAACAACCTACAAATGACATGAATGAAACGAATAAGAATTTCAAAGTTCGAGTCGGACTTACATTTCATGTCACTGGACTTTAAATTTTACTAGTGACCGGCTTCGGATTCGCACGAGTAGCAGCAATTTATCTATATCGAAAACCTTTATTTTTTCTGAAGATAAAACCCTGACAAATAAATAAATTAATTAATATTCCTGCACAAATTACACACGGCCATCTAGTCCCAAACTAAGCAAAGCTTGTACTATGGCTACTAGATAGCTGATATAAAACTTAAATACACTTTTTTTTTTTGTAAATACATACATATAATACATAGAAAATATCCAGACCAAGACAAACATACATGTTCATGCCCATAAATATTTGTCTTGTGCGGGAATCGAATCCGCAACCTCGGAGTCAAAGTGGCCATTGCAAACCATTCGACCACCGGGCTCGTCTAGATTTATTTCCAGTTCCCATAGAATCCCTAACCATGAATTTTCGAAATTTTGCATTTGTGAGATCGTCGTGCCATCGGCATCAACCCATAATCATCCCACTGCTTGGATATGAGACTCTTCTCAATCGAAATACTTTTAGAGCATACTTCACCACGCTGCTCAACTGCGGTTTGGCGTCGCGGCATATAATTTTAAAATTATTAGTACATATAATGAGTAGTACATAGAACGAAGTGCATTCATTCATAATTAATGAATTAATGAAAGCGTTGTTTGTATGTTGTTGTAAACTTAAAAGTCATTGTTGACTAAGACGCTCATACGGTCATCCTTATTATATTCTGTAAGACAACATTTCTTAACCTTTTCTGGTGCGCGGACCCCTAGAAAATCAAGCACAATTTCAAGGACCCCCTTAATACAGCTTTATACCCTTAATAATAAAAACACAAGAATAAATTGGAGACAATTTGTTTTAGTACTGAAAAAAAAAATATTAAAATTAAATAGGTATTCTGTATTAATGTGAAGGTTGGTGCTGGATTTTTGCAAGTCTTGCTAGCATTATTTATTAATTCAAATGTTCATAGACAGCGGACCCCAATACACATATCTACTCGCGGACCCCCAGGGATACACTGCTATAAGATACAGGTATCCTTTAAATAGAAAGTCATACTGGGAAATCAAAGTAATTCGCTAATAATATGGAGATTTACAGTAATGACATAAGGGATATTTAATAAGTTAATCTCAATCTAATTTCTTGGAACGATCCCGAAGCCCTACCAGTTAATACTAGGCCACCAAGTAACAGTGCGGTTAATAGAAAAGTAACAATTTCGTTTTCCGTCTTAGTACGCTTCCGTTTGCTCAGTGGCTTCTACGATAGGGTGACCATGTTCACTTTCATTAATTGGAAAAAACTGTTGTTATTAAGGAACTCAATTATTGTTGATCTCGATCGTCGCATGTCGGTCTAATCGAACACGTAAGTTAAGCAATGTCGACCGTAGCATGTCTATGGATCTCACTCCTCCGTGCTTCGGAGGATATATTGTACCGTCAGCATTGACGTACGATGGTACGTCAATGACCGTCAGTCCCGGTTATTATTGTGAGATCACAGTCGCTAACCCATGTCAGTGGCCTTTGCGCGACTTAAAAACAATGTCCTCCATGCAAGGTGGGTCGAATACCACGCAAATTGTTCGACAGAGGCAAGTGTTGACGAACTTTTTAGTACGCGAAGAGATGTTCTCGACAAGATCAAAACGACATCGCAAGCCGGCACGTGTGGTTCTATCATGAAGGGGAAAAGGTTGAAGGTGGACGTCGTTTTTACAAACTTTTACGTAGTTTCACTGCGGTGATTATAATCAAATCTTGCAAGTTAAATTTGACCCATGTTCATATAGCGCATATACATATCACACAATATGGCAGCCGCTTCCATTTAAACCTCTAAGGATATCAAAATGCAAGGGTTTTATCAGCGAAACACAGTTGGTATGTAAACTTTTTAGATCTTTTTTAATTAACAACTACCTAATAAAAAGTTAGTTCGAAAAAATCTTTTTTGTTTATTTTTGTTTTATTTATTGACCTATACCTATAACATTTTTTACACTGACATAATACCCCTCGACATTTATTCTATTTTTTTAATGTTATTTATTTTACTTAACACCATGGTCACCCTACAATTAGTACAATCAGCACCACAACCGTATTACATGTCAAACGAAATCCTCTTACCGCCGCTCCTTGTCTCGACTTCAACCACCACTGCCTGTATGGCTTCCCGTAAAACTTGAAGGAAGTGCCTAATGTGTATGTATGCCTATTGTTACATGCCCGTTAATTCTTGTACTTTTTATGTCATAGCGACGGGCAAACAAACCGGCAAATCAGACAGACAGACGCTTGATGCAAAAGCGATTTCAGCTTCAGTAACATAAAGATGCTTACAATACAAGTAGTACTTCGTTCAAGTAACATTTCTCGCCTGCGAGTACCACCGGTACTAACGAAGTCTCTCCTTACATCTAGTGACATCACTCACTCGCAGGAACACAATAATCCCCGAGGGTTTTAATATTTGCTGGTGGATTTTGTGTGGTGAAAATATTCCCCCAGTTCAGCAAAGGCCTGACATGTCTCTCACATGCCAGACGCGACACATCTCGCACATGAGGCGAGATTCGTATCCCAGCAGTTGGATTAAAATGGGTTGACAACGAAAGGAACAAAATATTTACGACATTACTGTATAAGTGCTCTTTTGATGAAACTACTACGACCATAATAGGCATCTGAACCAATTTTTTTTTTCGATTTGTTATTTACAGACGTCACAATAATATAACTATAGGCGAAAGAAATACTTCGATAGAATAAAAACTTCTCGAGATATGGTAACTTGAAGATCACAATTTTGGACTATCACGAAAACGCTCCATACAAAAGGCTACAGTATTATGACGTCTATGCGTTTATGTAGCTAGTGCCGTAACAAAAGTTATACTATTTTTTATTGTTTTTACAATGGTAATGGTATTTTTTTTTTATAATTTCATACTTTTAAAATTTAATTTCCCACCAAACTTTGATCGACCATATAACACGTCGGACATAAGTAATTAAAATTTTGAGATCGCATATCGTTTCTAGATGTATTTTCCGTTACTGATAGAGATTTTTTTATAATTTTAGAACTTTGTTCAGATGCCTATTAATTTAACCCTTAATTGGGCGCGTGGGGTGTCACACACCCCAAGGCATCTTCTCCGGCTCACAACTTTTTAAAATTTG
Organism: Hypsopygia costalis; assembly: GCA_937001555.2. NCBI lineage: Eukaryota > Metazoa > Arthropoda > Insecta > Lepidoptera > Pyralidae > Hypsopygia > Hypsopygia costalis. The sequence continues at coordinate 6,958,369 of OW443339.2, forward strand.
AATTTAGCGCGCTGATATTCTAGGTAGCTTCGTAAATACGTGTGACGCTGTCAATTCCATCACGAACGGTACTCAGTCGTGAGTAGTTGGGCTTTGAGAGCGTGTTTGGGGTGTACGACACCCCAGGTGTTTGTGTTGTCTTAATTCCGGGTAAGAAAATAACTGTTAGTTGTGTTATTTATAGGTTATATAAAATGTACCTCGACCGTTGCAAAAATGACTAAAAAGGCTTAATGAAAGTCGGAACCAAGAATCTGTCTCCAGTACAGGCCTAAGCCAATCTTATAAAAGATGCTATATGTGCCCGAGAATGAAGGACAGGAAAACAAAAACTCAATGCTCCAAATGTCCATGAGTATGCGTGCAATAACCATATGATTCCAGTATGCCAAAATTGTACCGTAGAAAATGAGTAATTATAAAATATCTTATTTTTAGTTTAAAAGTTTAATAATTATATTAAAAAGAAGTTAATTTCAGTTTAATAATACGTAAGTTAAATGTTCTAATTAATAAAAGTCAGATTTTGCATTTATTTCATGATTTAATTTTAATTATTTAACTAGGGGTGTTAAACACCCCACGCGACCATTTATGCAAGTTTTTAGGCGCGCCCAATTAAGGGTTAAATTATGACTTTAACAATAAACAAAAGAGTATATACGCCTGTGTGTGTCAAATAAATGGTAGTGTGTGTAATGTTTTTTTTTTTATTGATTTAATGTATTTTTACGATTAATTAAAATTAAAAAAATATTTTAGCTTCTGTACTCCTTCTCTATATACACTACTAGCGGCCCGGTACGTACTTCGCTACGTATAAAGTGAAATAATAAAAAAAAAAATTGGAACACCAAATTCATTTATTCAAACAAAAAAATATTTTATTAATTGCTAGCTATTTTAAAACTTAATCCAAAACATTTGGATAAACTAAATTTTTTGTTTTTCCATTTTGAGCATGAATAAACAAACGGCTGGGGGGGTACCGACTCTGGAACAGGCAACATAAAGTCGAAGCACGTCCAAAATGAAATGACCGCATGAATGACATAACAACATGCCTGTACTGTCAACACTGAAAAAAGTTTCAATTTGACAGCACAATCCCCATCTGAAAAAAGTTTCAATTTGACTGCAAAATCCCCATTAACAAAATGATCCGCCATTTATTGAATTTAATTGTTACAAAAATGTGATAAATGAAGAACCGCTCCACCGATTTTGTGCAAACTTCACCTAAACCATCTACTAAATAGTCCGAATAAACCCTAAACATTTGGTTTGGATAGGTGAGCCCGTTCTTGAGTTATAAAATTACAACGAAAAGTGGCATTGATTTTTATATATATAAACTATAAGTGTGCGACATTTCATACTCCACGCAATTTTCATGAAAAGGAGTACAAAGTTTTTGCTACAAGTGTTAATAATGATGTGTTTTTTTTACATTTTACTACCATTCAATTTACCTACATATTTAGAAAATTATCTATTTCTTTGACTTTGCAAGAACTCCTAATTGCTTAGTTTGAACCTTCAAAGCTTCCTTGAAATTCTACTCCATCACCATTAGTAGAGTATGCAGCATAACCTTTACCCCAGGGTATATATTTCAAAATCTGCCATTAGCCAGCTAAACAAACCCGCTGCCAAACACTGATGGCGGAATTGACCCCACCTTCCGTTTCCTCTTCCACATAAGTATGTGTAGTTTATTAATAAATCAATAATACCTCTAGTAAATTAGAAACTAATACAGGAAAAACATCCTTAGACACACTATACGTAAGATTGAAAATCGTTTAGTCCAATTTCGAAGATAATTTAGGGTGAATTTGGACTTTGTGATTTGAAGCGTAGATTCGAAGATATGGACTTTTTTTGTGGGTACGAAAACTACATCATAACTGCCACATCTGGGTTTTGAAAATGTTGCTGTGTTCTTGCGAGTTGGTACTGTAGCGTCTGTGCTAATGTTTGTTAAAGAAAAAATATAATTTTAAATAAGTATTCCTATATTACACACCGCTATCTAGTCCCAAACTAAGCAAAGCTTGTACTATGGGTACTAGATAACTGATAAATTATACTTAATAACATTTTTATTTTGTAAATACATATACCTAATACATAGGAAACACCCAGACCAAGACAAACAGACATATTCATGCCCATAAATTTTAATATTTATCTTGTGCGGGAATCGAACCCGTAATCTTGGAGGCAAAGTGGCCATTGATAACCTTTCGACTTTTTTTTTCGTTTTATTATATAATAAATAACATTATTGTTTTTTTAATTATTACTGTTACATTTTGGCGAATATACGGTAATATGACGTGCGCCTCGAAGCCCAGCGCTCTTAGTTATATTATATTATGTTCACTTATTTCTAGAGATCTATCTAACAGTGACGGCAGCGCGTGAGCAATGCCCCTGTAGTCACAAACGTCCATAAGCTACGATGAGTGTTTACCATCAGGTGGGTCTTGTGCTGGTTTGCCGTTCTAGTGGTATAAAAAACCTAAACTAATTAGATACATAAAGCAAGGATATGTTGCGATTACAGCAAGGTAGCAAAGCGAAAAAAATGTGTCACATTGCAAGCGTCTCTATAGGCTACGGTCACCACTGTACAGCAGGCGGGACGTACGCTAGTCTACCGACGAAGTATAAAAAGAAGATTTCGTTTTAGGCTTTTACCATTCTTGACCACCCTTACCTTTAACTTATCGGCAAGGAAACGGCTTACTTCCTCACAAGTGTGCAGTAAGCGGACACCAAGGGGGACACCGTAGGGCTCCGGTGGCCGTCTCCACGTGCCACTTCCTACCTAACACTTGCATTTTATGGTTAACCAAATATTAACTTCATACATCCAGTGTTCGGTTACGGAAAACATAGTGCAGTACTATTATTTACTCTGTTGTATAGCCACAGTGAGTAGGGAGAGCCTACAGAAAAAAAAGAAAATAGCGACAGTATGAAACCAAAACAAAAAAAAATCGGTTGTCTGTAAAGTCGGTTTACTGACGATAGTTGAACGTGACAACGTCATAAGAAAATACTGATAGAATGTTTGCGTTTTTAAAAAAAAAAAATTAATGGAACGCCTCAGAGCGAGGTAACGCCGCATGAGTCATGTTTTTTCGTGCGTGCAGCCGGCTCCATCGAATTATAAGACGTTGTCACGTCAAAAATATTTCGCTACAACTAATAGCATCTCTGAAAAATTCAAAATGTAATCCATCTAACGCATTATAGTTTAATTATTAAAAATTTTCAATCAATAAAACTTACAAAGGTTGGGATTCATATTATAGTTAATAATCGATATATTATGTGTCGATAGTACGGTTTAGCTACAGCCCTATTTAAAAAAACCATGTAAGTACATACAAGCTCAACCCTGCTGTGATTTTATTATATTTATACTAATTTACGAATTACTAAGAAACCCGTGTCTCAAATTTATTTGGTACTAATTTTACAAACCGCATAATAAAATAAAACTCGTATCCAAACACTCATAAAATTACCACTTAAAAAGAAAAAAAAGGGAGTATAAAAATTGCTAAACAACCCACAAAGTGGCACTATTAAAATTCATTGGTTCTAAACATTTTCTTTCCCGACTTTTTTAACGAGACAATTCGTAAGCGACTTCCCGCCATAATATTTCCATACTTTGCGCCGTACCAACTTAAAAAGTTTAACGAAACTTAAAATACTTTGTAATAGCAACTTTATGGCATTGCTTTTAAGGACGCTGTAAAGGATAAACTTTATAACTTTGACTGAAATATTAAAATTGTCAAAGTGTATATGGAATCGAATAATCGTCAATATAGGGGGAGTAGTCAAAATGTGTCAGCTTAAAGGACATTACAAGGGGACTTCTTAAACTGCGGGGTTGAAATCACAACTTTTCATTCAAGATCCCTAAAATATGTTAAATTCAGATTTTTATGTAGATCATTAAAAATTTTGAATTTCTTGAAAGAAAGATAAGTCAAGGTGGCTTTTTTTTAAATAAAGTTGAAGATTGTTGATAAAAAAGTGTGGTTGTATTGATATTTTCGTAGTGTTGATACATGTTAAAATGACGCAATAGCTCTGGGAAATAAGTTGGGAAAGCAAATAGGTAATTAATCTTTAAAAACCAGTTATTTCCGCCAGATACTTACTACTTACTCGAGAAACGTATACAATATGCATTATGTCCTACTTATAAATTAGCATTAAGTTCTACCAATATAATAAATGTGAAACTTAGTGAGCATGGATGTATGGATGGATGTGAGGATATATGAAATTTGGATAAAATATAATGTAGCCTGAATTTATATACGTATAGATTACTTTTTATCACAATACTCTGCATTTAAAAATCTTAAGATTCGTACATTTACAAAGTATGCCAGCCTATTGCCTCGATTTCGATCAGATGGAAACGTTGTGGTATATTATTATTTTTAGAAGCAATTGACGACATTTTTTATGGGATTTCTTATTACAATTATATTTTTATTCCGCAGCCTGTATATATTTATATCATAAGGTATAACGTGTACTAGAAGTTCCTGGAGATTTAACATCTTCTGTCTGTTAAAATATTACTGCGCTCTACTTCACTTTTCTCAAACTCTGGTTCAATAATTAGCTCTGAATGTATTTTTTTTTATTTATTTAATAAATAGTAATTCTTTTAACGTTCAATCTATCAGACTTTGGAATACCTCGCCTGTAGCTATCAGAATTGCAAAGTCTATTGATATATTTCAAAAAACAAGTAAAAAATTATTTGGTTGCTCTTTATATTCCAAACTTTTGTAGAGTGACATTTTATAGTAGGTATATTTATTAATTATTTTATAATATGTATTGTAGGTATGTGTTTTCTTTTATTTATTCATTTATTCAATTATATATCAGTAATTACTATATTTCACATTTTCATTTTGCCGTGTGGTTTCCGGCCGACTAGAATAGAATCACTCCGTCTCTTTCCGTGGATGTCGTACAAGGCGACTAAGGGACATTACCAAACATCGATCAGGCCTCCCCAACCCGTTTGGCCAGCGTGGGGAGTGTAGGCCAAATCCTTCTGTCTGGGACAGACGAGAGAGGGTCGTGCTGCTGTAGTAGAGACTAAAATGACCTGATCATGATGATGATGACATTTTCATTAATTTCTATTGATTTGCGAATTCTGTTCACTCTGCCCACTCTGCCCACTTCTGCAAACAGACACAAATTTGTTACTTTAAGACTGCCAAAAAAAAATATGAAAAGATTGCTCTCAGCAATAAGGCCACCTTGTTGCATATATACAAGTGTATCATAATTTATTGATTCACTTAAAATTTATATGCAGATAAAGCATATTCTATATGCATATCTTGTTATGAATTACAGACCAGATACAGCCATACAGACAGATATAATAGGCTATAAGGTAGGTTCCACTGACAATTGTAAACTAGAAAAAAAAAATCTCATAAGCACAAAAAAGTTATATGTAGAGCGAATAGTCACAATGCTACTTAAAGGTAAAGTTATTGAGCCTAAAATAATATGAAACGTTTTTAAAAATGTCATAAATCCCTCGGGAGCCGTACTCGGTCTCATCGCATTAAATTAAGTTTCATGCGCAATATATCGCGCACTCCGCGCCCAATGTTGCGGAACGCATCCCATACAGTTTGTAACGGAACGCAGTGGGCCATTTTAAAAATATTATTGCATCAATGTTGGTGACGCATGGCCGTGTACGTGGACTTATTTTAAATTGCGAATTGTAGTATAGTAGATAGCAGTATAGTAGAACTTGTAAAGCAGGTGATAAGTAGTTTAATCATACGTAGTACGTTATACTGTGGTCATACTGAAAGCACACTATTATAATTACTACATACTGTAGTTTGGGGTGTAAGTGGTTCATCAAGATCTTTGAACCAAAGCCAACTTCACCTGCACGTGGTGCACCCTGCTGACTGACAAACGAAGCTCTGGCGAAAAGAGAGGTAGGGAGCGTAATTGTAAGCTACCCGACTGGGGAATGTACCTCCACCTCACAGAATACCGCAGCCAAATAACAATTCCCTTGAGGGTTGTTGTGTTCCTGCGAGTGAGTGAGGTCACCAGAAAGAAAGGAAGGAGATGCTGCGTTGGCAGCGGGGGTAGTGGCGCGCGTGCAATATTTTATGTTGCAGGCGTTAATATGGCTACGGTAACCGCTTCACATCAGGCGGGCCGTATGCTTGTCTGCCACCCGACGTAGTATAAAACAAAAAAAATAAAAAAATACTGAGAATGAGCGATACCATGCTAGTAACTCCACTCAATTACGGTTTAGCGGAGGCCAGTATTTTCAAGCCGCCTAAAGACCACTGACTTGGCTTAACGACTGTCATCTATAATGACAACAGCCGAGACCGACGGATTAACGTGCTATTCGAAGCACGGAGGAGTAGGATCCCAGCAGTAGGATGAATAAGGGTCGACGACGATGCATCATGCATTAATCAAACATTGGTATTTAAATAAGTTAAATTATATTTAGAGAGAAACACTGCTATAAGCATAAGTATACGTGTAAGGCCATCAAGTATTGGCTCAAATAATATAAGTTGAAACTAAGAATTCCTATGTTGAAAGTTGGTTAAAATAGGGTTTTATCTGTTATTGGTCATACATAACTTCGACGTATAGTCTCATTTTTTGTATGTAAGTAATATTATATCATACAATGGCAGCCCCAACCGTGTCCAATTATTAAATACATTTTCCGCGATTTAAACTAAAAATTCAATGAAATAAAATTAATGTTATCATGGCTGACAAAACGACTAAGTGAATAATTGCTTGCAACGTCCGGCAAAATAGGGGATGTAGTGATATAAAGTTGGCAAGTATTCCATATTGTTAATGCTATAGAATATCATTGCATATAGATGCATATGCATATAATACAGTTTGTAGTAAAGTCACAAAAGATTTTTTCGCAAAAGGACAAATCAAGTTTTAGAATCCTGGCTACTTTGTTTTGAATACACACATACAGGAAACATAACTTGGATAATAAATACAATTCTGAGGGGCAATTCTCGTAATTAACATGTAGTCAAAATTTTGTTCCGATTGATTCTCGATGTCACAAATGTCAAAATTGGTATTCTCGTATCATATTCTGGTATTCTCGTAATATATGAAACTTCAAAATTAAATTTTCCGAAATTCCGCGGTTTAAACTCCTCGTGGTTAGGATTGGTATGTAAAAAACGCAACATAATTTTAGTCAAATGTGTCGATATTCATTGAAAAAGTATTGCAGGCGTAATGGCGCCGAACTTCGGTCGCGTATCTTCGGTATAGGTAGTGTGTTTAGACACTTACCTATGCTTTTTGCTTCCCTGATGTTACAAGTTTTTACAAGGTTTTTCAGTATTTAAGTGGCTCACCACCAACATTAGAGGCAAAGCCAATCTCAACTGCACGTGGCGTAGCCTGCCGACTAGCGAAAGAGGATCTATCAATAGAGAGGTAGCGCATGTCGAACCTATGGGGAAGCACCTCTTACTACTTACTAAATAATTGTTGTATTCCTACGAGTGACTGAGGACACTAGACGAGAGAAAATGCTGGGTTGGCAGCGGGTATGTCAGTCAGCGGGCAATATTCTCTTTATTGCAATCATCTATCAGCTACACTTAATGACACCTAAATCCTGTAATGCCTAATGTAAAGTAAAACGAATATCATATCCTAATAATGAAAACATTTTACTTCAGGCGGGCTGTATACTTATTTGGTGCTAGATTTGTAATACAAAAAGAAACAAACGATTCATTTTTAAAGCCACTTAAATACTGAAAAACCTTGTAAAACAAGGTTTTTCAGATTTGTAATACAAAAAGAAACAAACGATTCATTTTTAAAAGCAATTTATTTTCGAACACTGCTCCACATTGAGATAAGGTCTTCTCACATTAACGGCACTCCAGAGCCCACTATCTGAAACTGAAGCGGATCTCTTTCAGTTTAATGGGTGATATTTTTCGTGCTATGGGTGGGGTTAAAGGTTAAGGCGGACCAATGGCGTCCCGACGCCGGCGTCGGGTGCACGTGGCGTCCTACTCGAATAAAGAACACTAAGAAAACGCAAGAGTGGGAGGTGCTGTTCTATTCTTGGTTGCACCGTCTGTTAGCATGCTGTACAATCGTGTACTGAGGTGGTAATATTTTTGCAAATCTTAAAAAATATATATGATTCTTAAAGGCTTTTTTATTATTTGTGATTTCCAGGTGTTATATATGAGACAGGTCGTTAAGACTTGTTATCATTTTTTTTTTTTTGTTTTTATATTTTTATTTATTTTTATGTATTAATTGAGTGGAGCGAGCAGAGCGCTTTCAAACGCCGAAAAGTCACTCTTGGAAATGAATAGGCTCCAAAACCACTAAACCAATTTTGATGAAACTTGTCACAATTAAAGTGGCCGTGTGGATTCCGGCAGACTAGAATAGAATCACTCTGTCCCTTCCCGTGGATGTCGTACAAGGCGACTAAAGGAAATACCTTATAAAACATCGATCAGGCCTCCCCAATCCGTCTAGCCAGCGCGGGGAGTGTAGGCCAAATCCTCCTTCTGTCTGGAACGGACGAGAGAGGGTCGTGCTCCTGTAGTTTTTTTTTTTTTTTATATTAGCTCAGCATATTGGCTCCACTTCGCCTGACGGTAAGCGAAAAGAGGAGCCCCAATCGCAACGGCAACGGACAAGAGACCTTGATGTCTTGTCAGTTGACGCTGCCATGCTGGCCCACAAGATGCTTCTTCACGCTTCGCTTGAAGGATCCCATATTGTATGATTGAGGAAATACATATGCCGGCAACGCGTTCCACTTTTTAATAGTGCGACATAGATAGGAGTTGCCAAACTTTTTAGTACGCGACGCAATGATACCAACGGTGAAATTGTGGCATGTGGCAGTGGAGACTAAAATGACCTGACGATGATGATGATGATGATGATTTATTTTTATGTATTCATTGAGTGGAGCGAGTTGACCGAGTGGAACACTTATTGAGTGGAGCGAGAGGAGGGCTTTTAAACGGCGAAAAGTCACTCTTGGAAATGAATAGGCTCCAAAACCACTGAACCGCTTTTGAGGAAACTTGTCACAATTAAAAACCTCGACATGCTTGAGGTTTGTGTCGAAATTAAAATTGAGATCGAATGAGTCCTTGAGGAATGATCATCAAATACATTTTCAATTGAAATCATTTGAACCTCGATTTCGTCCCTGTGGGCTAGAATCCGGCCTAGTAGATATTATTGTTCGCTTCACGCATGTAGCCAGCATTGATGTGGTAATGGTGTAAAAATTGAGGTGATCCCTTGTAATTTATATTTTATTTTAGCTATTTCATCAATATACATCTCGTCTGTCTTTACTGTACTTAATATATAGACATTATCACAAAAATTTACTTTCTATAACTTTTGCAAATTAATTATGAAAATATTTGTATCCTATAAACGTTTCGTAGCTATCTGTACCACACAGGTTTATTCCTGGAGGAGAGTGCATGTGAAATAAATCCACATTGGGATTGCGGGCGAGTTCAGGATTACTCGGATATCTTTACTTTTTAGCTTTTCAGAAAAAGGGAAGCAGCCTGACAGTCACGAATCAAGAATAAATTTTGACGATAAAAAGTTTACTGTAGCCAGTATTAACTTTGTTTTGCTTTCTTGTATAAAAAACATTCTAAAATTAGATTATATGTCATCTATACATCTTTATAGATAAATAAAATTGGAGTGTGTGTTTATAATAGGTACATTATTAAAATAACCGCTTTTACTAAATGCATATGGATGTATACACGGTACAAATACCAAAATAACATTTTTTTCAATTTTTGTCTGTCTGTCTGTTTGTTCCACCTAATCTCTTAAACGCCTCGATCTAATTTGACAGGACTTTCACTGGCATATAGCTGATGTAATAAGGAGTATCTTGGGCTACTTTTATTTTAGAAATTTTATTTATTTTTATCAATATAAAGAATTAATAAAAAAAATACTATTCCGCGCGGACGAAGTCGCGGGCACAGCTAGTTCTTAAATAAAAAATTCACAGGCGGCAAAGAACTAGTACTTTCTATCATCATCATCAGGTCATTTTAGTCTCCACTACAGGAGCACGACCCTCTCTCGTCCGTCCTAGACGGAAGGAGGATTTGGCCTACACTCCCCACGCTGGCGAGACGGGTTGGGGAGGCACTTTCTATGATATGACATAATATTTTATAGGATATGGGAACCATTTTATCAGTACACTTGTTAATCATTCGAGTGGTATATCGTCGTCCACCCTTATACTCCACCACGCTGCTCAACTGCGGGTTGGCGGAGGCTAGTGCTTTCAAACCGCCTAAAGGCCGCTGATCGGGCATAACGACTGTCATCTAATGACAACAGCCGGGACCGACGTCTCACGTGCCCTCCGAAGCACGGAAGAACTCGAGATAAATAAACACATCCATGGACAGGCTACAGTCGAAGTTGCTTAACTTGACTGTTCAATTAGACTGACACACGCAACAACGCTATCGAGCTCTTATACACTCGAATGTGGGGTCCTTCCGTTTGGCAAAATATTTTTCGTCAAATTTTACTTCCCAAAAAACTTATCGCGCTAGTTTCATTTCCTAACAAATTTATATTTCGCATTTTAATCACTTGGTCAAATATTCATTTGGCAACTTTTTACTTGCTCAAGTTTTATTAAGTCAAATATACATTAAGTCGTATCTGTTGCGTACTTTTTTGCACAACCCTGGGCTTGTACTTGCCAAAAACAAAAAGCATGTCTTATTAATAATAATTAATTATAAATAAATAAAATATAATTTAGGCTAGATTAAAATTGCAAGAAATGTGGGTTAGGTTAGGTTAGAACTGTGACCCCAACAGAGCCGCCGGAATTGATTTGTTTAATAACAATATAATTAATTATTATAGAAGTTCTTACCTGTAAATTAAGTAATTATGCAGTGCAATTTAAGTGAATTTGCAATATTTTGCGAAGAGCATGTTATGCCAAACCACATTTGACTACATAATACTTGGTAAAATGAAACATTGCCGTATAATTATTTGTTTAACAATCAATTGCCGCAAATAGTATTGCTAATTGTAAAATTGCGAAAAGTTGTTTTGCCAAATGTTTTTTTGCCAAATGAAAATTTGGTAAACATACTTTGGCATGTGATACTTTGGGAAACGTGTTTTGCCCTAAAATTAGTAATCCCTCAAATGTTATATATTTTTTTATATTTGCTATTACTTCATGTGAAGAGTAAATATACGTATTTTTTTATTTCATATCAATAATTACTCATCTGATACAATATGATACTTTTAATATATAACATATCTAGTACTTCTTGTATATTTAAATAATATAACATAATCATTTAGGTACGTAATCTATAAATAAATCATATAAAATCTGTTAATTTAAAAAATCTAATAAACGACTTCAAATGTTAAGGCTAATAACAATTTCAAACACTTATTTCACCCACAAACATCTCCCGAACGCATACCGCATTAGTCTACAAACATAATAGTGACAGCTCATTTAGTCGGCATCAAACCGCCCGAGTATTACCGAACAAATCACTCAGCCAGGGAAATAAATAAATTCCAAAAAACTCATTCCCCGCAATTAAAAAAAGCCGAGCGATATTTAGATTTCCATAAATACTCGACGCTTCACTACCGCTTTTTTTGAGATATATCTTCCTGGAACGTTTTTGTGGGGGCGACCGGGGTGCGGCGAGATAACGAATTTTAAGACGAACTTGAGGTTACCCATAAAATTATTACGAATGTCAAATTAATTTTTACTATCTGTCTGTTTCTTCTCGACCAAATATTTATTACTAGAAAGTAAATATATTAATCCGCCAACCCGCAGTTGAGCAGCGTGGTGGAGTATGCTCTAAACCCCTTCGATTGAGGGGAGACCCGTATCCTAACAGTGGGATGATTATGGGTTGATGCCTGCCTAAATACATTAATACTTTTTTTTCTTTTTTGGTAAGAGTAACTTATTTTTTGTCGTACTGGGGCCCTACCGCCGAAGCTGAAGCCGATTACCATCAGATTATTTGATTGCCAAAATCAAACATCAGAGGGGCAATTCTCGTAATTAAAATATAGTCAAAATTCAGTTTCGATCCAGTCTCGATCTCACAAATGTCGCATTTGGTATTCTCGTAACACAATATGTAACTTCAAAAAATTAAATTTAAGCTTGATTATATATGAGTAAAAATTAAACAAACTAAGAATGTTACTTTGCCAACAACAAGAATTGATAATAATTAAATAATGAAATCAAGTATTTAATTTTAGTCAATTCACAATTCAATCTCGATTCGGTCAACTTTCAATCTGCGTTCGTAGAAAAATTACGAGAATTGGCAGTCTGCTTAAATTTATGGTTGTGTTTAGGTTAGCTGGTACAAACCCTGTAGCTCTAACTAAATAGAAGATGTTTGTCAATAACTATAACGTAAGACCTATTTTTCTAGTGCGTGTTTTTTGTTCGCATTCGATCATGTCAACGTAAACAAACCGACCAAATAGAGAAGAACACTCATGTTGTGAAATTATAAGACGCGTGTATCATCATCATCATCATCATCAGGTCATTTTAGTCTCCACTTCAGGAGCACGACCCTCTCTCGTCCGTCCCAGACAGAAGGAGGATTTGGCCTACACTCCCCACGCTGGCCAGACGGGTTGGGGAGGCCTGATCGATGTTTTATAATGTATTCCCTTAGTCGCTTTGTACGACATCCACGGGAAGAGACGGAGTGATTCTATTCTAGTCTGCCGGATACCACACGGCCAATACAACCGTAATACAACAGACATATTATGGAACTATAAGATTATTGTTCTAATCTAATTCTAAGACGCGTGTATAACATATCAAAATTATGTGGCTTACTTACTCACATTTTGAAGTGAACAACCCGATTTGGATATGTAACACGCGTCTGGTAAATTTACAATATGAAACTTTTTCTCAATTTGGTCGGCATGTAAACTTTAACACGTTGGAATGTGACCAAAAAACTCGCAATAAGGACTCGGAGATTAAAAAAAAAATAAAGTTTATATATAGGTAAAAATAAGTGATAGGTATTTCATATTGTCTCATTGTCTATTTACCGCTAATTAAAATATTTTTTTTAAAAAGGTCCCACCCACAGAACTAATAATTATTATTAGTTCTGTGGTCCCACCACACATTCCCACCACTGTGTCTCCTGTGTAGCCAGGATTAACAGCGGCGACCGCCAAAAAAGGCAATGAACAGTGAAGTCCATTGTAGTCCCGGGGGTACAACTACGGCTGCCTTGGAACTCACAACGAATTTAACCCGAAGAAATTAGTAGGAGTAGGAAGCTTTTGATATCTTTTCAATAATTTTTAAAATAAAATTATTAAATGTAATCAAATATTTAATCTTTACTGTAACTTGAATGAATATCTTCATTCTAAACGCGGTTGTCGAAAGCCCCTACTGACCCACGTCAATGCTTTACGTAGTTGATATTTATTTGGTTTTGAAATCCCTCTCGCGGCAACTCGCGACATAAATCGTGGGTGCGACATGCGACACTTCCTACACGCGTCTTTTGTTTCACGCTAATGACGTTTTGTCCACGACTGTACTTAACGTTACTATGATAGGTAATAAATTTAAATGGGCCGAATATAAATAAATTTCAATGGGCCTAAACAGAGGTGTAAGTGGCTCACCACGATCTTTACAGCCAAAGCCAATCTCACCTGTACGTGGTGCACCCCGCCGACTGGCGAAAGAGGCTCTGACAAAAGCGAGGTAGGGAACAGCGTATTTGAAAGCTGCCCGACTGCGGAGGTACTTCCCCAGTACCTCCACCTCACAGAATATCGCAGCTAACAATTCCCTTGAGGGCGGATACGTCCCCATATCGCCCGCCTGATTTGAAACGGCTAGCTTGGCCGCTCGCAACAATAAATATTGCTCGCCGCCGCCTGCCTCCCCAAGCTGGCAATGCAAGAACTTTCTTCTTCTCCTTCCTTTCTGGTGACCTCACTCACTCGCAGAAACACAACAACCCTCAAGGGAATTGTTATTTGGATGCGGTATTCTGTGAGGTGTAGGTACATTTCCCAGTCGAATAGCTTAGAATTACGCATATCTCTCTTTTCGCCAGGGCTTCGTTTGTCAGTCAGCAGAATGCACCGCGTGCAGGTGAAGTTGGTTTTGGTTCAAAAATGTTGATGAACCACTTACACCCCATTTGTGAAGCTTTGGTAACCGCTTTAGATCAGGCGGGCTTTGGACATGTTTGGTATACGCCATATGTTTTTTTTTTAAATGTTAATTATTTTTGTCAAATCTTTTTAATATACTTTGTAATTCCAAAATATACAAAACTAAACATGAGTGTGACTATCCAAAGGTCACTATGCAGTGACCAAATGAACCCACCTGCTCGCATTTTGAATAATAATACGATGACACTGCAGTCCACTGCATGCGACAGAATAAATTATTAGACGCACAAAAGGGACGGCCGATCGCACAAAGCACTGTTTTCTTACCGGACCAATGCAAATCTATTCAAATTTTAGGGTCGCCCGATTTTGAATATCACCATTTTTTCACCTAGTGTCCAGTTCTCACGGGTCAAGCGGTGACCTTTAATGACAATATGCGATAGATCATTTCGCGAAGAGAATTCATAATTAATGTCCAGTCGAGGCGATCCTATTGTGAGAATTCGCGAATAATGCATATGCGAAACTGAATTTATGCACGTACTTGAATTGAACTAGTTGAAAAGTGGAATTTCTTGAATATTGATGAATGGTCTTCGGGCTGAGTCTTGAGAATGGAGCTTGGCACTTGTTGTCATTAATCTTTTGCCGCTTCTTAACCTTCCGGTTTGTGGAATACTTGGATGCATTGTTAATGCTATGCAATTGTAGGTTTATTCAAATAAGGGCGAAAATTGTGCCTGTAATTGTTTGTCCTTGACTAGTATATATTGTATAAATGCTTTATTTTTAACTTTTAAATATATCCTGTAGTGATTCAATATATTATTATTGGTAATTATCACCAGAATTATAATAAATTTTACTTTATTAAGTAGAGAGAACAATATAATTAAATTAATAGAACATTCTGAATAATGCATCAAATTGCTTGCAAATATAATATACTAGGTTTTTTTTATACTACGACGGGTGGCAGACAAGCATACCTGATGTGAAGCGGTTACCGTAGCCATATTAACGCTCGCAACATAAAATATCGCTCGCGCGCCGCCACCCCTGCTGCCAACGCAGCATCTCCTTCCTTTCTGGTGACCTCACTCACTCGCAGGAACACAACAATCCTCAAGGGAATTGTTATTTGGCTACACATGGAGCTAATCATTAATTAGCGCCTAAAATATCTACTTCTTCCTTTTCTATAACATAAAAAAATATCTGAAGTACGTTTCTTGGATAATGGAAAAAATGTCCCATCATAAAGCGCGCTCTATTTCGTCGGCCACTATCGGCCTTATTCATGGCGATCGTAGCGGTTTCCCCGAAAAGGGAAATCCACAAAGGGCGGTCATCAATCAAGCGGATTACACCGTCGATCCGGCCGCTACTTTAATCATTATGTCCTAGGGGTTTGTTATCGACGTGGATATTATGATTTTTAAGCGTTCCGTCAATGCAGTCAATATTTACTGGCGGTTGATAGATTTATGGAAAAGTTCAATAGTTATGGTTTATTGGCATGTGCCTGGAGCTCATGGATTTTTTATACTACATCGGGTGGCAGACAAGCATACTGCCCGCCTGATGTGAAGCGGTTACCGAAGCCATATTTACGCTCGCCACATAAAATATCGCTCGCACGCCGCCACCCCCGCTGCCAACGCTGCATCTCCTTCCTTTCTGGGGACCTCACTCACTCGCAAGGAGGTATTCTAATCATGATGACGACGATTTACGATTCTCTTAAATAGTATCCGATGACTTACATGTGGAACCTACGGAGTGGACGAAGGGGGTAGTATCTACTTATACTTTTTTTAGTGTTATAATTATAATCGAAGTCCGTACCATTTTTTTTACATATTTTATTTTTATATCACAATTTTCTTACAATTTCAGAATCACACGCCATTAATTTATGCATTTACTGCTATACTTGAATATGATTGCGAATCACAAACGTTTTTCGGAATCAAAACAAAAAACCGTTTATACATATAATGACAGAAATGAAAATTTCATCTCTCGTTCTGTCGTACCTACGTCTACTACGTCGGGTGGCAGACTAGCATACGGCCCGCCTGATGTGAAGCAGTTACTGTAGCCATATTAACGCTCGCAACATGAAATTTCGCTCGCGCGCCTCCACCCTCGCTTCAACGCAGCATCTCCTTTCTTTCTGGTGATCTCACTCACTCGCAGGAACACAACAACAATCAAAGGAACTGTTATTTAGCTGCAATATTATGTAAGGTGGAGGTACTTCCCCAGTCGGGCAGCTTACAAATACGCTGTACCCTACCTCTCTTTCGTCAGAGCCTCTTTCGCTAGTCGGCAGGATGCACTACGTGCAGGTGACGTTGGCTTTAGCTCTAAAGGCCGTGTGGTGAGCCACTAAGAGCCCTAACTTAAGTTACTTAACATAAAGCTAACTTACCAAAAGTTATGTTTAAGTAAAGCATAAGCAAATATTCAGTGAAAAAGTAGCATATTTAAGGGACAGTAGGATTTACTGGGCGAAAGATGCTGTGATAAAATTTTACGAGGAACGGTTTAAGGGTGGTGGAATCAGTCACCCAGGGACGCGTTTCCATTGAACAAACTGCGGAGGAAAATATTTTTATGAAATTACTATTTTAATTAAGAATAGAGATCGTTGACTCAAGTCCTACCTAGGCGGGGCAGGTGGATATTTCCATTTTAAAAATATATTCTGTAATATCACACCCCGGCCACTCCATACAAATGTCACGTCGTTTACTACTACATATACAATGACATCTGTGCAGAGCGTGAATGAGCGTGTGTGCGTGCGGCGCCATACAAACTGTTCCAGATTTGTCTCAGAGGGGAGGTGTGATCGACACGAGAGAGCGGCAGGGAGTGGCCATACTGTACGTAGTACTATTACTTATACTGTGGTAATATTTTATATAATTTTACAGTAAATTCATCATCATCAGCAGCCTGTATCTACCCACTGCCGGATCTAAGCCTCCTCTGATTCTCCGCCTTCCGCACCGAACCACTTCCAGCCGCTTTCTTAAGGTCGTCGGACCGTCTAGAAAGCGGGCGTTCCACGCTTCATCGTCCTACGCGCGGCCTCCACTTTAAAATCTTCCTACCCCATCTGCCATCACTTTCTCGGCAGGAAATTATTTCTCACAGAAATCGCAGCCAAATAACTATTCCCTTGAGAGTTACTAAAGACATCGACATGCTTGAGATATGAGTCAAAAAAAAATTTTAATCGATCATGTCCTTGAGGAATGATCATGAAATACATGTTCCAGTAAAATCAATGGAAAACATACACTCAGCGAATCTACTTAATTCAAATCTTCTTAATTAAGCCTCGATTTCAGCCCCGCGGGCTAGAATCCGGCCTAGTAATAATAACATAATAATTAATATTACGACATACACAGTCACAGTATTAGCGACAACCTGAATCTTGAATCAGAACAGTAACAATGGACACCCGTCCTCTTTTGTAAATCGCTCTCACAAAGGGTTATCCATTTATCCCATAAGCCTCTATCTGCCGACTTGAAAATAAAATATGCCATATTCACGCCCGCAGACTTACTTGGTAACCCTGTGGTGATTCTGTGGTTTTTTTACAGCGTCCATGTGAAGCCGTTTGTTTTTATGGCTGGGATTAGTGATAGTTTCTATGACATGTGCAGGTTTCGAAACGGGATTATAATGCCGTTTTGGCGAATAATATCGGTTATATATAAATATATTTTTTTATTCTACGCCGGATGTCCGATAAGCATACGGCGTACCTGATGTAAAACGGTTACCGTAGCACATACACTCTTACGGCACAAGAAGTACCTATTGCTAACTTGTTGAGTCCCCCGCTGCTGATGGAACATCTCCTCACTGACGGTGGTGGCCAGAATGAGCGTTTTCTTACTCCTACTAATTTCTTCTGATTAAATTGCTTGTGAGTTCCAAGGCAGCCATAGTTTTACCCCCGGGACTGTAGTCAGGATTAACAGCGGAGACACAGGAGACAGTAGTGGGAACGTGTGGTGCAGTCCCGTCCTATCCCGAGCATTTTACGTTCTTTTGAAATTATCATAACGACACGCATCGATGGTTAGTAATAAAATTCGTCTAACTTTCACATTTTGCCAATTGCAAAAACCTGTAATGTCCAAGAAATTTTACACTTTAATTTTATTTATAGCAGAATTATACGGCGGCCGTGAGAATACGTTTCCTGAAGGGGACGGACAACGGACAGTATTGGGGACCGCCGGGTCAGGGATTACCATGGTAGAGTTCGGCGGATTTAAATATAATAAGATTGGAGGATAGGAAATAAAAATACTGTTTTGTTTTGATTTCTATTTCTAGTAGTAAATATAGTCTAATTATTTCGAACTAATACATAAAAATTCCTAGACAAATTACACCGCGCCAACTAGTTCCAAACTAAGCAAATCGGTTACTATGTATTAAATAACTGATAAACACTTTAAAAAACACGTGGGGAGCTCGACAGCGTCAGTCTAATCGAACACGCAAGTTAAGCAACGTGGGCCGTAGCCTGTCCATGGATGGGTTCATTTACCTTGAGTGTCTCCGTGCTTCGGAATGCACGTTAAGCCGTCGGTCCCAGCTGTTGTCATTAGATGAAAGTCGTTAAGCCATGTCAGGAGCCTTTAGTAGGTGGTTTGAAAACATTGGCCTCCGCCAACCCGCAGTTGAGCAGCGTGGTGGGGTATGCTCTTAAACCCTTCGATTGAGGGGAGGCCAGTATCCCGGCAGTGGGATGAATGAGGGTCGACGACAAGTAGTTCCAAAATAAGCAAAGTTTGTATTATGGATACTAAATAACTGATAAATAGGTACTTAAATATATTTTTATTTAAATACTTACATATAATACATAGAAAATACCCCATCAAGACAAACAAATAAATATGCTCACAAATGTTTGCCTTGTGCAGTTATCGAACACGCCACCTCGGGTCGAAAAAGTGATTGCTAGCTATTGCCATACGACCACCGGGCTCAAAATATCAAAATAAATTTATTCTTAAAACGGAATCTCCGTTTTAAGAATAAATTTAATTTGATATTAAGTCTGGAATATTATTTCATAATAACCACACCACATGTTAATACAAGCCAATGTTTTAGCAAAGAAATAAATATTTATATATATATATTTTATTATTATTATATATATTTTAATTTTAATAATTAACGGGTGGCTAAAGGACTGGTTAATAGCTAGGGCAAAATATTTCCATCGTAATACAGCGTGGACTTTTGTTCACACTCCCCGAAAATTGTCGGGACAGTTAATATAATGATTCTTTTTCTGTGTATTTTATTATAATTTTAGTTTTTAATTTAGTTATATTATATTTTTAATTTAATTTTAAATTATGTATATGTAATTTTAGTTTATTTTGTTTTTTTATAATATAGCTTTCTTTTGGGAAGCTTCGGCACATCCTCAACACAGATATATCCCAATGCTTGAAGAGCAAAGTGTACAATCAGTGCGTCCTCCCCGCTATGACCTACGGTGCAGAAACTTGGACGCTGACGTTGGGCTGGTTCACAGACTAAAAGTCACACAGCGAGCGATGGAGAGAGCAATGCTTGGAGTTTCTCTATGGGATCGAATCCGGAACGAAGAAATTCGACGGAGAACCAAAGTGGTCGACATAGCTCTCTGAGTCAGCGAGTTGAAGTGGCAGTGGGTTGGCCACATCTGCCGAGTCAGCGATGGCAGATGGAGGAGGAAAGTCCTAGAGTGGAGGCCACGTATGGGGCGATGAAGCGTAGCGCGACCCCTCTTTATGTGGACCGACGATCTCAAAAAAGTGGCTGGTAGCGGTTGGTTGCGGAAAGCGGAGGACCGCATGTGGTGGAAAGCATTGGGAAGGCCTATATCCAACAGTGGGTAGATACAGGCTGACGATGATGATGATAGTTTTTTTTAATTCTAGTATTACTTAGGTATGTATATCTAAGTTTATAAATCTCTGATCTGAGAAAGAATACCCAGCATCCCTCCCATCCCATTGTAAATATTAATCTCGTAAATTTTATGTCAATAGTGTCCCTCTCCTTGCCCTCTTGATGGATAGGGGTACGATATTGATGAAATATTTGTACTAAAAATACCTCATTTCGTAAAAGGGTCTTTAGTAGGTATTCATAACTTTTCGGATTATGTGGTGTGCCTTATTTCAGCACTGCCGACAAATTTTTTGTCTAGTTAAAATCAAGAACTGAGATCTGGGCAGTGCCGAAATAAGGCACACGATTATGTCATTTTACGAGCTCGGTGGCGTAGCGGTCAATGACGCGGCTTCGACACCAACGCTCGTGGGTTCGATTCCCACATAGGACAAACATTTGTGTGCATGAGCATGTCTGTTTGTCTTAGTCTGGGTGTTTTCTATGTATCCTAGGTATGTATTTACAAAAAAATATATATTTACGAATGTTTATCAGTTGTCTAGTACCCATAACACAAGCTTCGGTTACTTTGGGGCTAGATGGCGCTGTGTAATTTGTCTGACAATATTTATTATTTATTTATACCCGCGAAGGACAAACTTTGAGTTAGACTGGTAGAGTCCTTAAGTTACCACTGGTGATAGTGATGTGTGTTATTGCAGACTCTCTCAGTCAGATAGTATAGCCACATCCCGGCCACTCCATGCAAATGACGCGTCGTTTACTACTACATAAACAATGACGTCTGTGCGGGGCGTGAATATGCATGTGTGCGTGCGGCGCCATACAAACTGTTCGAGATTAGTCTCAGAGGGGAGGTGAGGTCGACACGAGAGAGCGGCAGGGTGTGGCCATACTGTAGTATTATTATTTATACTGTGGTATAGCAGAAGATAACCTTCACTTGACTAGCCGTCACTTTTCTGTTTTTCATATTACGAGAAGAAGTAAAATTCCAAAGATACTCTTATTTTTATGTGATTGAATTTGTTGTAATTTTCAAAACAATTTCAAAAACTTTACTATATATTACATTTTTTGGTAGTGTTAATTCTGGCTACATAGTGACGGGAATGTGTAGTAGGCATACGGGATGGGGGGTGCACCACTCATTCCCACCACTGGAAGCCAGGATTAATAGCAGCGACCACCAAAAAAGGCAATGGACAATGAAGTCCATTGCAGGCCCGGAGGTAAAACTAATTAAACAAAAAAAAAACAAAAAGGTAAAACGAAATTAGTCAGAGTAGGAAGCTTTTGGAATTTGACTTCTCCTCTTGGCAATGTGAGAGACAGTTGTATGGTATATATCCATTTATAATAAGGCATTAAAAGTCTAAGGAGACGGCTAGTCAAGGGACCTTATACAACGAGTTGTGATGTTATCTAACACATCGATTCCAATAATATGAATTGCAAAATCGTCTGAACGCTTGGTAATTCTCCCTTGTTGCTACCAAATCAGAATAGTATACAACCCCGGATGCAACATGCAAGGAATTCAACATCCCGCTCCCGCCGCCAAAGAATACACTGCCAGAGAACATGGTGAGCTGTTTGATCGAATTCCTGATTTGGGTTACTACACAGTCAAATAAATAGGCAAGTCCAAAAAGAAAGTACTTGGAAACCCTACTACCCTTACTTCATTACTAATATATTACTTACTAGCAAAGTACCCGTGCTTCGCTACGGGATCACTCCTGATTTGTGTCTATTTTTGTTAAGATTCCAGATATTAAATTTTTTCCCCATAAAGGACTGTTTCGTATTGACAATTAATTACAAACTTGCACCACTTAGGTTAAGACGTCCCGGTAAACAATATTTTTGGCATTCGCACCAGGAGCCAAAATTGCAAGGCTTCCAGGAGAACTTACTCCTGAGCAAGCTACATACAACTGATCATGAGAGAAACAGTCCTGTCTCAAATCAACCCTAGTGACCTTTAGAGACTGCCCCCTGAGCTTTGTTAATGGTCATAGCAAAACACCTTTATGGTAAATTTAAGTCTGAACGGGGTGGTCTGATGGAATAATGGGAAGGCGGGGTATAAAGAGAGATTCCTCAACAGCGCATCCCTTACTGTCCTCACTCAACAACTCATCGTTCCAGTTGTTTAATACATGAACAATGGTGGCACGAACCTCCTGATGATACACCCCCGTTCCATGAAAGTGGTAGGAGATGGAGCGGAACAGGCCAGCTCCATCACCTTCCACAGCTATGATGATAAGGAGCATTATCACACCTTCCACAAGCATAAATTTAGTCAATCTTGACGTCATTGTTAAAAATATCGAAATTCTTATATTAAGTAGGTAATATCCCATAAAGTCGGTACTTAGAATAGGTTTTCCAATTAGTTTTCGGCACCAGATATAGCATTATTGAAGGACGCAGTTTTTTTTACGCCCTACGCGCGCGATGGACAATCTCCGGGGGTAACTACAGGGATGATCTGAGCGATAAACCGTCATGGATAACCCCATGGTTTGAAATAATATCTCGTATATACCCGTTCCTATCCCGCTCTCGCCGCGCCGGCCGCCCGCGATCGTATAAGCACTGATTGACACAACTGAAACACACAAGTCTTATTCCATCCGCTTAAAAATAAATCAAAGTTTAAAAAAATTACATGATGATGGTCACGTTAGCCACGTTGAATTTTAAAATCGTTGTTGTTTTCGTAATCTGCACTGAAAAGCAGGGCTGAGATCACTCTGTGAACTCAGCAATGATCCCTGAGGGTGGGCCAAAATTTCAACGTCACTTCATATATTATGTCTTGTTGTATTTGTGTACAATTGTATGTGTGAAGTTGGAATAAAAAATATTTCTTCTTCTTCTTTAATCCGCTGATAAAATATAAAAATAATAATATCCTTCATGATTTTCAGACTTTTTGACCCCATTTTAATCCTTCTTTTTTGGGTTGAATTTCGAAAAATCCTGAGACACGTGTACACTCAAGTACTCGTGTAAAGTTTAGGATAAAATAGCCCAACTAATCTCGTTTCCTACACAAACTTTGGACCTCCATTTCACCCTTTTAGGGGTAAAATTGGAAAAATCCTTTTACGTAATTTCGTGTCCAGTATGTTATATTTTCAAATCGATGCCATTTTCGTAATTGACGCCCCAGAAAACCTTAGAATCAACACCCATATTGATATTATGACATTTCAACCCCTTCGCACCCCCATAGGGGTGATTTTTTTGTCACGTCCGTTACGTTGGATTATAAATTAGTTGTTGTTTTCGTAATCAGCGACCCGATAAACCATAAAAACAATACCCATGACGGTTTTCAGACCTTTTCACCCCATTTTACCCCTTTAGGGGGTGATTTTTGAAAAATCCTGAAACACGTGTTTACTCATTTATCTTTAGAAGTACTCGTGTAAAGTTTCGGATAAAATAGTCCAACTAATGTTGTTTCCCCATACAAACTTTGGACCCCCGTTTCACCCCCTTAGGGGATGAATTTTGAAAAATCCTTTCTTAGTGCACCCCTAGACGTTATAAGAAACATACTTGCCAAATTTGGAATCTCTAGACCCAGCGGTTTGGGCTGTGCGTTGATTAGTGAGTCAGTCAGTCAGTCAGTCAGTCAGTCAGTGAGGACAAAGCCTTTTATTATTATAGATTACTAACATATTATTAACGAAAGTGAGTTTGTTTGTTCCGTCTACTCTACACGCCCTAACTAATGAACCATCATATTAGAAATCCAAAATAAATAAAAAGATAATTTCTATCTCGAAAAAATTAACTGTTTCAGAGAAATGATTAAAAGTCCTTTTGGAGCGATAACAGATATTCACCGCGAAGCCGCGTGTCTAAGCTAGTATACTACTATTAATATTATAAACGTGAATGTGCGTTTGTTTGTTACGCTTTCACGCTGAAACTATTCAATCGATCATCATGAAACTTACACTGTACACATATTCTCAAAGGTATTATAGGAGGGATATAAGATATTATTTATTAAAAAAAAGTAAACGCGGGCGAAGGCGCGGGTGGAAGCTAGTAAGTTTTTTTTATACTACGTCGGGTAGACAAGGATACGGCCCGCTCGATGTGAAGCGGTTACCGTAGCCATATTAACGCTCGCAACATAAAATATAGCTCGCGCACCGCCACCTCCGCTGCCAACGCAGCATCTCCTTCCTTTCTGGTGACCTCACACACTCACAGTAAGTAATATAATAATTAATAATAGCTTAGTTACACAAAAATACCTCTTTGTAAAAAAAAAAACGCTTCACGACCCACAGTGTTACCTAATCTATGCAGAGATTCCGTGGGCTTTTTTTACAATCATAAATATTTAATCACGCATACATTTATTTTTTAAACATAAAAATATTTTCTCAACCACTCACTGTGTGTATACAAATTTGCCTACCTATTGTTGAATATAAAAAAATAAGTATAGTGACCGCTAACAAGCTCTATTTTTAAAGAAAAAAAAAACCGGACAAGTGCGAGTCGGACTCGCCCAGCGAGGGTTCCGTAGGTACGTAGTATCATTATTAAATTTGATATTTTTCATTATAAATAAGAAATAATGCGTCGAAAAAAAAAAAAAATATATTTTGCAATGTGTACATCAAGCCCTTTCATATGATACCCCATTTGAACTAGTAGTTTCAATTTGAAATTTCGACACCCTATAAAAAATATAGACCCCCTATTTTTTAAGATTTATTTACAAATGTATAGTTTTGAGATTTATTCCTGTACTTGTAGTCTATAAGGATGTTACTTGCCAAATTTCATAGTTCTAGGTCAACGGGAAGTACCCTATAGGTTTTGATTCCCTTGAGTGTGTCGAAATATGCGTTTTTTGCTGAATAAACGGCCGTAACTTTTTTTTACGTAAACTTAGCAGTTTGATTTTTTTTTAACTTCATGGGACCGTAGACCTGAGTATACAGTTCAAATTTCAGCTTGATACCTCCACGCATTCTCGACATAGAAATTCTTGACAGACAGACAGACAGACAGACAGACAGACGGACAACAAAGTGATCTTATAAGGGTTCCGTTTTTCCTTTTGAGGTTCGGAACCCTAAAAATGTCTCACGCCTTGTTGGGAATGTTTTTTTTTTTAGTGACCAGTGAAATACAATTATAAATAAAAAAAAACAGACCAGCTGTCTCAAACAATTAAAGGTTTAAATCTATTAAATATACTAGACATATTATTATGTAATGTTTTTTTAGATACTGGTTGGACAGGGACGAGAGACGCAGCGAAAAATTACTGATTGTGTATACCTCAAACAACATTTTTTCCAAAGAAACTATGCTATTATTATTAACAGTTTTTGAGTTATAGCTTATGAAATATTGGTACAGATAATGTCAATGTTCATCCATAAACCAGCTGATTACGTATAATATTCATATTTCATACGATAGTATTGACATCTTATGATAGATTGATTGTACGCAAGTCTGCCCAGCATTGCCGTTTTCTGAGTAATTACACATTTTGTGTATAATATAGAACTCTAGTGTGTAACTCATGTGTACTAAGCAATAAGAGATCTTTATCAAATTTCGTACGCTATTGCGCCAAAAGGAACCGAAAGCGCGCCATAAACTACATAGTAATATTATTTACCTGCGGCACTCATCACTTTCAATGCGCCTTTTGTTTGATATTTTGATTGATACAACTTCACACTACTGCAATACTAGTAACAATAAAGTTACAACTATAACTTAATAATATAGAGTATCTTTAGTTTTATTTTAAAAAATGTGTGGCAAAACTTATTTCTTGATTGAATCTCGACTGTTTATAATCAAATATTATTCAGTATGGAACTAAATGCATGTCTTTAGGGTATAGTATACTATTTATGACAATAAAATACTATGAGCTATAGCTCATAGTATTTTATTGTCATAAATAGTACCGTTCGGTTTGGAGTATAAACGTTTTATATACGATTACGTTACGATGAACATTGTTTTTTCGTGGTTACTTTAAAAAAAATGAAGTTTACATTAATCATTACTATCATAGGCAATTCAATATCTAAAAGTTTAATTATAAAGATTGAACCATATGCGTGACGTAATCTTGCCAACATATACGGGAAAACATACCATTGCAATGTGAGAGAAGAAACAAAGTATTTTTTTTACAAGGATTATGATTATCCGACCGAAATCTGGCCAAGGTGCAGGGGCTGCCCATTGTCCAAACTCCTTGCGGACGCAAACTCTGGCACAAAATATAATTGCCTCGGCCCCCTTTTGCATTCAAGAACATCAATAGTCTATGACAAAAAAAATAGAAATGGGGACACAGAAAAAAAAGTAAGATGACATTCGGTATTCAAAACATATGTCATTTTCTGTATCGATTTATTTCGGCGCGAATTGAACTGTCCTTTGAAGATTTTTGGACAGAATTGGACATATCCCTTATTAGTCAAACCGTGAACTTGGCGACAGTTCCCATGACGAGTGAATTTTTGTATTTTTATTACGTTTTCTGAACGACATAACTTATTGTTGGTAGTTTACGGAAGTAATTCGGATTAGTCGCGGACGCATTGGACATTTACATAGAAATTGAAAATATGTATATTTTTACGGTCACCGCTTTCGGTCTTTGACATTATACTAACTTTCGGTAGATTCTAAATTCAATTTTATTAGGGTCGAAGATGTCTGAATAATAGGTACCTATATCTCACGAAATTTTATTACTCGCTTTTAATAGACAAATGTATGAGTGTATCCAAGTTATAGATAGTCAGATTTAAGTATTTGTATGCTTTTATTCAGTATCACCGCGGTGCTTTTTTTTATTTTTTTTTATACTATGTCGGTGGCAGACAAGCATACGGCCGGCCTGATGTGGAGTGTTTACCGTAGCCATATTAACGCTCGCAATATGAATTACCGCAACAACTTCCATTTTTGTGACCCACTCTCACTCACTCTCAGGAACACAACAACCCTCAAGGGAATTGTTATTTGGCTGCGGTATTTTGTGAGGTGGAGGTCATTTTCCTTTGTCGGGCAGATTACAAATACGCTATACCATAGAAATCTAAATAACAAGGCACTGTTATTTAAATGTCTTTGCGCTATACCCTACCTCCCTTTTGCCAAATCCTCTTTCGTTCGTCGACAGAGTGCACCACGTGTTGGCTTTAACTCTAAAGATCTAGGTAAGCCACTAACACCATGTCTGTAATCAAATCTTGTCAGTTAAATTGGACTTACTTCGCAGAATCTCATTGAGCTGAAATTTGGCACACTCGTTGTGTTGTCGTGGTCGTGACAATGCATGATTATCTGACTGCCGCCATTTTTAATCCAATATGGCGCCGCCGCAAAATGGCATTTTTATGATCTCTACATTAATCCGATGACAGGTGTATCAAAATTAAATGAAACCGTTTTATTGGAGAAACACAGAAATTAAACTTATTATTTTTTGACAAATAATAAAAGACTGTAAAAATGCCTGTAAAAAATATTTTATTTATTAAAAAGCGTCACAATGGTACGCTATCCCCTTCTCGTTATCGACTCTCTGATTGCAACCACACAAAAGTCTAGATGCGGCAGATAACCCACCGCGCACCGTTAGTTTTCCCAGCCCTAAGCGCTATGCAAGCGTAGGGTTGAACACGCTATTTATTATGTAATAAAAACAACGTGGTAGAGCTCGAGATAAATAAACTCATAGTAAGACCGCCCGCCAATCCACAGTTTGAGGTGTAAGTTGTTCATCAACATCTTTGAGCCAAAACCATCCTCACCTACACGTGGTGCACCCTGCTGACTGACAAATGAGGCTCTGGTGAAATGAGAAGCGTGGTAGGGCATAGTGTATTTTTTTAAAGCTGCATGACTAGGGCACCTCCTCGTGGTGCAACCTTCAGACTGGCGAAGGAGGCTCTGGCATAAGAGAAGTATAGGATACAGCTTATTTGTAAGCTGCCCGAATTGGGATGTACCTTACAGAATACCGCAGTCAAATACCAATTCCCTTGAGTCAAGCAACAATTTCTTTGTTGTGTTCCTGCGAGTGAGTGAGGTCACCAGAAAGAAAGGAAGGAGTATAGGCTGATAACGGATCGGCGACCACTCGGTTTGCTGATCTCCACCGCCCGGCGGTGGTGATTGCTACTAGGGTCTTGGTGTGAAATGCATTTACCGTTTATAATTAAATCTTTTACTACAGTTCACATCTTCAATTTTCGTTTTTTTAATTAGACAGATTCCTGTTTCCTTCCAAATTAACTTGTCAGCAAGATCAACATACTTCCGAGAATAGTCCGATGAGTGCGATCTATATATGTTGTGACCTTTGACTTCGTCTGCGCTTCACATCTACTGTTTATTTGTATAGGCGGGATGGTTTGGGGCTCATTTAATTAAGAGCAAGTTACTTACCTATATCACACCCCGGCGACTCCATATAGTATCGCGTCGTTTACTTACTACATAAACAATGACGTCTGCGCAGAGCGTGAATGTGGGCGTGTACTTGTAGCGCCATATTCTAGATTCGTTCTAGATTCGTCTCAGAGGGGAGGTGAGGTCGATATGAGAGAGCGGCAGGGAGTGGCCGTACTGTACAATGGATTACTTATACTGTGCCTATATCATACGTTTACGCCGAATATATTTGGTAATTGTTTTTTTTTATATAATCTGTGGTCAAGGGTCATTTTATATAATGTACAGTTAGTTCAATACCTTATTTTAACATTGAATAAAATGTGTAGTTATTACGATTTTATTATTTTTTTACATTCATTTTGTAGACATAATTATTTTCTAGAATTTAATTTAAGAAGAGAGAGAGAGAGACGAACTTCTTAGCTTCCATGGATTCACCGTGCGGGTGCCGGTGACTTGTGACACGGGTGTAGGTTTAAGGGGCCCCTTTCCGACGTACAACACTCACCTTCACTACTTGTGTTTCTCTCCCTGCCCATCCCAATAAGGTATGAACCTGCTAATGCAGCTTTAGATACTCGTTCTAGTATAGAACTTACTGCACTTCTGGACAAGCCAAGGTCTTTCAGCAGGTTATAGAGAGATTTTGCTGGTGTACCTCTCGCTCCTACTTCTACAGCGTACAGATTAACTACATAGCCGCTTTTTGTTAATTCGTTTAGGAGGAGGAGTTTAATACTATAATAAACGTGTATTTTATTCAAAACCAACGTTAAGATGGGTGGTACTGAATTTATGGCCTTTGACTGTACCTGCAAAGCAAAATATTAAAAAAAAATAGAGTAGTAGTTACTTTACACCTTAATCAACATAGTTAGTTTTTATTAGCTATCAAAACGTATGGGAAATGTACTAAATAGAGAGGGTTCTCACGTCACTCTTTTAGCCCAGTTAAGCTTAATATTTTTTATATTTCCATTTGTTTTAAATTCGTAATATATGTAAAAATCTAGAGTCGTTACAGTTTCAGAGATGTTTTGTATTATATGTGTCAATGGAGCAATCATTTTTAATTAATTTACAATTTTATGATGTAGCCGTATTCCACTTGATGTAAATACAATCTATATGAATCAAAATACTTGTAAAATATCATGGAAATTTCGATTTTCATAAAGTAATAAATAAGATTAAAGATAAGTTACTATGTACCATGTTATTTCTACGGGATGTCCATAACTCCTATAAGATGACTGTATGCTAGGTTACTAGATTGAAAAAAGAAAACTATAACTGCCAACCCTAATCCACCACTAGAGGTGAGCATTGAAAGCCCAATGAGTGACACAATAACGTCAGAGCAGATCAGAGATAAGCTGCTAATTTGCCTCAAGTATCACATACTGAACCAAAATTATACCCACAAATCGACAACCTTATTTACTTTTTAACAACAATCAATTAGTCTTTGCTGCTTTTGAAATAAGGTTGAAAATTGATATTTTTTTCTATTTGTCATCTGCTTTCTACTTTGGTTATAGTTGGTAGGTAATTGATATGAGCTTTTGTAAGAGAGTAGGTACAATGGTTATATTGTTTTCCACCGTTTTTATGGTCGAAATGAATATGTTTCCTTGATTAGAGAGGGTCGCTGAATAATTTTGTGGCAGCCCTTGAAAGTAGAGGGTGATTGATTAATATTCAAATTAGAATAATATTAAAATTAGAATTGTTTTCTTTACATGTCGGTCCTGATTGAGATCTATATCTCGAAAATTCGCTTCATATAGAAATGTTTCGAAAATATTAATTTGAATTGCTCGGATGAGCTGTTTGATTTGATACCTGCTACTGGGTTCCACTAGGTTACAACTCGCCATAAATTATTAAAATTCCATCCATTATCATCATAATAATTAGCGATCTACTACATTACGTTTCCTAAGACATTTTTTATACCACGAACGGTGAAACTGCGGAATCAACTTTCTTCAACGGTATTTCCGAACAATTACGACTTCAAGAACACAACCTTTATTTCCCTTAAAAGGCTGGCAACGGATCATCTACCCCTTGGTGTTGCTGATCACCATGGAAGGTGATAATTGCTTTCTACGTCGTATTCATCGGTTCAGCCAAAGAAGTAGAAAAAGGTACCATGGTACTAAAATCTACAGACCTTCGCAACCGCTTCCACTTCGCAGTATAAGGAGCATTCCTGGCACAATAAATGCGCTTCTGAGTGTTTTCTCAGGAATTAGGTTGAGAAGTAGTACATTAACCCCTCGCGTGCCGCGTACCAAACCAGCAAGTACCAAGTGCTGTACCAACGCTGCACCCATCATGGGATCGCGGCACGCGAAAGGATAAGATAATGAACTCAACAACCAAATGGAGCCAATTAGAATAGAATACAACAAGAGCAATTACTCTACAAATAAATTAACAGATACCGAGTTATTAACATCAATTTTGAGGTCGGCCAGATTGCACGTGCAACGCCGTGCAATTGCTGATTATTGAGATCAGAGGTCCCAGGTCCTGTTTGTATCGACAACTACTGAAATGGTATCTAATTATAGTATGATGGGCGCGGAGTAGACTTTATTTCTTGTGGTGTAAATGGTTCATTAAAATCTCGGAACCAAAGCCAACCTCACCTGAACGTGGTGCATCCTGCTGACTGACAAACGAGGCTCTGGCGAAAAGAGAGGTAGGAAGCACAGAGGAGCTCGAGATAAATACCGATCCATGGACAGGCAACAGCCGACGTTGCTTATCTTGTGTGTTCGATTACACTGACACGCGCAGTATCGACATATCGAGCTCATATTGTTAATAATGTCGAGTTCTTTTTTGTCTATGGCTAGTAAAGAAAGAAGGCATCCTCGAAGCACACTCGAAGGGTATATTGAATTTAGACTTGAACGCCTCCGAGTCAAAGCGTTGTCAAATATAGGTATTGTTTCCATTAAATACATATTTAATACCATACTTCGACTCTTCCCGCGACCAGAGGGCTGGCTTATTTCTCGCTCAGCGAATAAGCATTGCCATCCAGCGTGACAATGCCGCTAGCCTTCTGGCCACTTTACCCTTTGACGGCGATGCGGAAGAATTTTTGACACTATTTAGTTAGATTATCATATTCTATTACTTTTAAATAGCATTTGTTATTTCCGTTTATTTAGTATATAGTTTTCCATATTTAGTTTTTGTTTTAATTGTATATGTTTAATTATTAGTAAATAGTTGCGATTAATATTAAACTCATGTAAATAAATTGATACGAGAAGGTAATTATTTAATAATGACTTACACTTTTTTTTTATAACCCTATTTATAATACGTAATATATATAATATATATACATTTTGACAAGCCCGGTGATCTAATGGCTAGCAATGGCTTCTTTGACTCTGAGCTCGCGCGTTCGATTCCCGCACAAGACAAACATTAGTGTGCATGAAAATGTATTCAAGTACATTTATCAGCTGTCTAGTACTAATAGGTACAAGCTTTGCGCTTAATTTGGGACTATGGCGCTGTGTAAATTGTCCAGAAATAATATCGCGGTGATAATAAATAATAATAATAATAAATATTCCTGGACAAATTACACACGACCATCTAGTCTAAACTAAAAGCAAAGCTTGTACTATGGATACTAGATAACTGATATTATACTTAAATAGTTTTTTTTTGTAAATATAATATACATAGAAAATACCCAGACCAAGACAAACAGACATGTTCATGCACACAAATATTTGTCTTGTGCGGGGATCGAAAACGCAACCTGGGAGTCAAAGTGGGCATTGCTACCCATTCGACCACCGAGCTCGCCAAGTCGTCAGTGATGACATTTTAGCATTTTTACAGAGTATGATGAACACAAATTTTATCAGCGGAACCGCTTTCACAGTTAGAACAAAAACTTTGACAAGTTCGGGGCGGAGGCCTGCGACAAATTTATGAGAGTTTTTGCCTTTTTCCCCGTAACACCGGGTTTATAGTTCCCATAAGTGGCGAACGGTTCTGCGCTTTTTTTTTCTCCAACGTAAGATTATCAACTTGACTTTGTTTTTATTTTATCTTGAGCTGCGTTTATCTTTCTTGAGATTTCATTGATGAATTAGTTCAATTTGTCATTCCCTTTTGAAATTGTTCGTTTTGAAAAATATTAAAATGGTCGTTTAGAAAAGTCATGATTTACAAGTATGCTATTTTGTTTTCAATGAGCTTCCTTCTTACAAATTAAAAATACTGTAATTTATAGAAAACTCGGCGATCTTCATACCACCATAATATGACATGTAAAAAAATCTATCTATTTGATTGTTTTTAAATTTGCTTTTATACAAACCTTGTTCTGTCATGACAATAATGAGCATAAAAAAATATACGATTCAGTGGAGTCGAAGATAACTTCGTGTAGGTACGCACATAAATGCGTACACATACATATTTAAAAAAACCGGACAAGTGCGAGTCGGACTCGCCCACCGAGGGTTCCGTACGTAGCATCAATATTAAATTTGATATTTTTCATTATAAATAAGAAATAATGGGTCGTAAAAAAAAAATATATTTTGCAATGTATGTACGTAATATGTACATCAAGCCCTTTCATATGATATCCCATTTGAACTAGTAGTTTCAATTTGAAATTTCGACACCCTATAAAAAATATAGACCCCCTATTTTTTAAGATCTATTTACAAATGTATAGTTTTGAGATTTATTCCTGTACTTTTAGTCTATAACGATGTTACTTGCCAAATTTCATAGTTCTAGGTCAACGGGAAGTACCATAAAGGTTTTGATTCCCTTGAGAATGTGTCGAAATATGCGTTTTTTGCCCGTAACTTTTTTTTACGTAAACTTAACAGTTTGATTTTTTTACAACTTCATGGGACCGTAGACCTGAGTATACAGTTCAAATTTCAGCTTGATACCTCCACGCATTCTCGACATAGAAATTCTTGACAGACAGACAGACAGACAGACGGACAACAAAGTGATCTTATAAGGGTTCCGTTTTTCCTTTTGAGGTACGGAACCCTAAAAACAGCTACCTCGGACAAAGAATTAGTCTAGCTATTCAAAGAAAGGAAATACACTTCGAAGCACGGAGGAGCTCGAGATAAGATAAACCCATTCATAGACAGGCTACGGTCGACGTTGCTTGACTCGCGTGATCGATTATACTGTCGCGCACAGTGTT
Source organism: Hypsopygia costalis (assembly GCA_937001555.2). Classification (NCBI taxonomy): domain Eukaryota; kingdom Metazoa; phylum Arthropoda; class Insecta; order Lepidoptera; family Pyralidae; genus Hypsopygia; species Hypsopygia costalis. The sequence goes on from OW443339.2 coordinate 6,992,408, forward strand.
TATCCTATGGTGTGGTGTGACGTATTTAATTACATAGTTATATACAATTTATTTTTCAAAATAATTTCACATTGTAATATTTATTATTTTATCTAATCTCATACTGAAATTTACACATTAAAAAACTAAACACAGTATCATAATGACAGTCTTTACGCACAAGCTATCAAAATAAATTTAAAAAGTTATTTTTCGATACAGCTCTTCTATGGACAACTGTATCGTAAAATAACTTTTTTACCATTTCGATACAGCTTCAGCCCTGGATACAGGTATTTTAAACAGGTTGCAATGCAAATACATTGCAACTATGCAAAATTTTTCTACATAGTCTGTGAACGCGCGCGTCGCGCATGCGCCCTACGCATGTTCGATCTGCAAATGGATTTATAAGTAAGAATTATAGCTGTTAAATTAACTTCATGGTTGTATTTAAAATATTATTATCATATATTTCATGAGATTAGATAAAGTAGTGTATGAAACTGCACATAATTAGGTATTAAAATACTCATGTGGTCTATTATAACATTCGCCTTCGGCTCATGTTATAAACTCACACTCGTATTTTAATAACCCTTATTATGCAACAGTTTCATAAACTACTATTATGCTGATTTTATTAATTGATACTATTGTTTTATTTTATTTTATGTGACATTTAATATGATTATTTATTTCATTGATTATTTAATTGATTTTGTGTATGTTGTATTTTTATTTTTATTTTGCGTTAGATTTTTTATGAACAATCTGTATGGATCTTTGATCTGCAAATAAATGATATTATTATTATTGCTGGATAGGTATTTTAAAAATATTGTGAGTGTGTGAACACTATATGTGTATATGGCCACACCCTACCGCTCTATCGTGTCGACCTCACCTCCCCTCTGAGACAAATCTGGTACATTCGAACAACGTACCCTATACCTAACGGCTAAAGCGCCCCGTGTGCCAACCTTCCGGTTGTATCACGGGTTGCGAGTCAACCGTCCAGTAAATCAACCAGACGAGAGGACCTTTACCTGCACCGCTTTTGCGCTCAGTAAACCAACCGAGCACGCAAGCGTAGAAGTAGCAGGAACATTCGAACAGTTTGTACACACACACGCTCAAAAATCCCCATAGGTGCCCGTGCTTACACAACATGTTACAATAAAAATATTTTTTTAATTCATAAAAAATAAAACATTAAGCCGTTTGACGAATCACTCCCTGGGCTATGGCATACTTTCAAATTAACATCCTGGTAATCTTTAACGATACCACAAGTTGTAAAAAAATAAAAATGGGACTAACTGCGAATAGGACGAGATGCGAACGGGACGAGCTACGGACGGGACGAGCTGCGAATGGGGCGACTTGCGAACGGGACGAATTGAGAATGGGACAAGCTGCGAATGGGACGAGTTCCGAATGCGTGACGAGTTGCGAATGGGACGACCTGCTTCTGACCCCATTCAAGCTCTGCACAGACATCATTGTTTATGTAATAGTAAACGATGCGACATTTGTATGGAGTGGCCGGGCTGTGATTGAAAGCACATGAGTAAAGAAACAGAATTCAAGGCTCCGTTTGCGCGATGCCTTTACTTTAATGAGGAAATTTTTGTTCGAGTCAATTATTTACATCTAAGCACATTCAAGTGCCTTTGATACCTAACCAAGCAGCAGGCCACAAGTCGTTGTGTAAATAAATTAATGTAAGCGGCAATCATTTACACACAATGGTTCTGTTTTAACTGAAAAATATTTACCTACACTTATTTTTGTTACGACATCGACGATGTGACTCTATCGTCTGCATATTTAACGAAAATTTGATTACGTACGTTGTTTACCAACTTATTTTTGGTGACCTCACTCACTCGCAGGAACACAACAATCTTCAAGGACATTGTTATTTGGCTGCTATATTCTGCGAGGTGCAGGTACTACTTCCGAAATCGGGCCAGCATATAAATACGGTCCTACCTCTCTTTCGCCAGATTGACTTTGGCTCTAAAGATCGTGTTGAGCGACCTTAAAACAATTAGACAAACTTTGGTAAGTTGGCCATAACCATCGATAAAATTATGGAATTTTAGGCTAAACTTATTTCACATACATATGAGTACACCCCATGTGTATGTTTACACATATGTACCTTTGCACATACCTATGTACACCCCATAGATGAAAAATTACAAAGTTTGTCTAAATGTAATAAATTGGAGACATTCACCGCAACCGTAGCCTCCCCCGCCATGGTAATGCGAAATATTGAATTTTCTCTTCAAAGTATTGCTTTACAAAACAGAAGGTTAAAGAATACCCTTAATTTTATGTAGCTTATTATTATTAGCATCGAGGTTAAATTTCGAGCCCACTTGACCGCTTTTCATATTAAATTAACAACGTATTAATTAACACACATTCTTGAAACAAGCTTGACAGCAAGTCGCGTGCATTTCACAGCATCCAACCACATCCAACCCTAGTGAATAATTTAACCCGTTGACACCAACAAAGACACTGTTCATATTCCCCCAACACTACATAAAAATACATAAACACAAAATTTACTAGAACCAATTCTGAACAACTCGTCGCGTGCTTACGCGCAGCATCCAAACCCTTGCCGGTTAACCCGTAAACTCGTGCCGAGATCAATACAACCCGTCTTCGAGATCTCTCCCCCTATTCCGTTTATCTCTAGCACAATCCCTTTTTATCCTTTTAGGGGCGAAAGGGTACGAATCATGCGCAAGGATTCTGTAATGCATCACGTGCCTTTTGTCGAGATGAAAACGAGATCGTAACCCTTACTTTTTTATGATAACGGTCTTTTGTAACTGTGTATACGAGATTCTTTTGTAGATATAATTACATGGAAACTCTTATTATATTAGGTAAGTTAATATTTTATTTAAGTTATCGATATTAGATAAGCGGTTCATAAATATATGTATGTCATATTACGGATCTGAATAAACCCATATATAAGAAAGGTACAGTAACTATTCACTTCAATTTTAATATAAATACCCAGGAAAAAGCAGTGTAGGTATGTGCCAGGATAGAATATAATTTGTAGATTGTGAAACAGTGATAAGCAAATTTCAAATACAATTTTTAACAATTTCATTGATAAATTCAAATCAAGTTTTTTTAGTTTACAGTTCCCAGAACATACGAACACGTGAACCCAAACCGTGGGACCACACATGTGGCTTGAATAAAACTTGTATAATGTAGGTGATTCCAAAAACCAGATTTCTTTCTTCATCAATATTCACAATATTAGAAGAAGCCCCTTTTTTATCTTTCTTTTTTCGTGTAACGACTTTTTTCTTTGGACGAAAAGACGCTGGTGACCCATGACCCGGTCTATGGGACCCTTTGAGTAGCGAACGTTTGAAATCTAGTTTGTATGAAAAAAGCGTGTCTATGTTTTGTTGAGTGTTCACAAAGCTGTGAATGGATGGCCGAGACAGATTGTATGTGGTTGGGGCAGTTTGACGATTTATGTACTCAGATTCTAAAGGACTACTGAAGTTATTATTTATTTGGCTATAGGTAGTACTCTGTACATAAAAGTATGTGTAACGGTAATCCGAAGGTCAGTTGCTTTTTTTGTAAATTATGGCCAGAAGTAATGAAGTTGAGATCACTGTGAGTGTTTGACATAGTTCTATAAACATCAATTAAGATTTTAGATTGGTCGTACAAAAGCAGTAGCACATTCCTACTAGTAGTTTTCCTTATTTTCCTTCTAGTTGCTTACCACTACTAGAGGTTTCCAGCTTCTTTACTTTAACTGTAGTTATTCAATGATCATGATTATGATCATGGTGTTTATGGCGCACTGCCATGTGTGATTTGATTACACATCGCAGTGCGCCATAAACTCCATTACCAAAATTCATTACCCTAACTCAATGTTTACTTAATGCATTTATTTATAAAATATACCTACTAGCTGTGCCCGCGGTTTCGCCCGCGCAAATGTCGGTTTTTGCTCCAAAAGATAACCATAGTCTTTCTAAGGAAATAATGTAAGTCCATGCCAAAATCTCATTCCAATCAATTTAGCTTTTTAGACAAGGTAACAGACACAGAGACACACACCAGCAATTATAGTATTATTTGTATAATTATTTATTTAAAAACAAAAGCCATGTTTGTTCAAGTTAAATTGTATCCTATTTTAATACACTAAATGAAAATATTTATGTTAAACATTGTGAAAACATAGTTACATCATACTTTTAATAAGATCTCGTTAGGCAAGTCTGCCTATGACTTCATCATTAATAACTCTCCATTATCTGTAATCTATTAATAACTTTATAGTTATATACTCGTGCCTACACATCTTTGTAAACCATCGCTAGTAAAATAACAAGAAAAAATCCCGTTCCTTTAGTAAAAAAAAAACATTTTGCGCAAAAAGTCCCTCAAGATTGCACACAATAGTCCCGACATGCTCCCGTTAAGTAACCCAATTTTTACACCATAAATAATAAGAAAAAAAACGTAAAAGGTAACCAACGGTCTTCCACTTTTTTTTGGTGATAAAAAACATGCTTCTGTGAACATATGAATTAATTTGTATTACGCCCCAATGCTTACACATAAAGTGCGTATTGAGAGCGAAAATTAGGCCACATTCATATCGGATTTTTTAAGCAGTTTTTTATCTATTTGCCCGTAATGTTTTGTGACAATATTGACAGCTCCTGCCTTAGAAAGGCGGGTGAGTTTTGCAGCTTAGAGATTGAGGATTTTGTAAATAATCTCATTGAAAATTAATACCATTCTAAAGAAGTTCCAAGGAGGCTGATTGGGTTTATTGTTGCAAGTTTTTTGGGTTTCAAACAAGGGCGGTTTGATTCTGAAAACAAACTGGTGTTGCTATGAATTTTGATTTTGAAATTTGTGTTTTGCGAAGCTTTGTTGTATATCTATCGAAAAATGATATTAAGTACATCAGCAATTCAGTGGATAATAAGTCAAAATCCGCATTGAAGATATAAGATAAAATCACGTGAATGTATAATTATATCGATATTTGTTTATGCATCACTTTAATTTCATGAATATCGTGATTGATCATAGATCTGATTATACCTACGAAAATATTATGTACGGACACAATATTTTCGTAGGTATAATATGCTGATATAATATATCAGCGATAGCAGATGGTGGACTAAAGTCCTTGAGTGGAGGTCACGTATGGGGCGATGAAGCGTAGAGCGTTCCTTCGTTAAGAGATGGACCGACGACCTCAAAAAAATGGCTGACCCATAGCTGAGTGTAGCAGTTGGATGCAGAAAGCGGAGGATAGCATAAATAATATGGTGGAAAGCATTGGGAAAGACTATAATCTATATCTTTTTGACGTCCCCTGTGGTCGAATGGTTACAATGGCTACTTTGACTTAAAAGGTCGCGGGTTCGATCTCCGCACAAGACAAATATTTGTGTGCATGAACATGTCTGTTTATCTTGGTCTGGATGTTTTCTATGTATTCTAGGTAAGTATGTAATTACAATAAAAATGTATTTAAGTACATTCATCAGTTGTCTAGTATTTATAGTACAAACTTTGCGCTTAATTTGGGACTTGATAGAGCTGTGTAAATTGTTCAGAAATATTTATTTATATATTATTATTATATCCAGCAGTCAGATACAGGCTGATAATGATGATAATATATTAGGTCATAAATGAAATTTAAACGTTGCTAGGTAATTTAAATTTTCGCTTGTTCGAATGTATAAAATAATAATATGTTGAAAGTAATATCACTAATATTCTAAAAATAATACCTACATACCTATTACGGTATCTACAGTTGCATAATAGGTACCTAATAAAGTAATTACGAACCCTCGTATTTATTCACGTCAACTTTTTAAGATGCCACACACTTAACGCATCATTTGTATCAATAAAGTCAGCATCCGCTGTTATTTAAGGGTTAACACCGGTAATCTCGTAACCCTATATACCACGTGCCTCCAGATGGAGGGTTAAAAAATAAAAGGCGAGAATAAAAAAAAAACATTTTTTTAAAGTATTATATTATTTGGATAGTTTTTTATTTGACAGATAAATTAGTCAGAAGTGTTCTTAGCTGTGTTTCATGAAAATTGGTCCAAGGTGGCCGCCGCCACAAAATGACGGATTACAAAACTTTCCTACTGATAGTATTATATTAAACTTATATTATTCGAAATGGCTTAAATTAGTGATGTTTACAACACTATTAGCTAGTGGTATGGTTTAATATTTAACGAGCCACCGTACCACCAGAGGTACTAGGGGTATGGTAAGTCTGAAGCGAATTTTTTCACAACCCCTTAAATATGAGTATCAAACTAGTAGAATACGGGCTTGACTAGTAGAATACTATACACTATGACAAATTTCAAATCCAAGGTGGCCGCCACCACAAAATGGCGAATTAAATATATATTTTTTCCACAATACCTTAATATCAAATGAAAGGGCTTGACTAGCCTAGAAGGTCGGCGGTTTTTAATTTTTTTTTGTCTTGTTTTTTAATTTAATTGTCTTGTTTTTTTCTGATATTTAGTATCATTTCATCTTCATCACATTCTAAACTATCTATGCCGGAACCTCCGCTTGAGTGGACGACATCCTATAGGTCTTTGAATGCAATGAAACACTTTAATTAGGGTTGCCATCTTTAAACGCCAGCAACCAGGACAAGATGCGTGAAAACTCCGCATTTTTAGCGAAATTTATTGAGCTAATAAAATCGTCCAGTCGTTCTGTCTGTCCGTCCGTTGCCATGAAACTTAAAATTTCGAAATTCTGACTTCGGATTCGTGTAGAGCACCAAAAAGTAGTAATGTAAAGTGACCTTGGTTTTCCGATTTCAAATCGGGAAAGTGGCCAAAATAAATAAATAAATAAATGTCGCTATGGTGGCGCATGCTGCGCGTCCGATGTTTAATCTTAAAACCCGGACATGTCATCAGTGTTTTTAGTACTAGCACTATTTTTCATTCTACCACAAGACGGTTATTCGCGGCATGGAGCGGGCGGTAGTGATTTAAAATTTTAACCTGCTTTTAACCCTTGACTACAAATTAAACCCAGCTCGGACGCTCCCCGGACGCCCTCCCTCCGGTTTTCCCCGGATTAGTCCTAGTTTAGGACTAATCCGGGGAATGGCAACCCTAACTTTATTGGGCGTTCATTCTTTAAATAAATCTTTGGCTTTCGTCAATCTAAAGACGGATCGCGAAGCCAAAATAGCCAAATGATACTGTAATTATATTGTCTCCCTTGGGAAATTTGCTATCGTTAAGGGTAACCGCTGACCTGCGTGGAAAATTGATGTAATCCCCGCCCAACTAGCAAAACGACCGAAAATATTTGATGAGCTCGGTGGTTGAATGGTTAGCAATGGCCACTTTGACTCCGAGGTGGCGGGTTCGATCCCCGCACAAGACAAATATTTGTGTGCCTGAACATATCTTGATCTGGGTGTTTTGTATGTTTTATATGTACTATATTAAATTTACAAAAAATTCATGTATTTAAGTATAACATCAGTGGCCGTGTGGTTTCCGGCAGACTAGAATAGAATCACTCCGTCTCTTCCCGTGGATGTCGTATAAGGCGAATAAGGGAAATACATTATCAAATATCGATCAGGCCTCCCCAACCCGTCTGGCCAGCGTGGGGAGTGTAAACCAAATCCTCCTTCCGTCTAGGACGGACGATAGAGGGTCTTGCTCCTGTAGTGGAGACTAAAATGGACCTGATGATGATGATAACATCAGTTATCTAGTACCCTAACATAACACACGGCCATCTAGTGGGACTAGATGACCGTGTGTAATTTGTCCAGGAATATTTATTGTTATTATTGTTAGAATAATATTAGTTGTATCCCTATGAAAAACTTATTGTATATTGTCTATGTTCGACAGTACAATATTCGTTGTTGTCTCTGACTCTCTCATTCCTTCTGTCAAAAAATGTAAACGGGCTTCTTGTGTTTTTCTTATTGTAAAAAGAGTAATAATAGTGTAAAATGGTTTCATGTAGAAATAAATAACAACAAGTGTTTATAAGTCTTTTAATGCTCTAACAGGCATATAATTAATACATAAATTCAACAGCAGAGCGTAGTTTCGATCTACGGAAATATGTATAAAAATAGCAAACGGAGATTTATTGAAAGCTGATAAAAAGGGTATAACGAATACATTTTATAGAAATAAACTGTTAAAAATTGAAGGATTGATTGTACCTAACTTAACTCATAATTTACTATCAGTAAATAGACTAATGGAAAGAAACTATGATGTTATGTTTACAAATGGACAGCTAAAGATAAAAAGGAATCAAAATACATTCTATGGACAAAAGAATGGAAGATTGCATATACTTACAGTTTACTTAGATATGAATCAGTGTCATAGTACTATAACTACAAATGAAAATATATGGCATCAACGGCTGGCTCATCTTAATAGAAAGAGCTTATCAATTATGAAGTTGCCCTTCAGTAACAAATAGCTACAATTTAAACCTATTGCATTTAGAAAAAGTAAACAAATTGGAGAGGTGTTAGGGCTCGTCAGCCGTTGCCCAGACGATGCAGGAGTTGAAAACTGCCATAGAAGAGGAATGGGGGAGGATCCCTTAAAATTTCATAGAGCGGTTGATAAACTCTATGCCTAATCGTATGAGAGCTGTGGTAGATGCCCATGGAGGCAACATGCGTTATTAAATTAAACTTTTATTTGATAAAAAATGTTTTTTATTCAAAAATCAACTGCCTTAATCAAGGCGCATACCCGACTTGTTGGCGTAGCTCCATGTCGTGTGGTATTCTGAATTCAAATTTAAAACAATATGATCTAAAAAGATGGTAAAATGTATCAGGTTTAAAACTGCATCAATAGTTTTTGTTCAATCTAGCAATCATATTTCGGTAGGGGCCATCGAAACCTAAACTCTAAGGTGGGCCAATAGATGTGTCCAGAAGTGTAGTAGCTTCTTGGTAGTGTCTTCATGTTGTTATATTAATTATATTAAATCAATTATAACACAATAAAGTAGCAATATAGTCGCAGCTTCATTGATATCAAGCTATTTGGTGAAATATTGGTTAGTGATTCTATAATAACACTTTTTTCGTGTTCTGTGCAATTTAAGCGGTGATTTGATTTTGGTCAGAAAAATAATAATATTTTCGGTATAATGTTTAAAGTCACAATCGTGTTGCTATATTATATCAAGACTCGAATGCGGTTCATACAATAACAGTAATGGACATACACACAATAAATACATATGAAAACTTAAAATTACATTCTATACACATATACATAATCATACACAAATATATAACTATAAACAAATACATAACTATACACAAATTTATAATTATATATAGAAACGCAAAGGAAAAAAATAATAATACTTAGGACAATGATGATTATTGCTTGGACAAATTCTCAACTAAATAAGCTTAATCATTCTTTTTGAAAATAAACGTACTGGAAGACTCTCTGATGGCCACAGATTGATTATATTTATATAATCTTTCGCATTACGTAGCCTACAGGAGGCCAATTTTCTGATTTTTAAATGGTAAGGAGATAATTGAGGTATTAAAAGATGGAGATAAAAACACTTTTTAAAATAGAATCCTTTCATCGACCACTCCCGCCATTTCTTTTCAAAGGTATTCATCTAAATCCAATAACTGACACCTGAACAAGTAAATTCGTCTTTTTGCTGGAAGCCACGCGCACCAACAGCCACGAGCCCTTGCTTAATCGCTTAGATTAAGTGGCATTAAACGCTCCCACGCAATCCCATCGCTGCCAACAAATCTGATTTCCAATGCACTTTAATCCGATATTATCGGCTACCCTTTAATATTCTACAGCATTCGATAAAACCACCTCACGATCATTCAATACCCCTTTTGTATGCAAATCAATTGACGTTACACTAACAAAATTGTCAATGGTTAGGAAAAGTAGACGAATTAACATTTAGAGGCAGCGTATATCCAAAAAGCGCTCGCTCGGTAGTCAATTAAGTGCTCAGCCAGGGGTTTCGCACAATTGGTCGCCTCCGCACAATGCGACGGTGGCGCCGCTTCTGTGAACTTCGTTTTATTAGACTGATTGTGAGGGATGACGTTTTGTTGTTGCGTAATGAAACCGCGAGGATTAAGTTCATCAGATTACTATTGAGATATTATTCATTATTACAATATTTTAGACTTATGCTTACGATGTTACTTATTTTGAATTCATGATTTTAAAAAAAGGTTTACAAGTTGAAGTTATAACTTCATATGTAGAGGTGGTATGAATGCGAGTCTTAAACACGTAGTGCTAAATGGGTCCCTCTTATACTGGAAATGTAATGAATGCTCTACGTGTGGTTGACGGTAGTGTACAATGAAAAAGGAAGGTGAAGTTTTATTAAAATCTTAATATTACTTTTGTCTACTTTCCATTGTTCTTCATAATATAACGTTAGTGTCTCGATGCTAGTCAGGCATAAAATAAAATCGTCAGGCATAAAGATTTTGTAGTTTTAACCAAGAGTAGAGAGTTTGTAGTTTTACGATACAATATAATTTAGTATCTACTTGTTTCGAGGAGCTCGATGGCGCCGTTGCGCGTGTCAGTCTAATTGAACACGCAAGATAAACAACGTCGACTGTAGCCTGTTCATGGATGGGTTTATTTATCTCGAGTTCCTCCGTGCTTTGGAAGGCACGTTAAGCCGTTGATCCCGGCTGTTATCATAGATGACAGACCTAATGGCTACTGACTTGGCTTAACGCCAAGTCAGTAGCTATAATGAGGTGGCTTGAAAACACTACCATTCGCTAACCCGCAGTTGAGCAGTGTGGTGGCACTCTAAACCCCTTCGATTGAGGAGAGACCCCTATCCTAGCAATGGGATGAATAAGGGGTTGTCGACGTCGAACAACTTGTATACGTAATGATTATCATAGAAAGTTATAATTTTATCAATATATAAAATGTTCGAATATATATTTTTGCCACGTGACAAAGTGTCGAAGTAGTGTGACGCGCCCAGTGTTCCGTGAAATCGCATCAACGTTGCTCAACCAACGGTATCGTGCCTCTGACCGGGCTTGTAAGGAGTTTTGTATTTCGGAATTAAAGAAAACACATGGTATTAACTAGATTTTTATAATACGCCAGTTGGAAATATTATATATTATATTTGCCATAATTGACGAGCTCGGTGGTCGAATGGTTAGCAATGGCCACTTCGACTCCGAGGTCGGGGGTTTAAAAAAATAAATATTTATGTACATTTATCAGTTGTCTAGTACCCGTAACACAAGTTTTTCGCTTAATTTGGGACTAGATGGTGCTGTGTAAATTGTCTAGAAACATTTATTTATTTGCAAGCAATTTGAGGCATTCTGCAGAAGTCGTATTTATTTAGCGAATAATATTTTGACGTGAATATGTCTTTCAATTTACCATACATACCAAAAAATATAATGATAACAAAATGGGGGGGATATAGTTTGGCGTTGTAGTTTTGAATCTATGCCCTACATCAAAAATTCAATTACACCACTGGATAGATGAAGGATCAAAGAATTTATTACGCTAAATAAGCCCTATTGAACATCTTGGGCGGGGGAGGGGGAAGCGCTGCCATTTTGAGATAATTTTAGTGCATATAACGTACAACACAGGCCGTGACCATGACACAGCCACAACCCATTTTTTTTTTACTAGAGTGGCGCTAGTTTTGCATCATGCACTCTTAAATCAAGTAACTCATTGAAAAGTAACTTTTAAGGAGAGCCACGCCAGTATTATTGTCAAGTCGAATACCTTATGTGATTTTTTTCTTGGCTTACACTACTACGAATATCTCCGTGGCATTTCCATTTATTAATCAGAAGAGGAAACAAAAATTACCACTGTGTGAAGTAGGCAAGAATTGATATCTAGAAGTAATTGAGATAAAAATGCACATATACATAAATGCAAACATTTCATTAAAAGTGACGTAACTAAAAATCTCATCATTGAAATATCGAACTGAAATATTAGGCGCTTGAGTTCAATTTCGGTTAATACGTTTGTCCACTTACGTCAATCTTTCAGGAGGAAGATGTATGTAACACGTGACTTAACTGGTACTGATAACCCCACTATATACCCTGTAGCGTTATCATTATGAGCTATATATGTGTATCTGTACGTGTATATAGATGTCTGCTTGTAATTGGCTGTTTATACTTATAGGATATTGAATGTTCAATCAATGGCCTAGCCGTTTTTCTGTGTTATACGTTTAGACAGAGAAACGAACCTACAAATAAAGTGCGAGGAATGTCAAGTCCTCAACATAATATAAGAAAACTTAAATAAATAAATATTCCTGGACAAATTATATACGGCCGTCTAGTCCCAAACTAAGCAAAGTTTACTATAGATAACTGATATTATACTTAAAAACTTTCTTTTTGTAAATACATACATATAATATATAGAAAACACCCAGAATAAGACCAACAGGCATGTGCATGCACATAAATATTTGTCTTGTACGAGGATCGAACCCGCAACCTCGGAGTCAACGTGGGCATTGCTAACCATTCGACCACCGAGCTCGTCGATTAGAATTCGTATAATGATATTGTACAATATGATTATATTAATAATATATATTTTCTGCCAAATGTGTTTTCTTTGTAACTACTTATTGAATGGTTGACTAGAAGAGATCCCTTATAGGATAAATCCGCCATTGTACATGTAGCTCTTTTATTATCATGTTTATGTTATTTTTACAACAACTACAAAACATCTAATTTAAATGACAACTAAAATCACTTCAACTTTTACTATTCGACCTTTATATCGTTCTTGCCGTAGGAAATAAGAGTTACAATCGCATTGTTACTGTCAAGCTCTTACCTGTAACCGGCTCTCAGAGCTTTAAGTATTATTTTTTTATGTTGTACACTTTGGCTAGTCATTTCGTATTCTATAATCACCAACAGTCAGCCAATTAAGAGATATATCGCCTTTAGAACCGACTTTCGTTGTTACGTTTCATACTAAAACGTTACGCTCTCAAAAATTACATAAGATGTAAGTAGCTCATCAAGATGAATGATAAAAAATTGCCACATAGTGTTGTAAAATATAAAAACAAACCAATGTAAATATAACTCATTGTCTTAATACGCATCAAACAAGCTACTCCAGACGTTCCTAAATTATCTTCCCGCAGGAACGCTACCATGCAACAAAGAAAAGTACAAATAAATAAACAAACAAGAACTCAAACGAGTGATTTAAGTCCTGACAGCGGAACACTTGTGACTGTCTTGTTGCCAAATCGATCTCGCTCTAAATTGTGATGGAACACGATTGATTTATCTACTTAACTGTACTTAAGATTAGATTTAAGATGTGCTAATTTTGGCACTTAGTAAGTGATTAACGTGGAAGGGTTGGTAACTGGAATTTTGTTAGTGTGAGTCAATTTTTAGTTGCCAACTTGACAAAATTCAAATTTCATAAGCTACTAGCTGACCAGACAGGCGTTATCCTGTCTTCTCAACAATGAATATTGAATGGGGATGTTTGATATTTTTTCTGACATTAGATGTCGTTAGGTAGGCGTCGGGTCCAGATTGTCAAAATGTACAGAATTTTTTGACAATGAAACTTTAAGACGACAAGACAACACAAGACGTCAACTAGACATTTGACAAGATGCTATGAATTGACAGATGATTGGACCTGCTACTGTGCTGCCAAAAGACCCTCATTGGGATTGCGTAATCTGTCAGATGACTGACAGTTCTGTTAAACGAAGCTACACTAGAAAAGTTAATATGGTCGTTAAATTTTCCGAGCAATTTTCCTATTATTTTTTTTCATAAGAACATTCTCCTGGCAATAATAAATACAAAATAAAAAGAAATAGCGAAATCGGGCCAGCTATTCATGCATGATGCCATTACCAAGAAATTGAAAATTTTGTTGAAAAAAGGGAAAAATTTTGTTGAAGAAATTGAAAAAAGGGAATTTGTTGTTGTCTTGCTGCGCGGACTGCTTGATGATCATAATTATATATCGTCTGCATAGAAGGAAAAATGGATAAGTATTTTTTCTAGTTTCGAGGTAATTGCAATTTTGTGTTTTTTTTTTCAGTTTTTGGTACATAATTTCTAAGAGGCAATTTTACTGTCGGCAATTTTATATGTTTTGGATCACTTTGTATTTTATTTATTACTTAATCGAACTAAATTCTCTAACGAAAATAGCAAAAAAGTGAATTTGGCCAAAATCGTAATTAGTCATTTTTCCACCTACGCAGAAGATATACATATTTGTTTATATTTATGTATCTATTTGTATTATACCCATTGTATAGTTTTGTAACTATTAATGATGCGTTACCTACCTAATTTTATTATGGTTTCTCTTCTAAAGATTGCCTGGGAGAGATGGCTTTTAGCGATAAGACCGCCTTTTATACTTTTCATTTTGCAAGTTTCTGGTATGTATTGTGATATTGGTTCAATAACGTATTCTATTATTATATGATCCTAACCACTCAAATACGTGAATCAATGAATATTCATCCCTTACTATCTAGTACCAGTAGTAGAACAACATAAATAACACTGCCATCTAGTCCCAAACTAAGCAAAGCTTGTACTATGTGCTAGATATATATTTTTTTGTAAATACATACATATGATATAATACATAGAAAACATCTAGACTAAGACAAACAGACATGTTCATGCACACAAATGTTTGTCTTGAGCGGGGATCGAACCCGCGACCGCGGTCAAAGTAGTCATTGCTAGCCACTCGACTACAGAGCTCGTCTTCATAATGTTACTTATGTATAGTACATAGTAGTAATTTTCTCTTAATGCTAATTAAACCTTATTCAAATAGCCATCAAATGTGAAACTTTTGCAACAGATAATTCCAAAAATGTCTCATCAAAAGCGTGCCATTTACCCAAAACATAAGAAAAAAGTTGTGAAAGGCAGAAACCTGCACCCAATTACTCAGCCGGCGACCCAGGGGGGTGGACAGTCAGGGTGGGGTGGGGCGACACACAGACACCGTTCTCACAATCGATCTAAGGCTTAAGATAAGGTCTCTGGACCATTTATTTATATACGTGATGTGTGAATAGTAAAATGTTAAAAAATATATTTTGATAATATTTAAATCAATAATATACTATGTAATAATTTTAACCGTTTTTACAATACATTTCAGTGTCATATTATCGAAAAAAAACCCTTTTTTTACTCACTCACTCTGCTGTTCCTGCGAGTGAGTGAGGTCACCAGAAAGAAAGGAAGGAAGGAGTATATGCTGACAACGGATCGGCGACCCCTTGGTGTTGCTGATTTCCATGGGCGGCGGTGATTGCCTTCCATCAGGTGACCCACATGCTCGTTTGCCCCCCTCTCGCATAAAAAAAAATTCAGGTGACCATAAAATGAGTGGAACAAATATTTTGTTACTAACCTAAACCGAAGTCTGTCTTTCGATATAAATAGTATCGATCTGTATGAGTTTCAATGTTTTCAATGATTATCGATGAGTTTCAATGCAGGCGGTACCCAAGGCATGACATGTAATTTGAGATAGCAGGCAATAAAATGAAGTGGCAATGGGCCGGTCATATCTGCCGAGTAAGTGATGGCAGATGGGGGAGGAAGGTATTAGAGTGGAAGCCGCGCGTAGGGCGACGAAGCGTTGAACGCCCTCCTTCCAGATGGTCTGATGACCTTAAGAAAGCGGCTAGAAGCGGCTGGATGCGGAAGGTGGAAGATCGTATTTGGCAAAAAGCATTGGGGAAGGCTTATATCCGGCAGTGGGTAAATACAGGCTGATGATGATGATGATGAGATAATATAAAAAGAAGTTGTTGAAAAGAAGTCTTGGCAGCTCTTAAATTCTCGAGTAGTGCTATGAGACTTACTAATTATTTTGCCTCCCCCTAAGATAAAAGAAAACTTCATATTTTAACTGCACGGATGCAAAAGTTTACTTTCAAGCGTCTCTCACAAGTTCTGCTACCTACATGTAATACCTGAATTAATTCGAGTATTTTACCCATCGATTCGAAAAATGATGAGATTTTTTTTTACACTACGTCGGGTGGCAGACAAGCATACAGCCCGCCTGATGTGGAGCGGTTACCGTAGCCATATTAACGCTCGCAACATAAATATCGCTCGTGCACCGCCACCCCCACTACCATCGCAGCATCTCCTTCATGTCTAGTGACCTCACTACTCGCAGGAATACGACAACCCTCAAGGGAATTGTTATTTGGCTGCGATATTCTGTGAGGTGGAGGTACATTCCCCAGTCGGGTAGCTTACAATTACGCTCCCTACCTTTCTTTAAAGCCAGAGTTTCGTTTGTCACTCAGCAGGGTGTACCGCGTGCAGTTGAAGTTGGCTTTGGTTCAATGATGTTGATGAACCACTTACACCCCAACTAATATTATAAAGCTGAAGAGTTTGTTTGTTTGGTTGAACGCGCTAATCTCACTAACTACATTTTTCTATATGTTTGTTTGTAAGAACTGCGTTTTTTTCTATTGTACTTAATGTACCTAACCGTGACTTAAAAATTTCACTTGCAAGCATTATTTGGTTGAACAATATTGATGAACACCCCAAATGAGAGATACATTTAAACGGCCATAAGGGCATTGAAATAGGTATCCTAATCCCTACTATCCCTACTTCCCTACTAGTAATATTTTAAATGTGAATGTGAGTTTGTTTGTTACACTTTCACGCCGGAACTACTCAACCGGTCATCATGAAACTTTGTACACATATTCTCAAAGGTATTAAGGAAGGACATTAGGTGCTTTTTATTAAACAGAAACGCGGGTAACGGCGGAAACGAGGGTATTGTTGTACACACTGCGCTGTATATTTATTATTGAAAGTTAGATATTTTTCTTCACTAAAACAATATCCGGATATAGATGACGACCTCGGTGGCGTAGCGGTCAATGACGCGGCTTCGACACCAATGCTCGTGGGTTCGATTCCCACATAGGACAAACATTTGTGTGCATGGACATGTCTGTTTGTCTTAGTCTGGGTGTTTTCTATGTATCATAAGTAATTATTTACAAAAAAAAATGTATTTACGTATGTTTAACATTGTATAGTACCCATAACACAAGCTTCGCTTACTTTGGGACTAGATGGCGCTGTGTAATTTGTCTGACAATATTTATTTATATTAATATTTATTTATATCCTTCCTGAAAACCTGAAATCCAAGGTATGTATACTCACAAGCAATTCTATTTAAAATACATACCAAACATATGCAACACATTCTGCAGAGTCACCCAAGGTTCATTTATATTTTAATGTTCGAAAAAGTTGTTAAAAATTGTACTGAGCAATTATGTGACCCGCATGCCAAAGTGGTGTATCATTTTTTTCTAATTTTAATTATTCGGTACTACGTTTATGATTAGCTAATCTCTTAGTTCAAAAATCTGTTATAAACCCATCTTGGATCGTTAAAACTAACCCAAAATCTACGCCATAACTCTACAATTTAAATCCGTAGCTATACAGTATGTCCAAAATTAATTATTTAGCGAGTTATAAAAATAGTAGTCTCTGGGCGGGGCGGGGCGGCGCGACCTCTGACCCGCCCTCGGAGCTCCTCTCACCCCCGCACTCTCACCCCGGGGTGAGTTGGGACCGTCTTGTGTAATAAGCTTCAGTTTGGATACGTAGATATTGGTATTGCTTTGTATGAAGAAATGGATTTATTTTAAGACTTTTAAGTTAAAGTATTCTCGTAGATTCACATCAGATCGACGAAGATAACCTTTTTTTTTATACTACGACGGATGGCAGACAAGCATACGGCCCACCTGATGTGAAGCGGTTATCGTAGCCATATTAACACTCACAATATAAAATATAGCTCGCGCGCCGCCACCCCCGTTGCCAACGCAGCATCTCATCAGGTCACCTTTCTGGTGACCTGACTTACTCGCACAAAAAAACAAATTTATACGAGGTCAGTGGGGGTGTAAAAATCTCACCACGATTTTTAGAACCAAAGCCAACCTCACCTGCACGTGGTGCACCCTGCTGGCTACCCTAAGTCTACACTTAGAAGTCTGTGAAACTGTCCGACTGGGGAAGTACCTCCACCTCATTGAACACCGCAGCCAATTTTCTTGAGAGTTGTTGTGTTCCTGCGAGTGAGTGATGTCACCAGGAAGGAACGACTTGCTGCGTTGACAGTGCACGAGAGATATTTCTTGTTACGAGAAATTATATGGCTACGGTAATCGCACTACTACGTTGTGTGGAAAACAAGCACACGGCCCGCCTGATGTAAATCAACGAAGCGTAGCCATGTAAACACTCGCAACGTTGCCTCCCCCGTTGCAAATTGCCTTTGCAGGAACTCCTTCCATCCTGGTGACCTCACTCACTCGCAATTTATGGAAAGAACCAACTAAAATAATAAATTTTAATAACTTGTACTAAATTAGTTTCATTAAAACGTAATAAATTTAGCAATATGTTTTAACTTCCACGTCAATATAGTCCCAGTCTGTTTTCCGCTAAGAAAAGTCTAATAAGAAAGTTATTTTAACCAAAATAAACTCAACAATTCACTTCCGGAAAAGCCTACGGAGCGTCCCAGATGTCTGAAGCTTCAAAACAAGATAGAAATGGGGCATGTCAGGCGAAGGACTGTTTCGCTGACTTGTGTTTGATGACAGGTTAAGAAATTTGATGTTCTCGGTTTTTATAATATATATATATTTTTTTTATATACTACGACGGATGGCAGACAAGCATACGGCCCGCCTGATGTGAAGCGGTTATCGTAGCCATATTAACGCTCGCAACATAAAATATCGCTCGCGCGCCGCCACCCCCGCTGCCAACGCAGCATCTCCTTCCTATCTTTGTTTTATATATTTGTTTAGTTTTATATATTTGTACAATAAAGTTTTTCAAACAAACAAACTACTCAATCGAATTGAAAAATTATTTTAGTGTTAGATAACCTATATTTCAAGGAAGGCTATAGGCTAACATCACGCTACCACCAATAGGAGCGGAGCACCAATGAAAAATGTTGCAAAAATGGGAAGAAATATTCCTTTTCAGAGCTTCCGTTGCGTTGCGCTGCGTAAACGGTTCAAGTTACGCAACAATTATATACGACGGAATTATTTATTTTAAAAAGTTCCAAAGTCCGTGATGGTATAGGTCTATCTTTTAAGATTGGTTCACTATAACCTTTCAAATGGTAACCTTACGCTTCAATCTCAACGCTCTGTCACACGCAGACGAAGTTGCGCGAACCAGCTAGTTTTACATATGCATGACTTTAAGTATAATGTATATTATTTAATTTATTTAAGGTGATTGATACTAGTAGCTTGCTGATACATTATGTTTGGTAGGATCTTTTATTATAAGTACAAATACTTTTGACTTAGATTCCAATGAGCTTATTTCTTATGTAATGGTTACAGGGTTAAGTCGACCTAGATCCTTTAGGGGGTTGTAGATTCCACCATTACTACAGAACTAATTTGTAGATGAGACACCATATCCCAAACGTGACAGTTTTATAAGATATTGGAATTTAAAAAATTTTTTTTTATAAAAATGCATTGCCTTTGTCTATTGTAGTACTTCATGGTAAACTTGTGCATTTATTTTCAGTTAAAAAATCGGTTGTCTGTAAAGTCGGTTTACTGACGATAGTTGAACGTGACAACGTCGTATGAAAATACTGATGGAATGTTTGCATTTTTCAAAAGAAAATTTTAATGGAACGCCTCAGAGCGAGGTAACGCCGCATACGTCATGTTTTTTCGTGCGGGCTCCATCGAATTATAAGACGTTGTCACGTCAAAAAGTTGCTTAATCATTATCAACACCAAAATTGTACTTACTTAAACAAACTAGGACGCAGTAGAGGAGCGACAGATAAAAACAGAAATGAATTAGTATAAAGTATTTTTTATTTTCTTTATAAGAGTAATAAAATTAAATCTATGGCAGTTGAATTGCAGATATATCATACAATTTCTTATAAATTCTAAGAGTGACTTACCTTTTTCTTGCAAACACTTCATATATTTTAACGTGTTATATAAATAATAAAAGCTGCTATACGTTAGTCAACATGTTACCCGTGTCGGTCACGTTACCTTACAATATATCTGTGTATGTATGTGTTGGCAGATATTTTAATTGACAACATGTCCATCATCATCAGGTCATTTTAGTCTCCACTACAGGAGCACGACCCTCTCTCGTTCGTCCCAGAAGGAGGATTTGGCCTACACTCCCCACGCTGGCCAGACGGGCTGGGGAGGCCTGATCGATATTTTATAATGTATTTCCCTTGTACGACATTCACGGGAAGAGATGGAGTGATTCTATTCTAGTGTGCCGGAAACCACACGGCCATACACAGCTAAATTGTTAGACAACCTGACCAACACGGATAACATGTTGGTTAATTTATGGCAGTTTTAAGCTTATTATACTGTTTGTGTGTATGATAGCTCATAAAATAAACACGCATAATATCCTAGTTCTGATTGTATTGTTGACAAAGTTATTGAGTAAAGTATAAGAGATTAACATTACTCGTAAACAAATTATTCATGTCCTGATTGTCACTGTTATTGCCTGAAGAATAAATAAATACTATATATAGATATAGATTTGGTTCATGTGTTCTTACCAGTGAGGTCACCAGAAAGGAAGGAGATGCTGCGTTGACAACGGGGGTGGCGGCGCGCGAGCGATATTTTATGTTGCGAGCGTTAATATGGCTACGGTATATGCTTCACAACAGGCGGGCTGTATGCTTGTCTGCCTAATATAAAAAAAATATGTTGAAAAAATTTCTTGATTATACCTATTTTATTATTATACTATTAATAAAATAGAAAATAATTTCAATAAAAAACATTACAATTACTCCTTAGTACAAACATCCTAGAAGAATATGGTGATTTCTTAAAGTTTAACCGTCGAGTCATCATCAGTGGTGAATCGATTGTGTGACGCGTGACGCCGGGCGGACGTCACATTGACAAGTGTGGCGCCGTGGCTCCCCCCTCCCGGCAGCCACGCCTATGCGCACGCGCCGCCTACCGGCAGCGATCTAGATTGATCTGGATCTAAACGGTGCGTTTGTGTACAAGTCCGTATTGTGCAATCGATTTTTCATGAATGAAATTGGTTTTGATTGGTTAGATAAACTCTATGCACGACTTTCAGCGTCTAATTGATTTTACAGCATTTTTGTTTCAGATAAGGTTTTGAAATTAATTTAAAATAGTAAATTTTTTAGAAGGTATACCTGAATTTAAACGATATAAAGGAATATAAAAACAGAAGATAAACTTTTTTTGTGTATAAATTATTTGTTATTAATAATTTATATTTAATATTAATTAATTAATATAAAATACTCGTAATTTTATATTAATTAATTAATATTAAATATAAAATATTCGTAATTTAAACAAAAATATCAGACTGGTTTTATTGTTTACCATCGGGGTTTGTCTTTAATTATTAGGAAAACATGAACAAATGAAGCTTCTCAAAAGATAACTCTACATTTGAGATACTATTTTATAAAGCAGGAGCTTTATAAAATAGTATCTCAAATGTTTTATTTAATTTATTTCAATTCATATTCACGTAGGTAGTGTAAGTGCTTCAAGTTAATACACATAGAATAGATAGGTAAGTATATAGAGTGCCTATCAGGCGAGCAGAAATATGGAGGATTTTCAGGTACCGACTGAACAAAAATGCTAAGAGAATCTTAAGTTGCATTCCCAAGGTAAATTACAAATGACTGTTTGTAATAAAATTTATATATAACCTGCCATTTTATCTAATATAATACATATTAGTAATATTAATCTAAATTATGTGAACTAATATAAAAATAAACATTTCTTAATATACCTAAATGGACACAAAAATCATCGCAAATACAGAGAATAAAATAAAAAAACAAGTAGTGGCATATAAGCGAAAACATAACTACGTAAGTACAAATATTAAAAAAATAAACGAAAAGTAAACGCAACATAAATTTTCTTACCAACCGTACTTGGCTACTGAAAGATTTTCACCCTCCGCGGGGAGGGGGCCGCGGTCGAGGTGGCGGGGCCTTCGCTCCCTGCCCCTGGGCCACCGGGCCAATGGCGGAGCGGCGCTCCCTGGCCCGACCTGAGCTCAGTCGCGACTGAGCCGCGACCCTTGACACACTAGCGCGTCGCGCGTCTTCTGCCCTGTGACGGCAACCGGCATCATCACGCACGGAGCGCTAGTTTACGGCGGGGTCGGAGGCCCGGGGCTTTGCCCTCCGAGAGGCCCTGACCTCCCGCCTTTAGAGCTCGGCTTTCGCGGTAGCTGGCGGGACGACGAGCTTCTGCCTTCTACTCCCGCGAGCCAGGCCGCGTCGACGCAAAGCGGCTCTTCAGCCACGGATAAAGGGCAGAATGTGGAGTGCGTGGTCTGCGGAGACAAGTCCTCGGGGAAGCACTACGGGCAGTTCACTTGTGAGGGTATGTAACTTGTGCAGTGAAAGTGATGTGTTTATTACTATCATATGTTGTGTGCAAAGTGCTTTGCGGTTTTGGAATCTATTGTGCGGCGGCGGTAATCAATTTGTAGAACTTGTTGTCACTCAAATTAGTGTCGGAAAAAATTGGTTACAATACTAAATGGGATTAGTCAAGGAACCTTTACAACTTTCTAAAAAAGGATGTTATTTTTAAAAGAAAGAATAATAAAAAAATAACAACTTACAATAATTTTATAAAAAATGTGTAAAACAAATTTGAAACAACTATTGAACACTTTTTTTGGGAAGCGACGGCAAAATTATATTACTTAGTTAAATATACAATGTTTGCTTAAAGATACAAAATAAAGTAACAATAACATGAAAATAATAATAATTAAATTAACGTTTTAAATCAGAAGAAAAAGAAAATTCTAACTAAGTTATAAAAACATGCTGATGATAAGAAAAACCGGTTTATGGACGGGAAAGTTTGTAACTTTATAACTGCATTTTATTTTTCAATTATTCTCTTTTGCAAACCTATGAATATGATACTTGTATTGAATTTTACACAAAAATAACGATATTCTATGCGTAAATTTTCTTATTAGAACTCGTGCACAAACTCTATGTCAAGAGAAATCTGTAAACTTTTAATAATACTCATTATGCGTACCGTGTAGTAATGCAAAACAATAGCATATAAAAAATCAATTGGTACAAAAATTAATATTTTTTTGAGTTTTTATAGCTTCAAAAAGAAGTCAATCGTATACTTCGTACAACAATAGGTTGTCTATTGTTGATCGAAGGTCGTTTATGGTAATATCCAAAATATATTAATATCATTAAAGGGAATTTTCAATACCTCCTATACTCTTTAGACAAAAAAGATATTAAATAGTAAAATTAATTGAAATATAGACTACGAAAACAAAAACAATATAAAGCAATTTATCTCCCCCTTTTAACCTCAAAAATCTCAATTAACAAGCTCGCCGCCTAATCGGACGGCATAAGACAAAGTTTTCATAAACAGCCTGCCTGTAAAGATAAGGGGTCTCACTTTTATGCAAATTATCCAACCGCAGAAATTGCCATTTGTGACTTATGGCATTAATACACAGATGACCTGTTTTTTGAAATTTACTTTCGTATTGATTGAAATACTTTTAATTTTTTACGTTTATTCGATTTTATGTGATTAAATCTTATTATTATTTTTAGTAATTATTGTAGGTTTCGTAATTATACCTAATTTAGTAGTTTTTGTAAAAAATAATGAGTAAATAAATAAAATTAATGTCTTTGGACATTGAAAAATCTTTATTAGCCTCTTGTTACATACGTTTATCAAATAGCCAACATTATAGAATTGTTCCTTGCCTAAGAAAAAAATACAAAAGAAATTTGTCAAAAAGTTTTAAGTGCAATTACAATCATGCTCGGGTGGCAAATAAGCAACCATTATGGTGCCTGATTGATAGTGTCTGTGATTGATTAAAGATGCTGGCAATGCACTAAAAGTCCAAGGTAGAAGGCTAGAACATAAAATCTAGAATTAGTAGTTTTTCACTGATACTCGTATAAATGACTAGCAATCTTTTTAGTCTTTTAATGCCTTATTTGCCATATTGCTGTCTCTCACATTGGTAAGAGGCGAATTCAAATTCCAAAAGCTTCTTACTTCTACTTATTCCTTCTGATTAAATTCGTTGTGAGTTCCAAGGCAGCCGTAGTTTTACCCCTGTACTGCAATGAACTTCACTGTTCATTGGCTTTTTTGGCAGTCGCCGTTGTTAATCCTGGCTACACAGGAGACACAGTGGTAAGAATGTGTGGTGGGCCCCCGTCCCGTTAAAAATAGATCAAAATCTTTGAGTACACTGAACATATGAACATAATCTAACTGAACAAAATGACGTCCACAAACATAATTGCATTTCGTGTCGCTAAATAATTATTTTTATCGTGCCAAAGATAGCCTTAAGATAAAACTTGAATGAAACCCCTGGGAACTTAACTTTCTGCTACTAATTATTTTAATTTAACCAATTTGTGACAATGGGACGTTTTCACGCGTTTTCTATTGAAATAATAAAGAAGGAAAAATTCTAAGTAGCGTCGTTATTCAATGCTGGTCTTGATTTTTTTTTATATTACGTCAGACTAGCATACCTACGGCCGAAATAATGTGAAACGGTTACCATAGCCATATTAATGCTCGCAAAATTAAATATCACCCGCTGTCAACACAGCAATTCCTGCTTTTCTGTTAACCTCACTCACTCGCAGGTACACAACAACCCTCAAGGGAATTGTTTTCGACTGCGGTATTGTGTGAGGTGGAGGTTACTTCCCAGTCGGGCAGCTTACCATTACGCTACATACCTCTCCTTTCGCCAGGGCCTCGTTTGTCAGTCAGCAAGTGCACCACTCGGCTTTGGTTCAAAGATGTTGATGAATCACTTACACCCCAAATGTCGTAACGTGATTTGAACTTGCCTACGTCATCAGCTGTAAATTGCATGGAAAATGACAGATTTTGACAACCAAATTCGTAACATAGCCTTGACAACATACAGGAAGATCATGCCTTGTGTGAAGATCATACCTTGTGTGCTGTGTTGTGTACCATGCTCTAACCCTCTGTGGTCTGCGAACCCCTTGGGGTCCGCGAGTATGTGTAAGGGCGGCCGCCGTCTTATCTATGAACATTTGAATTAATAAATAATGCCAGCAAGACTTGCAAAAAAGCAGCACCAACCTTCACATTAATACAGTATTTTTTATCACTGCAATAAAAGTCTAACCTAAAGTTAATAATTTTGACCAAGTTTTAAACTTATAATGACGTACACATAGTAACAAGGGATAATTTAGTTTTCATGACATAATGGTCTCAGGTGCATCGGTCATTATACCACGGGACCAAATGCCATGACCTCAGGTTAAGCGGTGGCATGCATGTTATAACAAAAAGATGTTTACTTATTTTTTCGTTTAAAGTAGATACTATTTTTTTTTTAATTATTCTTGACGGTATACAATTTAATTTAGTTTATAAATGACAATTTTTGAACGACTTTAGATAGAAAGATCTTAATGTCGACTCTGTAGTTTTTGTAAGTGTTTTGGCAATGATTATTTTGTGAAATTTGGTTTTATGATTAATTTGTTATTAATGAAGCACTTGTACTGTACCACTTGATTAATTTTATTTTTACCGACCGGTTTCGCCTTGAGTATTTTTAGAGAGTAGATGTTATGTAGAAACACAAACACCATTTGTTACCTTGATAATGCCTTATATATAATCTACTTCATTGAAGTCGACATGCATTTCTATTTTTAAAGCGGCTTCCGTTTAAATTTAAAGAAAAATATAAAATGTTCGCGAAATTCGCAAATAGATTTCCCAATTTCCCAGATATTTTGAATAAGCGGATTATGAATTCAGGAATGAATATTTTTTATTTTCCTGATTACTGCCTTTTTACATTTTTTTTTATTCATGTACGACAGTATTTTTTTTAAAAACGAGGTTCAGCCAAGTTTTTTACATAAGAAATGAAAACTAAAACATTTATTTATAAAAATATGTTTTTGTAACTTTCCTCGTTACTAACATGACAATGAAAAAACATCAAATGATCTCTTGACCGGTCGAACGATATTAATTAGTAAATACTGCTACTCTAGGGTTAAATAGAATCTGTATATCAGGTGGTCACATAGACCCAGTATTGGTCTTGACCTTTGACAGGTTAAACGTTAACCCGCACGAACCTGCCAGCTTTCGAGATACGCGGTTGTAAACAAACATCAAAATGAGTTTTTTGTGTCAGTTGATAACAAATTCTAGATCTTATTAGCTGTTTAATCTTCCATATGACGAGCTCGGTGGTCGAATGGTTAGCAATGGTCACTCTGGCTCCGAGGTTGTGGGTTCGATCCTCGCACAAGACAAATATTTGTGTGCATGAACATGTCTGTTTGCCTTGGTCTGGGTATTTTCTATGTAATGTATGTATTTACAAAAAAAAAATGTATTTATTTTAAGTATAATATCAGTTATCTTAGTTTGGGACTAGATGGTCGTGTATAATTTGTCCAGGAATATTTATATAGGTATTAGATAGAGTAGGTTTCCTGGTTAACTATTTTTTATATTTTCTGTGGCCGTAAAGGAGATTTTTTTATATATGAGTTGGAGGCAAACGAGTATGTGGGTCATCTGATGGAAAGCAATCACCGCCGTCCATGAAGATCAGCAACACCAAAGGGTACTTAGCCGATCCGTTGCCAGCCTATACTAAGGACTAGTACCTACTAAGTACGAGTAACAAAGGAAGGCGTTTCTTTTCTTCTGGTGACCTCACTCACTCGCAGGAACACAAGATCCCTCAAGGGAATTGTTATTTGGCTGCGGTATTCTGTAAGATGGAGTTCCCCAGTCGGGCAGCTTACAAATACGTTCTTTCGCTAGTCGACAGGGTGCACCGCGTGCAGGTGAGGTTGGCTTTGGCTCTAAAGTTCATGGTAAGCCACTTACACCCCAAGTTTATTACTAAGAGGCTATATACAAAAGTAGGAACAATAAAATTTTGTAATGTAGTAAACTTTACAGCGTATTTCGAAACGTGTAACATACCCGTCGTATAAAGACAGGTGCCTATTGTGTTATTGTCTCGAGACGTGTCTAAATTAAAATTGTTAATTCGGACAGCGCCGTCCATCGGCCGCCATTGTATTGCACAACTTTATAAAGCCCAATGTTCACTTGAACATCGGATCGTATTGAACATGGGGTGTAAGTCGTTTATCAACATCTTTGAACCAAAGCCAACTTCACCTGCACATGCGGGTGCACGTGCAGGTGAAGTTGGCTTTTGGTGTTGCACGTGCAAAAAGATTTGACAAAAAATAATTAACATTTTTTTAAATATCGTGGCGTATACCAAACATGTCCAAAGCCCGCCTGATCTAAAGCGGATACCAAAGCTTCACAAATGAGGTGTAAGTTCATCAACATCTTTGAACTAAAACCAACTTCACCTGCACGCGGTGCATTCTGCTGACTGACAAACGAAGCTCTGGCGAAAAGAGAGGTAGGGAGCGTAATTGTAAGCTATCCGACTGGGGAATGTACCTCCACCTCACAGAATACCGCAGCCAAATAACAATTCCCTTGAGGGTTGTTGTGTTCCTGCGACTGAGTGAGGTCGCCAGAAAAGAAGGAGGTGCTGCGTTGGCAGCGGAGGTGGCGGCGCGCAAGTGGTATATTATGTTGTGAGCGTTAATACAGTTACGGTAACCGCTTCATATCAGGCGGGCAGTATGCTTGTCTGCTACCCGACGTAGTATAAAAAAAAATCGTCCAAGTATGATCGTCCAAGATTGTGTGGTATTAAAAAAAAGAGTGTGTTTTTGAGCAGTGTGCGTGTCCCGCGGCACACTGGTGTACCGTGGTCATTAGTTGGTGTGCCTCGGATAAATAAGTTTGTCTCATAAAGCTAAATAGACGGACGGAAGAAAAATTCTTACACAAATAAAAACTGATTTTTCATTTAGGACAAACATTTGTCTGTTTGTCTTAGTCTGTGTATTTTTCCGTATCATAAGTACGTATTTACAAAAAAAAAAATATTTACGTATGTTTATCAGTTGCCTAGTACCCATAACACAAGCTTGGGGCTGGATGGCACTGTGTAATTTGTCTGACAATATTTATTTATTTATGGTGTACCTCCAAAAATTTTCGTTTTCCTAGATGTATCTTAAACACAAAAAGTTTGCGTAACACTGCTCAGACCACACGACTGAAGTAAAACTTCTTTAGCTCTACTAACTTATATCTCCCTCTCAACTTCCGTTCGCCATTTCCGTAACGCTCTCGTCACACATTCACCAACTTATCTACTCCCCTAGTCAAGCGTGCGTAAAGAAGTTTTACTTCAAAAATATATTAATAGTCCAGATTTATTAAAAATTCCAGATTACATTCCAAAAATAAATAAAACCGGCCAAGTGCGAGTCTGACTCGCGCACGAAGGGTTCCGTACCATTAACTATAAAAACGCCAAAAAAATCACGTTTGTTGTATGAGAGCCCCCCCCTAAATATTTGTTTTATTTAATTATTTATTTTTAAAGTGAATATATAACTAAATATTATGGGAGTATTTCAAGCGTCTACCTATTCCCGTCATCAATTGAGAGCAAAAAAATCACGTTTGTTGTATGGGAGCCCCCTTAAATATTTATTTTATTCCGTTTTTTAGTATTTGTTGTTATAGCGGCAACAGAAATACATCATCTGTGAAAATTTCAACTGTTCCTTTTTACCCTTTGGGTACGGAACCCTAAAAACATATAAATATTGTTCAAATGTGAAAAAAAATTGCCAAAATTAAATTGGCAGAAACAAAATTATAGAGACTGCACATTTTATAAATAAATAATTATATTTTCTATGAGCTTTATATCTGTCGGCGATCTATTGCCAGCCTTTTTAGTATAGATAGTGGTAAGCTAACTAGCTTATATAAGCAGCCCACATTATTTTACTTGGCTGGCGTGTAACTACACCCCAGCCAAATAATAAATAAAATAATAAATATTTCTGGACAATTTACACTGCGCCATCTAGTCCCAAATAAGCGCAAAGCTTATACTATGGATACTAGATAACTGATATTATAATTAAATACATTTTTTTTGTAAATACATACATATAATACATAGAAAACACCCAGACCAAGACAAACAGACATGTTCCACCATTCGACCACCGAGCTCGTCTTGAGAAGCCTCTGTGGTAAAGAAATGAAGATATATTTTATAACCCAAGACTTAAAGAACAATGTAGACCTTCTACAAATATTCATTAATCCTTAATTTCATTAATTAAAATAACAACTCCATTATGAATGAAGTAATCCTCTAATAAGCTTGCAATGAGCTAAATTAGCCTATTTTTGTTTGAATCCGTTATCGATCCAATACTGGCGCCAAAGAGGTCGCGAACTCTGTGTGTCTGCTTTGAAATATCTCAGAAACCCGCTGATAAGACAATCCTGGACCAGAAATTTAATTATGTTATGTCTAGCATATCAAAATATACGAACTAAATATATTAATTATTAGCTACTTACCAAAACGATTTTTGAAGTGGTTCATTAACATATTTGAACCAAAGCCAACTTCACCTGCACGTTGTGTACCCTGCTGACTGACAAACGAGGCTCTGGCAAAAAAAGAGGTAGGGCATAGCGTATTTTTTAACTTCACCTGCATGTGGTGCACCCTGCTGACTGACAAACGAGGCTCTGGCGAAAAAAGAGGCAGGGCATAGCGTATTTTTTAAGCTGCGTGGCTGGAGAAGTACCTCCACCTCACAGAATAATAACAATTCCCTTGACGGTTGTTGTGTTCCTGCGAGTGAATGAGGTCATCAGAAAGAAAGAAAGGAAGGAGTATAGGCTGGCAACGGATCGGCGTCCCATTGGGGTTGCTGATCTCCATGGGCGGTGATGATTGCTTTGCATCAGGTGACCCACATGCTCATTTGCCACTCTCTTATATAAAAAAAGCAACGACATTTTGGTCGCCAAGGAAAAGGTTTGTTCTAAAAAGGAAAATCATCATCAACAGGTCCATTTTAGTCTCAACTACAGGAGCACGACCCTCTCTCGTCCGTCCTAGACGGAAGGAGGATTTGGCCTACACTCTCCACGCTGGCCAAACGGGTCGGGGAGGCCTGATCGATATTTGATAATGTATTTCCCTTAGTCGCCTTGTACGACATCCACGGGAAGAAACGGAGTGATTCTATTCTAGTCTTCCGGAAACCACACGGCCAAAAAAAAAAGGAAAATAATACATCGGATTATATTGAAAAAATAAATTACCGACATTTACTAGGATACGAATCGTCGGTGACAGGTACACACAATGATCTCAGATCGACAGGACTCTCTCTCTACACGTAGAGATGTAGCGTCTCTTTGCGTTTTATAATATAATACCCTATAATACCCGCCGCTGCCGCGTTGAGTTCCACTGTCATACAAATAGCCATAAATTAAAATTCCATCCATATCATCTTGATAATTGGTAATTTGCCAAAGCACGTTTCCTAGCACATTTTATACCACGAACTGTGAAATTGTAGAATCAACTTCCCTCAGAGGTATTTCCGAACAATTACTACATGGGAGCCTTCAAGAACAGCAACGAATCGGTAGTCCCTTGTTGTTTCTGTCTCCATGGGTGGTGGTGATTGCTTTCTATCAGGTGACCCACATTTTGGTTTGCCCCCATCACATATAAAAGGTTAGGTTTTAAACCATAGGCAGCAGTTTCTTAAAAATAATAGTTAGTATGATAATACTAACTTTAGAGTTTTGAGACGAACTTCTTAGCTTCCATGGATTCACC
Source organism: Hypsopygia costalis (assembly GCA_937001555.2). NCBI lineage: Eukaryota > Metazoa > Arthropoda > Insecta > Lepidoptera > Pyralidae > Hypsopygia > Hypsopygia costalis. Next base: position 7,023,528 of record OW443339.2, read on the forward strand.
GTGCGGGTGCCGGGTCCATCGTGTGGCAGAGAGAGAAACCCAAGCAGATCCCGAGACTTGTGACAAGGGTGTAGGTTAATATCCCTGGACAAATTACGAAGCATTTTGGATACTTACTAGATAAAGTATTTTTTTTAATACATCCTTTTAATAAGACCACACCCAAATCGAGACGAACTGAATTGTTCCTGCATACAAAATGTCTGGGGTTAATACAATTTCTTCTTCTGTGGCCAGGATGCCAAAGTAGTCATTGTTCATTCGACCATCGGACTCATCAATTTAAAAAACATTGTTTTCTAAATACCGTTGAAATCTTTTTGACCGTTGATTTCGAAAGAGATGTCAGTTTCTTGCAAAATACTATTCTTTTTATTAATGAAGTAAAACTTCTTTACGCATGCTTGTCTTGAGGAGTAAGCTGATAAATGCGTGACGAGAGCGTTACGGAAACGGCAAACGGAAGTTGAGAGAGAGATATAAGTTAGTAGAGCTAAAGAAGTTTTACTTCAGTCGTGTGGTCTAAAGCACACTCTGCTTTTATCTGTGATAATTTTGTTATCCAACAATATATATATTCAAACACCCTACTAATTTCGCACAAGCCAAACTAAGTCGCAAAAATTACCACTAAAAGTCTAAGTATAAGTTCTGAACAGTATGGACTCTCCCTACAGCTTTCTCGAACCAATTGCATCTCCGCTCTGGAGACACTGATCTGGGACATTTTCAGAAATAGTCTTCGAATAAATATTGAGCAAAATAAAAAGCGATAATCCAGTTTAAATAATTCAGCCTGGCTTAAACATAATAATAATATTAATTTTAATGCAGATGACGTCCGCAGCTTTGACATTATTTACGACCACATAGGCGTGTGACATAGATTTCAGATTAGTACAAAATATTTTTGATAATTCCACTTTGTCTTGGCTTTTATTTAAATCACTATTTGTAAGACAGAAATCGGTCAAAAACCTCTAAGCCAATTATTATATTAGAACGCAGACACATTTTATTTCAACGTAACGAAATCACTATCGATAAACCGCATTAGTGTGGCGACCATAAACTCTTATTTTGATGTCGACAAATCCACTTTATTAACAAGAGACCTCCCGCCGATTGTAATGCAACCTTGTCTAAATAAAACCGGCCTTTGCGCCGAGGTGAATCATACTAAACCACTTACAGTTGTTATAACGACAAAGTTCTTCAACGAAGCGCTCCTTTTGACTTAAATGCTCGCGTCTGAGCGACAATAGTGATTGCAGTTGACACCTGTCTTTAGTGACGTGAATAATTATTGCCAAAATTTGTCGATTTAACAAAATTAAGTTTGTAACACCCAATATGTATTAATTTTAGTAGAGCTCCTGGTTAGATAATTTAAACGTCGGTGTAAATAGGAAATTGACTCACTTTAGATATAACCCCAGAAAAAAACACGCTCAACATACTCACATTATTTTCAGGCCATAGTTAGTCGTTAAGGTCTTTGCAAAATGTCGTCTTGGGCCATTGCGCGATGTAAAAATAACAATAAAAGATTACTATGAATGCGTGGGTTTTTGTTTGATGGATCTGTTTAGATGTTTGAAACTTCCAAAAAGCTAGAAATGGTAAATTTTGCAGAATTTTCGATGTAAACTATAGCTATACTTATGGCTAAAAAAACCATACATCAGAAAATTGAATGATGCATAAATCGATTTATGCGTGCAATTTAAATGAAAATGATTTAAATGAAAATATATATACCCTAAAGGAACATAAAAAAAATCCTTCAGGGTGTATATATTTTCATTGAAATCCGCTCATATTTACTTTAAAATATAGCTGTACTACAATATCGCTTTTTGTATTTGTAACAGTATAGAAATACATATACTAATAATAATGTATAATATAAAATTCATGTCGATTGAACAGTATTAAGGACACGACTTTAGGTTATGCACAGTTTAAAACTAAGCTCAGGTCATTAAGATCCCAACCTGTTTGAGGTTGAAAACATTTTATAGCATAAGGTTATCATTATTGGATATTAATTTCTAATAAAAGCTCCAATGATGTAAATTAAAGAAATTTGTCACACTTATCTGTTGCTTTAATGTGTTCCCGATACCGTTGCCGATATGGAAATATCGATATGCGCACCACACTATCGGCCACTATAACCGGCCACTTTATGGTGTGTTTTGTCCCGCGATGCCGTCGCAGTTAACCCTATCTTTACGACCAACTCTAAACATAAGTGTCTTTCCGAACTTATTTATTTTTATCTCATTCCACTTTTTAAATTGAATCCGTATTCGGCGCGTGTGTGGCTCAGTCTTCGCCACTAAAACTGTCAATAAAATTCCCGGCATTTTTAATGAAAATTTGACTCACTTTTATATATTATTTATGTGAATTAAATAAGTGCCATCTATGCGTTAATAAGGTAAACACTTGCTCCAATGACTTTTATGATCATTTTGAAAATTTAATACCTTAGTAGAGTCAGGGCGTATAACGTTTGTCACATCGTAAATAGAAAATTTACGCTTTTTTATCTATAAAAACGATTTACTTTCATGTCAACTGTTTTATTATCAATAAATAATAAAATATAGGAGTTTTACTACTTGGTATTTACAAGTATGTTATTGTCGTTAAACTTGAGTCGTAATTGATGTGCTGTAAATGATAACCCGTCAGAGGTGATGGCGAAAAACTTAATTATGTGTCAGTATATCTATTATGTTTTTTGGAATATTTTCTTGCTGTGAAAATCTGTTGCAGTATCTCCATTTTATTTGTTTGCATTGCATACACAGTTGCATCCTTTAAATCTATGTTGGTTTTTTCCTACATTCCAAAGATTTGTATATTTTTACTTTATTTATATTTTTACTTTTAAAAATTACAATAGTCACACTGCTGTTAAATATATAAAAAAAAATATAAGTCTATGTTGCTAAACTAATCTTCTAAAATATTTCTGACAGCGAAAATGGATCAATAATTTGAAAAGGAATAATCTAAAGCTGGTGATACCTTTTTTTGGTCCTCGTGTCATTCAAACAGCCAGATAATGTTGAAATATTGTTTGATTTATCGTGACACATCGGATAAATAGGTAATAATATAAAATAAGAATACTGCCTGTATCGATTGCTCATAAATATAACGGCTATAAACAATACCATAAAACGCTATTTTATATACCTATAGTAAAAAAGACACTTCCTTCAGTCTTTGAAATATTTGTCTCATGATTCATCATCATCATCATCAGCCTGTATCTGCCCACTGCTGGAAATAGGTCTTTCTCTATGCTTTCCACCAATGAAGACCAAAATGTTCAGTGCTTCTGAAAATCTGTGCTGATTATCTTTCCATCCCGCTATGACCTACAGTGCAGAGACTTGGACGCTGACTGATGGTCTGTTTCACAAACTAAAAGTCGCACAGCGAGCGATGGAGAGAGCAATGCTAGGAGTTTCTCCAAGAGATCGAATCCGGAACGAAAAAATTCGTCGGAGAACCAAAGTGGTCAACATAGCTCTCAGAGTCAGCAAGTGGAAATGGGCCACATCTGCCGAGTAAGCGATGGCAGATGGGATGGAGGAAAGTCCTAGAGTGAAGGCCACATTAGGGGCAACGAAGCGTAAGCCGCTCCACTCCGGATGGACCGACGCCCTCAAAAAACAGGCTGGTAGTTGTTGGATGCGAAAAGCGGAGAATCACATATGGATATGAATATACTCAACAGAAATAAATACTTTATTATTATATTCGTTATCAGATTGATATCATTCTAATTTTTGCCATTTTAACCGATGATCGATTCCCCGAACCCCCGAGCATAGCCCTCTCCATCGCTCGCTGCGCGACCTTTAGCTTTAGCCTGTAGACCAGTCCGATGGTCAGTGTCCAAATCTCTGCACCATAGGTTATAGCTATAGCTTATTATTTTTAAAAACAAAATAAATGAATCATCTTATTTAACAAAGTCGATTCCTAAGGATTATTGCCAAATACAGTGGACAACATTTGGTAATAACGGATGTGTAGACATTTATATGATAATAGTTTTGTTAATATAGTTCACCTGCCACTAACCTTCTAAAACCATGCATTTTATGTGGCATGCTAAAAAAATAAAGACTAGTTAGGGGGTGTAAGTAGTTCATCATCATCTTTGAACCAAAGCCAACTTCACCTGCACGCGGTGCACCCTGCTAACTGACAAACGAAGCTCTGGCGAAAAGAGAGGTAGGGAGCGTAATTGTAAGCTACCCGACTGGGGAATGTACCTCCACCTCACAGAATACCGCAGCTAAATAACAATTCCCTTGAGGGTTGTTGTGTTCCTGCGAGTGAGTGAGGTCACCAGAATGCAAGGAGATGCTGCGTTGGCAGCGGAGGTGGCGACGCGCGAACGATATTTTATGTTGCGAGCGTTAATATGGCTACGGTAACCGCTTCACATCAGGCGGGCCGTATGCTTGTCTGCCACCCAAAGAAGTATAAAAAAAAAAAAAAAAAAAAAGTTGGGTCTGCACCTCATTCCCGTGGAATTATTATCTCAATATACTCAAAAATTAAATATATTTTAATTCCGTTGGTCGGTTTTTATGAAATAAACTCTATTACGATTATGACTAAGATCTGTTTCGATATTGGCTGAATTGCGATTGGATTTAGTTGGAATAAAACGTCTTTTAAACTGTACATTTAAAACGATTTAAATTGAATTTGCAATCAATTCCGCGTAAATGGAACTTTTCGTATTTCCAAAATTCGCATTTAACACACACATAATGTATGTGTCAAATACTTCTTTAGATTCTTCATTTACGCGGAACCGATCGCAAATTCAATTCAAATCGTTTAAAATGGACGTTTTATTTCAACTAAATCCATTTTATTTATAGATATTATAATAAAGATATTATACATTTTATATAGAAATATAATCGTCTAAAATGTACGTTTTAAACGATTATAATATTGGTACAATGCGAAACTGCGAAAAAATAATCGATGATAACAAAACTAAACCCGATCTCAATTCCCGCCAAAATCGAAACAGATGTTACAAATAAGCTGGAATGCAGTGCACTCTGTGTGCATATAGATGTTAGGTCCCAGGAACAGGACTTGCATCATTAAGACCGATCCGCCGAGGTCATTAAAGCGAGTAATTTTTCATTATACTCCTTCTTTTGTCCGGCTGTGGTAATGAAATGATTAAGGGAAGTTATTTCTTGTTCTTATACTGAAGATTGGTTCTAAGCATTTTTTCTCATTAACCGTTGCAATTTTAATCTACATAACCACATAATATGACGAGCTCGGTGGTCAAATGGTTAGCGATGGCCACTTTGACTCCGAGGTCGCGGGTTCGATTCCGGCACAAGACAAACATTTGTGTGCATGAATATGTCTGTTTGTCTTGGCCTTGATGTTTTCTATGTATTATAAGTATGTATTTACAAAAAAAATGTATTTAAGTACATTTATCAGTTGTCTAGTACCCATAGCACAAGCTTTGCGCTTAATTTGGGACTAGATGGCGCTGTGTAAATTGTCAAAAAATATTTATTTATTTTTTATTTTATAACCATTCGTCTGGTAGACGTATTTTTGAATGTCTTATGTAGCTGTTAAAAGGACTATAGCTGAATAAAAATGCACAGTTAGCAAACAATTATAGAACACAATGTCAAATCAGTCTAATCGATCATTTTTTTTTTTTTTTTATACTACGTTGGGTGGCAGACAATACGGCCCGCCTGATGTGAAGCGGTTACCGTAGCCATATTAACGCTTGCAACATAGAATATTGCACGCGCGCCGCCACCCCCGCTGCCAACGCAACATCTCCTTCCTTTCTTTCTGGTGACCTCACTCACTCGCAGGAACACAACAACCCTCAAGGGAATTGTTATTTGGCTGCGGTATTCTGTGAGGTGGAGGTACATTCCCCAGTCGGGTAGCTTACAATTACGCTCCCTACCTCTCTTTTCGCCAGAGCTTCGTTTGTCAGTCAGCAGGGTGCACCACGTGCAGGTGAAGTTGGCTTTGGTTCAAAGATCTTGATGAACCACTTACACCCCAAATCATGCAAGTTAAGCAATGTCGACCGTAACCTATTTATGGATGAATTTCTTTATCTCGAGCTCTTTTGTGCTTTGAAAGGCACGTTAAGCCGTCGGTCCTGGTTTTTGTCTTTAGTCGACAGTCGTTAAGCCAAGTCAGTGGGCGGCTTGAAAACACTGGCCTCGGCCAAACCGCAGAGAAGCTGAGAGTCCTGCTCCCTTACCACCAACTCTTATTGCGATTCAATAACTGATTAGAATGCTTATTTATACCAATGAATAAGCGTCTCTATTTCAAATTGAATAGAGTCGCTTATTCATTGGTATGAATAAGCAGTCTACTCAGTTATTGAATCGCAATAAGAGTTGGTGGTAAGGGGGCTGCGGGCCTTCTTGTGTTTACACTCCGACCGATGAAGATACGCCGGTGACAGATTCTCTGGAGACCCCGGTCCGTGGTGTCGTTACTCACACAACAGCTCGCCACAAGCTGCCCTGCGGGCTTATTATTATTTACCTTTACGTTATCTGACCTCCCAACCGAACTCAGTAGTCCACACCAGCAAAGATATAGATTTCATTACAAATTTACTACCAGATGATAAAATAAAGCCCCAGGCACATTGTCAGTCTAACAACAACTACTTTTAGCAGCCGAGATAACGTACATCATAGGTGTTAATGATTTTTCAGCATGATTGATGATCTGACTTTGAATAATGATTGTTTTAATTGATACACTTCTAATTCAATTTCGGATCTCATTTCTGTACTCCACCCTCGAATTATTCATGTTAATTACCTACATTTTCTATATTAAATCAGGTAGCAAGCAAGATTACGGCCACACTGATGTTAAACTCGCTCGTTGCCACCCTGCTTAGTATCTGATAAACCTCACTCACTCATCTTCTGTTGCACGTTATAAAACGCAACCATTGCTGATTGATCTGTGAACGCACAGTCCAAACTGTACATGTAATCGAGTTGACATTTGGCACATATGTATCAGTTTATTATGACTGTCAAATGACAGTTCTATCAAACGATATGTCGTTAATAAATTTACATAGAAAAGTTAATATCGACGAGCTCGGTGGCGTAGCGGTCAATGACGCGGCTTCGACACCAACGCTCGTAGGTTCGATTCCCACATAGGACAAACATTTGTGCCCATGAACATGTCTGTTTGTCTTAGTCTGGGTGTTTTCTATGTATCATAATTATCTATTTACAAAAAAAAAATGTATTTACGTATGTTTATCAGTTGCCATAACACAAGCTTCGTGGTATATCTAGAGAAATTTAACATGATTGATTTAAACGCATTTCGGTTCTGTTTTATTTATGCAAAAAACTCATTATTATCGAGATCTTCATTCATGACATACCTACAATTATTAAGCAAGTTACATAGGTACTTAATGAGCACATAAATGTCCAACATGAAGAATTTCAAGTCTACAAGCACAAACTTTAACATTATAATGTCGCAAAATAACTAATTACGTGACCTCGTAATACCTATAAATTACACATTGAGTCGACATTCATTATTTTATCACATGCTTTATTACTTCAGTAATAAACAACTTAGATTTAAAACAGATACTTCTAGAAAAATGTTCACAAAAGCGGGACTTATCACGTTATTTTAGTTTTACTCACAACATAAAATATCGCTCGCGCGCCGCCACCTCCGCTGCCAACGCAGCAACTCTTTCCTTTCTTTCTTGTGACCTCGCTCACATGCAGTAACACAATAACCCTCAAGGGAATTGTTATTTGGCTGCGGTATTCTGTGAGGTGGAGATATTTCCTCAGTCGGGCAGCTTACAAAATACGCAATGCCCTACCGAGAGGTAGGCCAGGTTTTCGCCAGAGCCTCGTTTGTTAGTCAGCATGGTGCACCACGTGCAGGTGAAGTCAGCTTTGGTTACAAGATGTTGATGAATCACTTATACCCCAAACCACGTTCTTTTTATAGATTATGAAAATGATATGAAGTTATTTTACTCGTTTACTACTGAACTATACAAAATACGCTGACTGCTGGTCCTGCGGAAAATAGTATCAAAAATAAATTATAAAAATACCTGAACGTATCCTAAAATTCGTTATTTTCTTCTACCATACATTAAAGGTGAACGCATATCTATCCAAGCAAAACGCGCCGAATAAATCGAATAAATAAATTCCTGGAAAAAATATACACGGCTATCAGTCCCTCCCATACTAAGCAAAGCTTGTACTATGGGTACTAGATAACTGATATAATATATATATATATATATATTATATCAGTTATCTAGTATATATATATATATATATATATATATATATATATATATATATATATATATATAATTGTAAATGCATACATATAATATATAGAAAACCTCCAGACCACGACAAACAGACATGTTTATGCAAAAAAATGTCTTGTGCGGGATCGAACCCGCGGCCTCGGAGTCAAAGTGGCCATTGCTAATGATTCGACCACCGAGCTCGTATTTTAGAATTCTTTATATGAAATCATATGACACCTCGTACATTTATCTACCCGCCCTTCCGTATTCAAACATTTGTTCGCGCTTCGCGTTCATTGTAAGAATTCTAAAATTCATTTCATTCGGTTCGTTCAATGCATTCGGCTCGGATGAATGTGCGTTCGACTTTAGTATGACGACATGTTACTCATAGAGGGAGTTATTTTATCATTTATGTATGTAAAACCACTTGTTAATAACCACTTATGTATTATTATACCTGTATTACTAACTGGAATAGATAGTAGATAAACGTAACACGGATAAGCACATGGGTGTAGAACTGTAGATAATCAAATCAATTTATTTACATTGTTGATGTTGTTGATTGTTGGTATTTGGAATAACAAATTGTCAATTTTTTTATTTGCATGAATCCTTACATGGCATTTTACTTCCTTATATAGCACTCTACGAGTGCCATTTCGATATACATACTTAATGCATGATAAATGGATGGACATCAAATTTTCGAATAGATCCAGTTTATATTAATAACTCATCATCATTATTTTTATCAACCGGTATCTACCCACTGCTGGATTCCTTCTCCAATGATTTCTACCATATGCTATCCATATTACTATCAGCCAGCACCCACCGACTACCGCTCTCTCTGAAAATTCATAATTATGTTGGAGATTTACCTAGACGACCACAGCAGCTAGAACAGAGGTGATTAAAAAGCAGCCACAGCAGTCGCATGCATCCACTAACGGTAGTAGGTGGATGCCAGCCGGCATTAGTTTGCATGAACTAAATTGTAGCGAAAGCACGTAAAGTAGTGTAAATCAAATTGCCTGTAATATTGATCTGTTTTCTACTGTTAAGTAAGTAGAGATTAAAGCAAATAAGGACTATTACAAAACTTAACTTATATTGGAATTTCATTATTACTTAGACAACATCATCCGAATACCCCTGTACTGACAATTACTTACATCACACCGCAAGTAGGTCAGTAAGGTACACGCGACACCTGTAATCTCGCCGCCATTACCACGATAATTGTAGCACGCGAGTCTTGTGTATACTTACATAAATTGTAACTTTATTAAATATAAACTCCTAGCTTTTTGTATGAAAAGTGAATGTTGCCCGAGTATGCGTTTGATTGCACTGTAGACAAAGCTGTCTCTCTTCTTCTCAGTGAACCTACCAACAATACCATTTTTGCTTGCCGACTTCTTCCTCTGCCTTCGTCTGTAAGAATAATCATTTGAATTTATAATTGAATACCATAGCCAAAAACAATGCCCTTGAAGAATAGGTGTGTTCTTGCGAGTGAGCCAGTTCGTCGACGTGAGATGTTGCATTAGCAGCAGAAGCGTCTACTAAGGCGATCCTAACGAAATTTGTATATTATTTTTGTATATCTTGAAAGATATAGCTTTTATCTAATTCATCCCCTGAAAGGCCTGAAGGGGTAAAATAGGGGAATGAACGTTTGTAAGGAAGTCCATGCGCGCAAAGTCACTGGCGACTGATAGTAAAGATAGTGATTGGGCTAAAATTTATTAGGTAGGTAAGCATCCGCTAAAAAGAAGTATATTTGAAGAGTCTTCCGAAATACGCGGATACAAAATCGCGGTCAAAATGTAGTCTTCTTGTATACATTCGAATAACTGTTTCAAATCTGCTTCAATGTTTCCCTACGTCCTTAAATGCTAAACCTATTATTCTTTGCGACTTTTTAATGTAACCCCAAGTTAGTAGAACGGTCTAGATGGCCCCATATTTTATTAGTAACACGTAAGGAGCTATCTGGCTCACCCTATTGTTTAGACTCTCCTGAAATCGCGATGTCAATGCACCCGCTATCATCTTCGCATACAATTTGCAACAGTTGATGTTCCCAACGATAGTGGTAATTGGGAGACAGTGTTCCTGGTAAAGTTGAACGCACATGGAGCAGGGAAACGCTGCGGCCGGAACGTTCTGTAATTCCTGACGTTTACTTATAATACTTAGGAAGCCAAGTATAAGACATACTTAACTTCCTTCTAGTCTTTGTTTCTTTTCCTTTTTCTTTACCAAACCTAGTGTGAAAAATTATTATTTCGTCCATCGTTCCATTTTTGTTTCTCTCTGTTTCTTTTATTGTCTCTCATATCGTCATATTCCTTCTAACCTTTGCAAATATTCTACAATCTTTATTAAATTATATACGAGTATATTTAGCTCTCTCTGTTCTCCTTATTTCATAACTATATAAATACGATCATCCCCTAATCTACCGTTTACCGTCTCTCTCGACATTATAACTAGTCAAAGAAACTATTCCAAAATACGCGTTTAGGTATATCGCTTCCACTATTCTTAGTGTTGCTATGTTATGCGTATGTTAGGTGCAAAGTTTCGACTCAATTTGATCTCTCCGCCCGCTCACTTTCAGTTCTTTATCTTTTTGTGCATATAAATTGCAACTTATTGCTGCTTTTCCTTCCTCGCTTTGTATCCCATAACTTTTATCACCGTACTACTCAAATTGACTATAGAATATTTTAATTAATCTCATAATGCTAATGTCAACGTATTTAGTTAAAGATAGATTTAGAAATGTCAAAAAAAGAGAAACTGACATCCTTGAAATCGATGCTATAAAAAAGACAAGAACAATTTAAAATATCATACGTGTTAATCTTGAACATATTCTTTAAGAAAGTAACAAACTAAATTTTTACATTCATTCAAACAGTAATCACATCAAATTCACTGATTTCAGTAAATTTACACGTAGACATTAAAATTAAGTATATACTTAGGAATACTCCCTTCATGGTATATGATTTAACAACGATTATGCACTAAACCTATAATAATAAATGCCTTGCAGATTTCTATTTAAGATTGTCTTTTGTTCAATAGCGATTTGGCATACGAGTATGTTTCATAACGACAAATATATTTTCTTTTTTTTTTTACCTACTTTCTAACGCCAACAATAATAAAACATGTAAATTATTGTGGTGTCTCTCACAATACAATGTTTGACAAAAATAAGAGACATTTTTGCTATAAACCAGCGTTCCGCTCGCTAAGTGTGTACTTGTATCCAGCATACGCTAGCCTTATCTGCTCTCGCTACGTGAGCGAAGCTCACTAACGGTATCGTAAGAAATACCTCGGAAACTGGAGAATATGCACCGTCTGTCGAAAATACCACGCTCCTCTTACCTACTTGCATTTACTAGTATTTTTATGATTATTTTTCGTATTAACAACAGTCTTGCATAAATGTTATTGTATAATATTTGTGATCAAACAAAATATCATAAACAGAATCTCCAACAGAATATTATAGGGTTAAACCATTCATATAATAGCTTCCTGGATAAAAAAATATCCCATTTGTTTATCCAGATATATTATTATGAATCGTCTATGTGCCAAATTTCATCGACATACAGTCTGCGATTTTGGGACGATTAAAATATACAAATTTTCACGTATAATGTTAATAAAATGGAAACTGCTAGTTTATCTTCAACAATCAATGAGGTTAAACTTATAAGAAATACGTCGTCTGTCGGTTAAGCTATATTAGCAAGCGAGAAATTGCTGTGCATTTAATATTAACAGCTCTGAAATCTCATCCAAAATCCAAATAAACTATGTGTAAATTGTGAAACTATTGACACTACAAAATTAAAACAGGTTGTGGTATAAATACGAATCCAATAAATCATCATTAAACTTCCTTTGAACATTCTAATTAAAAGAAGTAACACGGCAACCAATTTGTAAACTTCCCATATAATTCTTAAAAAATTCAAAATATTACCATTACGGCTATTAATAATACAATTTAATAGAGAACAGGCATGCAAGTGAGAAGGTTAATGTAAGACACGCTATTTTAAACCGACTAACACTGTTATTTGAATATTTAAATCATAACAAGCGTTATATATAACCCATAGATTACTATCGACAATAATATTGTGTTCAAATGTACCCCCCACAGTTCCATTCTGATTTACTGAATAATAACTAAACAGTAAAGGAAATACAATTTTGGAAATAGCCAGAATAGAAGCAATATTGCCAAAAACTGAGACCCTTTGAACCGTGACTACTTCAAATAAATTATTATTATCGATGTGATATTCATTGACATACTAAATAATTTACTATGATTCCAATACTATAATTTTTGTAATGAAAATCGAATTCTTCCAGATTCCACCAAATTTAATTTGCTATCGAGGAAATTATTTTAAAGCAAAATTGAACTTTATTACTGTTATCGTAGATGTTTCTTTAAGAATTTTTTGAACTTTTGAAATATAAACCCGTTGTCTAACGCAAATTGTTTCTTATTTTAATGTTTACGCTTAATATATTCATGATAGTGGTTTTAACTGTCTTTAGATCGTTAAGTTGGTATTTTAACTGTTCCGTAGATTCATTTCGATTCGATGCTTCCATACGAATCGCCAAATTATCAGTATCGAGTAGCCATTGATATATGGGATTATGCTAATAACATTAAATGTATTAACAAGCTTAACTAACAAGTGATTACTACTGCCCATAAACTATTCCAATAGACGAATAGAGTCGGAAAATATTTATCGATTATGTATCCATTTGTTTATTTTTTCTCTAATATTGAATTCTCCGTTAATTCTTAGGTTTCTGTGTCACATCTTTTTTTTATGTTGCATGTATTTTTTGTTCTGCTTATTTATATAAATATTATGTTCATATATATTTCATGTTTTAAATATCGATACGTGTTGATATAAATCTGTAAAGAATTTTATTTTGCATTTCAAATGGCACAATCTCTCCCGCAGGTTGCAAATCCTTTTTCAAGAGGTCCGTGAGGAGAAACCTGTCCTATTCGTGCAGAGGCAATAGGAATTGCCCCATCGACCAACACCATAGAAACCAGTGCCAGTACTGCCGTTTGAGGAAATGTCTCAAAATGGGCATGAGGAGAGAAGGTGAGTCGAGTGACTTAAATAACTAAAACAATTGAACCTAAAATACTGCCCTTGGAGACACCATGTGAAAATTTAACAAAAGATATACTAACAACTGTCTCACTTTACTGTTCTGTATAAAAAAAATTACCAAAAGTTACTAACGTTAACAGTCATGCCTATATTGAGACATTTAAAACCCGTGTTATTAAAGTTTTCTTTTTGTTCACCGGTACTTTACGCTACTCTGTAAGTACTATGTAATATAAGTTTTAATATTATAGCCTCGACATTACTCAGCGAACGTGCTTAAAATCTTTCGTTATTGCTACTTTAATTGCTTCTTGGAATTTAAGTGTCGTCAAAGAGGTTCTTACAATAATATTACGATTTGACGCTGTTCATTACAAAAGACGTTTTGTGCTTCCCAATTTTAGTGAATTTTATATATTCTATTAAATTTAAGGCTGCTTATTATACAGCTTATATCAAAAGTTATCCGTCTTAAGTTTTAGGCACACTTATTCTTATTTCTATGGTCTTAGATACTATAATGATTCTATAGGTATATATAATAGAAGCAATAGATACAGCAAGTATGATGTCGTTTTACCTACATACGACTACACTTCCACAATTATACGAACTTTCTTAGTTTGTTTTTTATGTATTTAAATGAATATCTCACCTTCGACATCGGCATCAACCCATAATCATCCCACTGGGATACGAGTCTCCCCTCAATCGAAGGGGTTTAGAGCATACTCGACCACGCTGCTCAACTGCGGGTTGGCGGAGGCCAGTGTTATCAAGCCGCCCTAATGCTTATTTGGCTTAACGACTGTGATCTAATGATAACAGCCGGGACCGACGGCTTAACGTGCCCTCCGAAGCACGGAGGAGCTCGAGATAAATAAACCCATCCATAGACAGGCTGCGGTCGACGTTGCTCAACTGGCGTGTTCGATTAGACTGACACGCGCAACGACGCCATCGAGCTCCTCACGACGCCATCAGCTCCTCACCTCTCATCTCTATCTCACCTTAGACTACAGTATTTAGTTAGTCAGCTGAACGATAATTTTTGTGACAAACATATCCTTACTTTCAATTATAATACAATAGTGGAGTGTAAGTGGTTTATCAACATCTTCGAATCAAAGCCAACTTCACCTGCAAGTGGTGCACCCTGCTGACTGATAAACGAACCTTTGACGAAAAGAGAGGTAGAAAGCGTAATTGTAACTACCCGACTAGGGAATGTACCTCCACCTCACAGAATACCAGGAGACTATAGCATGGGGTTCTTCAAAAATGGCGTGAAGAGGTTTTTACAGGGTCGGCAACGCGCGTGTGATGCCCCTGGTGGTATAAAAAAAAATACCGCAGCCAAATAACAATTCCCTTGAGGGTTGTTGTGCCCTGCACTGCACTCAATCATGTTACATCCTAGGTATATAATTTTTCATGATTTTTACCGTCATAGTATAATGTTATGTAACATTTAGACATTTAGATCATCGGTTGCTACCTATATAATCATCATAAAAATTCTGAAGTGCCTACAAAAAGCTCGCTTTAAAGATACATTGATTGTCGCAAGTGTAATTAGTGAAACCATTAATCTTACCAAGTCATTAGTCAGTCGAATGCCCAAGGGCAGTCTAAGTAACTGTTGACGATCAAAGTTAATATAAAGTTATAGCTGTAATAGCATATTATTTCGGTGGAATTAATATAGACGGTTATTGTTTTAGAGACAGCATAATGATTGATGATATTGATGACAATGAGTTTGATTTGACCTCGAATAAGGACTATATGATCATAAATGCGACAATAAGATGATGGCTGATGCTTATCAAAGTTGTAGGCTTGATTCTTTATTTATCTCAGTTAAATGTACTAGAAAAATTGTTAGAAATCATTTAGTTGCTCAATTACAAGCAAGACAAATCATATCCATAAGTCAGGTAACAAGATTAATTTTAGTGCAATAATTGGTCAATCAGGAGACTCGTCACGATAAAGTTATGTTACTAGTTTTAAGACTCGGGTGACGCACATAACAGCAAACGACCCGAGTGATGTAAAGCGGTTATCTTTGCTTACAAGGCAAGAAGCATTGCTCCCTCGCTATTAATCTCGCTGCTATTGCAACATCTCCTTCCATCTGATAATCTCTGTCACTCGCAGAAACGCTACAACTATCATGAATATTGTTTTTTGTCTGCGGTTTTCTATAAGGCGAAGGTACTTTCTCAGTCGGGTTCGAGATGCCCTACCCCTCTTTCACCAGAGCCTCGTCAGCTAACCGACAGAGTGCACCACGTGAAGATGAGATTGGCTTAGGGCTCTAAGATGATCTCAGGCAGGACTCTCCAGGAAATAATAATTTGGCTGCAGCTTTATAAAATCGACTTACTTCCTCGATCTGACAGCTCCAATTTAAATTTTTTTTTTTTTTTTTTTTTTTATACCACTAAGGTGGCAAACAAGCATACGGTCCGCCTGATGGAAAGCAGTTACCGCAGCCTATGGACGCCTGTAACACCGGAGGCATCACATGCGCGTTGCCGACCCTGTAAAAACCTCTTCACGCCCTTTTTGAAGAACCCCATGCTGTAGTCTCCTGGGAAAACCTCAACAGGCAATTCATTCCACAGCTTGATAGTACGTGGAAGAAAACTTCTCTGGAACCGCACAGTCCGTGACCATTTCGGTTCTAAAGTGTGAGGATGAATTCCCTGTCGATGGCGAGCGGTGCGACTGTAGAAGGAAGCCGTGGGCATCATGTCAAACAACTCCTCTGAACACACCCCATTGTACAAACGGTAGAACACACAAAGGGACGCAAAATCTCTTCTCAGACTTAAAGGTTCTAAACCGTCTGTCAGTTTGGGATCGTCAACAATCCTCACAGCACGCCTTTGAATCGAGTCACAGGGTGCAAGCTGGTATCTAGGCGCTCCCGCCCATAGATGGCAACAGTACTCCATATGCGGCCGAACTTGAGCTTTGTAAAGCATAAGTCTTTGCCGCGGGTTGAAGTAATGTTTCGCCCTGTTGAGCACACCTAGTTTCTTCGATGCCAGCTTGACCTTCCCCTCCAGATGACATCGAAACTGGACGTCGCTGGAGATGTCAACTCCTAGAATACCAATATTATTGGCGATGGTGAGGGGTGTGTTTTCGAAGTGTGGAGCCACAGCAAATGGGGTTTTCTTAGCGGTGAACGCGCAGACTTGTGTCTTAGAGGGGTTAAATCGCACTAAGTTCTGTCGCCCCCAGTCGGACACTCTACTTAGTGTGCTCTCAATTTGCGACACAAGTTGTTCGCGGCTCTCCTCCACCAAAGAACGAGGGATATTTGCGCGGCCCGTGTAATAAGTGTCCCCGGTGCTATCGTCTGCATAACAATGAATGCAGTCATTATACAACATATCATTAATATGCAGCAGAAACAGCGTCGGGGACAATACAGAACCCTGCGGGACGCCAGCATTGATGTCCATGCTATCGGAGCAACTGCCATCTACAACGGCTCTAATGCTTCTGCTGGACAAGAAGCTAGCAACCCATTCGCATAACCCCTCGGGCAGACCGTATGCAGGTAACTTTGAAAGAAGACTGCGGTGCCAGACCCGATCGAACGCCTTTGCCATATCCAGGCTAACCGCCAATGCCTCACCTTGACTCTCCACCGCCAAAGCCCATCGGTGCGTAAGATACACTAGAAGATCACCAGTTGAGCGACCATGGCGAAAGCCATATTGTTTGTCGCTGATCAAGTCGTGATCCTCTAGGTATCCAAGGAGCCGAGTATTAATTACACGCTCCATCACCTTGGAGAGAAGGGAGGTAACAGCAATAGGCCTGTAATTCGATGGATCTGACCTGTCGCCCTTTTTAGGCACAGGGTGCACATTCGCAGTCTTCCACATAGACGGAACTTGCCTAGTGGAGTATGAAAGCGCGAACAAGCGCGTAAGTACAGGACACAACTCAAGAGCACACACCTTTAACACCACTGCCGGTATGCCATCTGGCCCACTCGACTTGTGAATATCGAGGGAGAGCAACGCCCGCCGGACATCTCGCTGTGTAATCGAAATCTCCGGCATGGAGCTACCGCACCATGGGATAGTAGGTGGTACGGCGTCTCCCTCGTTCAAAGTCGAATTAGAGGCAAAGAGATTGCCCAGTAAGTCGGCCTTCTCCTTAGCACTATAGGCCAGACTACCATCCGGTTTTTGCAGTGGTGGAAAAGACGACCGACAGAAGTTTCCCTCGGCAGCCTTAGCGAGCGACCAAAAAGCACGGCTCCCAGATGGATGCTTAGCCAGGCGCTCACCAACTCTGCCGACGAAATCATACTTTGCCCTAGCAATCACTCTCTTACTGGACCTCGAGGCAGCATTAAACTCATGTTTCAGGTCAGAAACATTCTGATCCCCATTAATACGGGCCGCGGTCCAAGTCTTGTATGCAGCCTGCTTGCGAAGTATAGCCTCTCTACAAGACCGATTAAACCACGGCCGTTTTTTAACACCCGCGGTGGCCACCAGTCGATTTGGGATGAATAATTCCATCCCATCCAAAATCGTCCCAGCCACAGCGGATGCACAGGAGTCGATGTCCACTGACCCGAAGCAGAGCTGCCTCCACGGGTACGATGCATAGAATTCACGCAATCCATCCCAATCTGCCGACTTGTAGTGCCATACACGACGCCATCCGGTAGGCCGGGGCGCGTCAGAGCTAGCATATGGCACCTGGGTCCGGATGAGGCAGTGGTCCGACGACCCAAGCGGAGCGTCCACCGTGATCTTGTACCCATCCGGACGTGTGGTCAGCAGAAGGTCCAGAAGAGAGCTCGTATGGTCCTCGATATCCGGTATTCTCGTTGGAGAATGTACCAGCTGCGAGAAACCATAAGCCAGTGCAAAGTCGTGAACAGACCTCCCCGCGAAGTCAGTGGACCGAGAGCCAAGCCACTCGGCGTGGTGGGCATTGAAGTCTCCCAAAATCACTAACTCCGCGGAGGGATACTGTTCCATGACTCTGTCAGTCGCCAGTTGTAGGTGCTCGATCATCCGAGTTGTGTCTGAATCACCACTATGAGACCTATAAAGGCACGCGTAGATGCAGGTGTGGCCACCCTGATCCACGCGCACCCACAATATTGACAGGTCCCTGTCTTCTAGGCCGTGAAGGCGTCGACAGCAAATATCCTCCCGGACGTACATACATACCCCAGCTCGACGTACAAAGAAATATTCGAGTTTGTACCCAGGGTATAATAAGTAGGATGTGTCGGCCGGACAAGATATTTGAGTCTCTGTCAAAAAAAGCAGGGTCGGCTGTGCAGTTTCAAGGTGTTGGTGAACTGCATTAATGTTTGCGTGAAGACCCCTAATGTTACAGAAATCCACACTGAGTGTGGAAGAGGACGCCGCTGGAGTAAAATGCTTTCTTTTTTTCTTCACGGCCATAAAAAGATTTTAGAGGTTTATGAGAAGTCGTCTCATTGACAACACGACAGAAAAAAAGCGCGGTGTCTACCCCCGCAGTACAGTGCAGGTTGTGCGGTTTGCTAGCGCGGCGGGCGGAAGGGCCCCCGGTCCCCCCCTGCTGCAGCAGCCGGGTCCACTCCGGTCTCCTCCTCCGGCACGACTACTACAACAGGGACTTTACACAGGTTGGCGGTTCAGCCTCCCGGGGCGGAGATTAGGTGATCCCCGGGTTCGGGAACCCTACTGACCTGCGGGCGGCCAGCGGACAACCGTTTCACCGGGTCTCCCTGACCGCCGCGCCAACACGCCGCGCCTGCACCGCTGGCAGCGGTTCGACAACCACTGGTCTCCCAGTTGTCAGCATGACGACCTCTCAGAAAAAAAATATTAAATATCGCTCATTTATTCTCATTATTGCCAAATTATCGTTTGCGACATACTTATAGTGCTCTGTAAACAATATTTTTGAATGTAATCAATCAGATAAAAAATAAAAAAAGGTCAAGAATATAAATTTCATTCATAGTAACAGTACAAGTACACTATTATTATTTTTACAAAAATTTCAAACCTCCACATAAATTAATGAAGTAATTACTCAACTCGATGTATTGTTTTAAAACATTGGACCTTGGATACGTGTCTTTATGACGTCCACTAACGTTGTTTAGAGCCTTTAAATGTCTATTGAAAACAAAGTTTGTGACTGCGTTTATTAGTCTTTTGGGCACATTAGTTACAACCACACACAATTTACAGCCTTTATTTGGAAGTTCTGTTGATTTTATTTCTTGTTAAAGAATGTCAGTTCTATAAAACTGCACATAAAAGTTTCGGTAACGTCAGATTAAATTTATGTATACAGTTGGTAGTAAAATGATGAATTTAAATGAAACAATGTTTGTCACTATCAAATACTACTTTTAGAAATACATAAATCACCTTGACAAAGATATTTTTAGAATAATATTTTCATCGTCAATGAGGAATATATTTTCTAACTGTACAAAACTTAATATTTGCTTATTCTATAGATTATATTTAAATTGTCTTATAGCTTATAGCTTCGTCTGTATGGATTTGGGTTTTCGAAACTTGGCAACATAGCCTAGAATACTCTCTGAACACCTCTCCTACCAGTTAATTAAAATTCGGTGAAACCATAATTTTCATGTAGTGTTAATATTTAATAAATTTTATACAGAAAAAGCAACCAAACATTTCTGAGTTAAAAATTATCTTAAAACAAACTGAGAAATCCTGTCACCGAAAGTCCCATCGAAAATCAGTTACGCAGATTTGGAGATACCCGCTTGTGTTTTTCGAATTTCACCTAAATAAAAGTAACCTAAACGATCCCTGCAACAAAGATAGTCAGAGTTATATTCACTTTAGCTAAGTGATATCTACTTCTGAACTTAGATGTTTAACCTAAATTCCGATTCAGCTTCCAGCGATATCTATACCAGCTTGTAGGTTCATCAAGTAGGAAACTAATGATTACAAATAACTCTATGCTTAGTATTGAACTAAATGGTCAAGTGTAGTGGGGTCGGAATATATAATAAAGTTTCAACGCACAGTCCATACCAGTGATCAGCCCCCTTACCACCATCTCTTATTGCGATTCAGTAACTGAATATAATGCTTATTAATACCAATGAATAAGCGGCTCTATTTCAAATGTAATAGAGTCGCTTATTCTTTGGTATGAATAAGCAATCTATTCAATTATTGAATCGCAATAAGACATGGTGGTAAGGGGGCAGTCCAGTTTAAAATTTGACTTAGGCTTCGAAAGTATTTTTGGAAGTTACTTTGATTATATTGTATCTACAAACTCAGTCAAACAGGCAACAAAATAATTCTACGGCTCAGTGAACATTAACTTGACGTAGCAACACTACAGGCACACATTTGTGCTGCACATTTTAATATGATACATCAATACGTGAAGGTCATGATGATGATGGCGATATAATGACAAAGAATAAAGTAAAAATATGGACCAACTGACAAAGTATAAAGTAAAGTAAAAGTGTAAAAGTAAAAGGATGATGGTCATAAGCATGAATATGTAACAGTAGTGTCTAAAAGTGCCTTAAAAAGATCCAAAAATATAAAATATATGAAACAGATGTATCGTGCCAGAGATAACAGGCGACCGAGGCGGTTTCCTCGTGTCGTAAAGGAAGCACATTCGTTGAGGGCACA
This sequence comes from Hypsopygia costalis, assembly GCA_937001555.2. Classification (NCBI taxonomy): domain Eukaryota; kingdom Metazoa; phylum Arthropoda; class Insecta; order Lepidoptera; family Pyralidae; genus Hypsopygia; species Hypsopygia costalis. The sequence continues at coordinate 7,044,830 of OW443339.2, forward strand.
GAGGTTGAAGAGTTCATATCACGGGCGGAAGGTGGGACGGCCACCCGCTGAGGTCGCTGATTATACCAATGGAACAGACGCACCTGTCCGTCCGTACCTTTTTCATATTATTACTACAATACTAATTATAACATTGAACTGCCTTGATTTGCATTTGGCGTTAAATGTTGATAAAGTATATGAAGCAGACCATATGAATTTTACAAAATGTCGTAAGAAAATCTGAACAAAAAAACAATAATTATTAAAGTATATTTTTAACTTTATTATTGACAACAATCTGAATAAAAATAATTAATGATTTTTATTCAGATTGTTGTTTACTTCTGAAGATTACAAATTACTTACTTAAATAAAAAGAAGCTATAATATCCAGAAGCAATACAGGCCTTGTTTTATTTAAGTGACAATAAAATATTAACTTTACATAATTATGTTTGTTTGTAATGCATAACGCATCTTTGTAAGCAAAGATTTTTTGCAAAGATGCTTTATGCATTACAAACAATGCTATCAATAATATTAAATCAAAAACTGAAATATCAGATCATTTCTTTATTAATCGTTTGGTACAATTACATTTATACACTCTGTAGCGTCCCCGCTATACTCGGGATCTTCCTAATAGCATCGCCGCTTGGGGAGAACACCGTTGCCAGCGCTACAGCGATTGAGGATGATTCCAGTAGTTGATTCACCTAGAAAACAGTACAAATACGATGTCTCGTACCGTCTTGATCGGCTATGATTATGTATCGTCCGCAGTCCAACATTTCGATATCCCAAAGCGTTGACGTGCAAGCGTTATGTCGCGCTCTTATCAGGAATTCGGATAGTGATATGCCACTGAGAGCTGTTTTAGAGTACCACATTTCCACATTTTCTCTGCAAAGCAACATCATGAAACTTCATTAAAATAGGTCTCTCTTGTTGTTCTAAGGCACGCTCCATCCGGTGGCAATCTTTAATGTCTCCTGCATTGAAATCTAGATTTTTTTAATTTCTCTGTAACCACCCTGTTACAGAGAAATTAAAAATACTGAGCTGTAATAGAAGTGTCTTCTTGTTTATTCTCTTTCGAATACATCCCTACAGCAGCCCAATCCAGACGCAATCACCTTGTTACTCCCATATCTTGCTATAAAACAACCTTCTCTCATCGGTTCTTTTGTTTTCTGGGTCCATCGTTATACAATAAATTACATAAAATATTAAATTTGTTGCCACACACTAAATTTTTGTGTAAAAAAATTACCACTACATACCTACAGAGTTTAAATTACACTGAAACTGAAAACCTATTGTTGCCAGTAAAGTAGCTATACACACACATAAACTCATACTCCCACGCACGGTCACAACCACACACATACATACATACCCACACAAACACAGGCACACACACCCACACCAACTCCTGCACTCACACCCACACAAACTCATGCACACACACCCACATACAAACACACTATTATCACGTCATACCCATACACTACACATACTCTAAATTTTTGTATTGTAATTGTCTATTGTTTTTTTGTTACTGTTTCTTGGTACTTTGTGCCATCCACATTTCGCGGGGAGGGAACTGGTGCACTGAGATACAGGCCTCGGCTTAGTTCAGGCGCCAGTCCCTCTCTATTAAAAAATTGTACCATCTATTTATGCCCTTATTGTAAAACTGTTTTATAGAGAGAGAAAATAAACGATTTGAATTTGAATTTGAATTTGAATTTGAATTTGAATTCTCTGGGACTTCATGGATCAGTAGGATCTTAAGCCGTGTACGAATCTCGAAACTATCCAGCTGCTGAGCTATGTATTCCACTTGTTGCTATAAATTTTTAAGGGTGGTTGTGATAAACGACTTAAAGATGTTGAACTCATAAGTAATAGAGATGACTGTGGGTGTTGGCGAAGATGCTGTAACCTTCTTAAGATCATGCTGAAAGCTCGTCATCTTGTTGGTAAAAATGAACTCATTGTAGGACTGATGTACTGATTTGTCCGATGCCATTGTCGCAGGCAGCAGGTAACTCAAACAACTATCATGGAAGTTAACATAAAAGTTTTGAATAAAACCTGTAAGTAGATAATTAAATTGAATTTATTTTGTGGAGCTGTATTCCACATTTACCCACGAAAAAAATGTATTTTCGAATTAACAACGTTGGCACCAGTAAAATTTTATAATTAAGAAAATTACAGCAAATCTCATTTTATCAGATTACACCATGTTGGTTTTTCTTTTAGAATGGTACAAACATCCTTTATCCAGCCTATTGTTAATATAATCGTTTGAATAACTGGTTTCGGAGTTACATAACCATTTTTGTCTCAAAGTTTTTGCTTCACACATCACACCTTTGCAATAGCATCATTAGTATTGTCCACACCGGTACTTCCGAGCAGATAATGCAAAGGGCATACACCGGAAAGGACACGGTAACCCGCTGCTCTCAATTCAACCCTTGAGCACCCCATTACGTCTCCTCGACCCCGCATCCCTCATATTTTGCCCAACAAACGATTTGTTTGCTGTCAACAAACAAAAGAAAGGTGCAAACGGTTCAGACTCCGAAGTTTTTTATACAAGATTAACAGTTAATAGAAAAGAAAAAGTAAGTGTGCCTCTTTGTCGCTTTATAATCGTCTTAGATATCAAAGTTGTAGATCTGGTGAGATTAGAGGCGTCGACGCTGGCTTTGTCGTACTTTTTTTTCTTAAACATTGTTTCGGAGTTGGTAGTTTCTAAAACGTTTTAGCGGTTGAAAGGGTCCATTGAGCTCGTGAGCTACCACTGAATACTTTTAATTGTGATATGGAGCGATCTGTTACAGATATCATTTTAATGTCATGCTATGGTCACTCTGCTTTTGTCGGTCGGAGAATTGCGTGTAATGCTCAGTGATTTTTGTCTGTTTTTATTTTTGTCGATATCTTATTGTGAAGAAATAACAGGATGTTAAGATATTTCTAGTTTCGAGTTGGTCATCGCATTTATAATTATGATCTTAGCTCGGGTCTTAAATTCCAATGCCATATTTATTATTCATAGCTATTATTGACAGCGCATAATAATATTGTGATGCCAAATCTTTTTGCATTTGATCATGTTCACATGACGTATTAGATGCGCAAAATAAATTAAACAAAGCACACATACCGATTGATTAATTAAACACATTAGTGTAACCGGTTTATTAAATAAGTGCATAAAAGTGACTAAACAAAAGCCGTGGGTCTGTCCGTCACTTGCGAGTGAACAATGAAGCCACATCTTTTGTTTAGGGAGCATCAATCACGGGCTTCATTGTTTGGAATATCTTAATAAGTTTTTGTGCTGTACCGGTCATTTAGAAAGATTTTTGCTATCGTTGCCAATATTCCCCCTCTGGGCTTCGATGTGAATTTTAAAGAAATTTCATTTGGAGGGAAGATGATGAATTAGATTTTTTCGAATAAACGTTTAACTAGTGAACGTATTGGTTTATTTAATATTTTAGTCATGGTATTATTTAGATCTCTGAATTTAGATAAGACTAATTTTTATTGTACACAACTTTGTGAATATAAATTACTTGTAGAAAAATAATAATAACCAAGTAAATACATTCAGGGACTGTTATTATGGTTTGAAGTCTATTACTGGTATAAAATCTGACGTTACCTCAATCTGTCGCAATCTATAACTGTCTTACCTTTAATCCGTGCGCAAATCTGTGTAAATTTTATACAACGGAAACCATGCACAATGCAGTTTCATTGTATTGCCCACAAGACCTGTCAAAAACATCATCCTCTTCGGAACATTCCCAGGGGCTGCAAATTATCGCAATGTTTGCTTCACTTATTATTTTTCAAAAGTAAATGCCCCGTCTACGCCCTCGGCCTACAAAGGAAACGCTGAACGGATCGACCACGATTTTCGAGGAGGGTGTCAATTTGCGTCTAGAACCAGGTGTGGTCATTGTTGCCCAACTGACCGTATGGATGGGTTTGTTTGGATTAGACCAGTCTAGTTTGCCAAACATAAGCCGGAACCGTGAGAAACGTAACGTTTTTTTTAAGTGTCCACCTAGTGGTCAGTCAAGCCCTTCGCGACAACTTAAAATTATGGTGTGATATAACATGATACGGTTCTTAGTTTTGAGGGTTTCTACTGAAGATTAATTTAATGACTTAATCGTGTCAACGATCTATACCGCTGCACATAGAACTGAGAGAATAACTCGAGGCGGTACTACGTATGTTGTACTTTGTCTGCTGCGTCACAACCGAAAGATATTATCGTTTCTAGTGAGCATAATAACTGTGACATGTTTCGTACGACGCTCCAGGGCCGCGTTTAATGGTCCTCATTCTGGGAAAACTGAGTCGTACTAGTCGCGTCCAACATAAAGATACAATCGTCGGCGAGCGTGCCGACGCGTTCCCACGACTACATCGCGAAAAACCCTAATATTAATCGTTGCATCGTCTGACCCTCGCTGGACATCGGTAACGCCCGAACGAAAACATTAATTAAAATAGGAGACAACAAAGACCGGTTCCGATTCTGCATGGTCAAGGTGCCTGACCCATGGGACCTGCCGATAGCCCGATACCCGTTCCTGGCGTCGTAAGCTAATTATATTTCCGCACGTTTTGTCAAACATTTGCATGTGAATTGGGGCTAAACTACAATAGAATCGCGCTAATCCGCTGGCAAAGGCTCACGTTCGGGGCAGGTAATGCTCGAATATGGCGGGACGGGTCGCCTCTCAATAGTTGTTAGAAACTTGATAGGTTTTCACTATAAACATTAGCTTTACACTGAATAGTTAATGGTGGATAATATCGAATTTCACGCGATGAAAGGAACTTTCATTAAGTTCTTAACAGGGGCGTGGAATTTCTTTCGAATAACAATAATGATTATGTGCTTAAAGATATCAGCTTTTACTTTCGCGTAAGGTTTAAAAGTGACGACTACATAGAAATAATAAATGCTTCAAATTTTATTACAAATTGACAAACTATAGTTAACAAAAATATTAGGAATTCCTTTTCTTTAGTTTAACACAGTAGATGAACAAAATCCAATTCGAAAGGCTCGTAAACTCCGAAGCGAAATGGCGTCACAAAAAGGAATCAAAGTGTAAAATCATTTGTGTCGGATTAAAAAAGGAGCTAGCGGACGAGCGTGAGATATATACCACTATCAATCACCTGGTGATTTATATTCTCTCTCCGGGATGATGTATCACCGTTCAGGACCCAGTCCACTCGACCGATGGTAAAAGTATTCGATAATTAACTTTTTAAATTTTGACGGACGCCTTCATCTTTGAGTCGATAAAAAACATCAACCAATACTAAACATGTGAAATCGCCATAACCACCTACTGTTAATGTAGAATCAGTGCAAATATCTTCTATTACACAAGCAATAAGAACTATTATCCTGTAATTTCTTTCCCAAACCTGTTGCTTACGAACGCTCGCCTTGGTATTTGGAACGTCTTCAATAGATTCATTTCTAATGTCATCAACAAAAGACTCTGCTATGGGCTTATTAAAATTTTTGCATATATTATTTTGGGTATGTGATTCATCGTTATATAAGTGATAGGTATCACAAAAATTATAAGCTACCCATACTAATGTACAATAATATATTTATAGGTATAATAACACATAGGAATATCATAATAATATGAATTATTAATAGCGATCAATTTACAAATATTTGAATTAATTTTCGTTTATATGGCGCTAAATGCGGAGAAATATTTTATAAGTCGCTGTGAAAGGATTAAGTGTGGACTTAGAATAATTCATCGAGTGGAAATTGACGTGACATTATATAGCACGTCAAAATATTCAGCTACAGGGGGTTATTTCAATAGCGGTTCCACTTGCCGACTCGGGAATCGAAGGCGGACCCCCGCGGGGCGACCGGCGTGCGCCTAACGAACTATGGAGGTGATTTATCGGAGCGCACCGTGCAGCCAGCTCACACTCTGATGCTAATTCCTTTACGATGTGTGATGTTAGGTAATGAAATATCACTCCATTGGCCTTTTTCGTTTAATTTGATTTAACTCTGGATGATAATTTAAAGATATCTGAACCTGTTGTTTGGTTTAATTTTTAATATGTTTTTATAATAATTTGGGCTTAGATCAGAGAGGTAAACAGTAGGTATTAAGTAGGTAGATATCGTTTCATTTTAAGCCTAGATGGGTGATGGAAAACAAGTAACAACGTAATATAAGAACTTGTCGAAGTCTAGTGTTGCTGATAGGTAATATTAATTACACTATAAAGTTCGGAAGAAATTTTTCACAGACGAATTTCATTGTAGTCCCTCTGTATATGCTAAATTTTCATTATGTAAAGCTTAATTAGCTGTATAAGAGACTTAATGAATATTGGATTTGTTTGAAAGTAAACTCGTCGAAACGTTGTTGGTATTGTAGTGTCTTTATACTAGGAACATAATTACACAAAGATTGAGAAAGAAAAAGAATTACGACGTGTACAAAGGCGGACTTATCCCTATTAAAGATCTCTTCCAGCCAAACTTTTTTTTCATATGGGAGGGGGGCAAACGAGCATGTGGGTCTCCTGATGGAAAGCAATCACCACCCTCCATGCGGATCAGCAATACCAAGGGGTGGCTGATCCGTTGCCAGCCTATACTCCTTCCTTTCTTTCTGGTGACTTCACTCACTCGCAGGAACACAACAACACTCAAAGGGATTGTTATTTGGCTGCGGTATTCTGTAAGGTACTTCCCCAGTCGGGCAGCTTAAAAATTTAGCTATGTCAGCAGGGTGCACCATGTGCAGGTGAGGTTGCCTTTGGTTCAAAGAGTTGATGAACCACTTACACCACAATCCTTTTGTATACTTCGTAGGAATTTACTTTTATATCAATAAACTTATTAAGAAAAATCCGAACTTTCACCAGTAACTACTGATTTTCATCAGGAGTAAGCATTTCAATACTTTAAATTTTATTTTCGTACCACTTTCTCAACGACATAAGTATTCATTACTGTTATATCATTGAAAGTAAATATCGCATTATGTATTATTGCGTCGTTACATAATTCTCCATCGGTATCATTCTATAATTCGATTCCGAGCCGTATACTTGAATTGGCACTAAAACTATTTATGATAGTATTACTTGCAGGTGAAATTTTCTCACAGTCGCTCGGCTCCAACGCCGTATAATCTCAGATACTTCGGGTAATGCACGGTTTGTATGTATATTGGTTACTACGTTAGTAGTCTCAACAAACCTGTTCTCTGGTCGTGCCCTCTGTACCGTACCTTACTATAATGTATCTACTACATTCGATATAGTTTCACTTTGCATTTTAACATCGTGATTTTAATGATCAGTAACTTTCCTATGATATTTTTCATCTACTTGGAGTTCTATTTCTCTTAATATATAAAATTTTATAATTATGTTTCGTTGACAAGTTAATGTGTTAGAAAACTCGCGTACAAATTAGCGTCAAATGCAAAATTTTGTCTGGAAAGCATTTCGTATGCTAATATTTCTTATGGATCTATAAAAGTAGTCATATCGTGTAAGAATCATATCATATTTTAAATGTTAAAAATCTTAGCTGTCGCTTAGAATTCATCTAGTGTCCGCATCTCTATATGTCAGTCTGTCTGTACGTCCATTACACGTGAATCATCCTCGGTATCGTGCTTGGAGAATTTCGTGAGGTCACAGTTTAGTATAGCGGTTTAGGCGCCCTGCGGTCGTTTGTCTGAAAGAGATAGCTCTATTAGAACTTGTAGGTGTATGAGTAGATAAAGACGAGTCTTCTCTGTCTAACACCGACCGTTTCGTGACCCCACAGCTAATCACATATCTGCAAGCGTATTATGATTATCGCAAGGCTTCGTTTCTCGTACGTTATTGTGGTCAGTGACTCCTTGCATGGTATCTTCACTCGTACTTAATATTGTTTCATCGGCACGATTTTCATTGCAATTACATGGAATTGATGGGATTAAATTTAAATATTCGAACTTGAAGATTTTCTGTGAATTCTCACGGCTCAGTCATGGTAATTGAAAATCTATACTGATGAGCGTTTAAAATCTCATTCGAATACTAATAAAGCACATAACTTAGACAAATTCTGGTAAAGTATCGATTCAAAACATAATTTAACGGTTAATAGATACGTCGATCTATTTTATACGTTTCTGATTCCGATACAAATCTCTAGCAGGATTTAATAAGTCGATAATTATAAAAAAATCATGTCGGCCTAATGGGGTTGTAAGAAGGAATGTGTTTTATTCGAGGCACGTGCCTTAAGATGACTTTATTATACATATTTCTTAAAGTTTTATCTTTACGATAAGTAATTATACTCTCTGGTACTGTTTTGATGTCTTCCGTGTCCGGTTTCTTTACTTAATAGCTATTTAGATATGCAGCTCTCTAGGTGGGCGTTTTGTTTACATTTTTTTCATTGACCACTTTCTATATTTGAGCTCAAACTTTATTAGCATCACGTTCTAATTTACAAAATCTATTAATCCCTTTGTCGCTTAACAATAAACGATATTTATCACACGTAGGTGAATTATCATAAGTCTAATCTATTGACTCATCCGTCAATGCCCTCACATTCCACACTTTCTACATTACCAAAAACCAAATCTACAATCTTTATATTAGAGACAATATTTCTCGCTGTCGTAAAACTTTTCCATTTCTAATGATATCAAAACAAAACCGTTAGAATAACAAAAGGTAGATTGGTGTACCATTTGTCGTTGTTGGTTGTCGCTAGACGACAGTGGTCGCGTGCTGGGTTATGCTTGAAAAATAGCCGACATAAATAACGGATTATCGAGTCGTATCGAGACATAACAAGATAGCGGCTAACTAAAATAAATAGACGAACGGTAAATGAAGCCGTGTACAGAACTTATTTAAAACTGAACCTGTGATGTATGGTCTGTGTATCTTGTGGATCTAATGGCGGTAATAGCTAGAAACTCGCAGATGTCGTCGTTAATGGTTCAATTTATAGCTTGTTATTTATGTTTTTGTTGGATCACTTTGTTGGTCATTAGTAGTGAAATCTTAATCTGTCTCAACATCTTCATGTCTTGGGAATAGCGACTTGTGTTACTTACTGACAAATTGTTTGATTCCAAGTAAAATCTAGTCTGCAGGATTCGATATACCGATACAATTGTCAACGCTCAATAGTACCTGCTCAGCCAGTTCTGTTATCAATGAGTCGTGGGATATTTTCCATATAAAGCATTAATTATCATCGCAATGTTTAGATATAGCTGATGCTGGCTTTGTATATAATGGAGTTGATAATTGATACTGCATAAATTTTCTTAACTAAAATCTCTATATTGTAGGACACGGATTAGGACACTTTATTAACAAGTTTTATATCCAATGGGCTACGGATGTTTGCGATTCGCCACTCAAAGGTCATCGTGAAACCAACATAGGTCTTTTGAACTATTCGAAAGAGTTTGAAACTTATCTTTGCACGACGCTATTCAGTAAGTTGAAAATTTATTCTCTGAATTCAGATGGATCATAATCTTAGGTGAAATTAAGTTATTTAGGAGGATATAGATAGTGTTTGTGAACTGTTTCATTAATATTTTATTTTTATTTTTGTCGTAGATACTGTATGGTATTATTAATAATAGTTTATTGCTCTGGTTCCATCAACTCTATTTGCCATTCACTGGAAACTGTATAATTGGCTAAAATGATATCTGTAACCAATAATGAATGGTGATTGTGGTTTGTGACTGATTATACCACATATTTATTGCGTACGGTGACATAATGAAATAGTTATTCTGATTGATAGCAGTATTAAAAATATATGCTGGGACTTATAAAATATAATGGCCTATATTAGCCGAATAGTTGGGTCTGAATGTTCATATAACGCAAAATGTACTACGCAATTTGCTGTTCTACTGCAGACTTGGCAAAATGTGTCCACCAAAAAGGCAATGAAGATTGTGAATATGGTTAACAATAAGGTGTTGTAAATAATATGGTCCTTTCAGCATATTCCACCAAAATGGCTTGTGAAAATGGAATGTGTCATTGTCTTTATTTTATTTTTATTTATTTAAACTTTATTGACCATGAAATAAGAGTACAAAAGGCGGACTTAATTTTAAAATATAATTATATATTCTTAATATATATAATTTATAATTAATTGTATTCAAGTGGTATTGAAAAACCGTTAGTTGAAAATTTGTATGTCTCCTTCTATAACTTGCGAAACCTGACAAAAACTGCAAATAAAGCATATTCTACCTATCTATCTGAACTCTTATAAATATAAAAAAAACGAGATTTAGGTCCAACTAAGTGGTTTACCACTAAATAGTCGTAAATAATAAAATTGTTACTTAACACCTACCCCTGACTGATGATAATTTTTAATGATACAAATGCCTTAAACCATGGCAAATAACTCGTAAAGCAATATATCATGTATATTAGTATAATATTATTCATATAATACAATGTGACAACAGAATACCGATTCACAGTAACAAATTAGCACAAGGGCGTAATCGGCGGAGCAGTTAAATCATAGTAGAGCGCGTCTGAGTTATCCTCATGCCGGCATTACAAGTAATTGGAAACAACTCTGTGCTGTAATTACTAGCATAATAACTTGTGTTATATCAAAGAAAAGGTCTTCTTCTTTATTTTATTAACTCATCTTTGAATATAGAGCAAATTTTAACACACACGCATCATCCATCGCTAAGAGGGGTCAAATACCAAAAGCTTCCTACTCCTACTAATTTCTTCTGATTAAATTCGTTGTGAGTTCCAAGGCAGCCGTAGTTTTACCTCCGGGCCTGCAATGAACTTCACTGTTCGTTGTAATTATTGGTGGTCGCGCTGTTAATCCCGGCTACAAAGGAGACACAGTGGTGGGAATGTGTGGTGGTCCAGTCCCGTTACACACGCATCCGAAGACCATTCATATTGACATTCTTCTGTGATTTCATGTAATTCTTCTGCCTTATGTTATGGTTTTCACCTAAATCGTTGCCGAGATCATCATTGTTTATAGTATTTGAGTAGAAAAATGGTCATATAAAACAGTCAAATAATTTTTCTTAGAAGCCTAGAGGATTGTTTTGTTTCTGCGTGTGAATGAAGTTACCAGGAAGGAGGGAGTTGCTGCGATGGCAGCAGGAGTGGCGGCACGGCAGCAATTTTATTTTCTGCCGCTGTTAATTGTAGCTATACAGGAAACACAGTGGTGGGAATGTATGGTAGGTCCCCGTTCTCCTCTTAGCAATGTAAGAAACAACAATAAGTCAAATGAGGCATTAAAAGCCTAAAGAAATGGCTAGTCAAGTGAAGGTCAACTGTGTAGAACTCAATATTGAGGTGTTGTGTGGATTATGCTTATGCATCCCACTGTCAAAATTTTACTTCAATAGACCCATTAACTGTCATAAAAATATTCTACAGCATGAGGTTCTTCAAAAGGGGAGTGAAGAGGTTTTTACAGGGTCGGGAACGCGTGTGCGATGCCCCTGGTGTTACAGGCGTTCATAGAGTACGGTAACTGCTTTCCATCAGGCGGGCTGTATGATTGTTTGCCACTTCAGTGGTAGACAGACAAAGTAACAATGTCCCTAATACGTTACTGATTGTCCGTCGGCATCGACAGATCTCACAAATGATGCGACATATTCCTCCATAATCTATGTCAAGAGCGAACTTATAAACAAAACAATAAACAGCCTAGTTTGATCCTTATCTGAAGGACATAAGGCGCTTATTCCCATGTGTAGAGCCAATGGTGTTTACTTGATTGTCGACGTGTGGGGAATAAAAACTATGAGGCCATTTAAAAAATACTTTAAACTCGTATTCACGTATATAGGCTAAACGTGGTCCGTTTTTCTAATTATTTCGTAATATTTTTGTGGAGCCATGTCTTGGTAAACAAGGAACAATGTTAACTACTCGTAATTCGCAGACTTTGAGAACGGTATCGCAGAATAAAAGGAGTATGGCGCAGTTCATGGCTTTTCATCTCTATTTTTTTTTATACTACGTCGGGCAGTAGACAAGCATACGGCCCGCTTGATGTGAAGCGGTTACCGTAGCCATATTAACGCTCACAACATAAAATATCGCTCACGCGCCGCCACCCCCGCTGCCAACGCATCATCTCCTATCTTTCTGGTGACCTCAATCACTCGCAGGAACACAACAACCCTCAAGGGAATTGTTATTTGGCTGCGGTATTCTGTGAGGTTGAGGTACATTCCCCAGTCGGGTAGCTTACAATTACGCTCCCTACCTCTCTTTTCGCCAGAGCTTCGTTTGTCAGTTAGCAGGGTGTACCGCGTGCAGGTGAAGTTGGCTTTGGTTCAAAGATGGTGATGAGCCACTACACCCCATTATTATCTATGAACAATTAAACTGTACTTAACATTTTAAAATTAATTAATAATAAATTTTCCTAGATAAATTACACAGCGCCATGTTTGTGCATTAAAAAACAAGGCTGCGATCACCCTGTGATCCCAGCAATGATCCCTGAGGGTGGGCCAAAATTTCAACATCACTTCTTATATTATATGTCTTGTGTATTTGTGTACCATTGTATATGTGAAGTTGAAATAAATATATTTCTATTAGTATTTCCATGTAGTTCCAAATTAAGCGAAGGTTTTTACTATTGGTTCGATCATTGATATCATACATAAATACATTTTTTTGAAAATGCATAGACATACATAATACATAGAAAACACCCACTGCATGACAAACAGACATGCACACAAATATTTGTCTTGTTCGGGGATCGAACACGCGATCCGTCATAATGCAAAGGTATATTTTCAATATGTCATAATTCTTATGGAAATACGTTTTATAAATCTTCGCCTCACAGTTAACTGTTTGGTTAACTTAAGCCATGGTAAAGGTTATCCAAATTTATTGTAAATTGCCTTCCTTTGTCCTACACCCATAATTTCTTATTAATAACTATTGTGGATATTCCGAAAGCGTGTCTTTATTTGTTAAACATACTCGTCTAAGAAAAACTAACAAGTATTACTTATGCTATAACAGCATAAGTAATATTTGTTAGTTTTTCTTGACAGTTTATTTTTAACCTCCGAACCATAATATAAATAGAGTCCGAACGGACCTAGAATAGGGATGTTTTTTGTTGTGTGTGTGTGTTTATGTGTGTTGTTGTAAAATTTGTCTGTCTGTGTCATCGAACCGACCCAAGTTTTCAAGAAAAAACGGCATTGATCCATTTTTTAGGGTTCCGTACCTCAAAAGGAAAAACGGAACCCTTATAAGATCACTTTGTTGTCCGTCTGTCGGTCTGTCTGTCAAGACCCTCGTAAGAATGTCGATAATACGTGGAGGTATCAAGCTGAAATTTGAACTGTATACTCAGATCTACGGTCCCATGAAGTTGTAAAAAAATCAAACTGCTAAGTTTACGTAAAAAAAAGTTACGGCCGTTTATTCAGCAAAAAACGCATATTTCGACATTCTCAAGGGAATCAAAACCTATAGGGTACTTCCAGTTGACCTAGAACTATGAAATTTGGCAAGTAACATCGTTATAGACTACAAGTACAGGAATAAATCTCAAAACTATACATTTGTAAATAGATATTAAAAAATAGGGGGGTCTATATTTTTTATAGGGTGTCGAAATTTCAAATTGAAACTACTAGTTCAAATGGGATATCATATGAAAGGGCTTGATGTCCACATTGCAAAATATATTTTATTTATTTTTTTCGACGCATTATTTCTTATTTATAATGAAAAATATCAAATTTAATAATGATACTACATACGGAACCCTCGGTGGGTGAGTCCGACTCGCACTTGTCCGGTTTTTTTTTAAACTAGGGATTGTTGGCATATGTGAAAATATGTGCAATGTGTTAGTCGACGATAAACCAAATTAGCAAAATAAAAATACTTGCTTCTTCCTTTACATTAATAGCTTATAATTTCCGTTTTATATTTTCGGTATTTTTCCGGTAATTCCGATTAATAGATCCCCGCATTGAATTTACAGGGTAATTATAATAAAATACATTCGAATTAGCGTTGTTTGCGAATATTTTCAAAAATCTTGATCGATTCCAACATAGAATCCATAAAATTCATTTATTTACATAATAGCTTCCACCAGCGTGTTCGCCTGCGTTTACTTTTTTTTTTAAATAAAAGCTATCATAATGTCCTTCCTAATACCTTTGAGAATATGTGTACAAACTTTCATGATGATCGGTTGAGTAGTTTCGGCGTGAAAGCGTCACAAACAAACTCACATTCACATTTATAATATTAGTAGGGAAAGAGATATATAGTAAGGCATTGTTATGGAAATTAGACTGGTATATTAACTTTTAAACTTTCGCGTTGCATGATTTATGAAATATAAGAACGGGAATTAACGCGAGCATGCATAAGGGTATTTACATACCTTTATTATTGCCTAACGTTTCGACCAGGTTGCACCGGCCGTGGTCACAGGCTGACTGAATAGTAAAAGTATGTAAATACCCTTATGCATGAGCGCGTTAATTCCTGTTCTTATATTTCATAAATTAGACTGGTATTTTACTGAGCAAATGTTCTGAGCGTATGCTCGTTCAAAACACCAAGTGAAAACGCGGTTTAAGGCTCCAGCCACATGCGCCGTGTACAAGCACCCTTAATTTTCTTTCTCGAACAGTAGGACCACCGGTTGAGAACCACCGTTTACTAATCAGGCCAAATAGTTATTTGCCATCTAACATGATATAAAACCATCCTATCGTAACCATGTAAGATATTTCAAAGATTCGAGACATCCAAAATGAGACGTCATATGCAAATCGACCGCTAATGGATCTAGTTCTATACGAATTGGGAAGCCCAGCAATATGAATACTAATTTACATTAATTACCATATGATCTTTCAATTCAAATTTGGATTTGATTGGATGTAGTAGAAGTATTAGCTGTATAATAGTTGGATATAAATGTTCAATAATCTATTATGTAAAGTAACATGTCCTGACTGACTGATTCATTGACGCCGAGGCAAAACTACTAAAGCTAAAAACGTGATATTTGGACCGTGGCTTCCTTTTGTGATCCTATAAGAAGGAATTTTGCGAAATTTACCCCTAGACTAGAATAGAATCACTCCGTCTCTTCCCGTGGATGTCGTACAAGGCGACTAAGGGAAATACATCATAAAACATCGATCAGGCCTCCCCAATCCGTCTGGCCAGCGTGGGGAGTATAGGCCAAATCCTCCTTCTGTCTGGGACAGCGACAGAGGATCGTGCACCTGTAGTGGAGACTAAAATGACCTGATGATGAAAGGGGCAAAAACGGGTATCAACGTTTGTATGTCACTTTTTTGTTTGTGGTCAGATCTGTTTGGAATTTCATGGATATTGCTCTTTGACATAATTTAATAGAATTCTAATTCAATATTATAATTTAATGAAACTCTAATTTAATATTTTCTAAAATTCTTTTAGAAAATATTGAATTAGATTTATCTTATCTCTTAAGGGGTAAATCTTTGTATGGCGACAAAATATTTAATGGACATTTCGGCTTGGAGCTTTGTAAATGTAGCCTTAAAAGAAAATAAGTAAACACATATTTGACGATTTTTCGATATTCAATCCCTAATACCCCTGTTCACCGTGTTCACCCAACAGAGGTATGAATGCCTTTTTTCAGAGTCCGACTCATGCTTGAGCATTTTACTATATGTGTTTTATATTTTGGGAATGGTCTCATCAAGCTCTTTATTTTGATACCAAACACCTTTCGCAGTTGACGATATAATCGTCAGGACAAAGTGTGTATGGGGAAATCCATTGCAATGAGATGGGAACGGGAAGATTGAGCCACAGTGAAGCGTGGGCGGGCCGCTAGTAATAAATATAAATATTCCTGGACAATTTACACAATGCCTTCTAATCGCAGACTAAGCAAAGCTTGTGCTATGGGTACTAGGTCACAGATATTATGAATGAATATATTTTTTTTAATACATACATATAATATATAGTATACACACAGACGAAGACAAACAGACATGTTCATGTACATAAATTATGAGCGGGAAATGTTCTACCATAAGGTAATAAATAATGACAAAAGTTTGAAAAACGAACTGAAAAAAATGTTATAAAAAAAATGTTATTATACAATCGATGAATACATTAATGATAATGATATAATGTAATTACAATAATATACTTATATAAATTTATGAATAATAAAGTGTCCTCCTCTCTTCTCATTTTGCTGTGACCGACAGGATCTATGATGTGTCTAAGGAACCTCATGACACTGTACAATGCAATTAAAATAAATGGTAAATAATTTAATTGTACTTAATCAATATTTCAAAGATTAATAGTTGCTATGCATTAATGCATGTTCCAAATTCATTCACTGCAGCCCGTCGATACAAAGCCCCATCTCAGACATTGACGAGCAGGTTGAAAATTCGAGTCATAATTAGTTGCTAAATGCGTTAAACAATCGCTTTGTCCGAACTCGCGCCAAGCGGTCATCGATTATATCGAGAATAATCGAGATAGTGATGTTCCGAGTCTCAAGATGTATCGGCAGATATCGTAATGACGAGCCATTAGGCTAGGTGTCGACGGCGCGGCGTGGGAGTGCCGGCGCCCTACATTCTCCATCTATCTCACAATTACTCTAATTCGGACGGAATTATTCGTGTAATGTAACACTTTAATTGAATTGATGTAACATATGTTTCTACGGGTTATTTCTATGATTGCTGACGTGATATTTGTAAATGTCGATATAGCAATTGCTCTCGATCGTACGTGAGATTTTTTTCGATCTCGATGATACACAATAGCGCGGGCAAATTCCAACAAACCTCGTCATTAAAGAATGAGAAAAAATACAACCTGTTTACAGGTTTATCTGTCTCCAAGTACGAAAAAAAAGATAAAAGAACAGCGGGGAGCGCGTGCGCGCGCATTCGCCGCAGTATTCCCGCCAAAAAACGTAGCGCGCCGGTATGCGTGGCGCGCCAGACATTTTGGTTGCGTTCTCGAGGCTACGTACTGTGAGCATATCCGAATGGCGATTAGTCGCGACGATCGTCTATTTCCACGTGCATTCGACACGGTTCGGAAACTATGATTTGTTGTGTCACGACCATTGGGATGCCTCGTTCTGAAACAACTAGCCAATTTGGCTGCTAAAGCTCGTTTGGCATTTAGTATATCACGACGTTCTACGGGCTTGTGAGCGTTTGTACCACACTCTAGTGGTGCCTTTTTTTAAACTAAATTACATTATGCTACAGCATAATTTACGTATTATGATTTTACGATGAATCTAAAAAAGTATTACATCTCTCACAAGAAGATATTAGATAATTTTACGTCATTAAACCAACATTTCAAAAGTTACAAATTCTCCCCTAATCCCTTTATAAACATAAATGTGAGTTTATTTGTTACGCTTTCACGCCGAAACTACACAAGCGATCATCACGAAACTTTGTACACATATTCTCAAATATATGTATTAGGAAGGACAGGGAACTTTTTTATTAAAAATAAAATTACCTAAACGCGGATAAAGACGCGTGTGGAAACTAGTAAAGTAATAAAACTAAAAAATATTTGCCCAATAACGCTCCAACAGCAGCATATATTGTACGTCGAGGAAGCAAACAAGACTATAATAGTGAAGAATCTCCGGATTTCAAGATCATGGGAAAGAAGCTATTAATGACACAAGCTTGGACTAAACTATCAAGTGCATCGTGCGATAGAATGAATAGTTTCATAAAGCATCTGGTCTAATGCGGCCAGTAGTCTTGAACTATTTGTAGGTACTAGTGCGCAAGATTCCTAAATTATTCATCTGATGATAATGAAAGCACGCTCAGATCTACCCAGCAATAAACATTTCTTGTTAGTCATCGAAGTGATCAAAGCACACTATAGATCCTATTTATTTACATAAATTAAACACGCTCTACCACCAATAGCTGAGTAAACGAAGTACGTTTTCTAACTTGGTTTTTTACCTATTTCCGGGTAAAATCGTGAAGAGTAGTCAAAAACATTTCATGAATGGTAGTATTGTTAGGTTTATTTCGCACGTCCCTTCCACCTGCTGAAGTCGTGACGATCAAAAACACCTGAGTAAGTTTTTTGAGATGGTCACAACTGTCTCGATGCTACCGTAAAAAACCAATGGGCCATGGAAAATTGTCAATGGAAAATTGTAACAATAGCATCGGGTAGAAACTTCCGTAAATGCTAGCGAATTTAGGCTTCAAAGATTTTGATATAAAATACAGTCATTTTAAATAGAAAATAATAACATGAGCCACTAAAAATTACGAAATGGGGCTCTGAGATACCAGGATAGGTTAGGTTTGGTATATTCATATCATCTTTAGTCGCTAAGTTAGTAATATAATCGCCCAGTTTTATAACTTCAGATGCTCGGTTTATTAGTACCCATTTTAAATTACAAATAGATTTATCAGTATAATATGCTTTCATAAATTGTACATCTATTTAATAACTCGGAATTTTAAACCTAATAGTGCTAAATATTCAAAATAGGCTGTGTCACAAGGCCGCCAAGCTTCATTTGACGAGCCGTCTTGTCGATTTTTATTGCCCTGTCACATTGCTGTTTGTTATATTGACTACCGAGCTTAGTCAAGTTCTCTGAAGTCTATGTTTTAACAAATTATATAGAGTTCTTATTGTCGAGAGGATCGAATTTACAAGAAATTATTGATTCAAAGTAAGAAGTCAAGTTTGAAAGTTTACTGCTCCTACTAATTTCTTATGTTTAGATTCGTCCTGAGTTCTAAGTCCAAGACAACCGTAGTTTAATCCCCTCAGTATAATCCCAGTAATTGCAATGAAGTTCACTGTTCATTGAAATTTTGGCGGTAGCCGCTGTTAATCCTCACTGGGAATACAACGATGGAAGTGGTAGTCTCCCAAAAATAAATGTATACTTATAAGCGTTCATTTCTATTTTATCATAGCTTACTCAAAACAAACCCTTACAGTAAAAGTGATGACAGAATCGCCAACAACTATTTCATTTCAAAAGCGGTGACTTACAACTTGCATATCGGGTCTCCCTACAATCTAAGGGATTTAGTGCATACTCCATCACGCTGCTCAACTGCGGGTTGGTAAAGGCCAGTGTTATCAAGCCGCCCAAAGGCCACTGGCTTGGCTTAACAGCTGTCTTAGACATCAATTGGGTCCGATGGCTTAATGTGCCTTCCGAAGCACGGCATCTGCTGCATATCTGCATGTCACTCCGCTCCAAATCAGATGAACTATTTACTACAATACAGTATAACAAATGTTTTAACCTAAAAAGACAAAATTGCAGACAACAAGGGCACACTAAAGCTGAGAGCATAACTGTTTGACAGTCCAAGATTAATAATATTCCTTAACCTACTCGTAACACTAAAACAGGTAAACAATAATTCTTCAAATGTTATTGTCTCTAAGATGGCCTTAACATAATAGTACAATGAATAAAATGATGGTGTAAAATTCTCGAAACAGTCACTGGTAAGAGAGGTCAAACTTCGCAGACGACGATTTAAAATGCATTATTAGAAATTACATTCGATGTTAAAGCAACTTACGTGGTAGTGAGCATTTTGCGGCTAGTAATGGTCATAATGTTCTTGCTTGGTTTACTAAGTTACATAACACATCTACTATTAAATTCAAGTACGAATATACTGCTTGAAAAGAAGGTTTAAAAATAGTTAATAATAGAGATAAAAGAAAAAAGTTATGTAAAAAAATACTTACAATTACAAAGTGAAATAAAATTGTGATTTAAGATAGAAATGTACTCTATTGCAATGGAAATATGGATGTTACTATTTGAAAATTAAAGCAGTAAATCAAAAACAGGCATTTACGAGTCGGGCCTCAACAATTCCAAGTTAACAATATAATAAGACAATCTTAAATTCATGCAGGTGCAAATTTACGGGAGCCAAATTGCCTGTAAACTAGATAAACGACAAGAGATTGATATTTATGAAATTAGGGATCACAGTAATCGTGCTAGAATTCTCTCGTAATGTTGAGACAATTTCTGCATTTAAACTTGACGTAACCCTCCAATTTCTTAATAGGCGTCGAAATAGGAAGCATTATTAATAATTACCCCGGCTGGCAGTTGTTAGGACAACCATAAACAAGTTATGGCGGCCATAACACGTTGTAATGAAGTGGTGCTCACATGCTAATTGCGATCTACCGTACGCGCGCCTTGCCTTTATTGTTTGAGACGAATGTAAATTGTCTGTTTCGCAATAACTCTACTAAACAGATGGACATTTAAAATTAATTAGATTTATCTATTCAACGTCATACATTAGAGTTGCTAATTTCTATAGACGTAATAACTTTATACTGCATTTGTTTTTCACTTTATACTACTCATAATTCACACTAATTACTTGAATGATGTTCTTTTTGCCAATTTGTAAATCTACAATTTATTATTTTCTTTGTTTCAGCCGTTCAAAGAGGTCGTGTTCCTCCAACGCAACCTACTGGATTAGCGCTCCCCGGCCAGTTCGCGCTCGCCAATGGCGATCCCGCAGGCGGTCTGAGCCACCCCTACCTCTCCTCCTATATCTCCCTGCTCCTACGAGCAGAGCCTTACCCGACCTCAAGGTATGGACAGTGTGTCCAACCAACCAACGTCATGGGAATAGACAATATCTGCGAATTAGCCGCAAGGTTACTCTTCTCTGCCGTCGAATGGGCGAGAAATATCCCTTTCTTCCCAGACTTACAAGTGACCGACCAGGTAGCCTTGTTAAGACTAGTCTGGTCGGAGCTGTTCGTCCTCAACGCATCTCAGTGTTCCATGCCCCTCCACGTAGCTCCATTATTAGCGGCAGCCGGACTACACGCCTCACCGATGGCGGCAGACCGAGTTGTCGCCTTTATGGACCACATAAGGATCTTCCAAGAGCAAGTGGAGAAGCTGAAAGCGCTCCACGTCGACTCGGCGGAGTACTCCTGTCTGAAAGCCATCGTCCTCTTCACGACAGGTAAAATTTTGGATAGTCTTTTTGGGGAAGCGCGGTTATTGCTTTATCGAGTGGCGGGTGCAGGTAGCTCTGTCACAAATTACACAGAGTTAGTTTCATTAGTTAGGACTCATTTGGATGCCTATGCCGAAGCTTCTCGAGCCCAGCAGCCACCTGCACCACCGCCACCGTCCGCAGCATCTTCAGGGTACTATTCGACATTGGATGCTTCACTCGGTGTCAACTCCTCGTTGTCATACGGTAGTTTTCTTTCCACGCCAACTCGTTTACCACCGAACTATACGAGCAGTCCTCGAATGCCTGAACCTAGTACGTCATCTCCTTTTAAACCTTGGGATGGGGGTAATACGTCAAAGAATTTAAAATTAGAGCATGGAACTTGAGGTTTGACACTGAGTGAAATGGGTTTGGTTCGTTGAGGTGTCGGGTGATAGCGAATGCGCTCACTTGGCGTGTACAGAGATCTCGAGATCACTCGCGTATTTAAGCGTTAGTTAAGACGTGTATTGTTATTGTTTATATGTGGAGATAATAACTCTCGCTCCTCGAAGCGGTCGGACCGATGAATGGGGAGTCTGCGACTTATTGTTCTCTAGCGTTCGAGATTCCAGCGGGAATCGCATGTGATAATGTAAATACTTGTACAATCCAATCTTATTTATCTTATGTAGGTACAGAAGTACTATTAGTAGGTTTAGTATTACGAATCGCGTTCATTATATTTGATATTTTTTTATATTTGTAATTTATTATTATTATAAATTAAGTTTACAAAGAAATACTCTCGCGTAATTTATTCGAAAATTATTTGGTTAGTTTTATTAGTTCTTTATTGTGCGTACCTTTTTTAATTTATTATTAATCTAATAAGTTCATTATTTTTTATATTATTTATATTAACCAAACAAAGAAATATACACGCGTAATTTATTCGAAAAATATTTAGTTGGTTTTATTCATTCTTTAATAGCTATATTTCCCTTTATTACTTTAATCTTTATTACTATTAAAGATTTAATATTTTTTTTTATTGACGTAATATTAATTACGTTGAAATTTCTTAGACTAAGTAAAGAATACACCTCGATATCTCTAGCATCATCGTATCGTTATTTAACTTCGTAATGTTTATATAGGAGGGCTATAAACTTTCATTTTCTTACTGGCTTACGACCGCCATATGCCTATCTATAATAAAATGGGGTGTCGCAAATTTCCAATTTTACTATTATTTAGTCTGTTATTTCATATTAAACTTGAAGATGTTAAAGCTTTACGACCTTTAGGTTTTGTTTGTTTGTTTATAAAACTTTATTGTACACATACATAAAACTTCAAGTACAGAATAACATACACAATGGCGGACTTATCCCAGAAGGGATCTCTTCCAGTCAACCAAAGAATGCTTGTAAGTAAATTTTTAGGTCAGGGTGAGGTACACTAAGTACAGTAGATAAAAAAGCAGTTCTTACGAACACACATATAGAAAAATGTAGACAAATACACACAGTAATACACACAACTACAAGCAATAAGACACTTTAGATATAGTGAAATCAAACGTCGGAAACATCAGCGAAGTGCGATCTTAGCTGGCTCTTAAAAGAACTAATAGATTGAGCCATCATCACATTAATTGGAAGTGCATTCCAGAGACGAGCAGCTAACACTGCAAAAGATTTAGAATAGGTAAGGGAGCTATGGGGCGGTATTTGAAGAAACGGAGTGTTTCTGGACCGAAGTCGGTCGTCTACAACACGAAACTTGAAACATTCCCTCAGGTAATCCGGCGCTGTTGGGTAGAAAAGGATCTGGTATAGGAAAGAAAGAATGCGGATATTTCGGCGTTGTCGTATTGGCAGCAAACCAAGCTGTTTCATGTAATGAGAAATGTGATCAAATTTTCGTACTCCAAAGACATACCTAACACACATATTTTGAATGCGATCTAATTTATTAAGGAGTTCTTCAGAAAGGTCTAAATAAGCTATATCGCCGTAGTCCAATAGAGGAAGAAGGAGAGTGCGTGCCAATAATGATTTGGTGTTGACAGGAAGAAAGTTTTGGAGTCGTTTTAAGGAATGTAGAGAGGCAAAAATTTTCCTGCTGACTTCATTAACTTGGGGGGCCCAGGACAGAGTCTGATCCATGATGACACCCAAATTCTTAACAGTAGAGGAGTATTTAATAATATTACCATTTAAAATTACATTTGGGCACATCGAATACGGTAATTTAGGAGTATAATAAGGACTGCCAATTATAATCGCCTGTGATTTAAATGGATTAATATAAGGTTATTAGTATACTATTCTATTTATTTCGAAAAGGTGGTCATTGTGTTTGCAGATAATTTTCAACAGGATTTTATTCTATTTAATGTATCAAAGTAGATAAAAAAATACAATCTTACTGCGACTACAGATAATAATGTGGTATTGCTTTCTGACAGTGATAAACATAAATAGTTTATATACGTCAACTGATGATTCTTTAGTATTGTGATTTACGTAGTTTTTCTGAATTTATTTCATAGTAATTTTAATTTATCACATCAGGCAACTGCCAAAAAAGTATAAACAGTAATTATATAGTACATCTAATAATAATTGCCGCCATCTATTGAAAGATATTGTTATCGATTTAGGAAATCATATACTACTTTTATCGATAAAAATTAATTGTTTACACAACCCTACCATAATGTACTGATGCCTATTGGCGGTCATCACAGATAGAGTCTAGCATATACGACACTTTCCCCAGACATCAGCCAGTGGTTTGACTACAATATATAGGGAGCTAGTACGTAGTACAATATTTACATGACAGATTGATTATAAAAATATTATGACATTGTAGAAGCTTCTACTCTGAAATTAATTAAAAATGATACATTAATACATTGAAACGTATAGTTCTATGTCACCGAATTATTGGTTCGCATAAACTCCTAACCAAAAGGAAGGAGAGAAGATTCCGTTCTTCCGCAGGAGCGAAACCTCCGTCTACGTATATGTACCGTGTGAATTAGCGGTGTTCGGAAAGTATCGTTCGTTTCCATTTTTTATGATTTTCCCATTTATTTTAATAGTTTTAGAGATTAGTTGAAAGAGCAGAAGATATTGCATCGACACCAAATAGGAATAAACATCGTAACGTGGTAAAAAATCCTTTTTAATTTCTTAATATTATTTTAAACAATCTAGATAAAAAGAGTGTGATGGAAATTGGATAGAAAGCAAAGTATCGTGTCGTGAATACCAAATTGGGACTGTTAATTCTAAATAATAGTTCTAATAATCAAAATATATATTGCATTATTTGTTTATTGTTTAGTTTTGTTGAGATATCATCGAATAAATAACTTTCAATACAGTTTTGTACCTTAGAAAACGGAATTAAACGAATATAACAATCAGTGCCTCACAATTTTTTAATATGTAGGCATCAATAAAAATAGTAATTAAGTTTTGAGGAATATACTTACGAAATCATATAAAAATGCTACTGTATTACAAATAAATATTTAACTCTACATTTACAATTTAACAAACATTTTCAATGCTCTATTATTTTTGATGTTTGCAATAACAAAGTTATTCATTAGGTAATACATGTATCAACTTAATACCGCAGTTTAAGTAGTCATACGCCGCCTTGTCTAGATGTCTAGGCTGTAAACTGCTCAATGCGTAAACTTACTAGACGAGACGCTTTTGATTGAGGGTTGCAGGTTCTGACTCATGGGAAGTTCACCTTTAAGTCATGAATTGAATATAACATTTATTTGCATTGTAACACACAAATACAATATTGTTCATAATAATATTATAAATACAGACTAAATAGATTTCCTAGATGAAAAGCAAATCAGGGGCCCTACCGCCGAAGCTGAAGCCGATTACCATGGAAGTTTTTGTTCTCACAAATTGGTCTAAGATTAAAGGTATTGAAAACATTTTCAGTTTCATCGGTACAGCTCTAGGATTTCTACCAAATGAGATAAACATAATTATCAACAATCTAAGCAGAAGTTTCATTTTCGCTTACAAAAATCCGACGGTAATCGGTGAATCGGAAATCGGTTATACATCGCCATCTAGTCCCAAATTAAGCAAAGCTTATGGGTACTAAATAACTGACAAATTGTACTTAAATATATTTTTTAAATACATACATACACATAGATATAAAACGAGCATAGTGAGATTGAAAATAGAATATAATATTCTGGTATTATAATCAGAAGAATACCTATTCCTGTGATCTGTGTATAAAAATAAATTTCAGTGAAAGAAAGAAAAAACAGAATAAAAATAGTTTAGTAAAGGTAAAGTACACACCAATGCAATGCAGCGTCACAACGTATGTAACTTTTATATGGATGTCCTCTCATATCGTATAATAAGTATATAATAATCCTATTATAAATAAATAAATATTCCAGGACAAAGTACACACTGCCATCTAGTCCCGAACTAATTAAAGCTTGTACTATGGGTATTAGGTAACTGATATAATACTTAAATACACTATCTTTTTGGTAAATACATACATATAATATATAGAAAACACCCAATTATTATAGAAAATTAGTTAAACGTATACTAACTTAAAATGGAATTTTGACAAAAAAACAACGCACGGTGCACCGCGTTCCAATACAACAACTATAGTTTCAATCTGGTTGAGTGGTTGGAATTTCTTTAATAGATTAGCAGCTATCATCCATACAATATGAAAAATCCGTGCATTAACCAAATACCTAACACAACATTGTCACTAGCTAAGCAGAATAAAAGTAGTTACCCAGTACGTCGCCGACATCGTCTGGCGACCAGTACACATGGCTCTACCGCGTTTTTCTCAATCCACTAGTCATGTTACAAAATAGGAGGTTTGATATGAAGTATGAGGGGTCTGGGTGAGTTGGCTAGTGATCGCGCCTAGGGGTACGATGAATATGCAACGCCAATAAACGTAGTTTTATCCACCGGTAACTTTCTCTTCTAACTGCGGCGTAATAGCGTAAAACTAACTTTGCGTCGGATCCTAGGAGCGTGCGATTGATGCGTTAATACGGTTATCGTTGGTTGACATGTAGGATAGTTTTGACAGTTGGTTTTATCAATAAAGAGTATGAAGCAGCAGTATAGACACAAAGATTTAACAAGTTATTGGTAATACAGCGGCCATTGCGAGTAGTCCGGTGAGTGGTGGAATGGGTAACAATGGCTACTTTGACGCCGAGGTCGCGGGTTCGATCCCCGCACATGACAAACATTTGTGTCAGGTTGTCTTGGTTTGGATGTTTTCTATGTATATATATAAATATGTATTTTTAAAATAAAATGTATTTGAGTACATCAGTTGTCTAGTACCCATAGTACAAGCTTTGCGCTTAATTTGGGATTAGACGACGCTGTGTAAATTGTCCAGAAATATTTAAATGTACATATTTATTGAGAATCTTTGAAAAGCTTTTATTTAATTTCAGTGAAGTGTCTGTAAAATCTTGCAAGTTAACATTTTACCACTTCTCAGTATCCGATTGAGCTAAAATTTGACACACTCGTTTGTTTATCGTGACAATGCACAATTACATATATGCCGCCATTTTTTATCCAATATGGTGGCCGTCACAAAATGGTGATTTATAATTTCCACATACTTTACAATTTACACATCATATGAGTCAGACTTATCTTATGATATTATATGGGCTAGATGAGCTAAATACAGTAAGTAAATACTTTTGAGTTCTTTTTTATAAATTCTTTTTTATAAAATTTATTAAAACGGGAAGAAAATTGTAATATTTAAATATTACAATTTTCTTCCCGTTTATCGCTAGTTAGAAATATTGAATATCTTTCTTAGTAGTATTAGTTTTACATTTAGTCCTCTTAAATCTAAAGTCAGTTTTCAATTAGTACGCGACGAATACATCACGACGAATGTGAATCAGTGTTCGCTGCGATATGGAGAAGGCTGCGTCCAGACGCAGACAAGCCCTGATGAAGATAGTCGGCCTTTCTGACAAAAATGCATGAGAGACCCATTTAATTTAATTAATTAATTTACTATGTTGTCTCTCGTAGGTGTATTTATTATTTGCGGTTATTTGTCACCTTAATGGACTAATGGTACTTACAAGAAAGTTTATTTTTCGAAAGAAACACTGTTTACAAGCATGTTTCTTAAACAAATACTGTTCAGTAATTTGTTGGCTATCAAAATAGACAGTCAATAAGTTGATAAAGTAACGTCTCAAATACGAAACCTATTATTTTACGTTCCGTGTGGTCTTACCCCGCCGCCACACTATGCTCATTGCGCTGCTCATCGCCTTGCTCCTCGCGCTGCCGCGATGTTTCCCTCACTGCCCACACACTGCTCTACTCGCGCAATTATTCGCGACGCTCCGCACTTGGACATTCGCCTTTGCTATACAATGGACGTTGAAGCTGCGGCAGCGTCCGCGATATGCATTTTTATTATAGCGAAACGAAGCTTTTTTTTATGGACTAACGGTCTAAAAGATGCATCAAACATTTCTTTTTTGCTACCAGCTCTTATAAGGAAATGTTCATGACAGACATGATTTTAAAAAAATGATTTAAAAAATAGGACGCGTGTTACGCGCCCGAGCGCTCGATGCGGAATGCGTCCGAGGCGATTGTGTAGCCGCGCTCACTTCCCGGCCCTTTGATTCGCGCCCAAAAAACCGACAAAACAGGGAATGATGGGCAAGACGAATAGCAACACGAGCGGCATGACGAGTAACGTGGCCACACTACGTTCCTGCCTACTTCCCTCGCTACTTCCCTCGCCACTCGACGAGTGTATGGCAGGGCTATTAGCAATAGACAGTGACGAATGTATCAACTTGGAACTAGTATCCGATACTTGAAATACTATGTTGATACACAAGTACGTGTATTTAATGCTTCAGCTAATACGGTATTTGATCAGGTGCTATCGAGTCTTTTTAAGGTATAATAATAAACTAATTAGTTCGTTGATGTGTGATAATGGATGTTGTAAGCTTTCACGCGATAGAATATTGCTCGTACAACTGGGGCCGTACCGCCTAAGCTAAAGCCAATTACGATCGCATTTTTTATTGCGAAAATTTTACTTAAATTACTGCTAATATTAATAAGCTTACCCGGTAGGGGCGTAGGCGCTCAGCTAATTAAACTCAAGACGATTATCACAAATTTGAACAGAAGTCCGATTTTCGCCATCAAGAGATCCGATGGGAATCGGCTTCAGCTTAGACGGTAGGCCAGCTGCAACTCGATACCCGCATTCGATTATAACTCTTAATGTATATGTAATAATGACACAATTGACAAAGGTCAAAGAGCGAGGTTTGTCATGCTATTAGTTGTATGATTAGAGCGGTCCGGTAGTTCTATAGCGAAAATCATATTAATTATCAAATCCATGTTTACTTACCCATATATATAATAGAGATTGCAAAAACAATGATACGTTCAGAGTTATTTACATATGACGTGTACGGATGTCGCATTATAGTAATATTAAGATGGTGGCATACAGAAAATAGAAACAGTTTAAGCAATTATACAACAACCGTTACACCATTGTACGGTGAGGAAGAAATTAATGGTAGCCAATGGACAATTTGAATATTTCAGTAATGGAATAACGTGTCTATGAACAAGTTTCAACATTTGATTTACGCTCCATACCCAATACTCGGTCCATTATTCTGTTCCGTGATAAATCATACCTAATCTAATACTCAGTAAATACCTAATATTCAAACTATTGTTTTTGCACATCTCTAAAAATTTATTATAACGTGAATTATATAAATTAATATTTATATTTAATAGTGAATATGGATTTCGTTACATGTCTGCGATCAAAACTTTAATCCGTGGGCAATTACTAACATGAAGTAATTATAAAACACATACGAATATTAATAGGCACCTGTGACGGAAATGATGAGAGGAAATCGCCTTTAGTGGTATGGACATGTAACGCAACGGGATGATGGAAATCGCCTTTCGTGGTATAGACACGTAACGCAACGGGATGATGGAAATCGCCTTTCGTGGTATGGATATGTAACGCAACGGGATGATGGAAATCGCCTTTCGTGGTATGGATATGTAACGCAACGGGATGATGGAAATCGCCTTTCGTGGTATGGACATGTAACGCAACGGGATGACGGAAATCGCCTTTCGTGGTATGGACATGTAATGCAACGGGATGATGGAAATCGCCTTTCGTGGTATGGACATGTAACGCAACGGGATGAAACACATGTGACAAAGACAACGATGAATCTGAATGTAGTTGATATAACGAGAGAGTAAGACCAAAAAAGAGGTAGTTGGATTGTGTGAGAGATGGTATGGGTAACAATAGGGTAACTGTAGATATGACGGCTAATAAGGGTGAATGGAAGAAAAAGACTTTCTGCGTCGACCAGTGCCGGTTTTAGCATTACCAGCGCCCTGGGCGGGTTTCCTATGGCGCCCCCTAACTGTAGGTAAGATATAACGATGCACCCACGGGGCGCCCCGTTTTTGTCCGGCGCCCTGGGCGATTGCCCTACCGCGCCCTACCCTAACGCCGCTACTGGCGTCGACCACAAATAATGGGAAAAAGACAAACCAATGATGATACGAGTATTATTATAATAGCACGGAAGGCTAGAGATAAATAAACCTATCCATATAAATACATAAATAAATAAATATTGTTAATTAAAGTAATCTTCGCCTGATGGTAAGCGAAATGAGGAGCCCCAATCGCATCGGCAACGGACAAGAGACCTATACAGGCTACGGTCGACGTTGCTTAACTGGCGTGATCGATTAGACTGACACGCGCAACGACGCCATTGAGGTCCTCGTGGTGATCAAACTCAGCGTGGTGGAGTATGCTCTAGAACCCTTCGGTTGAGGGGAGATCCGTATACCAATAGTGGTATTATTATGGGTTGATGTAGATATAATATTTATTAGTAACTTTTATTTCAAGGCCATAAATATTTTTTGCTGTTACCAGTTCGACCATTCAAAGGTATTAAACCCAAATTTATGAATCAGGTCAAAAGCTATTAAAAGGGTATTCTTATAACGTACTTAATGCGTGTATACTTGAATATGTTATTGTGTTTAAATATCGCATAGTCATGCATACTTGGATAAACTGTGTCACGACCTCCGTGTTCATTGGAAACTTAGCTTTGGTAGTCACATCATAGGGTTCGATTTTGTTTACAAGTTACATTTTATAATGTAAGTATGTATTTAAAAAACTGACGTTACTTCAAAAAGTAAGTATTAAATCGTCTGACTTATTACTTTACCCCAGCCACGAAATCCTAGGTCCGTGCTTTTTCCCCTATTATAAAAGCCCGCCTAAGGGTCACTGACTATGCTTAACGACTGTCATCTAATGACAACTGCCAGGACCTACGGCTTAACGTGCCCTCCGAAGAACGGAGAAGCTCGTGTAATCATAATAACATGATAGTGCCAAAATGTAATGCAAATAGTAACTTAACCAAAAAAAAAAAATTTTTTTTTTTGTCAATATCTAACTTTTTTTTATACTACGTTGGGTCCAAAAACAAGCATACACCCGCCTGATGTAAAGCGGATACCATAAATGTTCGCAACATGAAACATCGCTTGCGTGCCGCTACCCTCGCTATCAGTTTATATACAGCAGCCCCTAAATCAATTTCTAATATATACTTTATCTATTACAAAAAAAATATAATAAATAATCTATTTAGTCCCTTTGGAGATAAACATTTGGAAAGACTTAACTGCAAGTTTTATTTTTATACATATTTTTACGACTGTCATATAGTATACATACCTTCTCTGACATTCACTCTATTTGATTTTTACTCCGTTCAATGCTTTAGGGTTCTCACATAAAGCGACAGGTTACCGGTACCGACTCTCGGTATGTCAAAATAGGTGTATGGAATAACGTACAGTTTGCTTTGAATTCACACGTACAGGCTATTCGTAAGTAGGTAATAGGGCTCTTTATGTAAGCACCCAAAAGCATCAAAAAATTATTAATCTGGGAAAAAAATATTACTAAATATTTTTTTCCAAGATTAATAATTTTTTGACATGAATACGTTTTTAAATTTACTACCATACGGGGGCAATCCAAAAATGATAACAAAATCGGGGGATACTGCTTGGCGTTTAGTTTCTACATAAAAAAAATAATCATACCACTGGATAGATGAAGGATCAAAGAGTTTATTACGCTAAGTAAGGAGTATTAATCATCGCGTGCGGAGGAGAGTGCCATTTTGAGATAATTTTAGTGCATATAACGTATTTACGTCAACACACGCGAG
Source organism: Hypsopygia costalis (assembly GCA_937001555.2). Lineage (NCBI taxonomy): Eukaryota > Metazoa > Arthropoda > Insecta > Lepidoptera > Pyralidae > Hypsopygia > Hypsopygia costalis. Next base: position 7,076,402 of record OW443339.2, read on the forward strand.
TGTCCATCACACACAGCCAACACACAGCCACACACTTTTTTTTTAATCTGCGCTTTCAAACATATATTTCTGATAGTGTACCGACCATAAACTTAATACATATAAATAAGTATATTAAGTATATAATATAACTAACTACTAAGTCTTAAAGTGTAAGTCAAGTTAGTGCAGTAATATTGTTGAAATACACCAGCCTATGATGACAGATCTTCATTTTCGGAGACAGCACTCTGAGGCCTATGTCTTTCAACGATAATTTCAATAGCATACATACTCCTTCGAGCAAAAAAGATCTTGCCACGGGCTAAATCCTTCAGCGTACAAGCAGTAGCTGCGAGACTTCTTCCATCTCTTTCCAACATCATGTCTGTGACGTTGGTGTGAGCAGTATGTGGTGTGTAACGGGACAGAGTTCGTGACGACGACCGCGGGGCTAGTCACGATTTTGAAAAAGTGTCGGATGGTCGGGACGCTATCCCGCGTTCCTCGATGTGGTCTAAGTTATGTTTTATCTGTGGAAACAGGTGTTTTTGCATAAACTGGTAGAAAACATTCTACGGCCGCGAGTAAACATAGTAACGATCTATAGTAGTATTTGTTAGAGAAGAGCTGTTTTCGACAGATAGAAGATTATCAAGATGCAGGAGGTTTTCCCGAGAGACTATTTTCATCAGACTGGCCATTAGCTTGTTTGATACCCGGTGACACATATAAAACACCAACTTTTTTGGATAGCAGTTCAATGCCTCTCAATCTCATAGATGTAATTTCTTGATTCTAGAAAAGGTACAGTCATTAACATAATATAACATCATAAACATAATATGTATAGCATAACATGATGGCCTTAATTCTTATAACGGTGTAAGTACCTATATAATAGTAATAAGGGTGTTAGAATGGTGATTGTCTTTCAGAGAAAAAAAAAATACAATACAAAACTGTTTATTACACCATATGTGTTAAATATACAAAAATACAGATATACAAGATAAGGCAAAAGGCGGATATATCGCTAAGCAATTAGTTTTAGGCAACCTTACGATAATAAAATCTATTGTATACAAACTTTATAATATATACTGAATATAAAACGCTCTACTCTTCTCCCTTTAACCCAATAGTATAGGTACCTACATATACTGCATCATTGCACTACACGGGCCTTTATTTTATACAAGCCTATCTCAATAACTGGAAATGGAAATATTTAGAAATTCCCAAGTGTCGTCTCGAGATTTATATTTTGCACTGTGACTTTGAAATATGAAACCAAAATTATATGAAAACCGTTGTACAGTCATGCCCAATAGTTGTATAATATTCTTTGACACATCCTACATCAGTATTCTTATTCTCTTTGTAGAATACGAATGTGACATTTCAACGTAGGTAAATTAGCGACGAATTTAACACTAAATACTAAAATAAATAAAGTAAAAACATACACAGTTTTGCCGAAGGGCTTACAAAAAGATAAGTCGATTCAGATTTTTATATGCTTTAATTACTTTATGACTTTTAACACAAACAAAGACAAAATACTATACCATTATTTGCAATGAATTTATTGTAATTAATTAAATAAAACATTATAAGTCAATAACAAACAAAAAAACATATTCTGTTTGAAGTTATTCTGGAAGAAATATTCTGGTTGAAGATTAAAGTGACTACTAAATTATGTACACATAATAATAATGTTGACTGTACGTGAATAATATCGAAACCTTATATGTTTTGATGTATAGTACTCAGTCTTTTAAGGTGTACATTGGATAAAAACAAGATAGCCCAGTATCTATAGTACCACATCTGATAACTTAATATTCCAGGGGTATAAGAGAGTCTCTTTGCCAGTACCGGTTGGTCTTTTTCGTACCTAACAATAAGTATATATGTTTTTCTGTTTATTTATTGGATTGCTATCTAGCACATTGCTGCTTCCGGTGACAAAAGTCGAAAAAGCCATTTTAGCTAAAATTTGCTTAGAATGCACCTCTAATTATTTTTTGGCACTGCGTCGATTTAAAAATGTGAAACTAGAATTCGCCTCAATAAAACAAATTACTCCCAAATTATTTACTAGTATAATCAAGATTATTTAGAAATGTATATTGCTTAGAAATATCAAAAGTATTCTTTGATGTTTTCGACGTTTGTTGTCGCCAGTTGAATATAACCGACCACAAGTGATACCTAGTACAATAATTCCGCATAATAAAAATAGCATCACGTTACAATACTATCTGATTTTTAACCCTGGGTATGGACCACGTTAGTTGAGTTAGTATTATACAACCTTATTTCATTGCGAATGCATAAAATAATTTCAAAGAATAATCTACACAAAATTCTTTTCATTGCTTGTTCATTGCATGACAAATCAAATTCGAACTAAAATCTGACAAATTCAGATTCAATTTGACGTATTGTTAAACCGACCAAAAAATGATACACTTAAACTTTTAGGTACACAGGCCGAACCAATCACCTCTCTATTGTGGGAGGATTACTTGCAAATTCTATTTGGTCGCGAGTTTCAACATTCCACATTTTTGTAACCATCGGTGTGTTAAAACGGATATTGGTTTACTGAATTCGTTGTCGACTGGGAATATGTCCGATAGTTGACGTATAATTTATGTTCAGCCACAGCTTAAGTAACAGTAGAATCACAAAATTATATTAAAGAGACTGAAAGAAAGTAATAAAAATATACTCAAAAAAGGGATAGCAAGGGAAACAAATCTTGTAATATATGAGAACATCAGATTTTTCTTTCTTTTGAGTCGTTGCGATGCTTACATACATTAAAGCTACGATATACACTAGTTTCATAGTTTCACGTATGAAAAAGATGAAAAATGCAATAAGAGAACAACCGTAACAAATTTGATTGGTCCCCCACGTTGATACTTCCAAAATACCAATATTCTACAACGTGTTTTATAATAAGGAAGAATCAAGTGTCTTAATTTTATTAACGATTAACTTTAAGAAACTTAGTATGTACCTATAAAAAAATTAAAAGTTGTTTTTTATTTATTGTGTATGAGTTTCATATTGAAATAAATATTGTTGCTTATAAAGGGGATGTAGAGTGATCTTACTGTATTTTGTTATGCTGTGGTACCGCGCAACGTGTGGTTTTGTGGTCAAGATGTATGACGGTAGTATGACTGTGTATTTTGCGATTGATCAAAATGTCGATTGCATGTAGCTTTATAATGGAAAATTGTATAGAAATTGATTCATAAAACCGTTAGGGTTGATTACGTGTCAGTATATTGCCTACAACCTATGTCTAATTGGCTGGAAACTATACATTTTTAACTGACTCCAAAAAAGAAAGAAGTTCTCAATTCGATTGTATTTTTTTAAATGTTTGTTACTTCATTACTCAGTCATTTATAAACCCATAAAGAGTATACTCCCAGATTGGTCCAATATTTTTCATATTATAAAATTCAATACTGATAATGTTTTTAACTTTTTAGTGGTGCTTACCATTGTAGAGTAATTAGATAGAGAGATAGAGTAATTTTTGGAATTGTTTTTTTTTTTATTGTTAAAATTATCATATAATAAAACTGTGGTTAACTTCATCATTAGAAACCATCCTAACATGTTGTTGTTGTCATGTCCTAAAATAATAATTATATCATTTGCGAAAAATTTGATTAAAAAAACTCATTTTTAACTGTAACTTAGTAAGTATAGAGTCGCTAAGGTTTGTCCCTGGTCGACCATGTAGTAAATCCTTTATACATTAGCAGAATCAGTAATTAATCTTATTAACCTTACTAATAATACTCTCTGTATAATTAAACAACTTAAAATTATTAAAATAAAAAACGAAAAATCTGGCATATAACTTATATATGTTTAAAAGTAATTTCCTTGTAATTCGAGATATTTTTTTATTGTGATCGTCACTTGCATCAATACCTTTACTTTGATAACCCATACGATGCGTTTGGAACAAAATTCTAGAGTCACTTATTAGGGCATCTATCCGCCATTTTGTTTTTTTCTGACGTCTCGTGGTCGCCTATCACCACGGAATTAATAATTACTATTTAGTAACAATCCAAGTGATTGTCAAAACAAATTGAACGTTAATTTTTAATCCATCCAGCTGTTATGATATAGTGAAGAGGAAGAGACAAGACAGTGAAGAGTTTTATCAAATCAAATCATTTATTTGTAGAAGCAGGTACATACAATAGGTTTTACAATTAATGCATTGACCAAACCACTTCTTGATCTAAAATTTCAATTATTAATAATATAATAGTTTACGGTTACAAATGAATCTACAATATTTACAGTAATGCATGTAAAGTTAATATTCATGTCATAATAGCACTTGGCCTTCAAAATCCCCGTACGAACAAAAACGTAACCCTCCTTGGCCGTCAGATATAAAATAATTATATTAATTTATATTCTTTCTGACAATAATACGTCCAACTATGACAGTCGTTTATTGAACATCGTATTTGGTACAACGTCAACTGACCTCTGCGACCTCGGTACCTAGGAACATAGCGGTCACAAAGTACAATTCGCTGCTACTGCAGACCAGCTACTAGAACTTTCTTCAGTAAATTATTGCACTGACGTGTACTAAACTAGAGGTTAGCTATTAATTATTTTATAACATGGATGTACTGTAAACGTGAACGGCTTGTGAAGAAGAGAGAAATGACAAGATTATTGTATTAGGTACTATAAAAACTAAACATAATTAATTAACCCGTCAATCACGTGTTTAAATCGGGAAAATTCTTTATTTGGATGTAATTAGTATATATCTGTAAGTGTCTTTAGTAAGACTAACTTTTGCCAGATTTCGTATTCCTATGTTCTGGTATCATCTATTGTTTCGTAGGCATTAACTTTTAGAAGGCCAATTCTAGTAATTATTTTACGATCGCAGAATGAAATTTGACCGGATTGAGATCGAACTGTGAATTGACTGAAAATTATATACTTGATTTTATTAATTAATTATTATCAATTCTAATTGTTGACAAAATAACATTTTTAGTTTGTTAAATTATCATTCATAGTTCGACATCTCACTTAATTTAGACTTTGAACTTTCATTTTGTGATACGAGAATACCAAGTTTGACATTTTTGAGATCGAGATTGGATCGGAATTAAATTTTGACTACGTTTTAATTACAAGAATTGTCCCTGAGTTCGATTAGTAGTTTGAACAGCAAAGTCAGACAGATTTCGGGTACTTTTTCCAATTATGTATTTTACTATAAAACAATATTAATATAAAAAAACACAGACCTATGATTTTTTAATATAAAACCTATTTTTTAAAGTAGTAATAAAGTATAGAACACCAACCCAATTACGGTGTTTGAGCGTCCACCTAAGTTACGGTGGATTCTAATTACAAACATTAGCATTCTCCATTCTGTATCATTCCCAAATGATTGAATGATATTATAGAATTAGTAAATAATTCTACAGTAAATGATTGATTAATATATTAAATATTAATAAATTATTTAGGTCATAGGCACGATAGGTAAGAGCTTACCCTTTTAATATGTTTTGCACACCTACACTATTCATAGCATTCTAACATATAACACCAAAAAATAACTATATATCTATCTGTCATGGAAAAGTGTGGATTATGACAAATCTTAAGATTAAATGAAACGTTGACACTATTTTTAGTGTAAAGATGCAAATTGACGCCATTTAATTCACAAATAAAAATCAGTTGTAAACTTTACGAACACAATAAACGCCCACGCGACATAACAATATAGAAAATTAACAACGGATATGAAAAAGGGACACAATCTCAAAACAGCAATAAAGTATAAGCCGCAGATGCGTACCGAATCACCCACGAGGCCGTGTCTTGTTGCATAATGTTAGTAAAAAAAACAAATATTGCGAAAATTTACCGTCGCCGATTGGAAACGCAGAAAGAAAGCGGCACCCTCGTCACAATGCCGCATGTCAATTATTGAAGAAAATGTCGAATCATCTAACACGAAAATAAAGAATTTTGTATCATGTTTAGTCAAATAAATAAAGCAAGTAATTATTTTCATATCGGAACAAAATTTGTATTAAAAAGTCGAAAAAATGTTTCACACCCCTACTCTTTTAGAAAAAGAGTCTCGATTTCTTTGTATCTATTAGTTAACCCTAACTTGATGAATGGAATTATTAATCAGGTTGATAAGTGCGGGGGTTAGCGATTCGGTATTTCGTTCGTACGTTTGTCTGTTTATCTGATGACATCGTGACGTAACCAAGGGTAGGGTTACAATAACACGTGCTTGAGGGACCTTATCGGAAGGGACGGCGCGGTACGTGTAAGATAATTTAAATTGCGCTTTACTGAGAACGTGGAAACTAACATTTTACTTACCTACTAAAAAAAATTACAAAATCCACTGGATATTTTGACGCTATTTATTTTTATCATTTCATTGTGACTAAATGACACTTGAATAAATGTCTTAACATAAAAGACGATGGTTAGTTAATTTTTCTATTGTTCTGTCAATTAATATTATGCAAACTATGAGCAATCAAACATTACAAAACTGCTGTTAGGTTAGATTAATATATTTGATAACAAAGGTAATTAATGGAATCAAATACCCTGCCATCTGCATTTGACATCGAAACTTCTTCTACATACTTCTCGTGAAAGTTTTTGACGATGTACGAGAAAAAAATTACGCATAGACATAATATATCCTGGATTAAAATATAGTAAATTCTATACAGCTGTGTGTGCAGAAAAAACGGCATACAAAATCTAATTAAATATATTTTATTTTATCTTGACAAGAGAAATTTAACAATGAAAATAGCGAAAATCTAAATATTGAGCCCGTTTTCACATCACATTGGACCAAACAACAAATTGATTGTGGTATAATGATCATCTCTCTATCAATGACTCTATCCGTGAGATCTTGTTCCGAAACCCCAACACAAACTAAGACAGAACATCAATAAATACCGCCGCCTTTCTCATTGCCTTTTATTGCGAATCATACCTCAAACAAAACGATCAACCATATTTCACGCGCAGGCTCATTACTAGGTCGAGAAACCAATATTAATTAGAAGATACTCATCTCAATCTCTACCCGATACGTACACTTTCCTCTTAGACCGCTAATCTTGGCTTATATTATGATTTACCGTTAATGTACTCTTTGCTAAAGATAAACAAGCATCGATTTTTGTTAAAATTGATGATGTTTATTTGTTATAACGTTTATGGGTATAGTGTCACACTATATCTATGGTCTATGTACAAATTAATATAATATGTCTATGATTTTTATTTTTGCTAGGAATATTTTGCATGCCAGTAATGACTAGATGTAAGGGTTGCTTTTATAAATACTGTAACAACTATAATATCGTATCACATCTATAACAAATAAAGTTCATTCATTCGTTCATTTTTAAGTTGGGCAATAATTGAACAAAGATGTGTTAAAAGCAAGTATGCACTTATAATTTAGTAAATCAGCCAAGGTGTATGAACTGTTCGATGTCTTTTTCTACTTTGTCACACCGTCACAGATCGTTCAGCAATTAATTGAAAAACATTTAGCGATTCAGCCATTATAGCCATAACAACGATAATCCTGAGATTTGATATAACTTGCCATTCACATTAACACCCCGTGTCTTCAAATCCACCATCTTAAATACGTCCTTAGTGCAAAGGTGAATAGTTTCGGGAAAATGACATCCTCTTGACATTTGCAACGATTCCTGAGTCGACTGCTATAAGGAATCATTAGATTTTTTACAATTCACCGGACCGATATTGATGTTACTTTTGTTATAACAAGTAATAATATATATTTTCACTCCAATTGAGCTTGTGCAATGAGCGTAAAATAAAATATATTGAATCTTTTATTGACCATTGTTTCCCCGTCATTATATTACAATACAATTTGTTTTATTCGAGTTTATAATAACACTTCCATTTATATTTTTATCAACATTTATTTTAGGACGGTCACTTATACCTCTAATATTTTATGGGCATCAGTTACGGATGTTATATTGAATTTAAAACTATTTTTAAAAGTAAACATATTTCATTGTTTCATTGAAACTACCAAAAAATTACTTGAGGAAATTTTTCAATTGGGAACTTTTACACGTACAATATTCAAATATAGCACGGTGTCTACTCGTAAATTAAAACCTAAAACAGTGTCGCTCGTCAAGGGTCCTTTCGACCGGAGACAATGGACGCAGGGTTGTGGCCACAGATGTTGTTTATCGGCGTCGGGTTCGCCTCCTAATCTTTAACCCTCCTCACCCTATTTTATCGCATTATTTGAACACTGAGCAAATGAGTATCTCGTTTTGTTTTTCACTTAAATTTAATTAATCAAAAAATAATCTTATATTTGCTTTTTTTTTTAAAACAGTACTTAAATTAATTTCAACGAGTTCATTTCGCTTCGTAAAATGATTTTGTGACCTACGATCAAGTGTACTTATCCATTTCTGTACCATTCACGGATTAAATTGTCGTGTTATTAATACATTTTACAAAGTCATGAAAAAAGTATCTTAATAGCAAAAATACTATGCCTATGACTTGTACAAATAAATGTACTACAAATAAAGAAATAGCTATCGCAAAGACATAACAAATGATGAAATTAGGCTATCAAATCATCAAACCCTATTATTAATCGAAGCGAATTCACGATCTTATCGTAATGGACGGTTGTTCACGCATCATGACATGAGCATACAATAAATTTTACTAGACCATGTTACGACAAATACCTTATCACAAAATCTAATAGAAAAGTTAACTTCAACGATAGAAATATGTATAGGAATTTATATTATGAACACTTTTTATTTATTCATTTTGTAATTATGTTAATCATTGGTAACTTTATTACTATCCATTTTATAAATTGCAAATTATCGCAAATCAAAATAGTTCCAATCAAATGATTATTAATAAATTATCGAATTTAAAAAGCAATAAATAAATTAATATTATTAAAATTAATTGAGGATATATTTTCATTTACCGTGTTCTGCGTCTGTTTAAAACTTTAGTTGGGTATGCGATATGCAAATACTCATTGATATCGGGAACTTTTTGGCCAATGTTTGTTCAAATCACTTTACCATCGGGGTTGAGGGTTGAAGGGTGACCGCTAATTGAATTACGTGTCGCTTCAAATTATGAGCGGGAGCAGCGGTTTTAGTTTGTTTTTAGTGTTTGAATAGATCTATGCAAAGTGCATAAGGATATTCGTTGCTATATTATAAAATCAATATTTTTGTCCTTAAAAAGTGTATAACTGCTTAATTATCCAATGTGCTTTATGAAAGGTACTAAGGTAAAGCAACATGTTATATTTTCTCTTATGCATAAACCGTAAATATATTAATATACATGGGTATATAAAATACGATAGCCATTTTTTATTTTCATTCTCGTCATAAAATTAATATAATACGCATAAACAATACAGTCATTTATTCTCAGCTTTTTAGTATTGCTTTTTTATTTCTTTTTTATTAGATTTTTATTTTCTTATTTTTTAATAAAAATAATAAGTTCCCTTCGCTGTCCATAAACAAAACATCTTGATCCATTGTACATCACAATCGCTCGATTCCCGAAAGCCGTGGACAGGCATCACCAACTATTTGTGTCTTCCATTGTCTTGTCCTCGAAGTTCGGATGAGATAAGGAGTCTACACAATAAGGTCCCAAGTTGGTTATGGGGATTCAAAAGCCAGGACGGTTCAGACAGACCGAATAGACGACGTTTTCTTTAACGATAAGGGTTTAGAAAGGTAACTGTTCTTTCTTGTGTGCTGTTGGGTGTAGGTATGAATAGTACCTTTTATCATATATAGTAAAGAAGAGCTGACAGGCTGTAGAGTTTTGTATAGACAGGAAATAGTCTGGCTAGTTCGTTACATTATGAGGACCATTACAAAATCCCGTCAGATCCTGTCACCTTATCTCAAAGAGGCTAAAAGATGGAAATGGAATACGTCCATGTTCACTTAAAAGATGTCTCAAGAAAATGATAATAATATAGTTTTATGAAATCCCTAGAGCATCAACATGTTAAAAAGATAATTATTGATACGAGTATCCAACTATGAGAGCTCGTGTGGGATTAAAAATTTAAAGTCAATCAATCAATTAATATTTTTTTCTATAACACATTGTATTGAATATTAAACTTATATACATACCGTATAATTTTTTAACATCATCATCATCAGCCTGTGTCTACCCACTGCTGGATATAAGCCTTCCCCAATTCTTTCCACCAAATACGATCCTCCGCCTTCTGCATCCAGCCCCTTTCTTAAGGTCATCGGACCATCTAAAATTCTAGAAGGACAAACTCGACGAGCTCGCTGGTTGAATGGTTAGCAATGGCCACTTTGGCTCTGGTGCGGGTTCGATCCCCGTATAAGACAAATATTTGTGTGCATGAACATGTCTGTTTGTCTTGGTCTGGGTTTTTCTATGTATTATATGTATTTATTTACAAAAAATATATATTTATGTACAATATATCAGTTATCTAGTACCCATAGTACAAGCTTTGCTTAATTTTGGACTGAATGGCTCTGTGTAATTTATAAAGGAATATTTATTTATTTCCCTGCAAAATTTAATGGTGTCCATAGTTCTCTAATAGATAACACATTGTCAACAAATCCTTGACGCCCTATCAAACTATTAGATACAAATAACCAAACTGCTTTAGCCTTTGACGGGTTAATGTTAAAACCTAACTTGATCCGGGTTACTAAAGCTTTATTAAAACCTCGGAGGTCAATATACGTTGGTTCTATTGTTGCAAGAGTCAGCATTGTTTGAATAGGTCGAGGATCAGTCGCCTGACCCCTAATTGATTAGGTTTAAACATACCTTTATAGTGGCAATTAAGTGGGTGGTTAAAATAATTGTAGCAGAGCTATTGAGATAACATAAGTGCACCAATAAATGAGGTTTAATTGGGAATTTAACTACGTGATGTGATATTTGTTAAGTTGCGAGTAGTCTCTGCATCGAGAGTCTTTTTAATTATAGCAAAATAAAATAATTTATACACGGTCTCGTATATACATTATTTTATTTCGCTATAATTAAAAAGTTATATCGAATGAATTTTATTTGACAACTTATATTGTAGATATTAAGTATATGTTAATATAATATATATTCAAATTCAAATTAATATAACTTTGACGAGATCGGTGGTCGAATGGTTAGCAATGGCCACTTTGACTCCGAGGTCGCGGGTTCGATTCCCGCACATGACAACATAACATTTGTGTGCATGAACATGTCTGTTTGTCTTGGTCTGGGTGTTTTCTATGTATTATAAGTATGTCTTTACAAAAAAATGTATTTAATTACATTTATCAGTTGTCTAATACCCATAACACAAACTTTGCGCTTAATTTGGGACTAGATGGCGCTGTGTAAATTGTCCAGAAATATTTATTTCATTTATTTATTAACTAAATAATAGACTTTACTATATAATAATAGAGTACAAGAATAGATTATAATAAGGGTAGTAATAAACCGAGCATCTAAAATTGTGCCCATTTAGGGCGACTATTATACTGACTGTGTGGCTAAAGTTAATATAAAACATACCAAACCTAACCTAACCTAGTATTTCTGTGTGCTCATTTAGATTTTTTTGTGGCTCAAGTTATTATTTTCCATATAATAATAGAGACAAAAAACTATTCATGGATAAATTATTATAATTCATATAAATAAATAAATATAAATAAATATTGTCACACAAATTACACAGCGCCATCTAGCCCCAAAGTAAGCGAAGCTTGTGTTATGGGTACTAGACAACTGATAAACATACGTAAATACATTTTTTTTTGTAAATACATACTTATCCGATCGTCAACTCTTAGGCATCCCACTGCTGGGATACAGGTCTCCCCTTAATCGAAGGAGTTTAGAGCATACTGCACCACGCGGCTCTACTGTGGGTTAGCGAGGTCATTGTTTTTAAGCTGCCTAAAGGCCACTACCTTGGCTTAACGACTGTCATCTAACGACAACAGCCGCGACCGACGGTTTAACGTGCCTTCCTAAGCGCGCCGGTACCATGTAGAAATTGAAAAAAATATTTTCTTTATAATAATATAGTATCGACGAGTTCGGTGGCATAGAGGTCAATGACGCGGCTTCGATACCAACGCTCGTGGGTTCGATTCCCACACAGAACAAACATTTGTGTGAACATGTCTGTTTGTCTTGGTCCGGGTGTTTTCTATGTATCATAAGTATGTATTTACAAAAAAAATGTATTTACGTATGTTTATCAGTCGTCTAGTACCCATAACACAAGCTTCGCTTGCTTTGAGGCTAGATGGCGCTGTGTAATTTGTCTGACAATATTTATTTACTTACAACAACAACTTTCTACAATCAGCAGTTTTAATCTCAGCTTTGATGAAACCTAAAGTTTTATTTTATAATATTATCTCGATAACTTCATAATACTAGTTAGTACATTTTGTTAGTTAGTTTACATTTATTCATTTAGCTATATAATAGTTCATGTTTCCATTTCTAAAATGATTATTTGACCATTAAATTTCAATTTGGCTATTGCGTTAACATAATTATATCGCCAGCATTCAGTACTTATCGATTGTCGACAATGACCATAATGGGCCGAAAGGATCTCGATTATACCGAGCAAACTTGCGGCCGAACAAGAACGCGAGGGCACAAATCACGTGAGATATTCAATCTCTGTACTAAGGGCCACAATAACATTAGAATATCGCATCTGATACAACACGAAACTAAAGGGATTTAGCGACATTACGCCCTTGCTAACATTGCTTTAGGAGTTTGCTGGAAAAGCCACGGATTACGTTATGCATTGACAATGAAAATGTGTGACATTGTTTTTTTTATACGAGAGCAATTACCACCGCCCATGGAGATCAGCAATACCAAGAGGTCGCCGATCCGTTGCCAGCCTATACTCCTTCCTTTCTTTCTAGTGTCCTCACTCACTTGCAGGAACACAACAGTCCTCAAGGGAATTGTTATTTGGCTGCGGTATTCTGTGAGGTCCAGGTACATCCCCAATCGAGCAGCTTAAACAAATACGCTATGCCCTACCTCGCTTTTAGAAAAAAACATTTTAAAGCAAAACACTAGTTGCAGTTTCTCCATACAAAAAAATACTGTTACGGTCGACAGGTCGCCCCCAGCTGTTGTCATTAGATGACAGTCGTTAAGCCAAGTCAGTGGCGTTTAGACGGCTTGAAAAGACTGACCTCCGCCAACCCGCAGTTGAGCAGCGTGGTGGAGTATGCTCTAAAGCCCTTCTATTGAAAGAAGGTCTAACAGTGGGATGTATAAGAGTTGACGACGACCAGCCCCCTTACCACCATCTCTTATTGCGATTCAATAATTGAATAGATTGCTTATTCGTATGAATTTTTACCAATAATTCGCCAAAATGCACAAAACCGGCGACTGGGTGATTATTAAAGAGGAATCTCTAGGCATAAAGGAATATTGCAACCTCCACCTTTTATCATATCAGCCCCCTTACCACCATCTCTTATTGCGATTCAATAATTGAATAGATTGCTTATTCATACCAATGAATAAGCGACTCTATTTCTGAAATAGAGTCGCTTATTCATTGGTATGGTATCATCCAATCCACAGGTTTGTGCGTTTACCGCTAAAAAGTCCCCATTCGTCGTAGCTCCTAGTTTGGAAGGTACTCCCCTTAGTGTAAGAACTAGCATTACCATCTTGGGTGTCGACATATCGAGTGATGTTCAGTTTCGCGGTCACTTGGAATGCAAGGCCAAACTGGCTTCCAGGAAGATTGGTGTGATTAGTAAAGCCAGGCGGTATTTTACACCCCGACACCGCCTTCAACTATACAAAGCCCAGGTTCGACCTCACATGGAGTACTGTTCGCATCTCTGGGCCGGTGCGCCCCAGTACTTGCTTGCTCCATTTGACCGCATACAACGAAGAGCAGCTCGAATCGTCGGTGACCCAATGATCTCGGATCGATTGGACTCTCTCTCTACACGCAGAGATGTAGCGTCTCTTTGCGTTCTATACAAATTATATCACGGGGAGTGCTCCGATGAGCTGTTTGATTTGATACCTGCCGCTGAATTCCACTATCGTACAACTCGCCATAAATTAAAATTCCATCCATATCATCTTGATAATTGGCGATCTACTACAGTACGTTTCCTAAGACATTTCATACCACGAACAGTGAAACTGTGGAATCAACTTCCCTCAGCGGTATTTCCGAACAACTACGACATGGGTGCCTTCAAGAACAGAGTTTTCATTTTCCTTAAAAGGCTGGCAACGGATCGGCGACCCCTTGGTGTCGCTGGTCTCCATGGGCGGTGGTGATTGCTTTCCACCAGGTGACCCACATGCTCGTTTGCCCCCCTCTCACATAAAAAAAAAAAAAAAAAAAAAAAAAAAAAATCCAGTCGCCGGTTTTGTGCATTTTGGCGAATTATTGGTAAAAATTCATACGAACGTGCCTAATATCATGAACTGGGAATAGTTTGGAATGAGAAGATTCAATATACTAAGTTAACATTCCAAATGATTTAAATTTTTACTATTTTGATCATTCTTATGAATAATTATAATATATTAAAACAGATAACAATAAAATACATTACTAATCAAATTACTGTCTCAAAAACACACAATTCACGGATTTCCTCCCATAATCTTATTAGGCGTGTTGTTGTTACAAAATGGAGCTTACAGTCACATCTAGCGTCTATAATCCACGGTTAACGATCTGTAAAGGGATACGGAAGGGATAGGTGAAGGGCTGGTGAACAAATTAAGGGATCTAATGGTTATCGGCGCATCTGAGCGTTAGGCAATGTTTAAACTGGCCTTACGACGCGGGGATGAATTTTAATGTCCTGTAAGCGTCTCTGAGTTTTGTGGTTGATTAGTTGTTGAGTTTAGGTTTAGTTCGGTTGCGTACACCCCGTACGTGGTTCACCACCATCTTGGAGCTAAAGGCAACTTCACGTGATGCACCCTGCTGATTTACTAATGTGGCTCTGGCGAAAGAGGTAGGGCATAGCGTAATTTTAAGCTACCCGACTGGGAAAGTGCCAATGGCTTTCCTTCTGTTAAATATTGGTTAAGCGACTTAAAATCCTTTATTACGTCTATCAAAAATTTTATGTCTTTCGTTTTTGTAATCATTTGCGAATTTAGTAACATAGATGTCTTCTTCTTCTCTTATTTTCAGCATAATTGCCTCCACTGAACATATACCTCTTCTATGGCTCTCTATTTAGTTCTGCCCCCTTACCACCATCTCTTATTGCGACTCAATAATTGAGTAGATTGCTTATTCATACCAATGAATAAGCGACTCTATTTCAAATGTAATAGAGTTATTGAGTCGCAATAAGAGATGGTGGTAAGGGGGCTGCTCCAGGGGCCCTACCGCCGAATTATGATTCGAAAAATAGGTTTTACGTTTTAGTTATTGACAAACATCTTAGCGTAGTCGGTAGAGCTCCACGGTTTCTAAGTCTACGCTAAACACAAGTACTTATCATAACATAAAACTGAAGTTTGATTATCGTAATCATGGAGCTCGGTGGCGTAGCGGTCAATGACGCAGTTTCGACACCAACGCTCGTGGGTTCGATTCCCACATAGGACAAACATTTGTGTGCATGAACATGTCTGTTTGTCTCAGTCTGGGTGTTTTCTATGTATCATAAGTATGTATTTACAAAAAAAAATGTATTTACGTATGTTTATCAGTTGTCTAGTACACATAACACAAGCTTCGCTTACTTTGGGGCTAGGTGGCGCTGTGTAATTTGTCTGACAATATTTATTTATTATTTATTATATTTCATTTATCAAATAATCCGATGGTAAACGATTTCAGTATCGACGGTAGGACTCCAGTCCAGGGGCCCTTCCGCCGAAGCTGAAGTCTTTTACCATCGGATTTTTTGAATGCGCAAATGAAACTACTGCTTAGATTGCTGCTAATTATGGTTAGTTCAGCTGGTAGAAACCCTAGACCTTTACCGACCAAGCTGAAGATGTTTGTCTATAACTTTAACCTAAGACTAATTTTTGGAATAAAACAAACCGATGGTAATCGGCTTCAGCTTTAGCGGTAGGGTCCCAGGTCGGCCCTGCCGTCATTTTAATTTCGTCCGACCAATACTGATGTTTGACGTGTGGTTTCCGGCAGGCTAGAATCACTCCGTCTCTTCCCGTGGATGTCGTACAAGGTGACTAAGGGAAATACATTATAAAACATCGATCAAGCCTCCCCAACCCGTCTGACCAGCGTGGGGAGTGTAGGCCAAATCCTCCTTCTGTCTGGGACGGACGAGAGAGGGTCGTGCTCCTGTAGTGGAGACTAAAATGACCTGATGATGATGCATACTGATGTAGTGAGCGCTAATTTAGCATAACTAATTCCCTTTCGGAATAAGATGGTAGATATGAATACAGCGCCATCGATGTAGTTATAAATTATACCTAATCAAGACACTCAGTGTTTATGCAAAATTTCTTACACGCACATTCATTTTCGGAAGACTTACGGTCGTATCGAGTAATTATTCAAATTACGCTTATCAACCGCGAGCAGTTTTCATCCACCCTCCTTCCTTTTATATTGTTTCACACCATTTTCAATCTTCTCCCAATAACTTAAAGTTGAAAATTTATAAAATTATTTTTGTGTTTGAAATGATTATGTTATCAGTTTGGTTCTCTAGACATTTTAATTAGGTTTTTTTTTGGATGATATATGAAGTAGGTAAGCATTGCTTTGAAAATAGCAATAAATTATTATCTCCATCCTTGTCAGATTGTTGACCGAAGCTTATAATCTGTAGTATTTTTTTTTTACTACCTCGGGTGGCAGACCTATAAAATATTTTTGAATAAACTTTATAGGATTTTACAAAAATAGTACAAATAAGCAAAAAAAAAAGTTTTGTGTCCACGAAGGTCAGAATGAGAAAGACTCATGGCGATGAGATTTAGCCATTAATGAAAATACGGTTGATTATCTATAATTTATTTAAAGATGTGAATGGAGCGTGTAATTTATTATTCTGTTCGGAAATGAATGGGATATGTCAATTAACTGTAGCTGATGTGTTCAGCATAGATAAATCACATTATTTTCATTATTTTTACAACTATTGGTATGAGTCACATGATGAGATTAGATTTGTCATTTAAAATATCGCTTATTATAATCTAAATTGTTAAAAACTATGTACGCTTGTGTATATTCTCGTATATATATATATATATATATATATATATATATAAGGGAGTAATAAATTAGTAAGAATACGAAAAATTAATTAATTAATATTTATTTTTATATTAATTGTCAGACAAATTACACAGCGCCATCTAGCCTCAAAGTAAGCGAAGCTTGTGTTATGGGTACTAGACAACTGATAAACATACGTAAATGCATTTTTTTTGTAAATACATACTTATGATAAATAGAAAACTCCCAGACTAAGACAAACAGACATGTTCATGCACACAAATGTATGTGAGAATCGAACCCACGAGCGTTGGTGTCGAAGCCGCGTCATTGACCGCTACGCCACCGAGCTCGTCAAATTAATACAAAACGAGTATCAAATTTAAAAAAATATATATAGGTACATTTTTTGTATAATATTTATTACAATGTCACTGACTTTCCTTGCAACGTAATATAATCTTGTTTGTATGGGATTTTAAATAATCTCGAAAAGCGGTATCATCGGCCATACGTTACATTCGAGATATCGATCTAATCTATCGCTCCACGTTTATCGAGTACCGCTTGTATCGATATAGCTTATCGATACATTTGTCACGAATACTGTGTACCTAGAGACAAATAGTCTTTTAAGCAGCAGAGCGCGTTTTTACTTTCAAGCGACTAAACTCAAGACCGGATTTGATTGTTTTTTTTTTATTCCATACATCTCTTTATATATATGTCAATATTTATATGGGGAGCTCGATGTCGTCGTTGCGCGTGGCAATAATGCATTAGGACATTTTACTACACGAAAAGGCCTTAAAAATGGATAAGGAGGATAATTATAAACCACATCAGCTCTCTGCGTGCGCGTCTTTCAAATATTTAACTAATAGCGTCCTTCATATTAAAAATTATGCAACTTATTGATATGTATATCATTTAAAATAAGATTATTTAAAATAAGACGAGATAAATAAATATTCTTGAACAAATTTCATACTGCTGTCTAGTCCCAAACTAAGCAAAGGGGGTTTAAGGGGAGCGTAAGTGTAAGCTACCCGACTGGGGAATGTAACCTCCACCTCACAGAATACCTCAGCCAAATAACAATTCCCTTGAGGGTTGTTGTGTTCCTGCGAGTAAGTGAGGTCACCAGAAATGAAGGAGATGCTGCATTGGCAGCGGGGGTGGCGGCGCGCGAGCGATATTTTATGTTGCGAGCATTAATATGGCTACGGTAACCGCTTCAGGTGGGCCGTATACTTGTCTTCCACCCGACGTAGTATAAAAAAAAAGCAAAGCTTATACTATCGGAATAACCGACATAATACTTAAATACATTTTTACCGAAAATACCGACACCAAAACAAACAGACACATTCATGCACCCAAATATTTGTCTTGTGCGGGGATCGAGCCCATTATTTTATGGTATAGCAAAAATCTCCGCCTTAAAAATTACACAGGGCATTTTACTTTTATTCGAGATGCTGAATCGATACGAGTTAGTATCCATCGTCGGGCCATTGTTCCTATTTATTCGATTTAAATCGAGATAGCCGATTAATATAGTGAAATTCGATTATTACTAGAGGATATTACAACGAGAGAATAAAGTGTAGAGACTATGGAGCTAGTCTGGTACCTACATATTTGAAATAAGTACTTTTCTACAGACTATAGTCCGTGGTACGAAAGTAATGTATATAGAGGAGGTCGATGGCGTCTCGTTGCGCGTGTCACTTTAATATGGCCCTACTGCCGAAGCTGATACACCACCGACTATTTATATTAGAAATTTGCGAAGCATGAAGAAGCATCTTGTAGGCCAGCATGGTAGCGGCAACTGACAAGACATCAAGGTCACTTGGTCGTTGCCGATGCGATTGGGGCTCCTCTTTTCGCTTACCATCAGGCGAAGCGGAGCCAATTTTGCTGACCAAATTTAAAAAAAAAATCGAAAAATAGGTATTACATTTTGCCAAACATCTTCAGTTTCGTCTGTAGAGCTCCATCATTTCTACCAGCTAAGGTAAACACAAGTGGTATAAATCTACGTTGGAGTTTGATTTTCGCAATCAAAAAATCCGATTTTAATGGCTTCAGTTTCGGCGGTAGGGGGGTTACAATAAATCTGGCAACGCTGAACCTTGCATACTCGACCCGACGTGCATTTGACTGACTGGAAAAAAAATATTATGTGTGTGCTGCAGATACAAATAAATGTTTCATTCATTCATTCATTCATTTATTTGGGTGGTAGGTCAATGTGTTGCTAGAACTAAATAAATTTACTTCCATTTGTGCTCTTTTTAGTCACCCTGTAACTATTAAATGAAAAGGAATACAATACAAATGCTTTATTCAGTAAATTACAAGATAGTTACGTTATATCGTGCGTGGCCGAGGTCTCCTTTTAAGTATAAAATACCGGAGGCCCCGCTCTTCCTTGGTAGAACAATTTATATAGGTAATATACTTTTTATGAATTATATTTGTATTTTTTTAAATGAAAATTATTACAATTCAAAATAGGTACGTACTTAAAAATTGCTAGATATATTAGCGATATTAATTTTGAAACTCGCATAAATTAATTATAATAGGTACAGAGATGCTTATGGTTATAAATCAAGATGCATAACTCACACATGTTTCTAGTTACAATATAAGATTGTCCGAACGCGCACACTTTTCCCATAATTATACTCTGAACATTGATAAAGCACCTGACGTGCGCCATTAGTACTGCAACAGAATCAGAGATAACTCGGTACTAATTACTCAAAAAAACAACATTATCTTCTCTCGATCAGTGCATAGCGCTTTATTTATCGTTTTATCATTTTTGATGGGATTCATGTAATAAGCGGCCGCGATTTGTTAAATTAGGCAGTACTTAATTTTTGGGCTAAATTTTCTTTTTAAACGACCACAAAAAATTTCGCAACCTGAATTCGACTGTCAGTACTGTTTTATGTTTGTTATATTTTCGAAATTCTTATTCTTTTTTCAAAAGAGAGTACTCTCTTTGTAATTTCATATAAATTTGCTTGATTATGGAGTCGTTCTTAGCTCAAAATTACGAAAATAAAGAAAAACCGACTTTTGTATTGAGCTTGTCTCAAGCCATCAGTAACCCATCAAAAACACCTAAGGCTAAATATTGTTACACGATATTTGGAATAGATAAATAAACAAATGAACATAGTATAGCACCATGCTTGACGCACTGCAATTCAAAATTCGGTGCAATTGTATGCTCTATAAAAACGGTACAAGTACGGGTATCTCATTAAGCTGTTCCTAATTTTCCATATTAAAATAAAAGTAGTCGAAATCGCTGTTAACTTATACCATGCCTAGCACCACACGCCGCGTCCGTCTGTCTATCAGTGCAATGTTGACAGGTGTTAAATCGTACGAGAAACGAGCGCGCACGCATGCGCCCGCGCCGCCCGCTTCGCGACGCACCGTAATTAGTTGAGTCATGCCGATTAAGTAATACCTGTTCTTGGGGTATCTTATCATGTATACATATTATCAAAAATAAAAATATTGCCTTTGATTAACAGCCTTGTATTAAAGTTCTCTTTACATACGTTATGTGCCTATTAATATACGTAATTAATACCATTTAATTCATGCTGTATATCGCGTATATTAATTATTCTCTTATCTGACATATGATCGCCTTAATATAGTTTGTTATATATTTAATCATATTTTCAACATTTTTTTGCAACTGAGATAGTTGACAGGCATTATTATATATAAATTACTTAAATATAAATTAATTTTCAACTAAAATTTCTAATTGTGCCTACAATATGTCGCTTCATGTAAGTTCATAGTAATATAAATATTTACTAAATCAGTATTTAATATTGTGTATGTACGTATTATGTTGACATAAATATTCCGAATTCGAAGTTGCCTTAAATCCTTATATATACTACAACTAGTTCTACTGATGTCTATTATACTTAGCAGTATAATAATAAACTCACAATTTATTTCAACTGTCTACGACCTGTACAAGAAATTCAATATCCCCAATAAATGCACCTTGAAATAGTATTTAGAAATCAACTAAATCAGGAAATCGTTAAATACAATGTAAACAGTGTTTCGATGTAGATATGCCCAGGTATTTCTACGCAGCATCAACATAAAACATAGATCAAATGAGCATATCTCCCAGGACATCCATTCACGTAAGTTCGTATTAAATCAACGTCTGCCGTACACAGCACAATACAAGTGTGTCACATGATACGGCGAAACATTAGCCCTATGTTAAAATAAGGTTTTACTGGTATTACTATGGCAGGACTCCATTAATTACTGGTTCTTGAAAGACAATGTTTTATAGAACACGCTTTACATTGACTGCCTAAATAATATGAAATACACCATCTACGTCAGCATATTAATATTAGGTATCACATCATTTTACACATAACAATGTTTGAACAATGACTGTTTAATAATAATCGAAACTAAAAAACAAAAGGCGTGACCGAACGTGAACATTCATCATAAATTTATATGAAAGAATTAGACGCCGCACGCCCAATGGCGCTATCTAAGCATCTATTTACACTGCCAATTAAAAAAGGCATGACCAAGAAATGCTCTAAGAGCACCTGACATGACGACTTAACATAGCAGGTTAATGTATATTCACACGTGAACCTAAGGTGAGAGCGATCCACCAGCGGCAAGGCCGGGAAAACCGATCGATTTGAAATGAAACTTGCCGCTCACGTAATAAGGTCAACATTCCCACGCCCGCCAGCGAAGAGTACAATTAAGAAAGTATCCGATAAAGCTCGAGATATGATATTAGAATAAGAACCATGTTAGTTGCGGTTAAAGCCGGATTTGTTTTGCCGGTGCTCACGAACCGGTTGGTTCGGTCGCGAACTTTTACCTATAAATTTGTGTCGGCTAGCCGGCATGCAGCTAGCGTGCTGTGTCTGGGAGCTTCGCGTAGTCTGTGCCTTATTTGACAAGATCCAAGAGTTAGTGGACAAGAACTGAGTATTCCAACGTTTCATTGAGTAACTTTCTAGGACTAAGCGAGTTTCACACAAACTCTTTTACTTTTGGGGTGTAACTGGCTTACCACAATCTTCAAAGCCAAAACCAACCTCACCATATTACCTCATATATTGAAATTTACAAATACGTCATGTATTGCTAAAATATTAATACTTGTTGAAATAAAGCTTCCACAGCGCCATCTAGTCGCGACGAGTAAATCAGGTAAACCTAAAAAAAATGCTTATAAAATTTACTTTTCGTATCGCGATAGCCTTAATCGACTTATTTAGTACTACGTTTGAAAATTTATTGTACATAAATTCACAATGTCTCAAAGGTAAATTGATAGAGAATGCTAATAGATAAGCTTGTTTTTATATATTTTTATAGGATTGTGTACAATTACATAAATAAATAAAACTTTGTCACAACAACCGTCACTGGTAACTTCCTCCCCATTAGTGTTTGACTTTTTACGTTGTTCCCCGACGTCCGATAAAATCCGCTACTACTTATAATTTACGCCATACAATATTCAAAGGATGGCACTAGTGCATTTCACAACGAGTCAATTAAATTGTCTTCACACTGTTTTCCCTGTAGCACGTTTATTTCAAACATACTTGTCCACAACGCTGCTCCTTAATCGCATAAGGCAAACCAAGTAGCATTAGCATACGTTTTGAGAGAGAAATCTTAGGGTAACAAATTGTTATTAATATGCTTTTTGTTTGTAAATCAATGGCGCTTAAACGTCCCGCAATGCCGAATCGATAGGCGATTACAAATTGTGACTATTTAAATTATAATTAATTGTGAATCTAATATGTATATCTAATCGTGATAATTTTAGCAATCTATTATAGTGACATTTAATTATAGAATCTATAATAACGAATCTTGACATGTTCTTTTCTTTGGCCATTATGGGTATTTTCACCTGAATTAAATGTTTTTTTTAACACATTGACACTATTTGTGATCACCAAATTGGAGTCTAATCTCATCTCTCTGAAGACAGAGTTCGGACTTCGGACGCTACGATACATATACAGTAAAGTAAGTATAAAAATAGAGAAATTAAGTGAGAACATTTTTCATTTCTTTTGCTATTTCCTATTTCAATTGCCATTTGATTTTGTTTTGGAAATGGTGGTAATTAATTATGTATAATTATTCGTCATGCGTTATCGTCAACTCTTGTCAATCCCACTGTGTACGGGTCTCCCCTCAATCGAAGGGATTTAGAGCATACTCCACCACGCTGCTCAACTGCGGGTTGGCTGAGGCCATTGTTTTCAAGCCACCCAAAGACCACTGATTTGGCGTAAGTCTTAAGCCCAATCTATGGCCGGTTGGAAATCACTGGCCTACGCCAACCCGCAGTTGAACACATCTACTGGAATAAGGAAGGAACGGGAAAATTGAGCCAAAATCAAGAGAGTGAGTGGGCCGCTAGTCTGAAAACAAAACAATAATATTAAATTTAGAAATAACACACTAATCTATGTGTTTATTACATTGTATGGTTTTTACGGTTTTTATTACAGAGGAAAAAAACAAAAGCTATATCTTCATAGTGTGAAAACACACTTCACCTAAAAGCTTATTGTCTATGCACCCTACCACTTTTTACACTTAGAGCATTACCGCGACGCCGTATTACTTTGTCCAAGTGTTCGTGTTATTTATGGCACTGTAACACACAGGGTGAGAACGGCAATACGACTAATACATGTTTTTACTGAAAAAAAAACCGTCAAGAACGAGCCGGATAGCTGCACTTAGGTTTTAGTATATAATACAAGTAGGTACATGTATGTACAGTCGGTTCCCAAAGATAACCTGACTATCGTCGTTGTCAAACTAAAATCTGCTATCTAACCAAACTATCGTATGAAAGAACTGCTATGTGTTTATAGTTGTCATAGTGCGTCGTATAGTACTTATAAGTACATAGCAGTTTTTTCATACGATAGTTTGGTTCATTTACCAGTCGCAATTGTCAAAATGTTAAAATTATAAAAATGCACATAGCAGATTTGGGTTTGACAACGACGCTATGCTATGCTACTTTATACATTTATATATAAAATTAGTTATACATTGTAATTAATCACCATAGCATATAATACACCAAAGATATATTTTTTTTTCTAAAGACATACCTACTTCTTTTATAAAATAGCCGATTTTCGTTTTGGCGATTACTTAACCCCAAAACTTGTCTGTCATTACTTAGTCAATACAAAAGTATCTCTACATTAGTTCATCCCACGGCTGGGATATCCTCCTCCTGGGGCCTCCTCTCAATCGAAGGGAATTTTCAAACCGCCCAAAGGCCACTGACTTGGCTTAACGACTGTCATCTGATGACAACAGCATCAGCCATAAAAAGTATACATATTGTAAATATTTGTAAATACATTTGTATATTTGATTAAATTAAGCAAATAAGATGCTATAATTCAGGATTATAAATTAATGAGCTGTCTCGTAGCAATGCTACTTAAGGTGCCGTTAAAACGTTAATTAACATAAATTTCATAATTAATTCACATTAATTCCGTTAAATTAATCAATAAACATACCAAGACGATTATAAAGTTATTTTTCATTTACAATTAAATTTTAGATTAATGCGTCATCAACGAATTTAACACCTTATGAATGGCATAGATATGTTTGATTACCAACTTAAGTTGCTCCCTCTTTTACTTGACATTACCGGTAAATAAGATTCATTGATATTTTGGTTTCTTGGTTGATATTTTAGTTTTCACTGTTATGTGATAAATATGCCCTAATCAACAAGTTGAGGATTACGTGATATTATGCATCATAACCAATATATTTCGGTTTTATAGTTGTTTACAAATTATTAACCACTAGCTTTGCCCGTAACTTTGTACGCCCGTATTCCAATCATCATCATCAGGTCATTTTGGTCTCCAATACAGGAGCACGACCCTCTCTCGTCCGTCCCAGACAGAAGGAGGATTTGGCCTACACTCCCCACGCTGGCCAAACGGGTTGGGGAGGCCTGATCGATTTTTGATAATGTATTTCCCTTAGTCGCCTTGTACGACATCCACGGGAAGAGACGGAGTGATTCTATTCGAGTCTGCCGGAAACCACACGGCCAATTCTGTTTTATAGTTTTTACAAATTGTTGAGCACTAGCTTTACCTGTGACTTCGTACGCCTGGATTTACAAGAAATTTCTGAGACGTCCTTCTTCCTTTTTATTCTCCTTTCTCAGTCGTTGTCGCCAACCCTTATTCATCCCACTGCTGGGGTACGGGTCTCCCCTCAATCGAAGGGGTTTAGAACACACTCCACCACGCTGCTCAACTGCGGGTTAGCGTAGATTCTTAGCAGATGCTAACGTCATAAAAACACAACCCGATTATAGGGATCGGGGCGAATATGGCATACACCAATACTCGTAATTTAAATGTAGTCAACATTCAGTTCCGATCCAGTCTCAAGACAATCTCAGTCAATGTCAAATTTGGTATTCTCATATCACAATATGAAACTTAAGTGGAAGTATATTGAAATAAGACCGAAAATTAATCTATTTATGAATGTTAATTTATCAACAATTAGAATTGATAATAATTAATTTGTAAAATCAAGTTTATAATTTTTAGTTAATTCTCAATTCAATCAACTTTCGTTCTGCAATCGTACAAAAATTACGGGAATTGGACTTCTGAGTGATTTGAGCTGTGCTTTAATAGATCGCTCAATAACGGACGTCTCTTGTAGATACAGATCAGATCAAATATTTTATCTAGATAGACCTTAAGAGTTCTTACTTTAGTTAACACAGGCGCTATCGTCATGGCAGTCTAAGCATAGACAACTGAGCAATCATAATCTTTATTTGCGATATATAGGATGATAGTAAACGAGGGTGTTATATAATTTAACAACGTTGCTTAAACTTATGAGAGTAATTTAGTATGTCATCTTTTTTATATTACTAATAGACAATCAAACTTATGATTTACACTATTAACTCTATAAATTACTATGTCAATTAAATTTATAACAATTACATCATTTCATTATCAACCCACTCTATGATTTAAAAAAGTTTTTAGTAGGTAACATAACATTGTTCAAAACATTGGCCAAACATCGCCAACAATGTTATTGACGTTTCGGTCTTCGGTCAGTGATTTATTTGGCCAACCCTCGGAATGAATAAAGAAGTACCGCTGTGGGCACCCATTTGTCTCTATCCTTTATGGTAAATGTGAGATTTAAGACCTCATTTTCTTGCCTGAGGCACTCCTTGAAACGCGCGAGTAATGCATAGTTTATGAGTAAATAGTAAAAATCGTAGACAGAGAAATCTATAGACAAATAATATCCATCGCATTCACATAAGAAACTGAGCCACTTACGCCATCATAATGTAAGGCAATTAGACAGATTGATATAATTTTTGTTTCGCGTCACGTGCTGATTTTTTTCAAAAGAAAGCACAATAATATGCTAAACCGTTTTATGAAGTGTTTTGAGAGCTATGGAAACTACTTCCCCAGTCGGGCAGCTTACTCTGATTTACTCGGATACGCTGTATTCGACTTCTATTTTGCCTCTTTGCTTCGCTAGTCGGCAGGGTTCACCACGTGCAGGTGAGGATTAGCATTAGGGGTTCTTCAAAAAGGGCGTGAAGAGGTTTTTACAGGGTCGGCAACGCGCGTGTGATGCCCCTGGTGTTACAGGCGTTCATAGGCTGCGGTAGCTGCTTTCTATCAGGCGGGCCGTAAGCTTGTATGCCACTCTAGTGGTATAAAAAAAATAGCATTGGATCTAAAGATCGTGGTGAGCCATTTTATTGTTTTAATTTTTACTAATTAGGTTATTAATAAAGTTTTATTTAAAAATTGGTTATTGTATTTTCAATAATAAATAATTTTACTATAAATTGTATTATCGTATTCCGAAAAACTAGTTTAAAAAAATGTTTTGCATACGATATCGGTTATTATGTTAATTTATTGGAATAATTCAGGTCATTACGTCTAACACAGGGGTTCCCAACCGGTGGTCCGCGGACCACCAGTGGTCCGTGAGAGGTAGATTATGGTCCGTGGTACAAACTTATAATGAAATACATTGCACTATTATACAAAATACTAAAATCTCGAGTCATAGAATAATGGATTTATACGACACTCGGGGTCCCTATACCCAACAAAAACCTATTAGTGGTCCGCGAATAAATAAAGGTTGGGAACCATTGGTCTAACAGAATTATTACATCTAGTTTTGTCTAATTTTATACAACGCCACTTGAATTTTATTAAAAATTGTAATAAAAAATACGGCGCCTAAATACAAGCGAGATAACGGTCAATAAATTTTCCACAAAATATAGATGTAGGTAACTTATCTACTAAAATTCTTAAAATGATACTCCTTTACATTTTAATGTTTAAAAGATTAAATTTTGATATTATAATATAGGTTATAAATAAGTTTTCGATTGCAGAATCCATTTGTAATGATTTATAAAACACACTTTAAATTTGTTTGATCTAATAAATATTCTCCGTAAACTGCTTAAGAATTTAAAACAATAGATATTTTTTATTCAATTTATTGCTTGTGTTTTAAGGACTTCTTTTCTGTTTCCGGAAGAATAAAAACAGTCCAGCAATATAGATTATTCTATACCATTTTTTTTATACGTATCAAACTTTTTTTTTGTGCATCAAGCTTTTGTTAATCCGAATAAAAATCTAAAAGGTTTTCTTACTGTGTTTTGCTCATGAAGCCCTTTAATTTGATATTCATAACTCATATCATACGGTTTAATGTGGTAATTATAAATCACCATTTAGTGCCGGCCGCGACACTGGATTAAAAATAGTGACATTTATGTAATCGTGCATTGTTACGAGAATCAAACTAGTAGGTATGTTTAATTTTCGATCATATTTCGATATAATCTAATTTGACATTTCATTCATTCAGTTCCGATCTCATGATCGAGACTGGATCGGAACTGAATCAGGATCGAGTCCCTCTGGTCAAATGTAAGGTTTGATTAAAGACGCCGCGGTGAAACTAAATAAAATCTTGAAAAAAAAAGAAAAGTGAATCATACAAAACCACTGTCTGATTTGTATTTTATAGCTCAATAATAACAGCTCTATAATGATGACCATCACAAAAAAATCAAAATACAGTAAAAAAAATATAACAAATGTAGTTCAGTAACTGAATACGCCAGAACATTAATAACTAAGTGAAAACACAGCCCCCTCGAATACCGATGCAGCCGCAGATTCCCCACATTTCCCCAAAACAAGAGGAAACTATTTTCGTCGAACAAAAAAATGTTTCCGGCAAAAGATTTATTGGGCACCTTACTCACACAAGGCCCTTCGTATAAAATGCGTGAAATGAAGTGTTGCACACCCCGCTTTTTTGCTGCCGATTTTTTCTTACGCACAGACAGCTTTTTATAGCTCAATTAATTCAATTTCGCGGATTTAAGCTTTATGATCTGTGAAAGTAGGCATAGGTTTATTAATTTTCAGTGGTTTATATTATTTTTAACAAGTTTTTCATTAGGTAAACTTATCTGCGTTTAAATAATAAAATTATCAGAAAGTAAAATGATGATTTCAGTAAGAAAAAAAAATATATGTAAGTAATAACTATTAGCTCTATTAATACATCGTCGACGTCAACCCTTATTCATCCCACTGCTGGGATACGGGCTTCCCTTCAATCGAAGGGATTTAGAGCATACTCTACCACGCTGTTGAACTGGAGGTTGGCGGAGTCTATTGATTCAATTTCGCGAATTTGAGCTTTATGTTCTGTTAAAGTAGGCAGGTTTGTTAATTTTCTGTAATGTTTATCATATGTGGTGTTTATGGTTCTTTTATAATTATACTTATGGCATTACGTGCGTTTACATAACTTAATTATCATAAAGTAAATTGATGATTTCAGAAACAGAAAAAGATTATGTAAGTAATAAGTATAGCTCAATTAATTCAATTTTGCGGAATTAAGCTTTATGATCTGTGAAAGTAGGCATTGGTTTATTAATTTTCTGTGTTTTCTATCATTTGTAAATCTTCGAGAGGATGAGGGGTTCTATTATTAGTTATACCTATGGTGTTAGGTGCGTTTAAATAATAAAAATATCATAAACTCAAATCGTGATTTCAGAAACTAAGCTTGTTTAAACCTGATTTTGACAACAAATTCCGTCGGTCCCGGCTGTATATCATTAGATGACAGTCGTTACCCCAAGTCAGTGGCCTTAGGGCGGCTTGAAAACACTAGCCTCCACCAAAACACAATTGAGCAGTGTGGTGGAGTATGCTCTAAACAAATTCAATTGAGAGGAGACCCGTATTCGGATGAAAAAGACTCAATTTACACCGCCGCGGCATAGAATGGAAGCGACTTTTTTTAACGAAATTGTAGATAGCATAATGAACTTTATGTCAATTGTAAGTATTAATTGAAAACTTAAATACGAGCCAAAAAAGGTCGCTCGTCTTCCGGGGAATCCTCGCGTATTCTCGAGAATTCCTCTATTTTTGGCACATATTTAAGTTATTTGGCACGTATAATTGTTGATTATTGGTAGATACCGAATAATGTTATATTAGTATGAATGAGTAATTTATTGCAATAACATTTCATATTATCTGCCAGGCGTCAACTGCCGTTCGCGGCCACTCAATAATAATAAAAAGGTCCACCAATAGGCATTCCCGTCACGTTCGCCCGACTTCGCCCCCGCTTGTCGCCGCACCTATTGCTGAAATTGATATACATTACATGCCAACAATCCCATACATCCCAATAACTCCTAACCACAACGAAATAAGGCTCTTATTAACTTATTTCTGAACCCATTTCAAGTTGGTAATAAATCGATTGACCATTAATTCTTGAACTCTATCCGTACAATATTTTCCTCTTTCGTGCATAGAAACACTTAATAGAGGGAGAGGAAAGGAAGGTTGTGTAATATTGGATAGTTTTATGCCTTTTGCTACTTGACCGTGCACTTTCGTTGGCTTTCTGGACGCCTGGTACCAATTGCTTAAGAAATATTATTACTGTGACAGAATGTGGGACGTCCAGTTCGATAAAATAAAACAGTGATGTGTTTTTTTTTCTTCTTTCCCTCAGTATTTTAGCTAGTATATCGAGGAATGGAAAACTTTTTGTTAATTACTTTGTAACATTTTTATAGAGATCTAACTAAAAGAGGGTGAGGGTTAAAGATTCTTAGTTTAAAAAATCTTATTGTTTGTTTATACTATTTTAGTTTAAATAAGTAAAATTTAATGCTGCATTCAAAACTTTATGGTGACATTCTTGTTTACCACCTTTAAAGATAATAAATACCCAATGGATAAATACCAAGGCGATTGTTATTTGGCTGCGGTATTCTGTGAGGTGGAGGTATTCCCCAGTCGCGCAGCTTACAGAATACGCTATACCCTACTTCTCTTTTCGCCAGAGCCTCGTTTCAGTCAGGCAGCAGGGTATACCACGTGCATGTGAGGTTGCCTTAGGTACAAAGATGATGATGATTTTACATGTTTTTACATGATTAATTTTTAGATGTGTTGAAGATGATTGTATCTAGGCATTTTATCGACGTAAATGTCAAAGAATTTTGTGCCGGCACTATCTTAGAATTACAATTTTAAAGCACCGACAAATCGAATGAATGATATGATAGATAAATTAATTAAACAGCAACGCATGTACGTGGTATCGTCGATCAATGGGCGACGCCCCTGCGGCCGCCTACGCTGTGTTCGCTAGATTTATCGCGGCGCACATCTAGCGTTCGCTTTTTATCGTGCGAAAGGGTTAAAGAAAATATTAATTTGTGGTATAATTATGGTGTAAAATTGAAATATTAACAATAATACGAGCTCTTATTAAAGACGATAATCATTGATTGTGGTTATAAGTTAGAAATTGTTTTTGAAATTTTTAGCGCGTTATTTAATGGTTCATACTCTCTTTTCAATTTACATAATTGATTTTGAAGATTAATCTTTCTGAACCTAATTATTTATGCTATTACAGAAACCTCTAAAATATGATTTAATTATTTACTTATCTCTCTTGGACTCACGGGTCAAAGCCCGGTCATTTGATAGGCGTGCGCGGGGATATGGATTCAACGCGTAGAGGCCCCTTTGAGAAGTTTGATGTAATGTTGTACGCCCGCCGTGACCCGCTCCAGGATATGGCAATGGAACAACATACCCATGAGCAGGTCTCGGCAGGCGTTGAAACTATTGCGAAGTGTGATAGAAAATAAATGGGCTATGGAGATAAGATCTGGGTGAACTTAATACCGGGCTATTACAGAAGAAATCTATATTAATAATATATTATAATAACATAAATTTTGTCTCCACTAACCCGCAGTTGAGCAGCGTGGTGGAGTACGCTCTAAACCCCTTCGATTGATGGGAGACCCGTATTCCAACAGTGGGATGATTATGGGTTGATGTGATGCTGAATAAAATTTGTGAGTTTGTAGAGGGTTTTAAAAAATATTTTATCAATAGAAAGCCACGTTATTTGTGAGTGTAAGGCCCCGAGTCAGTGTGCAGTGTGTTTAGCTGTATGCCCTGCAAAGCAGGAGGAGTTCCTGAGATAAATAAACCCATCCATAGACAGACTACGGTTGACGTTACTTAACTTGCATGATCGATTAATTACTGCGTGCAACGGCGCCATCGAGCTGTTGGCTGTTTATTATAGTAATATTTATTTATAATCTGTAAAAAGCTATAAATCTTATAACATGCCGAATCAAATTTCGCCGGTCGGTGATCACGTAACGAGAAAATCTAACGTCACGACATCGTCACGCAGTCGTCACGGTTGACGTGAAATACGGAAATTATCTAGGAATCGAGGCCAATGACGCCCTTGCCTACTTCACTGGTTCAAATTTGAAGAGCATGATAAATTGCCTTGAAGAAGTTTCAGCTCAAATAAGTAAACTAGATTTTGTGTACGAGATTACTTAGATTTTTGTGTTGTGTGTTTTCCAACAATGTTTGTTTGTATCTTCTTTTTGTGTTATAAATCGTGCATGTATATTCAGTCTGTTAATAAACCTTTTATGTCGTCAGATTGATCGTAAGCAATCTGACTTAATATTATCAATCTTTTTTTTTTCAATATACTAGCTTTCGCTCGTGACTTTGTACGTGTGTATCTTGGTATTTAACCTTGTATTTAATTTTAACTTGGTATTTAAACTTGGTATTGGTATATTAGTATTCCCGATCTTTCTCTATGGAGTAGAGACGTGGACTATCCGAGCAAGAGAGAGACAGAGAATAGATGCACTAGAGATGTAGTGCTGGAGGCGGATGCTCCGAATACCATGGACGGCCAAACGCACAAATGTATCTGTTCTTTCTCAACTCGGCATTGAAGACCAGATTGTCCACCACGTGTATGCAACGCATACTTTCTTATTTCGGCCATGTGATGAGGAGAGGAGATGGCAGCCTGGAAAGGCTTGTTATTGTTGGCAACACCGAAGGCAAGAGAGCACGTGGCCGTTCACCAACAAGATGGTCTGACCAGGTGAAGGGGGCCGCCTCCTTTTCTAGATTCTATCAGGCAGTGAGGGCCACTTCGGACAGGAATCGATGGAGACAGATTGTCCGTTCGCGAGGTTCCTGTGACCACGATCCTCAGCAATGAGGGACCGAGTGAAGAAGAAGAATCTTGGTATTCCGTTCTTATCTTCTTAGAACTCCTGCGTCGTAATACAAATACTATGACAAATTTCAGTCCCATTCAAGTAGTGGTTTAAGCTGAGCGTTATTTGATTAAATAAATTTATTTATGAAAGCATCAGATCCATTGTTCAAGTACGTAATTTCCCATGTGCTGCTAATTTACTTTAATTAATAAAAATAAACACAAATACAAACATGTAATATAACCCTATAAGTCTTCATTCCTTGATCATAACGACAATTTACTGCTATAAAGAAAATAATTGTAGAATGAGGCTTGACAAATAAAAAACCTACATATTTTTTTTTGTATTCCATTTTCAAACACTTTCCTGCATGTTACATAGACTAAATATTTTGCATGTTCTTAGACTTTATCATTTAACTGTGCATGTCATTTGGTGGTGGTTACTCTCGGTGGCGGTTTCACAACATTATAACACTGTACTAACCACATTTTCTGTTTCTGAGTATCACCTAAAGTAACCCGACCACTAGATATTATCACCACTGTCACTAACCATGGGCACGTCACACTTTGGAGAATTGTCTCGGAGAACCGTCTTGTGTCATGTGAGTATTAACCTTTATCTAATGCCTTTATCATAACTTCTTGTAGTTCTTGGATTTAAGCTTGCAGTAGTAGCGTCTTAATTGGATTCATATCATGTGTGTTAGAAATATATGATTTTAGAGATTACTTTTAAACTAATTTCACTAATATTCTATTGGAATTACTCTCGGTTACCACGTGATACTATTGACCAATTCGGACGCTAACTTAGAGATTTTTTACTAAAACTGTCTATGGTATGTCTTTTATGTTATAATTTCTTAAACTTATATTTTACTTTCTTCTGCAAATATAGGTTGTTGTTATATTATTTGTAGTTTGAGACATTCTTCGTCCTTATTTATAAATTTTATTAAAAAAGGAGCACGTATTGAAAATTAAATGTGTTTATGAATTAATTTCAGCACCAATTAATTATTATTTTTTAATTATTACAATTTTTAAAACTTTAATTAAAATTGAAAGTATATAAACTGTCAGCTAATAACGTCTTTTACGAGTACTTATCAAATTTATTTTGATGTCCGGATAAATAAGCCTGAAAATCTTCATTAGATTTTCATAAAGACTGATTGCCATTTACAAATGAATGCTATAAATCAGTATAATAAAAACTAAAGATTATAAACAATACCGATTTCGAAAGTAAATTAATCACTTAACGTGCAATACTCAGTATCTAAACCATACTAACCAACAACTGCTATAATGGGTCTTCCTGACCCCACTAAGCTAAAAACGGGTTATTCTGTATGAATTCTGTAGCGTTTCATCTTATTTATTGTTCAAGCCGATTAATGCGAATCATAGAAGATTATTATAAAACAATAAGTAAATCAAGTATTTAGCTGCGGAAGTGCGGAACCTTAGATCTCGGTAACAGCAGAATTCTTAATTAATAAAAAAAAATGATAAACATAAGTCTCAAACACATACCTGAAGCACCAAGTTAAGCTACTCAGTTGTTTACTAGATTGTGTTGTGCATATATTTAAAAACTAAATTTGTGTATCGAAAATAATGAAACAGAAACAAGTATATGCAAAAAAATAATACGTTGAAGTCTTGTAGGTAATGTGTGTTATGCCCAAAAGAGAAACAAATAAAAACATTTTTTTTTTTATATTATTAAAACTAATAAATAGGCTAAGATATCACAGATTGTAGAATAACCCGCAAAAAGGGGCAAAAACACAGGCAAAAGGGACTAATAAGTGAAACAGAGATTTATGAGTGCGCAGATATGCAAATAGAAATTTGCGGTCCCCCGTCGATAAAAAGACGCAAGTCCCCACGGGGTCTGTTTGTCCAACTGGCGGGGTGACGGTTATAATTATTTTGGATCATATCCTTGTGATGATATTAATATTTTTATAATTTTATAGGTCTGGTTTATTAGAATTTTGTTAAATCTTACCCCAAATTTACCAAATGCTAATTTTATATACATATTAGTCCATTCAAAAAGTCCATAGGATGAAACATAGATGGCATTGCTAGAAATTTTTCCATATGTTTTTAATTTAGTACTAACCTTCAAACAATACGTGTATAAATTTGACAGCAATCTGACTATTGATTCGTGAGTTATAAAATTTTGTGTGAAGCAACTTTTGTTATTGAAAAAAAAATGGAAAAAAGTTAATTTCGAGTTTTGATAAAGCATTACTTTTTGATGAAAAAAATGCAGTGGAAACCAAACAATAGCTTAATAAACATTATCCGAACTCGGCTCCATCGAGGCAAATAGTAGAGAAGTGGATTCCTGAATTTAAACGTGGTCGTACCAGCACAAATCATGCAGAACGCAGTGGACGCCCAAATGAGGCCGTTATTCCAGAAAACATAAAAAAATCCACAAATTGGTTATGAACGATCACAAATTGAAGGTGCACGAGCTAGCTGACATTGTAATGATATTAGATGGCAGTGTTATTACCATTTTACACGAACATTTGGGCATGCGAAAGCTTTGTGCAAAGTGGGTGCCGCGTGAGCTCACAGTCAACCCAAAAACAACAATGCATTGATGCTTCAAAGAACTGTTTGGCGATGTTAAACCGCAATAAAATGGAGTTCTATCATCGATATGTGACAATGGATGAAACATGACTTCACTGTTACACACCAGAATCCAAAAGACAGTCAGCTGAGTGGACAGCAGTCGACGAACCGAATCTAAAGGGAGCAAAGACGCAACAGTCGGCGGGTAAGGTGAAGGCGTCTGTATTTTGGAATGCGAACGGAATAATATTCATCGACTATCTTCAAAAAGGAACCACTATCAACAGCGGCTATTCCTGTGCACTTTTGGATAGATTGAAGGCTGTAATCGCAAAGAAACGGCCACATTTGCAAAAGAAAAAAGTTTTGTTTCACCAAGACAATGCACCGTGTCACAAATCGATGAAAACGATGGCATAATTTTATGAATTGAGCTTCGAATTGCTTATCCACCTACCGTATTCTCCAGATTTAGCCCCCAGCGACATTTTCCTGTTTTCAGATCTCAAGAGAATACTTGCTGGAAAGAAATTTAAGTCTAATGATGAAGTGATCGCTGAATCTGAGGCCTATTTTAACGAAAAGAGAAATGGTACTGTAAAAGTGGTATCGAAATGTTGGAAAATCGCTATAATCGTTGTATCGCCCTCGAAGGCAACTATGTTGAATAATAAAATCAAGTTTTGTCAAAATTTAGTTTTTTTCTTACTTATCCTACGGACTTATTGAATGACCTGTTAGTAAGCTGACAAATACAATTTTGTACTCGTGATTTTTATTCATAGATTATCACTGGATTTCATTGCACTTCTGTGGTTTTTTTTTTCTTTTTTAATCTATTTTAATTTAGGGACTTATATGCGAATTATGACTAACGATGAGCATTTGACTCAAATCAATAGATACATAGAACTAATTGTCTCCACATTTCATAAGTGTTGAATGAAATCTTTACTTGGTTACTACATCTCATAGTGTGCAAATAATAACATCTTTTCCATTTCAATATGCAGAAAAGAAAATTACAGAAATAAATAAATGAAACTTACAAGTCACTTGTCAATGAATCAATATGAAAACTTCTTCAATTTCATTGTTCCAATTACCTGCATCCCTGTCGGGGGGATACATAAATCTAAATATCTCCACATTTCATAGTGTTGAATGAATTCATTACTTGGTTAGTATATTTCATGGTATGCACATTATAACATTTTTCCATTTCAATATGCAGAACAGAAAATTACAAAAATAAATAAATGTAACTTATAAGTTAACCTGTCAATGAATCATTTTGAAACATCTTCAATTTCATTGTTCCATTTCCCTGCATCCCTATTGGGGGGGATACCTTCTAATTCGTAAAACTTGTTAAACATATTAGGTTATCTCTCGTTGTGCTGGTTAAGGGAATTGCTAATTATCCGCACCGGTGGCGAGTGACGTGTTAACAAGATTATATTAACCCAATTTTATGACTCCATTTGTTTGAAACACGCTGTAGATTTTAGATATGCCGATTTATTTGCCTCATACTCCTTCCTCCTTCAACAGCGATGTCTGCTTAGATATGAGTGTCACTGTTTCTCAAGCTAAATTCGTAAAATACAGTACATCGTCATGGCGGTCTTTTGAAATGAATATCTTTATCGGCTTCTCGCTTATTGAAAAGGATATACATCCTTTTTAATAAGCGATAAAAGGATATACATCGTTTTTAATAAGTGAGAAGCCTTATATACATAAGACACCATCTCCAACAAGGACAGATAAGCCAATGAAATGACCTACTTCTCTCTATTTGACGGCAAAAACTACTTTTGCTCACTGACACAAGTGAGAATTCGAGCTCATGAGATATGTATTGATGTGCGTCATTAATCATTATTCACATGAATTTATTTTCTTTTGTCTTTTCGAGGATACATTAAGCTACCAATTGCGGATATTTTCATTATAAACCGAATAAATGCGATTTGGGCTTTCGACAAGTTAATATTTATTATTTTCTTATATAACTTTAAACCATTTATTTTAAAATTATTAAATAGAACCTTACAACAAGCCCTTTTATAATATTATCCGATACAAATTATCTAAATATTTTTTAACATTTACTTTTCTGTAAACATCTTGTATTATTCACAATTTATATATGTACTTCCGAATATAAGATGACGAGGATTGCAAACAGAATAGAAATTGTAAGAAAACAACACAAAATGCTTACCTGTTATGGCCGACGTTATGGCGTCTAAAATTGTTGCGAATCACATTGACTACGTTGTTAGCTCGTTAGTCGGACACAAGTCGTGCTGACCGTTGTCACAATTCCGTGACGCGACTAAATTGTAACTCGCCAGAAGTGACAGTAACGAAATCATAAGCCTTATTGTCACAAATATGCATTGACTGGTTAACATAGTGTCAAATTTTTTGAACATTATTATTACAACAAAATAAATAACAGACATCATAAAGTCGTCGAAATAATTGAAAAATAATATACTTAAGCCAACTTGCACTAAAAGTAACTAAAAATTTTAATAAAATAAATACTATCTAAAAACTAAAGACTTTGCCGTGCGAAATCGCCAGCAGTAGCAAGATCGCAGGATGTGCTTCGTCTCTAAATTACCTACAATATAATTTTTTTGTGGAACCACGAACCACTTGCTTGTTCTCCATCTGAAAATAAATGAAAATATTTATTTTATTAAACATTTGCTTTTTAATATGAAAATTAATGTACGAAATATATAATTAAAGCTTCTTCTTAATTATAATTTACCATAAAAGTAAAATACCCATTAATTACCTACATACTTATTTCATTATTAATTCTAAACTGTATGTGTTTGGAATTAATAATTACTTATTACTACAAATAATTAGTTAGTTGTTGGAAATACTTTGAACAATTTCTCAGAACATTGTTTTCAGCTATCTTATTAAACATACCTAATAGTCAGACATAGACTTGTGAAATGTGATCTTACGCACTTGCATATACGAACAAAAAAGTGGGTAGAAATAAACCGAGCATCTAAAATTGTGAAACTGGGCGGGTATTATACTGACTTGGCGACTAAAGTTGATATGAAACCTAGTATTGTTGATATATAACCTAGTATTTTTGTGGCTCATTTAGTATTTTTTGTGGCTAATGTTATTATTTTCCTAAAAAAAATCTCACACTGAAAATTGTGTATACATTATAGGCGACTCATTTTAAGGGTTTAACGATTAGGAAAGATACTTTTATATATTTTTTTTAATGTAATCATACAGAACTTTCTCCATTAAAAATCAGTAGATATCCCAACATATCGAATGAGTGGGCACTGGGCATGTTAGGTCTCGCAGACAAGACATGGTGACATTTGACAGCGGTTGCTCCCTTCGTGAGTCGCTATGCCACTAATGAGCAAACAAGCCACACGCGCCCGTAAACCGATCTCACGGTCTACTACACCACGGGTTTTGACTACTGAGCCGATAATTATTGGCAAATTATTTTATGACTGATCATTTATTTAGTCTCTTGCTCTCTATAAAAGGCAGGTTACATTTTTTAAGGCGGAATTAATATTTGTTTTTTATTACCCTACCTCTCTTTTCGCCGAATACTCGTTTGTCAGCCAACAGGGTGCACCTCGTGCAGGTGAGGTTGGCTTTGATTTAAAGATGTTGATGCACCAGTTACACCAAAATTTAAGTTAAATTGTTTTTAAGATACATTGGTAAGAAGTGAGGGTATCTAAGGCTTCCATACATTTTCTATCACTTGCATAAAGATGCCTCTACCACCTTTGCCTACCGTGTATATCTTATACGTTTGGCAACAGTATAACCAGCACATATTGCCTTTATAAGAACCTACCTAAGCTAATGCCCTCTCTTAACAAAGTCTTGGATCAAAATCATGTTTAAAAGATTAATCATAAATAAAACCACCATGATTATAAAAGTGCGCCGTTCTCAACCCTTCGCCGCGACAGATTGTTAACACTGACCGCCGGCGGTCTAACGAGCTGTGACCGCATGAATATGCATATCCCACCACACCGACGTATTAATTAATACTCGTGTCTGTCAACAATCTCATATTTTAAGAATTATTTTTGAAAATTAGAGAGAGTGATGCTTTTGGACAGTAACTTATACGTTTAGGATTTAAGAGATTTAAAAGGGCAGGGCCAATGAAGTTATATTTTTTATAAATCAATGTATTTAGATGTGTATAAAACATCATTGGACAGGGCCTATTACATATTCCTGCCGTTCTGATAGCCGTTCCGAAATAAAAATCCAAAAGCTCAGTTGAAATGTAGAATTGTTAGTAATATTAACCCACCAGCACTTCAAAATTACCATCAGCTACTCCAAGGCATTGGTTGACTGGAAGAGATCCCTGTAAGGGTAAGTGTGCCTTTGTATTAATTTTCTCTATATTAATTGCTGTATTTTCTTTTATATACAATAAAATATTAGAAATAAATAAATAAATTATATCTACGACAAACTAAACGTCAATATGCAATTTGTATTGTATCGGTTAGAGACAATCAATTAGGCCGAATGAAATCCATATCCACCGGCCAAATGAAATGAAATTCACATCTGGGGCCTACCACCTAAGCTGAAACCGTTTACCATCGAATATTTTGGATCGAAAAATAAGTCGTACGTTTTAGTTCATCATCATCATCAGGTCATTTTAGTCTCTACTACAGGAGCACGACCCTCTCTCGAAGGAGGATTAGGCCTACACTCCCCACGCTGGCCAGACTGTTTGGGGAGGCCTGATCGATGTTTTATAACGTATTTCCCTTAGTCGCCTTGTACGACATCCACGGGAAGAGACGGAGTGATTTAGTTATTGACAAACATCTTCAGCTTAATCGGTAGAGCTCAGGGATTCTACTACTACTAGCTAAACACAAACACCATTATACAAAGCTGCAGTTTGATTTTTGCAATCAAAAAATCCGATGGGAATCGGATTCCGCTTAGTCGATAGGACCCCAGATCAACTCGCCCGAAACTTTGGTTTTTCACTTCAGAATAGATCTATAATATTGGATTAATAGCGAAGAGCACCGAAGTGACAATATACAGTGAAATTCATTGCAGCCCTAGGATAAGTCTAGGGCTGACTTGGAAATACAACAAATTTAATCAGAATAAATTAGTAAGAGTAGCTTTGAAATTTAAAATCAGGATCAGGGTAGTAAGCTAATGGGCAAATGAATAAAAATACACGATGACCATTGTGCTATCCCAATTTTAGAATTTGATGCACTTGGGATAGTGTAAATAAATATTATATCACTGTCTCGGCCATTGAGATATTAATACGGAAATAAACGTGGTACATAAATGTGCATCATGCGCTTCTATTTATCTTACGCGGGAACAAAATTTATTTCTGTGGCTTATAAGAGATTACATGATTTAAACTTTATCATTAATCCGCCAAACAGGGCCGCTTTATCTATTTATAGTATGTTACCTTTTATGATTTATAAAAAAAACAAACTAACTTAGCGTTGTTCATTAATTTATACACACAAAACTTAAAAAGTAAATACCAAACAACATTAAATATGTGCTTGCACACACCCAGTTACGGTTCCGGCAGCAACATCTGCCAACAATTACCAGATTTATAAGTTAATCGTCCGTTTGACGCTCTATTAATACCCACTGGAAATAATCACACACTTTTTCCGACTATAATCAGTCATATATGGAGAGCAATAATTTACATCTGATGGGTCGTTTTGACGCGTGCGCAGTGTAGGGTTACATAATATTACAAGGTGTTGATCACAGGTTTCGCGGCTTTGTTGTGGTTATATGTTACACGCTCCCCTATACAATCCTGTAATTGTATATTTTCAATATGTAATTTTGTTGTAATGCTCTATACTTTACTCTTTTATTTCGTTTTGCTTTTTAGCAGGGTTTTTATATGAAATTAATCTACTTACGAATGAGAATATGTTGTATTTAGTTCGGATATATCATACTCACTTCGCCGACTTAGTAAGAAAAAGTATCTTGGCCTCCGCCGCCATCAAAAGACACCATCTGCTTCTGTCTATATTAATCTAAGCACAATTATATCTGTATGAATCTTTGAGCAATACCTAAGATAACTAGGATGCAATAGGGCGTTTCTGATAGGTTATTCCACATTGCTCTTTTGCCTTCTCGATCTCTCCATCGTACCTACCGCCCTACCGCCTAAGCCGACGCCGATTACGATTGGATTTTTTTATTGCGAAAATCTAACTTCAGCTTAAATTAGCGCTAATGTTAATAAGCTTACCCGATAGGGACGGAAACTCTCTACCGATTAAATTGAAGAAACTTAAAGAACAGTCCGATTTTCACAATCAAAAAACCGATGGGAATCGGGTTCAGCTTCGGCGGTAGGCCGATAGCCGTAATCTTACTGTAGTAGTAGTTAGTATTCGCCAATAATGTTGGACTCGGCTACAAGCTCTTTGGTTTTATAATATTCGAACCAAAATGTGTTATCGATCGTTAATAATTCGAATAAAATATTAATATATCAATTTAATCGTTATTTATTATCTTGCAGTTTTATCAGTATAATTATTTTAACTGTGGGCTAATCTAATACGTAGTTTTCGATATTTAGCATTTTATAATTTTAATCTGCTAACAATTTTTCATAAACACTTATGACTAATAAACATGAGATTATTATTAAACATGAGAGATATGTTAATGTCTAAAAACATAATGATTGCTAGTAATGTAAACCACACAACTGACATAGCTCAAACCGCAAACGCGGTTTCTAGTTTGTCGTAACCCTAAACTGCAGGGTGCACCCCTCCTAGTCTTTTCGACCGCACGCAATCTCGTAACAAGCGACTTTTGGCTTGACACAACCCTCTACATTGCGTGTACAACATGATATTCAAATTTAAGATAATTCTCGAGATATTTTAGCGTATTTTTGGAATTATTTTAAACCTAGTTATTTTATTTTATTTTATTTACACTAATTAACAAAAGGATACAACAGCCATTTTATTTGGTAAATAAAATAAGGCAAGAAATAGCTCTCTGACCTACACCTTTTGTAAATGTAACGCCAATATTAAAATAAGCACCACCAATATTATCTATTTAATAAAATAAAAATGGACAAAATGAAGATTTATAATTTTTTTTTTTTTTAGAAAATACCTGCATCGATTACATCGCCATTATCAATCCACTACTGGGTCTAATTGATATAGGCCTTCCTTTTCCCTTCTCCTTAACACATCCAGTAATGACCTGTCGTCCTCTTCAAATCATCATCCCATCCATATTACATAGTGCATACAAAATGACAATGAAAAGTTCAAAAATATTACTTACCAAATTTTGAGTCGGTAATTTTAATTAATATTTTATGGAGGAGAAGAAACATTTATTTGGAACATAACACAACA
Source organism: Hypsopygia costalis (assembly GCA_937001555.2). Taxonomy (NCBI): domain Eukaryota; kingdom Metazoa; phylum Arthropoda; class Insecta; order Lepidoptera; family Pyralidae; genus Hypsopygia; species Hypsopygia costalis. Next base: position 7,119,674 of record OW443339.2, read on the forward strand.
CTGTTACATAATTTAAAAGATAGCTTTATAAGTAACATAGAAACAATGCTGCATAATGCCACAAATTGGACCCAACTCAGCATTATGCCGTGGACTGACTATGTCAGACCCCAGCGCTGATTTTCAGCCGGGACCAGTTTGTGACACCACGGACGGAGAAACAGACGCAATAGAAATATGAAAAGGATAACGTGGCTTAAACTCGCTAACGTACGTATACCAGATATAGTATATATAATCGTAAGCGGTTACCGTTACCGTGCTGGCATGGCGCTACAAATTTCTCCATCCCTCGCGTATTATCGCATAAATCCGCGACACTCAATTCCGTGTGCGATGCATTTCATTTCATTCCCTCAGGGCTTGGATAATCGTATCTGCACACACGTCACTTGAGCGACACGTTGAGTTGACACCCCTGCAGTGTGACCACTAATCAATAGCGGTTTTTTAAATTGCAACTTTTACTTTTTATCATTGAATAATTTGTTGGCATTCTTGATTTCATGCAAAGATAGCAAGTTAAAAATATGATATCATATATTATTTATTTCAAGTAAATAAAAGTAGTGCATACAAAATGGTGTGCAAGATTATAACACAAACACAGTAATACATTTTAGAACTAGATGTTGTCTGCACCAACACAGGTGGGTGACTCTGATTTTAAGTCTGGCTTCCTATCTCTACGTAAATAATAACATAGCAAACAATTTTTTTATCGATAATATTAATAAGTATTCTTTAAATTAGTTAACAGAGCTTGAAAACAAAAAGTGAGCATTATTTCGACCGTAAAATCCATTTTACTTTGTGTGCGTTAATTCCTGTCAAGAAGTTCTTTCTTCCTAACTAACGAACATAAAGGTCTTCTATAATGGTGATTACAATATCATGGTATTTTTGCCATAAAAATATGGCATATGATTATTTGTAGGTAAAGCAGATAAATATACTCATATATTGATCATTACTACTAAAATCATTCGCGACATATTCGAACCTACTTACAAAATCTTTTGACCGAACACACACCGCTACAAGAGTAAAGTAAAAGTAATTATAACTAAAAAGCTCATTAAAAAGTTGTGTGCACTCGTTAATTCCAGCGAGTCGTGATTTCCGCGGTGTCGCAGCCAACTTCCATTGTGCCTGCTTAATTGAGGACCTCTGCAGGAGAATTAACCAAATGAGAACACTCTCATACTTTTATGTACTTAGATATACTCGGCTGCGTATTCCGAATCTTTACATATACTTTAATTCTTTGTTTGAATTATAATATCTTTGTGATGGGCTAATTCATTATCAATTTAATAATTAAAATAAATATTTCTGGACAATTTACATAGCGTCATCTATTTTAAATACAAATTTAAATGATTTATTTTGCTAAAACATAGGTACAGAATATATGTGTTGGTATGAATAAAAGATACATTATGTTCTTTTGCCCTTTTGCAACAATTTAGGCATGCAAAATGTAAAAATTTAAAATTAATAGCAAATTTAATTAAAAATATTATAAATGTCGTGTTAAGTAATTCTGATAGTCAAAGGATCTGATAGTCTTGTTACTTCATGTCAAATTTTTATATATTTTAATATCAAATTTATATTTAGTTTTTGTCAAATGTCAAATTGTATAAATTCATTAAGGGAGTAAAATACTAATCCCAAATTAATCGCAAAGCTTGTACTATGGATACTAGACGATAAATGTACTTGAATATTTTTTTTTTTGTAAATACATACCTACTTATAACAATACATAGAAAACACCCAAACCAAGACCAACAGACATATTTATGCATACAAAATATTTGTCTTGAGTGGGGATCGGAATCGCGACCTTGGAGTCAAAGTAACAATTGCTAGCCATTCGACCACCAGGTTCGGCAAATTACGATTAATATAAATGCAAGCAGTACTATAAAGGCTGACTTATCTCAAAAACAAATCTCTTTCAGTTCTATAACTTATGGTCATAAAACAGTATGATGTAGAGTCACAGAATTTGATACAAGAGTAAAATTCAATACGATTTTATTCTCAGATTTCAAGGATATTGCCAAAACTAAATATTAGTATCAGTCACTTTTAGTAGGATTTTGAATGGTAGGTTGTTGAGGATTTCTCGGGAAAGGCGTAAAGAGGTTTTTATTGAATCGGCAACGCGTGAGAGGCATGAACTAGATATAAAAAGAACTCCTGTTCGCTTTCCACTCTGCCGCTATTTCACCTTGTTTCTTCGTCTTCTGTTCTTGTTCGTCTTCTAGTCCACGAACTCAAAGTTTTAGACACGCCTCATCATCTCTCGCATTCGTCTTGGGTCTCTTTTCTTCATCTTTGTGCTTCCTCCACTCTACTGTCCAAATAGTGTCAGGTTCTACCTATTTACATATATGTATACTCATATTCATAGTTTGAGCTGCCTACTATCCGAAGGTGCTATCTTTTTGGAGATTACGCTTTGACGTGGGCTTAAATTATTTTAAATTCTACGTGAAAATTTTCAACTTTTTCTTTTAACTCAAGTTCTCTCTTCCTTTATTTGCAAATAGCATTTTTGATGTTCTTAGTAATTGAAAAAGACTTTCAACTGTCATAACCTCAGTTAAATATTATAAAATTGTGTCTTTCTTTTTTATTTTTGAAAATAAATTTTCATAATTGAATGCAATCGTCCAATCCACGTCATTAGCCAACGGGGCTCGTATCAAAAACATCAGCAGTGTACAATTAAACAAAAGGACGTCGTGATCTGCGCGTGCGCTTGTGGCCATTAGCGACCCGTGGGCGTAATTAAAAGAGTTACAATACAGATCTGGCGAATTAAAAACAATTAACTCGGCCCCGAATTGAGTACAATTTACGTCCTGTGCACGACTTAGACGGCTCTTAGGTTCCTATCTTACACTGTGGTATCTGCTATTACCACTAATGTTAACCATTTGCAAAGTCCCATCGTTGTTTCTTGTACGTACTTATAGGTACCTACGTACATAAAAATTTTTTGATGTGAAACATCAAATGCGTCTGGGCCCGCCGAAGCTGAAACCGTTTGCCATCGGATTTTTTGATTACGAAAATCAGATTCAACATAAATTTATGGTTTGTGCTTGTATTTAGATTAGCTGGTGGAAGCTCTGATGTTCTACCGACTAAGCTAAAGATGTTGGTCAGTAATTAAAACGTATGACCTATTTTTCGAATCGAAATATTCGATGGTTCGTTGGGTTCAGCTTCGGCGGTCAGACCCCTGGTCGGCTGTTAGCGTGGTGACGCGTAGCCAAGATTACTTTATAGGCATTGCTAAACCCGACTACAATTTGAACTTTTCCCACCGCTCTCATTAGTAATCCCATCTGGTTTTTCTTAATTTGACATATTTTTTTTTTATTATCAGAATATTTTGTTTTTTGATTACGCTATACTTATTTTCTTTAATGTATTCTTTCATGCATATTTTTTATACAAAATACTTACGAATAGTTTCGATATTTTACATCTGCGCGATGGCTCAATTTTTATTTACTACTTCTGATCTTGATGAATAACCAGGGATATTGCCCGCCTTATATAAAGCGGTTCATCTTAATAGGTTTATTAATTTCTTTCTTTTCTTTTTTTGAGATGTCGAAGTTGAAATTATACCGTAAGGCATGAATGTTATAGGCGTTCATAGGTAACTGCTTTCCATCAGTCGGGCCGTACGCCTGTTTGCCACTTTAGTAGTATAAAAAAATCCACATTAATTTCGTAACATCTGATCTGAAATCAATCTGAAAATATCAAACATAATCTGATGCAGTATACATTAGTTTAAATATCTACAATACTCTATTGGTCAATGCCCTCAACACAATCTATTTCCAAAGAGAAAAGTAATTAAAAACAATTAACTGGGACCCACAATGGCAGTCTTGCGCACGATTTGCGTCGCATGTATGGGACGGAGAGCGTGTTAGCCGTGAATTGTGTGTGCGCGACTGTCCGCGATTGTACACGGCCGCAGATCGCGGATATGGGCGAATTTGCTTATTGTTCGGTCGAATGTACCCGGGTATTTGTGAGTTAAGTATATGTCGCAGCCAATTCGTAAAATCCGCCGCATTATACAATTTACATCACATATACACACCGAAAAAAAATGTGTTTTAACGTAATTTTGCCAACATTTCATTTGCAAAATTCCTCAGAACTACTGAAAACGACTTTATTTTAATAAAACATGCAAAAAATTCTTAGTAATTCTATTTTATTGGTAGTCTTGGTGAAGAAGAATGTACCTTTTTATGTAAGCATTAATCGATGTGCAAAGCAATAATAAATTAATTTATGAACTTGTATAATATTTATATAAAAAAAATTTCGTGTCACCATGTTTGTGGTCGCACTCCTCCGAAACAGCTCCACCGATTTTTATGTATATTTGGTAGGTATGGGAATAAGTGTTAAAGTATATTAATTACCGCAAAAATAATTTACATGACAAAACAATGTTTGTTGCGTCAGCCCACTAGGATACGGGTCTCAACTTTGGGTCCCCGTACTCCGCCACGTTGCTCAGCTGCGGGTTAGCCCGTGTTCAGTCCAAAGGCCACTGAATCGGCTTAACGACTGTCATCTAATGACAACAGCCGAGACCGATGGTTTAACGTGCCCATCGAAGCACGGTGATCGACGCAAGTTAAACACTTGCGTAGTCGATTAAACTGACGCACCACGCAACGACGCTATCGAGCTCCTCCATACGGAATAATAAATATACTTACTAAATTACATACAAAGGAGAAAAAAGGTAGAAATAATCACGTTGACAAATCGGTTTTACATTACAAAATTTTAACAGAAAATTAAAAAATATTATATCGTATATGAACTGAAACTAATTTTAATGATGTCAACAGAAATGCGGGCACTTTTTTGCTGCATATAGTTGTTTGGGACATTAAGAGCTGCAATAGCGATATCTAGCAGTGGTGTAAAAAAAAAAGAAAATAGCACACCCTGCGCACCGTGCGCACCCTCGCCGCGCGGCCGCGGGATGGGGCGGCGGCGCGATTCAGCATTTTCGCGAATATAAGCTTAACCGTTGAAAACCCAATTTGACGCCTCGATTAGCATGCTTTTTTCAATCGCCTGACATGATTGATTTTGTACAATTTTGCAAAACCATAAAATTGATTTTTTTTATTAGTAAAACAACTTGTAATAATAATGCCGTAATGTGAAAACGGTGGGTAAAATAAATTAATTAATATAGTACAGGTGATTTTATTAATAAAAAATGCCTACACGAAGCCAACTGAATTAACTAGTAAGTTCATAATATATACTCAAATACTACGTCGTGTGGCAGATACGCATACGGCCCGCCCGATATGAAGCGGTTACCGAAGGCATATTAACGCTTTAAACATGAAATGTCGATTACGCGCCGCCACCCCCACTGCTAATGCAGCAACTACTTCCTTTCTGGTGACCTCACTCATTCGCATGAACACAACAAATCCTCAAGGAAATTTGGCTGCGGTATTCTTTGAGGTGGAGGTACTTCCCCAGTCGGACAGCTTACAAATACACCTTATACCTCTCTTTTGCCAGAGCTTCTTTCACTGGTCGGCAAGGTACACCACGTGCAGACGAGGTTGGCTTTGGCTCTAAAGATCGTGGTGTGTCTCTTACACCCCAGATTCGATGAATTTCATTTTTACTTTCTAGATATTTAGGATGATATCAATTGATACTTTTAAATATTAAACTATTCACTCACACAAATTATAACACACTCAAAAACAAACCGCGTATTAAAACCTCCATGTCAAAAAAGTTAGTATTTTATTGAATAATTAAACGGGCACATAATGAGGGTGCAGTTGCGTAGTGTCAAATTTCGACACGCGCCAACAAAAGGCCTCGGTTCGAGTCCCTCAGGCTCTCATTGTATTCATTGTCCTTCTTTTTACCGTATTGATTTTATCAAAGTTATATCATTTTACAAACAGCACAAAAGTACTGTTATTAACAAAAATATAGATTACGGTTTGATTGTGGTTGGGATGGCTAATACTCCCTTAATCCTGGAATACAATGGATCAAGAATATATCACAAATACATAGTGAACATTTGTATTTTGTTTAGTACTTCAGCATTCCGTACTGATATTTGTAAAAAAAACTTTTTAATTATAGCCTATGTACTAAGTTCAGAAAGTTTCAATATCAAACCCGCAATCAGTCAAATCAATCAGTTTGTAATTTGGCCCTGTGAAGGCTCGTCATACCCCGCCGGTGCTGTAGCTGAAATAAATGAACATAATTTAAATATTTAATTTTTATATGTGTCATATTGTCATGAATATATCTATAATAATAAAAGGCTTTGTCCTCACTGACTGACTGACTGACTGACTGACTGACTCACTAATCAACGCACAGCCCAAACCGCTGGGTCTAGAGATTCCAAATTTGGCAAGTAGGTTCCTTATGACGTCTAGGGGTGCACTAAGAAAGGATTTTTCAAAATTCATCCTCTAAGGGGGTGAAACGGGGGTCCAAAGTTTGTATGGGGAAACAAGATTAGTTGGACTATTTTATTCGAAATTTTACACGAGTACTTCTATAGATAAATGAGTAAACACGTGTTTCAGGATTTTTCAAAATTCAACCCCTAAAGGGGTAAAATGGAATGAAAATGTCTGAAAATCGTCATGGGTATTGTTTTTATGGTTTATCGGGTCGCTGATTACGAAAACAACAACTATTTTATAATCCAACATAGCCGACGTGACATAAAATCACCCCTATGGGGGTACGATGGGGTCGAAATGTCATACTATCAATATGGGTGTAGATTATATGGTTTTCTGGGACGTCAATTACGAAAATGGAATCGATTTAAAAATATAACATTGTGGACACGAAATTACTTGAAAGGATTTTTTAAATTTTACCCCTTAGAGGGTGAAACAGAGGTCCACAGTTTGTGTAGGCAAATGAGATTAGTTATACTATTTTATCCTAAACTTTACACGAGTACTTCTATAGATAAATGAGTGAACACCTCCGTTTGTGTGATTCACCTACGTTTTTGAGTCTCGGTTGAATAGTTGTTCATAAAAATAGGATTTATGGGTTACTGATTTACTTTTGACCAGCGCCAAGCCAAGAAATGTCTAAAATGTTATATTTATATTTTAATTAACTCATCACTAGATGGGGCTATACCTAGCATTTGTAAAGCGCGCTATGCTTTCGTTATTAAGGAAAGGGTATATACGAGAGATTATTACAAACCATATGGGGTTATCCATGACGGTTTATCGCTCACCTCATCGCAGTAGTTACCCCCGGGGGTTGTCCATCGCGCGTGTAGGGCGTAAAAAATCTGCGTCCTTCAAATGAAGCTACATTTGGTGCAGAAAACTAATTGAAAAACCTATTCTAAGTACCGACTTTATGGGGTATACCTACTTAATATAAGAATTTCGGTATTTTTAAACAATGACGTCAAGATTGACTAAATTTATACTTGTGGAAGGTGTGATGATCCCCCATACCATTATAGCTGTGGAAGGTGATGGAGCTGGCCTGTTCCGCTCCATCTCCTACCACTTGCAAGGAACGGAGGTGTATCATCAGGAGGTTCGTGCCACCATTGTTCACGTATTAAACAACTGGAATGATGAGTTGTTGTGTGAGGACAGTAAGGGATGCGCTGTTGAGGAATCTCTATTTATACCCCGCCTTCCCATTATTCCATCAGATCACCCCGTTCAATTTAAGAGACTTAAATTTCCCATAAAGGTGTTTTGCTATGACCATTAACAAAGCTCAGGAGGCAGTCTCTAAAGGTCGCTGGGGTTGACTTGAGACAGGACTGTTTCTCTCATGATCAGTTGTATGTAGCTTGCTCAGGAGTAAGTTCTCCTGGAAGCCTTGCAATTTTGGCTCCTGGTGCGAATGCCAAAAATATTTTTTACCAGGACGTCTTAACCTAAATGGTGCATGTTTGTAATAATGGTCAATACGAAACGTCCTCTAAGAGGAAAAAATGAAATATCTGGAATCTTAACAAAAATAGACGCAAATCAGGAGTGATCCCGTAGCGAAGCACGGGTACTTTGCTAGTATAGTATATTTTAGAAAAAAAAAACTACTATAAATCTTTATTTCGTGTTTGTTTATTTCTTGAAATCGTTTATTAGTAACTATAACTACTTATACTTGTTTCATTAATTTTCTTGAGCCACAAAACATCAAACTGTTTGTACTGTTGTTTAAACTGTTTGTAGTAAACTTTCCATAAATACGATAAATATTGAAACCATAGAATACGCAACTCTGAAACGTATGCAACATGACAAACCTAAGCCGTGGACAGACAATAGTAAAAAGCAACCGTCTAGTCTACACCACCGTACCTACTCGTATATCACACGCGACAATGGTTCGACTTTTTGCCACAGCGTGGACGCTCTTTGAACTGGGATTTTTTCACTCCATTCGCCGGGACGTGTACACTGGCTTTATTTCACCCCGTCATCGAGTAGGGCTGGTACGATTTTATTTTTATTTTAAATGTTTCATTGGATATTCCTGTTTCTGCTGGTATTCGAAATCGATATCCTGATTGGCTAATATATAACTTTACCTACCTTACTAGAAGTTAAAAAAAGACTTTATCACTGATTATTATTTATTGGTATACGTAATTGTATACGCATACTTTTTAATAGGTTTTACTATAAAATATTTATTAATATCAGTATGTGTGTTATGATAAAATGATTTACTACGAGTATTACTTTATAATAGTTTGCTTCCGCCAATAGTAAGGACAAATAGTAAATACGCATCACAGCAAATCACATAATCTACGAGAATATTTTGTATCTGTCAGAAATTTAGTTATTTAAACTTCATGCATAAAATAAGTGTACACAGGCGACTTAATGCATTATAAAAGCATTCTTTACCAGTCAACCTTAATAAAATCCGAATTAATTATACTATAATTGTAAATTGTAATGTAGTCGCAATAATTACAATAAATCAGTTCAGCAAATATTTTGATTGCTCTTCACCCAGATAATAATAAAAAATGATGTGATGCCTACATAACTGACAGCCCTGTCACCGGTGTTAGTTTCGAACTCGGACACTAGTCAGTACTGTCGGTAGCCATCCTCCCGTTCCGTGTATTCGCACACAGCTATATGTTACAGATTGTTACATATACATTATTATTTACTTTCTAACAAAAAAATATCACGATTGTACTTTATTTTGGTTACTAAGCTCAAATTTAATGAAATTTAGTGATTATTTTTGCATAACTATTTTTAGTTTCTGTTTAATAATCATAAAGCTGTATACAGGTGGCCAAGCAGAGTCGCTTTAGCACATGTTTTAGTGGGTTAGAATTTATCAATGATTTATCTTGCATATTCTATATCCTCCGCCTCCGCCTATGTATTTCTAAGTTTTGTATTAGTGTTATTAAGTACATTAAAGATATTACAAATAAATAAACGAAACTTTGCAAATCTTGTCTCGTACTGTATCATTCGAGTTGGCGAATATGCGTAAAGATACAAAAATATTTTACCTAATCATTATTTCCATTAGATCGAGTTGTGCTGTGATTAGTATGATTACTTGTGATTTTCTAGATAGCTATAATTATGTTGTTGATTTACGATGGTTAATCAGTTATGTCTTCAACTTGTTCATTATGTCTCCATTTGGAAATTATCCATACTATATTATATGATATTCTGAATGTGAAATGTGTATGAAAATGAATGAAATGAAAATTCACATCGAAAGGAAACTGTGGATTAACATGTTTTTTTTTTTCATACGCGGACAGTTTAACGGACGTAGGCTAATTTTTATCCCGGAAAAACATCTTATTCCCATGCGAAAAAAAGTTTTATTGAAATTAAGGACACGCGGGGGTAGCTGCATAAACCTATAATGTTCAATTTAGTTTAAAAAACAACTTACAATGTGCCAACGCCATGTCTAATGTGGCGTCGTCGTTGAGAGACTATTGACCGAGCGATAACCATCAAAAAGCACGCGGCATACAACGAACTGTATCACGAGCACACTCCTCAATATCCGTCCGAAGTGACTTTGTCAAGTGGTATCAACGGTGTCAAGTGCGCGCTGATCTTGGTCGAACGCCACTAGCGCCCTCTATACCCGCTCTAGTACCTACGTGATTAAACCGCGAAATGTCAAAGTGCAAAGATCGGCCCTTTGTGTAGAACGCTTTTACGGCTCTTATACGCGCCCATCAGTCAATGCTTCGCGATTTGATGTGTTCATTCATCAAAAAAACGCTGCGGGCGTGTGTGTGGGATCGTGTTTTATATTAAAATCGCAGTTGGAAGTTCTCAAGTTTATCTGTTATGAATGTTCGTTTTTCTTATGTTTGTGCATAAATATAAAAAAAATAGATGTGTGCACGGTCCGTGAACATTGGTGGGAGATAAAAGTATTAATATGTGTATTAATTCGTCATGTTCACCGATTATACAATCAGACATCCTAAAACTCATCTCCATTCAAACAGCTTATCATAATCGCGAGCCACCCTCGCGCCTCGGTTCACGAGTGTATGTCAATCTTTCGTTTTTCCACCACAAACGGCCGGTCAGTGCTCTTTGTTATTTAAATGAAACATGCCCAGATGGGCAGTTGCCCGCACGGGGGAATAATTAACTGATGTGTTTTTAAAATACGCTTCAAAATAATAAAAATGCTCTTTAAACTGTCGGAGTTTAATATTGATTAGCTGAAAACCTCTATGTTAATGTGTTTTGCACATTTGAATAAATATGTGTAACTTTATGCATAAGAGCTACATTTTTTTACAAAGTACTGACACCAAGTCTTATATTCCAAGTAAATAAAGGTCAAGTATTTTGGGCTAACATTATTCAGACACATGGATGATAGGTAGGTTTGGTTGTTTGACATATTTAGTTATATGGATTTATTTTTGTGTATTTTTATCACTCAAGTGGTAAATAAACAGAAAACCTGTCTGATTGTAAGTAGACGTATCGGCGTCAACCCATGATCTTTCCACCGTTGGGAAATGGGTCCCCCTCAATCGATGGGGTGTAACTGAAGAAGTGCTTGCTCTGCTCAACTGCGAGTTGGCGGAGTTGGCGGAGCGGTAAGCAGTCGTATGATTAAAACATATTGTAATATATATATCATGTATAAATATATGTTCGTTTGGGTCGAGGACTTAGCTAACGATATTAAGTGTAATTAAATATTTTCCAATAGCTTTAATATTACGTGGATCACGATACCTTTTATCAACGTTGTTGGACAGTATTGCCACAATATACAGAGAGTACTCTCTGTATTTTGTGGTACTGGTTCACTTTTAGGCTCTTATCAGCGATTCAAGACTCATACACTATTGCCTATGAAGTTTTTCTGTCCATCACAGCCTGTTAACGGACAGGACATAATCTTCGAACATCCAAAGCGTTGCACAATGGCCTGTCTCCGGTCGGCTTCTGTTTCACGTGGTCTCCTTAGGTCTCTGCTGGAGAATCCTTCTGGTCCATTGCTATTTACTTTCGCATATCTATGGTTGTCACTACATCTCTGATCTTTGTTCTTTTTCTAACCTTTTCTGTAGATAGTAAACCCAAAATACCCAATTATCCACCAACCCGCAGTTGTGTAGCAATTATGAACTCTAAAAGTATATACTCCTTCAATTGTAAGTAGACCCGTATCACAGCAGAGACATGGGTTTAGGTTATTGACGGCTTTTAGAGTATCATAAGCAGATATAATTTAGTGATATTGGGTTATAAAGTTATAGACATAATTCTAAATAAATATACCGTGCATTCCTAGTATAAGATTCCTATACAATGCAATTTAATTTAAGCAAAGTTTAAATTTAATCTCAGCACTCTAAAGAGGTTAGGATGCAGCCTAACAGGTGATTTACTTCGTCGTTAGCCCAGGCTAATTCTTCCGCGTTCCCGCTTGCATATCTCGCTTCTTTCTATCTCTCTCGATCCGAGGCAAGTTTACGACGTCATTACGGTTATCACGGTGCGATGCGATGTACGTCGGTACGAGCTCACAGCGTGCGGAACGTAAGTTGCTCGTAACTCGCCAATATCGTATGGTTCGTAAGTGAAATGCGCTTGTTAAAAAGGTTCACGCGGATATTTCACGCGCGTTTAATGGCAAAATTCTGTATCATATATGAATAAATTACGAAGTAGTTTTCCTTATAAATACTTACAGTAAACTGTTATTACCGATACTTAGGTTTTTCGAGGGAACGCACATGTGTTTTAAATTCATAATTAATAATTATACGTCTCAGTGTATGAAGCTTTTCATCCTAAGATCCTAGAGCATTTGTGTAAGTGTAATAATATTAATATTTTGCTTAACCTTGACGAAATTACACTATGACGAAACTTCATTCATTTCATTCCTGTTTTTCACAGGAATACGCAAAATATACTGTTTGCAACTATTCGTGTGAGTTACCTGCTTACTTTCGAAATAAAATAATACTTTATTATTAAATCTATACGTTTATTAACTCACAAAATTGACAGGTCACAAAACTGCAGGGATATATTAATATAATAAAAAGTTTCACGACCCATGCGTATTGCCTGCCAGGATTGCCAACCAACAAAAATGCAATAGAATATCCATACCTAAACCTAAATATCACTAAAGTCACGGGCTGTCACTAAATGGATTTATTACTAACTTACTAGCTCAAGTATCTGTGATCAGTATCAGTAAAATGAATTACGTGCAAGTAATTACACCGTGTATATTGTACAACAAAAGCGGTGTTAACTTTAATAAACAAATTTTGTATTTAAAACAGGTCCAAGTACTTTACCACTCTTTAACTCTAACTACGGTATGTTATTTAATCTATACTTTTTACTTCCATTCCTTGCTTTACAAGCCGATTCATTTCGGATTTTTAATTGCGAATATCAAAGTTCAACTTAGATTTAAGGTACTTGTATTTAGCTTAACTGATAGAACCCTGGAGCTCTATCAACTGAGCTGAAGATGTTTGTCAATAACTAAAACGTAAAACCTATTTTCCGAATCAAAATGTTCTATGGTCTGTTACCAAGTATTTGATATTTAATAACATAAGTATTTTAGATAGATACCTACTGGATTTACATTACATTTACTCGTAATACTGATAACTTAAATTTATATTTTACGCATTGACACTCTACAATATTAACAGTGATGTGATTTCATAAGTCTAGTGAAAATCTAAAAATAAATAAATATTCCTGGACAAATTACACACGGCCATCTAGTCCCAAACTAAGCAAAGCTTGTACTATGGGTACTAGATAACTGATTATAATACTTAAATACATTTTTTTTGTAAATACATACATATAATACATAGAAAATACCCAGACCAAGACAAACAGACATGTTCATGCACACAAATATTTGTCTTGTGCGGGGATCGAACCCGCGACCTCGGCGTCAAAGTGGCCATTGCTAACCATTCGACCACCGGGATCGTCATGTCAATCAAGTGAGCATTTTCTTTTAGTGAAATTTTGCTAAGAAAAAAATTACCCTATAAAAAACCAAGGACTTTTGTAAAGCTGCGTATACAACAACGGTGACCGCATTCCGTCGTGATATGTGACACGGGCCATTTATGCGACTCTGAACTCCGGCTACTATCAGTGACATTACAGGCTGACACTGGGACATCGCACAGTTGTGTCGTGACACTGTGACCCAGTTGAATAACGTATTGTTCTATTGTGGCGTGATTGTGATAGTTCGCGGGATGTTTGTTAGACTATGGCTGCTATTTGTGAGATGACCTTTGAATTTGAAGTTAAAATCTCTAATATCTACATTAAATGCCTAAGAATAAGTTTTATTTGATTTAATGTTGGCAAGATCTGTATCGTTTAGATAAAATAGCGACATCGTGAATTAATATAAAAAATCCATTAAATACCATAGGGAATTTAATGGATTTAAAAAAAAATATATAGTTTTGCCTGGCAGTCAAAAGTCAACCTAGCTGGAAATATAAATTCTAATCACATTCTGGGCGCAGATTTTCTAGGTTAAAATCAGAATTTATGTCATTAAAAATATAGAACTCAATAAAAATATACAATTCCAACATTATTATTATTTTCAATTCTGAAATACGATGACGAAATGAAACGACGTGATGAACAAAAATTATGGTAAACGTGAATTTATGGCAAACAATGAAAGAGTTTTGACAAAGGAAAAGGGAAAGGCTTAATACGGAAACACACAGTAAACAGCTCTCAGACAGTTAAACAGCTATATAAAATCTCAGATCAATATCATCGAGCAAAATCACCTAAGCCAGCTTAATTGTCGCTACCGCGGTAGCTAACAAGTATTTTTGTAATGTCGTAAAGAAGCGGGCGCGTCGGTAGCGCCACCCGTGGCGTTGTTTATATCACGCGATCGTGCGATAGCCGAGACAGTGCTGTGTATACGCACCTTTAGGTTTCGCATTTCTCGCCTTTTCTGTAGTTCTATTTTCTGTATCCTTTTTGCACAACAAATTAAAAGGTTACAATTTTGTATAACAGTAATTCACTAAGGCGGGTTTATCTCTAAAAGAGATCCTTCCAGCCAAGCAGTTAGCAAGCGGAGACTTTTATCGAAAATATTCTACATTTTAGTTTTTATTACTAATAAAATACCTAATGTAAACATATTGATACATAAAAACATATAGAGTATGTGTAAATAACTATGGTAAATAACAACGGGAATTATCACAATCTAGCATATATGGTAATTTCATATATCATACAACGCGAAAGTTCAAAAATTATTATAGGGAGTGTAAATCCCCATAACATGATATGAAGAACCCGGTGGTCGAATGGCTAGCAATGGCTGCTTAATTAACTACGAGTATGGCGAATGCGATCACCACAAATGGCCATCATTGTGTACCTAATGTCAAACCAATCAAATTTGGTGACATACCGAGAACAACGCCACTTACCTTCTCCAGTTAGGTTTCATACTATACCGGAACCAATTAAAATATACACACAAAATTTTCATCTAAATCGATTCAGCCGTTTAAGAGAAGTTGCGTGATAAACACACGTATATAAGATTTGTATATATGTATTATGATAACACAGGTACTTATCTATGATGATATATGTGATGTTTTAATAATAAAATATATTTTAAAATACTTGGTATGCCAATTTCAAAAAGATTTATATTAGATATGAATTAAGTGAACTGAATAAATATGAATGTCGGTTCAAGGCTTTTTCAGGCAAGAAAAGGCAGCCCCAGTCCATTTCATTCCATGCCCTTCCTATTTTTTTGCAATATTAATAAATTAATATACCTAAACCCAGTATTTTTCTTCACGTGCTAAGGTAACGCTTACTTTTTTTTAAATATAAATCTTAGTTCAGAACGGACGGCACCATTACCAACCCTCCGAACTTTCAAAGACTCAGATGTCCATTTTTCTATTTTTTTTTTTAAGGCACGCGACTCATAGCCGCAAGGCGCTGCAGGAATCCATCGAACAAAAACCATTGTACCAACAACAAAATCTATTTACAAATACTCACGCGCCCGCCCACTCAAAAGGTGTTTATTTAAAAATTCCCTTGCACAATACACAATGTCACATTTTTTTCTTTTCGCGCCATTTAATGCTATTTCGAGACATTAGAATCAAGAATCGAACAACGCTTGATCAACTGTCATTTTGACGTTTTGTTCGAAAGTAAACCTTATTTCATAACAATAATGATGTTGGAACTTTTGATCAAAATTTGTATGATACCGCGGTGCGTTTCGTTTTTTTTTATGATTCGACACGTGTTTACGGCTTCCAATTTGTGTCCATTGATTCTTTGTTGGTTTTCTATAGAGTTTATCACTTTTCAATATTGTAATAGTGATTTGTGAAGCTTTTAATTTTTTATAATGGACGGTATGCCGTTAAGTTATTGTTAGAAAAGAATCTTAGGCTGGAATCACAAATACCGGTCCAATCTGTTTCATAAGAACAAATGGTATGGCTCAGAGCATAATAAATGTATTGTTACCAAAAATGACAGTCTTGCTCATTTATTAGATACATCGCCAACTTACGCCATCATGATGTAAAGGAATGAGACAGTCAGATACGATTTTTTGTTTCGCTTCACGTGGCAATTTTGTCAAAGGAAAGCAGAAATAGTTATCATAATGTTATATAGAAATAGTTACATTCAGGTATTAAAAAAGCACTTGTTTGCTGTGATCTGAGACTTGTACTGTCCCACGTAATTAAATTTGTTTTTACTGACCGATTTCACCTTAAAGCATTATCAAGGTTAACAGATAGTGTTTTTGTACTTATTATAAATATGTATTATTAACATAGAAAAAGCTTCATGTATTAATATATAGATTATCAAAATAAGTAAATAAATTTTCTTTGTATAAAAAATGCTGTGAGCAAAAATAGCGCGTTGCGAAACCACCCCGTACATTATATACGCAACTAAACATCTCAGAACCGATAAGGCGGGGTGTTGAGATTCGAATCTCGGCAAACACCGGGTCCCATTGTCGCTAAATTTGTTTCTATTTGGGATCTGCTGATCGTAGCGATTGTGCCTTTGTAGAAGCAATCGGAAATGTAGAGCGTTTCGAAACTCTTGTGCCATAAATACTGCGATAAGATTGCAGAATTTGGATAGTGACACCTTCAAATAAGGGACTAAGTAAGATCTTTGTCGAAATGTCTTGACTAGACGGTTGAAAGAAAGGAAGGAGTATAGACTGGAATAGGATCGGCGACCCCTTGGTGTTGCTGATCTACATGGGCAGTGGTGATTGCTGTCCATCAGGTGACCCACATGCTCGTTTGCCCCACTCTCATATAAAAAAAAGGATTACCTGCAACATTTATACACAAAATATATGACGGTACGATACGTCCCAAACCTAGCAGAGAAAATAAGTAATTTAAACTAATTAGAACTTACAAAAATAGCAATTATGATAGAGCTCTAATATGTCATACAAGGGTTTTTGCTATGAAAATGCTAATCTTGATGTTTCCACGCTTAAAAAACTTTTCGAGGCAACTGCAGATATTTAATTTTGTTTCCTTTACACTTCTACATTGTTTTTCTTTATACAATTTATACAGCGCTGTATGCCAAACAAACAAACGGTTCAGCTGATGTAAAGCGGTTACCGTACCCATATATACTGTTGCTTGCGATACAAGTTTTGCAACACGCGGACGACCCCACTGCTATCGGAACATCTCCCCACATCTGGTAAGCATACTCACTCGTAGGAACACAATAAGCCTCAAAATATTGTTATTTAACTGCGGTTTTTTGTAAGATGAAGGTACTTTTCGAATCCGCCTCTATCGCTAGTCGGCATAGTACACCACGTGTAGTTGAGCTTTGGCTCTAACGATAGTGTTGTAACAATTAATGATGGGCCGTCTACCCAATTTTATCACTGTTTCTCTTCTAAAGGTTGTCTGGAAGAGATTGCTTTTAGCGATAAGACCACCTTTTCATTTTTGCAAGTTTCTTGTTGTATGTATCTTCAAAATGAAAAAAATCAAAAAATATTTAAATATTATAATATATTTAAATAAAAATAAAATTATTATGCTACAATACTGTTACTTAAATATAATATCAGAGATCTTCTAAACCAAGGTATGCAGCCTCTGATTTATCAGTGATCCCACACTAGGCAGAAATGCCTGTCCTGTGGTGACCTTGATTATTATTAATTACAAGAGAGTATTATTAATTACTAAGCCGGCTATATATCTTTGTTATATTGGTGCAATAAAGTGTAATCTATTCTATTCTATAGTGATGGTGATCCACATACACCCCTACTAAAAAAGGTGTTTGTGCAATTTCATCTATTATAATGCATTTAATATATTTCATTATTTAGTTTAAAAATACAAAAGTGTCAGAACCACCCAAGACTTCATAATGTCAGTTAACGAGATTCGGTGGACATAAAGGGCCATTATGCCATTCATGAAAGCTGCCTTGCGCTCCATTCAAAATGCGGATCATCCCGTGCCGTGTAAACATCTGCTTCGGCACTCCTACACGTATGACGCCTCCTTATTGACACAGATTATAAATTCTATTCGCATGGAAACGGATTTGAAATTTCGAATGCTCTGTTGATGTGATTTTGGCGGTATATGACTTGATTTACTTTGTAGGTTAAACATCTATGTGATTTTAATTATTCATATTCGATTCTCCGCCAACCCGTAGTTGAGCAGCTTGGTGGAGTATGCTCTATATCCCTTCGACAGATGGGACACCCGTATCCCAACAGTGGAATGATTATGGGTAGATGGCGATTCTCGGTAGAAATTTGTAGAATAGGTAAGATAGGCCCCCCTTACCACCATCTCTTATTGCGATTCAATAACTAAATAGAATCCTTATTCGTACCAATGAATAAGCGACTCTATTTAAAATGGCATAGAGTCACAGTAGCACCTGTGACGGAAATGATAAAATGATGTGTGAGAGATAATATGGGTAAACTCCACATTTTCAATGGACAACCACGTCATTAAATTGTATGTAACCAATCATAACCCGTCTGACATATTGTGCATTTAGTGCAGCATGGTAACGTATCTCATAATCACAATCATTCAAAATAAACGTTTCTTCTTCTTCTTGCGTCGGTATCCTCATTACTGAGGGTCGTGACCTCCACGTATCCTTTTACGGACGAACGCTCTCCACCTGCTACGGTCCTCTGCACAGCGCATAGCGTCAGGCAAGTTGGTGTCACCAGAGTCGCGAATCTGATCGGTCCAACGCATGGGGCTTCTTCCTCTTAGTCGTTTTCCCTGAATCTTCCCTGTCACTAGGAGTTTTTCCAAGTTGTCGTTCTTCTTCCTGGCTATGTGACCAAAGAAATCGAAGATTCTACGAAGGCAGACGGTGGATAGCCTCATGGTGACCTGCAAATCATGGAGGATCGACACGTTGGTACGATGGGCCGTCCACGGTATTCTCAACATTCTCCTCCAGCACCACATCTCAAATGCATCAATGCGAGAACGATCAGCTTTTTTGAGGGTCCATGTTTCGGCGCCGTATAAGAAGATCGAAAACACCAGTGTGCGTACCAGACCGATTTTCGTCTTCCGCGAAATCGCTCTGTCTTCCCAGATTCTGTCTAGGCGGGACATTGCGCTCTTCGCCATGCCGATTCGTCTGCGTATGTCGAGTTCGCACGAGCCATTATTGCATATGGTAGACCCCAGGTATACGAAATCGTCCAAATGTGTGTCCTCGGTATCTGTCATCACTAACTCGACAGATAAAAACATAACATAACAAAATTATATTTACTTAAATTGAGAAATACAATACATTTGAAAGACAAATACAACTTACAACAAAAAACTATGGAAGTCCCTCTCAAACCCCTTGATTCAAAAAACGGTGAACACCCGCATACATCGTTTAATAAGCAACAATCATTTTATTTTCATGAAGAATACCAAAGAATGGAATGCGGGCAATCGATTCAACGAAACATCACCCTTTACTCGATTCCTTAATGGGGCGTAATGGAATTCGTCAGGCTCACTACAATCTGATAGGGGAGAATGAATTATAACAAACAATTATATCTCTCAAGTTTACTGACCTGTAGGTTTAAAATATTGGTATCTTATATGTAAGTATATGTTTTTAAGACGACGCTACTAATCTCCGAAATCAAGGAAAGACAACATGTATGTACTACATAAGAAACCAGGATAAAGGAATCGGATTTTTTCAAAACTGCGAAAATAGATTAATACGATTTAGTTTAATTAATCTGAGTGCTTAATGCGATTATTTTGATCACATTCGAACGCGTTAACGTTTACAAGCCGACCAAATGAAATAAATAAACAAATAAATAAAATTCATATTGTGAATTTACCAAACGCATGTTACGTATGTAAATTAGTCAGGTTGCTCACTTCAAAATGTGAGCAAGTAAGCCACATAATTTTGGTATGTTACACGCGTCTTATAAATTCACAACATGAGAGTTCTTCTCTATTTGAACGGTTTGTTTACGTTGATATGATCGATGGCGAACAAAAATCTCGTACTAAGCACTCTGTAGTTTACATATTGTATAATCAAACTTTCATTATGATACATAAATTATTTAAAATTCGATAGCTTGTTCTTATGAAGCAGTAACTAAGAGTAATTCGCCAAGTGATCAGTTAAATAATTTTATCAATAAATTACTAAGTTAAATAAATTTATTAGCACTTTAAACTGCCATACATGACAAGTCCACAAAACCCAATGAAATGATGACAATTGAAAATACGCTTCAAAATTCCAACGTCGTCGTCGTTCACTTTAATACCAAGACAATTGTCGGCCATATTGGTTGTAACAGTGGCGCCGACGACCGCTAGCACGAGATGCTCATTGCTCTCGATGGGACATTGATTCACGGGTCAAATCTGTTGACACCAACATCAATACTATTTAACGTACTTCTGCTCAGAAACTGATTCATTCTAATTGGGATACTTTTAATAATTAGTTTGCATCTATCATACCAAAAATCATATGATAAGTCGACAGTTGGAAAACCAATATTTATATGAAAATTTGTGCAAAGTCCCTTATCACGTGTCAAACCAGGGGTCCTACTCTGAGATGAGTGAATGATTTTTTTTACATTTTGTAGTCTTCTTGAGAAAACAAAGGTCAATGTTTCACATTTACTATGTTACTTAGACAATAAGGCCCAACTAACTGAAACATTCACATCCACCGCACCGGCGCAATCGAATAAAATGCGTATCTGAAAAATTTCAAACTTTCACTCAAAATTTCCGATTTTCACTTATTTAATGCATTACGACAGATTCCCTCATTACATCACATTTCAATTTTTCTACTCGTACATACCAAACGTCCCGCTTTTGGCGGGGCATCCCGCTTTTTTCGCCTAAAGTGAAGTGTAATGTCTTGCGCGGGACACCATATGCCCCGCTATTGGCAGTGGATGCTAAAAATGATGATTTAACTAAATTAAATTCATAGAAGGTCCACCAGTATTTGGATCTTTTAAGAATTATGAGCTACTCGTATTTATGAGTTTTTTATTTTTACAACATATTTTATACCATTGAAAATTATTTTGATCTTTTCAGTGTATAAATGTCAGAAGCGTATGTATTAATTCTATTAAAAAAAACTCTACTGAATATGTACTTATTTTTGTCCCGTTTTTTCTTTTCAAAGTAGTCCCGCTTTTTTACGTTTAAATGTATAAAATCCCTCTCTGATCAAAAACAAGTCTGAAAACGGTGTTATATACGTTTAAATATCAAAAGTTTCCAAAACATTCATAATTGATTTACTGCGCAGAAGTTCATATTGAAATTAATTCTTCATTGCCTCATCAACATGAGACAATGAAGAACCAAGACTGAAGTCACTTGTCGTCGATTTTTCTCATTCATTCAATTATTCCCGTCCTAGCCGCTGTTTACCCAGCATCCCGGGGTCGTTTCAATTAAACTATATTACATTGCTACGATGGCCAGCGAGCAGGGTTAATTGCTATTGGACATCCTTTGCTGATCTTTGGTCTGGAGGCCGATGTCGTATACCTTTCGATTTGGTCGCCCCAGGGTTAAGATTCCGTGTCTTGTATGAGATTTGTTTACCCTTGTTGACTTATGAACTACTTGACATTTTATCGTCACATTTACACTCTTATTTATTTTATTTAAAATAATGTTAATATTAAAATAATGTTATTCTTTTATCTGGCCAGTTTAGTTTCAAGGAAGTTAGCCGGATTGTCTACTTTACAATTTTTCTGTTATATCGCATTGTCTTTCTGTCTATGCAAAATTGTGTAGCCTTACTTAGTTCTACTAACATTTTGTACGCTCGTATCCCGGTTTCCGTGAGAATATTCAAAAACCCTTCCTAAGCGGATGCCTACGTCATAGGTCTATACCTGTATACCAAATTTAATCAGATCCGTCTAATGGTTTGAACTGTGCATTGACAGATCAATCAGTAACGATTCCCTTTTATAGATACAGCAGATGACAACTAATGTTGAAAATTAATTGGAATTGTTGGTTACTTTGCAATGAATATATTAATAACTTCTATATGTACAAAAATGAATCCCTATTTCCCTTGCCCACGGCATCACGCGTGAACGGCTGTACCGAATTAGCTATTTCTTTTTATGTTGTATTTGTTATTATCAGGAGAAGGTTCTTATGAAAGAAAAAAAATAAGAAAGTTGCGCGGAAAATTAGAAAATTTAAGAAAACTGAACGACCATATTAACTTTCGAAATGTATCTATACATCGTTTGACAGAACTGTCAGTCATTTGTCAGATTGCACGAAACCACTTGGAATTCAATATTCATTGTTATCATTGTTAACAAGTCAGAACAACCTCTGTCGGGACAGCTAGTAAACAATAAATAAATTTCTAGACTAGATTCCTTCACATAAAAATGTTACTAATCAATCTCCAATTAAGCCAATCTTAGCAAAGCACAAAACTGAAGAAAACATGACAAATGGGTGACCTAACCTCCCAAAAATCTTAAGACGTGCCTCTTAAACTGCGTAATACGTATCAATTATGTGTGATATAACGCAGCTGCCGTCGTACAATTAGTACAAGTGATCACAATTACTGGCCGCAAGATTGCGTCACCGTCGTCACCGTAGATGTCGCCACTCCCGCAATTAGAATTGATCGCGTTTTCAACTGATGAATGGAAATTTAGGTTAACTATTTCATATTTTGTTTCTTCTATAAATTGTATGGATGAAATTAGATTCTAATTTTTAATATTTGTGTTTAGATTTTTATTATTTAGACTAGCTGTTACCCGCGGCTTCGCCCGCGTGGTCCAGGGAAGCCTGCTGCCA
This sequence comes from Hypsopygia costalis, assembly GCA_937001555.2. Lineage (NCBI taxonomy): Eukaryota > Metazoa > Arthropoda > Insecta > Lepidoptera > Pyralidae > Hypsopygia > Hypsopygia costalis. The sequence goes on from OW443339.2 coordinate 7,142,742, forward strand.
TTGATTTGTGTATATTTTTCTTTTGTTGTATTTTTTTTTACTTCGTGGGATAAAAAGTAGTACCAGTATGTACACATTTTAATGATGATTGGCTGCATAGTTAAGGCATGAAGAAATAACAAACAAACGAATTTACTTTAACACTTATAATATTTGTATGGATGGAACGCCCACACTCAAGAGAAAATAATTGTTCACCACATAAATGTTTGCCCTCTTTATTTTTCTTTGGAATAAAATATTTTTCCTGGATAAAAAGTAACCTATGTCACTCTCCAGACCGGAAACTATCCCCTGTTAAAACATCACGTCAGTACTTACGTTCCTTTCGACGTGATAGAAGGACAAATGATTACAAAGTTTATTTTTTCCCATGGGATTAAATTGTTTTTCCGGGATAAAAAGTAGCTTATGTCTCTCTCTAGATTACCCTATTAAAAATTCATGTCTGTACTTAGGTTTCTTTTGACGTGAAAGAAGGACAAATGAACTTTATTTTTTAATAACGTACGTTTACGGTATGGAGAGTGGCATAGGCTACTTTTTATCCAGGAAAAACATCTTATTTCTACGGGAAAATACATACTTTGTAATCATTCGCCCTTCTTTTAAGTCGAAAAGAACCTAAGTACCGACATGTTTTTTTTTAACGGGATAGTACGTTAAGGAACGTTTGTTATTACTATTTATATATTTTTTCTGGATAAAAAGTAGCCTATGTTACTATCCAGACCGGAAACTATCCCCTGTTAAAAAAATCATGTCGCTACTTACGTTCCTTTCGACATGATAGAATGCCAAATGATTACAAAGTACATTTTTTCTCATGGGATTAAGATGATTTTGCGGGATAAAAGGTAGCCTATGTCACTTTCCAAACAGTAAACTATACCCATTTTAAAAAGTCATGTCCGTACTCTACTACGTAACTATCCCGTTAAAAAAAAACATGTCGGTACTTAGGTACTTTTCGACTTAAAAGAAGGGCGAATGATTACAAAGTATGTATTTTCCCGTAGAAATAAGATGTTTTTCCTGGATAAAAAGTAGCCTATGCCACTCTCCATACCGTAAACGTACGTTATTAAAAAATAAAGTTCATTTGTCCTTCTTTCACGTCAAAAGAAACCTAAGTACAGACATGAATTTTTAATAGGGTAATCTAGAAAGAGACATAAGCTACTTTTTATCCCGGAAAAACAATTTAATCCCATGGGAAAAAATAAACTTTGTAATCATTTGTCCTTCTATCACGTCGAAAGGAACGTAAGTACTGACGTGATGTTTTAACAGGGGATATTTTCCGGTCTGGAGAGTGACATAGGTTACTTTTTATCCAGGAAAAATATTTTAAAAATATTTAATCCAAAGAAAAATAAAGAGGGCAAACATTTATGTGGTGAACAATTATTTTCTCTTGAGTGTGGGCGTTCCATCCATACAAATATTATAAGTGTTAAAGTAAATTCGTTTGTTTGTTATTTCTTCATGCCTTAACTATGCAGCCAATCATCATTAAAATGTGTACATACTGGTACTACTTTTTATCCCACGAAGTAAAAAAAATACAACAAAAGAAAAATATACACAAATCAATGGCAGCAGGCTTCCCTGGACCACGCTGGCGAAGCCGCGGGTAACAGCTAGTTTTATATATAAAATTAATCTTTAATATCTAATTCTATACTAATATTATAAAGCTGAAGAGTGTGTTTGGTTGAACGCGCTAATCTCAGGAACTACTCTTGAAAAAATATTTTAGTGTTAGATACTTAGCCTATATTTCAAGGAAGGCTATAGGCTATATAACATCACGCTACGACCAATAGGAGCGGAGCACCGGTGAAAAATAGGAAAAAAATATTCCTTTTGAGGGCTTATGTCGCGTGCGCTGCGTGAACGGTTGAAGTTACGCAAAAATCATGTATGACGGAATTGTTCCTCTTTAAAAGTTCTAAAAAAAAGTCCGCGACAGTATATGTCTATCTTTTAAAGTTGACACACTATAACGTTTTTTCATGGTAATCAATAGGAGAAAGTAGGTAAAAAAAGGTTATAGTGAGTTAATCTTAAAAGATAGACATATGCTGTCGCGGACTTTTTTTTAGAACTTTTAAAGAGGAACAATTCCGTCATACATGATTTTTGCGTAACTTCAACCGTTTACGCAGCGCACGCGACGTAAGCCCTCAAAAGGAATATTTTTTTCCTATTTTTCACTGGTGCTCCGCTCCTATGAGTCGTAGCGTGATGCTATATAGCCTATAGCCTTCCTTGAAATATAGGCTACCTAACACAAAAATATTTTTTCAATTCGAACCAGTAGTTCCTGAGATTAGCGCGTTCAAACAAACAAACAAACAAACAAACAAACAAACTCTTCAGCTTTATAATATTAGTATAGATATGTCAGCTAGTTTGCTTTTTCATTGTCTGTCTTTAGCAGTATAGCGCTTTAGTCTAACTAGACAATCTAAGAAAAAGTAAATAAGTATATTAACTTTTTCCATATCTTTAGTTGCATTTTTTTTTCACTACCAAATCGAACAATATCATAAAAATTGGTTCGTTTCTTGATATTACGCTCTACCATTTCATTATTTTCATTAATTGCATTAAATTACAAGATACATATTGACATATGTGATGGGAAGGAGAATGTGCGATGGAAAGTAGCTCTTTCCATTGCACATTCTTGCTCCGAGTACGTCGACGATTAAATTCGATTTAAGGTTTAGCAGGATAAAGTAGCCGATTAGTCGGCCGACTAATTCACCTCATTACTACTGACTAATCGGCTAATCTTCCAAAGTCATAGTCGGCACATCTCTAAAAATATCATTATAAAATTTACGTACTTAACATTAATCTATATTTTTACGATGAGGCAAATAGCTATTTGAATAAACAATTGTAAAGATGAAACCTAATGACCATAAGAAAAAGCGCCGTGAAAAACTATATCTCTTGACTCTTAACCTTGACATGGCTAAATAACATGGTTGAAAACGCAATTAATATTCAGTCAGCAACGCCCAGCATAAGTGGGTTAATTTTTAATTACAGCTAAATAGTCCAACTGTCAGTTATAATATAGCTATGCTGGTTATATGTCTTACACGATACACAAGTTTAAATTGTAGACCACTGATAATGACTTCATGCGGCCATTTTAATTATTAAACACGTGCTTTGTTAACTTAAATTATGTCTGGTTGATATGTGTTTGGAATTTAAACAGTCAATTTGAGCCATTTTAAAAGGATATCTTTATTCTTTCAGCGGTCTAATGATGCATTTCTTGTATCAATGCTTTCTATAATATAAGTTCCTATGTTTTGTCCATTCAGCCACTTCCAACCAATTTTTTGAAGCCTTCATTTCACATAACGTTTCGATATGCTTTAGGCCCACCTTCTAAACACAATTCCACTGGCGGTCTCGCACGCTCCATTTTATTTTCTACAATAATTAACCACTTGTATTATCCAATACTTGTTTCTAAAAGCAAACTTAATAACTTAAATAGAAAGTTACTTAAATAAATATTTCACTAAACCGCTGTCACCATGTTGTAATGAAAGACATGTTGGACCAAGACTGATTTTTATTCAATCATCTTCATACATATTTACTGTGCATATTTATATTTACCTACGTGATAAATGTTAAAACATTACATCAGTAAGCCCTTTTTTTCCTAGCACTAATTTGGCAGATGTAGCCGGCCCACTACCGCATCCATTTGTTGCCTTTGAAAGACAACATCTTGGATTCACCTTCGAATTTCCTTGATCCGGGTTCTATCTTATAGATCAATTTTAACAATTTTTATATAACTTAATAATGTCTCCACTTTTGCAATTATATCATTATTTATTCTTACAAAAATAACCTTAAAATTATTAACATTTTCTGATCAATTTAACCAATATACTTAAAATTCAACATCCGGAATTAATAAAAAATTGCTAGTATGCCCTGCAAATCACAAATCTCGTTACCTTTTTTGCATCTCCAATGCTGTTCTACCTTCTGATCATGTTGTCTCTCTATGTTAAACTGTTATCTTAATATTCCAAGTAAATAAATTATTATTATTTGCAGCCTCTAATTACTACGTTAATCTTGATATAACGGTACTGAGCGTAAATACCTCAACATCATATTTACTCGTATATCTAAAATCTACAAGATCTTGGAAAGTGGAACTGACTGGCACCATCTTTTATACCAATTATAGTATTTTACCGTTCGGTAATATTGATTTAGAATAATTAGATAAACCTTTATGTGCATTAGTTATCTCATTATGATCAGACTTAACTTTAAACTTACGTTACTGTAAACAAATTATAACAATAAGTGGAAGGTAAAGTGTTCTCGTGGGCAGAAATAATGGCAGCGACTTTCTCTCAACGAACGATTGCCGATGCCATTTGCATCCATCGACTCCCTGCAGTATTTGTCACATATTTAATGCCGAATTACATAGATTGGGCAAGCCGAAATCCATTATTTAAATAATAATTATTTAGTAAGTTTGGTGTTATCAAAAATTTGCCGAATTTCATCTGAAACAATGGACTGCTATGCCTTGTTTAGTAGTGTAATACTTAATAGGTAGATGGCGCCACACTGCGACTTCACAGCAGTAAAATATAAAATGCAAAAATTCGCCACCATCACAAACCTTGCTGGTAGCTCAGTTGGAAGAGTTCTCAACCTGTAACCTGTGTCGTGGGGTTAAATCCCAGGAGGTGAATTTTCCATTTTAATATATTTATTTCTGTTATCTGGCAAGTTGGTCGAAATCAATTATTTAAATAATAATTACATAGAATCAGTCCTGAAAAAGTATTATAAAATTTCACAAACTTTACTAATCTTCTCTTGCAAAAATTTATGAAGAATTACGGAGTCCAGTCCCTTCTCCCTCCTGTCTATCTGAGAAAATAAATATCCCGGTCATATCTATCAACTACAATAATTCTATGTCATTTGTTCCCAACATAAACTAATATTAAGACTACGGCCAGACCTCGCATCTGCTAGACATCATAATGACCCTTTTGTTTCCCGCGTCATTTCGTCTGCACGATAAAAAATATTAATGTTACCACAATATCGCGAAATGTACCGAGGGTACTCTAATCGCATTAAGACGGCCTGCGTTCACGGGTTATTGTGTTATACGTTTTTATATAGGGGTAGCCAATACCGGAAAGGATTACTTTTCTTCTCTTTTTTTTAATTCCGTCTCATGGCACTGTAAGATGATTTTCATTTATATCATATTTCTGTACTCATTTGTTTAGCTGGCTTTTTCCCCCGACTCTTTAAGTTATTCGCGAGTGAATTGTAAAAACTTCTTTAATAGCAAATGCCTGTGAATACAGTACCTGAACTAAACGTTCGCTGCGAACTGAAACCTCGCGAAAACCCGACACATAGGTTTTCCTACATACATACAAAAACGTTTTAAATCTTAATTGTTGACAACTATTTAAATCAAATAGTTTACCTACTTACCTGAACAACTATTCATACAATTAATCGGCTAACATACATTGATAGTATTATAACATACCATAAAATCTGTGGCACTCTACTTGTTTGAAATGGCTTAACAATGTACAATTGTCGGTAATTAAAGTCGATCAAATGTTATTGTTATTTAATTTGATAATAAACTGAAATTAAATTGAATACGTGCTATAAAAATAAAAAGCCTGCACATTAACACTATTATTAGAATGAATTCAGCAGTTGACACTGAAATGCTTAGTTAAAAGCCCCTATCTAAACCATTTTGATTACTCAATGAATTACGGCAATAACGCCTCTCTACGCTATGGAACTAAAGCCGAAAGATTTTGCTGCCCGAACATTAAGAGCCAGGGCTTATATTCTATTTTATAGTTATATATTTTTAATGCATAGCTAAAAAAAACAAAAGTAGAGCAAAGGTAGAAACAAAAGTAAACAGATTTAATGTACCAAAAACATTTTTCTCTAACATTAAATTTCTTTTATGCGCCCATCTTCTTAAGTATCGCTGTTTCCTAAGGCATTAAATGGAAATAAAATAGATTTACGTTGCACGGTAAACTAAACAAACAGTTGAGTATCATCGCAATATTCAAAATTGAATTTAAACGTAATTTTAATAATCGGAATGTGTTTCCGCCTTTACTTTTAGCTGGTATTTAAGGACTTTCTTCGTAAAATTGACAGTATATACTATTATTTACATTCAAATGTTACTAAATAATTTAATATTTAATTATTACTAAAAAAATATAATTTTATTTAGCAATAAAATAATTACAGCACAGTAACTGCTGGCACGAAATTACTTTTTGATTATTTTTTTTTTAATTTCTCTTGGAATTCGTCATTACTGAATGTGCCCTTAAAAGGTTCTCGTGGCTTTGTAACTTATATCCTTGCATTTCATCTGGTTACAACTTGTTTTAGGGCATTCGTTATAGAAAAACCAGTGAGAGTGGTGACTTGGTCACACCAACAGCTCGGTGAACGGCCGAATAGTCGAATCTTGAAATAAATGTTCATAAAATCAAATTATTTTACTTTACGATTTACGTACTTATTTAGATATTCTACCTTTAGTGTGATAGGTATAAAATTTAAGCAAATGGATATTAAGTTAATGAATGAATGAGTTATGTATGTGTGTGGTGAGCTAACAGATGATGTTCTGACATACGATGAAATACTATAAATTTTTTTGGGTGTGAGTGGCTCACCGACATCTTAAAACCAATCTCACATGCACGTGTTGCACCCTGTCGATTAGCAAACGAGGCTCTGGCGGCTCTGAAAAAGTGGTAGGGCATGTCAAGCTCGATTTTAGAAGTACCTCCACGCCTCCAAGATGGTAGCTAAATAACAATGCACTTGCTGACAATACTCTTGAGGATTGTTGTGTTATTGCGAGTGAGTAAGATCAGACAATCTTACATTTTTCTACCTATTGGAAGTGTTTATGAAGACAGTCTCTTCAATTCAATTGAGGAAACTTAGGAAGCTCATAATCACATTTCATCAATCTATATTCATCCCAGTGCTCCAATCATTCAAGAGGATTTTGAGTACACTCCAGTACGCTGCCCGAGTCCGGCTTGGCTGCGGCTGGTAGTTGCAAGCCGTCCAAATGCCTCAAACTTAGCGACTGTCATTTAATGACATCAGCCGAGACGACCAGGGGCCCTACCGCCGAAGCTGAAGCCGATTACCATCGAGATTTTTGATTGAGTAAATCAACCTTATGCTTAGATTAGCGGGAATTGTATTTAGCCTAACTGGTAGAAACCATGGAGCTCTATCGACTTATCTGAAGATGTTTGTCATTAACTTAAACCTAAGGTATATTTTTGCGATCTGAAATACGATGGTAATCGGCTTCAGCTTAGCCGGTAGGGCCCCAAGATGGCGTAATGTGTAAATAAACCCACCCATAGACAGAAATTATAAATTATATTAAATATGTCTTTTTCATTTTTCCAGATGCCTGTGGCCTATCAGACGTGCCACATATAGAAAGTCTACAAGAAAAATCCCAATGCGCCTTAGAAGAGTACTGCAGAAGTCAGTACCCAAACCAGCCCACCCGCTTCGGGAAGCTACTCCTCCGGCTACCGTCGCTACGAACCGTCAGCTCGCAGGTCATAGAGCAGCTGTTCTTCGTAAGGCTAGTTGGAAAGACGCCGATAGAGACTCTAATTAGAGATATGCTATTATCAGGTAGCTCATTCTCGTGGCCGTACATGGCGACCATGTGACACACAATGTGGAGGCAGTTGGCAGCGGCATGATCTACACCCTACGGCTTCCCGCCGTATCTGCCGAGCCAGCGCTTCGACCCATTCCAGAGGTACCAGCGTGAGGTCCCGCAGCCAGAGGACGCCGTCACCTCCTCTAGCGAGTTCCCAGACAGCGCTGAGGCTCCGACCACCTCCGAAGAGTACTTCGGGTCGAGAACCAGCAGAGAAAGCGAGAGAGCCGACCCTTGTCCCACATTCGACCCTATATCAGCGTTTTACGCTCCGAAATCAACTGACGAGGTCTTCGATGTGGCGACGACGACGGAAACCCAGAAGAATGCTCAAAAGACTTCAATGATGATAGACAATTTGCTAAACATTCGAAGTCAAGACTCGTGTTCGATACCAGAAATGAAATAAGGACTAGCTTTGTTTAGAGTGGGGTCAGTAGTGTTTATTAGTTCAAGATTTTTGTTCCTCTGTAAAAATGTAGGCTAGATTTAATATTTAATATTGTAAATAAAATGTTTTTATCATTGTAAATGTATAGTTAGCGTAAGGTATAAGAGACAAAACTGTTTTCTACAATATTTTTAGTTAGAGAAAGGTTTCTGAGACGAAATTGAGTCCTTTGTCGTGTCTATTTGATAGCGAATAATATTATTTATTTTGAAATAAATACTATAAAGCAATCTTGGATTGAGACGCAATAATTATGTACTTCAGTCGTGCAATCTTCGTGTGTAGTTATGTGTATAGAAATAAAGCATTTTGAAGGTTGTTGGAAACCCAAATAATTCTAAATTAAGGGCTAATACACATTTAGCGTTGCGTTGTCTGATTGCGTTCGTATGCAGCGAAATGAACGTCATTCAATAATAAATTGATTGCAGTATTTTCATCAACGCAACGCTACGTATGTATTCGTCCTTATACTTGCTTATTCTTCATGTACAGTTTTAAAGAGCAATAAAGTTTCTTCTTTCGTCTAAAATTCAATAAACACACCAAATTAAGATTATTAATTAGACTATGAAGTACAATATTTATTTCGATTTAAAATCGTACATGAAATCTTGATACTTTGTACGTATACATTTTGATACTTATACTTTTTCATACTGGTGCTCTACTTAATTTCTAATAAGTATTTATGAAACATTTTTCTTTATACTACTTAAATAAATAAAAAAAACATTGTTATATACTTTACAATTCCGTGAAAGCATTTATGTTATTATTGTTCCTTTCAATGGTTTTAGCAAGGCAGACTTTTTTATATTATATATTATAAGCAATATTACAATTAACATATAAAAACACACTTAGTGTTTTAACACAATATATATGTTTTTTTTTTTATTTATGCGTGTCTACAAATTAGTGAGATTTAAACAATATTTTATTTAAATTTATATAGGTACAGTCAAGCACTTGTAGACTGTAGCACTTCCAGTTCCCGTTCCTACGTAGCCACAAGACGTACATACGTAGCATTCGTAGCAGTACGCCGGACCCTTTTTTACTATAAAACTGACAATGTTACATCCTACAAGCCATTATTTGTGCAGTCTAGCACTTGTACTGTAGCGCTTCTAGTGTCAGCTTCTGCGTAGCCACGAGACGTACGTAGCATTCGTAGCAGTACGCGGGACCTTCTTTTACTGGAAATACTACGGTCTACAAGGTATACAATATAAAAAATTTAAGAAATTTTGAAGTGATACTCTTGATGTTGTATAATTTATTTACCAAAAATCAATTCTAATTCAAGTTATTTCCTATGCAGTCTTTCCTCTGCAAGAACTTATACAGATCTAAATTTTCTTGCGAACAATACCTTAATTCGAAAATCCTAAATTAATTAAAAGACATGACTATTTAAATGTACTTTTTACATAAACTTAATTACATAAACTTGTATATAATTCTAATTAAAAAACGCAAGGGTATTGTCATCCATCACCTTTTTTACATCTTATTATTAAATGTAAATTTCCTGCCAAATCATTGGAAATAACTTTGTGAAAGAAAAGCAATGTATTTATTCGCAATAATTGTACAGAAGTTGTAAAATAAAGTCGGTGTGTGTATGAGACAGTAAGTTGTATGGAGAAGCGTAATATTGAGAAATAAAAGATGTCTCTATGGATTTTGATTATTTTGTTTTCTTTGAAAATCCTCCTAGTAATACTATTGAAATACATTTTGTACAAAAGTCGTGTGTACATCTGTTACTATACATGTACAAGGTTATTTAAAATTAATTGCAGATATGAATAGGGTAGAATGAAGTATTCGTAAAAATGTATTTCACGCAATGAACTGGCCTTACGACGACGCGGGGATTAATTTTAATGTCCTGTAAGCATGTAGTTTGGGTACGGGGTACGTAGTTCATCACCTTCTTGAAGCCAAAGCCAACTTCACATGGTGCACCCTGCTGATTTACTAACGAGGGTCTGGCGGATGAGAGGCATAGCATAATTTTAAGCTTCCCGACTGGGCACGTAACCTCACAGAATAGCGCAACCAAATAATCCTTGAGGGTTGTTGTGTTACTGCGAATGAGTGAAGTCACCAGTAAGGAAGGAGTTGCTGCATTGGTAGCTGGGGTCACACACGCAAGCAATATTTCTTGTTGCGAGCGTTAATATGGCTACGGTAAACGCTTCACATTAGATGGGTCGTATGCTTGTCTTCCACCCAACGTATTATAAAAATATCCAGAAAAAAATCTCGATCCATACAAGTTATGGACTAACTTATCCTAGGTGGACATATTTGTGACTTCGAGCTTAATGTTCCTAATCGAGACTGGTAGTTCGACATGATCTTTGTGTTGGTCGTATTCATCTTAAGACCTAAGTTCGTATGGTTATTTGCCACCCTAGTGGTAAGAAAAACACCAACCGCCTAAGCTCAAGCCGATTCCTATCCGATTATTTAATACGAAGATCAAAGTTCAGATTAGAATACTCTCAACAGTATTTAGCTTACTATTTATAATAATAAATTATAAATAAATATTGTCAGACAAATTACACAGCGCCATCTAGACCCAAAGTAACCGAAGCTTGTGTTATGGGTACTAGACAACTGATAAACATACGTAAATATTTTTTTTTGTAAATACATACTTATGATACATAGAAAACACCCAGACCATGACAAACATACATGTTCATACACACAAATGTTTGTCCTGTGTGGGAATCGAACCCACGAGCGTTAGTGTCGAACCCGCGTCATTGACCGCTACGCCACCGAGCTCGTCATTTATGGAATCATAATATTTGATCTGATTCGCCTTCGGCTTAGGCATTAAGGCCAAGTTCAATGACCGCAATAGTATTTTCAGGACCCGAAAATACTACTGCGGTTATTGAACTTGGCCTTAATGGCGATATCACTGGAAGATCAACGAAATCATCATAATGACTATATCGTCAGCAAGCTGAAAGTGAGTATATGAAGGGTAAGTCCAAACTATACAACGAAATACACACCTCCACCTCACACAATACCGCTACCTAAAAATAACAATTCCTTTGCGGATTGTTGTGTTCCTGCGAGTGAGTGAGGTCACCAGGAAGAAAGAAAGGCAGGAGTGTAGGCTGGCAACGGATCGGCGACCTCTTGGTGTTGCTGATCTCCATTGGCGATGGTATTGCTTTCTGTCAGGTGACAGACATGCTCGTTTGCCGCCCTCTCATATAAAAAAAATACATATCTTTGGAAGGTGAGACTTGGAATGGGCGATGCAACATTGAATAACTTCAATTCAATAAGTAAGATCACCAGAGAATTTCTGAATAAAAGTTGCGTAAGCTCCAGGAACTTTGATAGTGATTCTGCTTCTGCTACAGGCAATGCCCCGCTACTGCAGAGTATCTACTTTGAAGTAGTTTGTATTTTTTACCCGTCAGTTTCGTAAAAAATCTAATGTAATATGGTAATGGTAGTTCGACATGAAATGTCTATATTATGAAATATAGTAATATATTATGATTGCTTCTTCTAATACATTCAAGTTGATGTTATATAGTATAAAGGTGAGCTACAAGAGATCTCTTCAGCCCAACCTTATTGGTTGTGATCTGTCTGTGAAATGTTGACAACAACAAAATACTAAGGTATGTTACAGACATTGCTCTGGTTCAGGTTACTTGCTTGCTTGTGGTCAGCATCGGCTGAAGTGGCAGCGGAGTGGACAGGCCGCTTGTCCCTTACCGCGCGAAACCGGTGGTCGTTGGTGCAGAAAGGCTCTGCAATGGCGACAGCGGACCAGAAAACCCTGAAGATGACCGACGATCCTTTTAGCTAGACGAACTGATGATCTGAGAAATTTCGCAGTGAAACTCCAAGCAAAATAAACGAAAGATTGGCTGGAAGAGATATCTAAATGAGATAAGTCCGCCTTTGTAAATAACATTTCCTTATAATATTGTAATTATGGTACCTATGTATTATTTCCTTGTAATATTTTAATTAAAGACGAGCTCGGTGGCGTAGCGGTCAATGACGCAACTTCGGCACCAACGCTCGTGGGTTCGATTCCCACATAGGACAAACATTTGTGTGCATGAACATGTCTGTTTGTCTGGGTGTTTTCTATGTATCATAAGTATGTATTTACAAAAAAAAATGTATTTAAACATACGGTTTATCAGTTGTCTAGTACCCATAACAGAAGCTTCGCTTACTTTGGGGCTTGGGGTTAGATGGCGCTGTGTAATTGTCTGACAATATTTATTTAATTATGGTTTTCTTGGTGTACAATAAAGAGAAAACAACAACAACAACAAAATAAACGAATTTATGAACAACACATCAACGAGAAATATTAATTAGTAACCTCGGAAGATATGTGCTGAAATAACAAATTAAATACATACACACCACTTATTGGTTGGATAAGTTCCTGTTGGCTATTTATATGTCTATTGGTATATCATTATAACAAGCCCCACAACTAATTGGCTACAAATTGAAAGAGTAGATTACGTACCCGGTTCCCACGCGGGCCGAACGCCGCGGAATCACAGATCGCGTGTGGACACAGAGACACCTGTGCTGGCCACGCAATGTTGGGCGACATGGCCCCATCTCCTGTGGATTGCTATTTTATTTCTATTTCAGTCATTCAGTGTGAGTTTCACTAATATTTAATTTTTATTTAGGTAAATTAGCATTCTTAGATGAGGCTCGATGGTATTTTTATACAAGCCTATTATAAATAATAATAATAAATAAATATTGTTTTCTTATAGATGATAAATAGAAAATGTTTTCTTATAGATGATAATATCATCTATAAGAAAACATTTTCTATTGAAATCAATGAAAAACATACACTCTGCGAATCTAGACGCTCCATTCAACGTCGATTTCAGCCCCGTGGGCTAGAATTCGGCCTAGTTATACTTATTCTAATTATTGTCAACTTTAAATAACACTCAAATCATAACACCAGTACCCACGAGACCTGCGGAAGTCTCAGTCAACTAAACAATGACACCCTGCACCTGGTAAGGGGTGTTATGGTCACCAACGGAATGCAAGCCGTAATCACATCGTCACGGTTGAGTTACAGCAAACAATTGAGACGTACACATGTGACACCACGTGTTTGTTAGTACGTAGTGATACGTCTCACCAGACAGGTGTCACAAGCGTCCGTAGGCTGAGACGACTGCTTACCATCAGGTAGGTCATATGCTTGTTTGTCACCTTAGTGGTAAAAAAAGTGGCTGTGTCATGGACACGGTCGTGTGTGCGCTTCCCCGTCCCCCGCACGTGATGTTCCATAGCGATATCCTTACTTAGCGTAATAAATTCTTCGATCTATCCAGTGGTGTGATTACATTTTGGATGGAAATGATAGATTTGTAGCTGCAACACCAAACTGTATCCTCCGATTTTGTTATCATTCGTTTTTTTTTTTTTTGCCTCCCTATAGAAGCAATTTTAAAGATGTATTTTGATGGACGAGCTCGGTGGCGTAGCGGTCAATGACGCGGCTTCGACACCAACGCTCGTGCGTGGGTTCGATTCCCACATAGGACAAACATTTGTGTGCATGAACATGTCTGTTTGTCTTAGTCTGGGTGTTTTCTATGTATCATAATAAGTATGTATTTACAAAAAAAAATGTATTTACGTATGTTTATCAGTTGTCTAGTACCCATAACACAAGCTTCGCTTACTTTGGGGCTAGATGGCGCTGTGTAATTTGTCTGACAATATTTATATTTGACAATATTTATTTATATTCACGTCAAAAAAATTTACATGTTTGTGTTTTTACACAACATGTAAATTTGCCTGTTTGTGAGAAAGCCTATGTGTCATCTGACCTTTATTCCTGACACTTGTATGAGTGTTGACATCATGGAAAAGATTTTAGAAAAACAACGTGATGGTGATTAGGAAATTGATTAGACAAGTTTGGAAATGAATAGTTTAAGACGTGAATGAAGTCGTCTGGAGTAGTAAACTCTGTGGTACAAACAGACACAAGCAGATAGATCTCAGTAGTCTAGTCTCAATAGCCGGTCGAGTGCTCTTCCAACTGAGCTACCAGGAAGGTTTGTGTTGCTGCCTTGTTTAGTAGTGCAATTACTTAATAGGTTGATGACGCCACACTGTGACTCACGCAGTTGAATATAAGATGCAAAAATTCGTCAGCAACACAAACCTTCCTGGTAGCTCAGTTGGAAGAGCACTCGACCGGTCATCGATAGGTCGTGAGTTCAAATCCCACCTAGGGAAGCAGATAAATTTTTCCATTTTTTTTTAATATTTATAATATTCTGGCAAGTTGGCCAATACAACTATTTAAATAATAATAATTTAGTCGCAATAGTCTTGGATCATAGGACTATGGAATGGCTGGACTCCTACTCCGAAATGAAAATTTCAAAGTTTCGGCCGCAAGTTCGTATTTTACACGCTTTCACTGCGGTGTATTATTGCAAGATGTAAATCTTGCAAGTAAAATTTGACCCACTTCCCAGTGTGAGTGAGTATAAATTTGACACATTCGTTTGGTTCTCGTGACAATGCAAGATCTAAATGCCGCTATTTTTAATCCAATATGGCAGCCGCCACTATATGGTGATTTCTAATTTCCAATATAATCCCTCTGTTATGGGTATCAAATGAGCCAAACAGAGTAAGCAAACTTTTTAGTTCGTTGCTGTTCCCATCTCATTCCTGTGGATTTCCCATAGTTACAATTTCTCAACTTGACAATGTCTTGACAATTTCTCCATAATATTTTTTCCTATATTTTTCTGAAATATGAATTCTGCTCTTCGGGATGATGAAAAATCTTTGTTAGATTCTTCTTCATCCCGAACAGCAGAATTCACAATATATCAAAGATAAAAATCGGTCCAGCTTTTCTTGAGTTATAAATTGGTGTCACTTTTTTACATATAAATTTACATTAAAAAAAATTACATAAAAAATTAAAATAATTTAAAAAAAAATATTCTTGTTAATACCTTTTAATACATTATGTAGTACTCGTATCTACAAAAAAACATTTGGTATTAACATTTCAGCATTATGGAGTTATTTAATAAATAACTTAGACCATGCTTTGCCAAATTTGTATTTACTGACAAACTGACTATTTTCAAAATTTGTAATGAATTGTGTATAAATTATTAAATAATGACACCTTTGACAGGTGGTGACGACAATCAGTACGGGTCACAGGTCAGAAGTCACAAACCGTTGTCAGAAACAAACCGTCATGGTGAACAGTTCTATTGTCTGCCAACCACATTGCAATTATAGAGCCCACTGCACTGATTTCAACGGCCGCCCTGATTTATATTTTTATATCAATTACAAAATGACCGTTTAAGTTCACATCTGTATAACGTATTTCAACTAGAGATGGGCAAAATGCCAGGCATTTACAATAAGTGCCCAGAAAATACCTAGTTTTGGGCATAAATAGGAAATTTATAAGTAGGTGCTTTTTGGGCATTTATCGTATTGCCCGGCATTTTGCCCATCTTTAATTTCAACCGTATTTCAATCCATGAACGCAACTATGCCCAAATGGATAAAGAGGCCCCGGCCGCAGCAATAGGTAGTCCTTGGACTAAAAAAATACACCAGTTTGTGAGTGACAGGAAAATCATAATAAAGATGGACTATAAAGCCTTTGTTTGGATTATTTGATACAAAACAGCCAATTGGGGATGTAAGTGGTTCATCAACATCTTTGAACCAAAGCCAACTTCACCTGCACGCGATGCACCCTGCTGACTGACAAACGAAGCTCTGGCGAAAAGGAGGTAGGGAGCGTAATTGTAAGCTACCCGACTGGGGAATGTACCTCCACCTCTCAGAATACCGCAGCCAAATAACAATTCCCTTTAGGGTTGTTGTGTTCCTGCGCGTGAGTGAGGTCACCAGAAAGGAAGAAGCATGCGTTGGCAGCGGGGGTGGTGGCGCGCGGGCTATATTTTATGTTGCGAGCGTTAATATGGCTACGGTAACCGGTAAAAAATAGTAAAACATAGTTTTTTTTAAATCCTAGCCGACAGCAAGTTGCATAATGGGATTATGTGTGAATGTTTTATATATAAAGAATATAGGATTTGTAAATACACGATTAACACAAAAATTGTATTAGATAATGAAGAGGATAATGCCGAATTAATTCATTATTTCCTAAAGCCTTTTCCTTACGTTAAATAATGTCATATCTTTAAATATGTTAATTTTGTTGTCCTCATTCCGTCCCTGTCGTCTGCTATGTTTTTAAATTAGGTGACGAGCCCATTAGGCAAATAGTTTGTACTAAAACCGAATGTTCATACAATACACTGTACTGAACCTGATTTTTGTATGCGAAAAGCTTTATCTGTATCAATCTATATTCATCCCACCGCTCGGATACTGGTCTCTCCTCAATCGCAGGTGTCTAGAGTGTACTTCACCACGGTATTCGGAGGCAGTGTTTTCAAACGCCCAAAGGCCTTAACTTAACGACTGTCATCTAATGCCAACAGCTCGGATCGCCTTAACCTGCCCTGCGAAGCATCAAGGAGCTCGAGATAAATAAATCCATACCCAGGGGTGTAAGTAGCTCATCACGATCTTTAGAGCCAAAGCCAACGTAACCTGCACGTGGTGCACCCTGCCGACAAGAGAAAGAGAATCTGGCAATACAGACTGGGTAGTCTGTACGCTACAGCGTACAAATACGCTGTGCGGGTACCCTACAGGGTACCGCTCTCTTTGTACACCTCCTCCTTAAAGAATATCGCAGCCAAATAACAATTCCTTGGAAGGTTGTTGTATTCCTGCGAATGAGTGTGGTCAACTGGAAGAAAGAAGTTGCTGCATTGGCAGCGGAGGTGGCGGCGCGCAAGTGATGTTTCACGTTGCAAGTGTTAATTCGGCTACGGTAACCGCATCACTTTCAATTGGACCGTACCCTTTTTTGTCACCCAAGTATAAAAAGCAGTCTTTTAGTCACTGATCAACATAAGCTGAACCATTTTGCCACACAAATAGTTTCTAAGTAAATATGTAAGTATGTGATATTCTAAATGTATAATTCAACCCTTATTCATCCCACTGCTGGGATACGGGTCTCCCCTCAAACGAAAGGGTTTAGAGCGTACTCCACCACGTTGCTCAACTGCGGATTGGCGGAGGTGATGTGTGTGCTTAGTAATTTCATTTCATTTTATAAGTCTTTTACGTCATTAAACTTGATATTTTTATTATTATTTCCTCGAAGCGTCCCGTCTCTGGCCTCTGGCATAGTTAGTTATATTATTTACGTAGATGTAATTGTCCTCATTTCGTCCTCTTCGTGTTTCAGTGCGTATTGCGTGGTTTCAGTTAGGTATAAGGGCGGTGGGCGTGGCGGGGTCGCCCAATGAGGTCGGAGGTCACGACCCCCGACCTCAACCTGGAGGTGAACTTCGCGCAAACTCCGCGGTTCAACCTCGATTGATTCGTGCCTAAAGTTTGACGCCCCTGAATGCAGATAGCTATCGGTTATATAGAAAAAGTTTGTAGAATAGAAGCAGATAGAATTGGAGAATTAAAAGGAAATAGGCTAGACGACATTTTTTTCTTTCCATTTGTTATGTAAGGACGTCATTATAATATAACTATAGGTGAAAGAATTACTTCGATTGCTTAAAAAAATCTTAGATATGATATGGAGCACAGCAACCCTCTAAGCTTATAGAAATTGTCTTTTGGCTATGAGCCATGATCTGTCTATGTATTATATGTGTCTATCTGTAGATCTATGTATTATAATATGTTACTGACGAGCTCGGTGGTCGAATGGTTAGCAATGGCCACTTTGACTCCGAGTTCGCTGGTCCGATCTCCACACATTTGTGTGCATGAACATGTCTGTTTGTCTTAGTCTGGGCGTTTCTATGTATTATAAGTATGTATTTACAAAAAAAATGTATTTAAGTATATTTATTAGTTGTCCAGTATCCATAACACAAGCTTTGCGCTTAATTTGGGACTAGATTGCGCTGTGTAAATTGTCCAGAAATATTTATTTATTATTTATTTATATGTATGCATTTACAAATAAATGTATTTAAATATAATATCAGTTATCTAGTATCCATAGTACAAGCTTTGCTTAGTTTGGGTTTAGATGGACACTGCCATCTAAACCCAAACTAAGCAAACTAAGCAAAGCAAAAGCAAGCAATTTGTCCAGGAATATTTATTTATGTTCATAATGTTATAATAAAATAAAACACTTGTACTGTTCCACTTAATTTTATTTAATTTTACCGACCGGTTTCGCCGCTAAGGCATTATCAAGGTAAACAGATCAGAACAGGTCTGTTTACCTTGACAATGCCTTAGCGGCGAAACCGGTCGGTAAAATTAAATATACCTAATTAAGTGGAACAGTACAAGTATTTTATTATAACATTATGATAATAATGTACCACCAAGTGCCAACAATCAACAGTATCAACTTTATTTATAGCTATATTTACTTTATGCGGTGATATATTTTACCTGCCTCGTCGATAACCCTTATTCATCGCACTGCTGGAATACTGGTCTCCCCTCAGTCGAATGTGTTTAGAGCATATTCCACCACGGTAACTGTACGGTACGATCAAATGGCGGAGGTCAGTGTTTTTATGACACTTAAAGGCCACTGACTGGGCTTAACTACCGTCTAATGATAACAACGGAGACCGACGACTTATCGTGCCGTCTGAAGCACGGAGGAGCTCGAGATAAATAAAATACATCCATGGACAAGCTGCGGTCGACGTCACTTAACTTGCGTATTCGATTAGACTGAGACGCAAAACGACGCAATCGAGCTCATACCTAGTTCAGAACAAAACTTTATTTCGTCATTATAATGGATTTTTATTTGTTTTTCCAAACACCATTTTATGACTGTCCGTGTGGTTTCCGGCAGACTAGAATAGAATCACTCCGTCTCTTCCCGTGGATGTCGTAAAAGGCGACTAAGGGAATTACATTATCAAACATCGAACAGGCCTCCCCAACCCGTTTGGCCAGCGCGGGGAGTGTAGGCCACATCCTCCTTCCGTCTAGGACGGACGAGAGAGGGTCGTGCTCCTGCAGTGGAGACTAAAGTGACCTGATGATGATGATGATGATTTTATGAATTATAGGGCGAAGTAACAGAAAGTAGCGTGAGAGTAGTAGTTCACTCAGAGACTAAAATTAGTTAATAGAGATTGTTAACGACGAAGAGTGGACAATTTAAAGGCAAATTAAATGGAAAAATACTATAATAAATTAATAAACTAGTTTTACAATGTTTCATCTAGTGGGCTTACCAGCCAACAAAAATTTTTGAACATACGTCAAATCAAAAAAAAAATATAATATGTAGAAATACAATTATGTACAAAAAGTTTGCGCACAACCAGCCAGTCGCCAACAGAGATAGATAAGTACTAAATGTATAATTGTACAGAGCCTAATATTTTTATTATCAACAAAACGAAATGTTTTATTAGTAATTTGTATCTAGCTAAATACATCATTTCTACTGACGTCTGATATCAAATCGATAAAATAAACATAATCAATCTAATAACATCATTTATTTCAATAAGGAAATTGAAAAAAACATATTTTCTCTCGCTATGTGTGGAGATCGGGCGATAAGACGGACAGACAGACAGATATCTGGCAAACGGCGCAATGCTTGTACACCTAGATGATTGTTGCTATCGAACAACTAGAGGGATAGAGTAGCTATGCTAATTATTTAATAATGACTCTAAAATAGTACTTACTTCTAAAAAGTTCACGATAAATAAATATACCTGCCCCCTTACCACCAACTCTTATTGCGATTCAATAACTGAATAGATTGCTTATTCATACCAATGAATAAGAGACTCTGATAGAGAATGATACCAACGGTAAACTTGTGATATCGCGAGCCTGCAAATGTATGAATAGATAGGCTGGCAACGGAGCGTCACCCCTTGGTGTTGCTAATCTCCATGGGTAATAGTGATTGCTTTCCATCAGGTGACAATGCTCGTTGGCCCTCCTCTGATATAAAAAAAACTGAGATTATGTTAACTTTGTCTCGTAAAATGATGGTGAACTCCGCCATCCCAAAGTTCCATCCTTTGTAAGTGGGTATTATTTTTATTGATTTTTTTATTATTTACCACATATGGTCCACCAAAATATTTTTCCTTCGCCTGATGAAAGAGCAAATGAAGACCAAATGTTAGGACCATCATCATGATTAGCTCTGCGCTGGCCCACCTTGACTACTTACTATGTAAGATTTTTTCCAGCTTCATCTATATATAGGATTAAAGCAAGAGGGAAATAGGTGTGCGAAATCCACAACTTTATGGTTCGACATAATATAGTATGCATAAATAATAAAATATTTGAATAGTTTCTCCACGGCATTTCATTTTCTTAACCCGCACCTAATCGCGCGGGTGGTCGACTCTGATTGTGATTGACAGCCCCACGTCACAGCACATATCCACGGCTACTCAATCCTGCCACATCTTATACTATCGCATCCATTGCCACTTTTCCATAAATTTATCGTATAAATTCAGAAATAAACAAGCAATGTATAATGTATCTAGTGATATAGTTGGTTAAGTTATGTATTTTAGTAGAAGTAGGAGCTAACTAGAGTCGGGTGTCCCAAACGAAGGCTTTGAAACGTTCCTTTTGAACGGGATACATTCTTGAAGTGTCGGCGCTGATAGTGTGACGTATGGGCTTGACAGCTGCTGAGAAAGGATGCTGTGCCGAGTTATAATGGACAAGGAAGTACACTTTTGTATATGGAATCAGAAATTGTAAACTACAAAATATGTAACATTCTTGTTCGAAATTTGTTCTTAAAATTAATGAATGTGATCAATAAAAATGGGATGTGGCTGTACATGGTCACGGCTATGTGTTGGAATACGTTATATGCACTTTTTTTTTTTATAATAGCTCAGCATATTGGCTCCACTTTGCCTGGTGGTAAGCGAAAAGAAGAGCCCCAATCGCAACGGCAACAGACAACGAGACCTAGATGTCTTATCAGTTGACGCTGCCATGCTGGCCTACAAGATGCTTCTTTACGCTTCGCTTGAAGGATCCCATATTGTATGATTGAGGAAATACATATGCCGGCAACGCGTTCCACTTTATTATCTCAAAATGGCAGCGCTTCCCCCTCCCCCGCACGCGATGTACAATAGTCCTTATTTAGCGTAATAAATTCTTTGATTCTTCATCTATCCAGTGGCGTAATTGAATTTTGGATGTAGAACATAGATTCGAAACTACAACGCAAACTGTATACCCCAATTTTGTTATCATTCAATTTTTTGGATTACCCCCGTATGGTAGTAAATTTAATGACGCATTCACGTCAAAAAGTATAATAAAATAAACACCAAAAACTGCAAGATGTGTTCCAAGGGCGGATCCAGCTTTGGCGCCAGGAGGAGGTCACATAGTTGTGGTCAAGTCACACTTAAACTATAATGACGAGCGACGACGACGACGGCGAATATATTTGACGAACTCGGTGGTCGAATGGTTAGCAATGGCCACTTTGACTCCGAGGTCGCGGGTTCGATCCCCGCACAAGACAAACATTTGTGTGCATGAACATGTCTGATTGTCTTGGTCTGGGCGTTTTCTATGTATTATAATGTATGTATTTACAAAAAAAATGTATATAAGTATTATATGTATATAAGTTAACTAGTATCCATAGTACAAGCTTTGCTTAGTTTGGGACTAGATGGCCGTGCGTAATTTGTCCAGGAATATTTATTTATTATTTATTTATTTAATTAAATTTTGATAATAATAGATACTGGTAAAAAGTAGGTATTTTATTAATGTATGTAAGTACTATACTTAATCTATATTGGGACAAAAAAATATATAAAAACATTAAGTTTAACAATTTTAATTAGTGGTCCATATAGGTCGTGGACCCAGCCCAGGGGGGGTCATGACCCCCATGACCCTCCCCCTGGATCCGCCCTTGATGAGTTCATTGAGCCAGGTGTAATGAAATAATAATCATCATCATCACCATCAGGTCATTTTAGTCTCCACTACAGGAGCACGACCCTCTCTCGTCTGTCCCTGACAGAAGGAGGATTTGGCCTACACTCCCCACGCTGGCCAGACGGGTTGGGGAGGCCTGTTCGATGTTTTATAATGTATTACCTTAGTCACCTTGTACGATATCCACGGGAAGAGACGGAGTGATTCTATTCTAGTCTGCCGGTAATGAAATAATAATAAGTGTAATCTACGTCAAGCACACAAACAACGGGTGTAAGTGGCTCACCACGATCTTTAGAGCCAAAGCCAACGTCACCTACAACTTGCCGACAAGCGAAAAAGACTCTGACGAAAGGGATGTAGCGTACAGCGTATTTGTAAGCGGCCTGACTGTCTTATAAATTCACAATATGAGAGTTCTTCAGTGTTTGGTCGGTTTGTTTAGGTTGACATAGTAGAACGCAAACAAAAAATTCGCGGTCTGAGATAAAATTTGAACGAGAATTTGCTCTTGTATTTCTCTATCTATTATATATATAATATTCTATTCGACGAGCTCGGTGGCGTAGCGGTCAATGACGCGGCTTCTACACCAACGCTCATGGGTTCGATTCCCACATAGGACAAACATTTGTGTACATGAACATATCTATTTGTCTTGGTCTGGGTGTTTTCTATGTATCATAAGTATGTATTTGCAAAAAAAAAATATTTACGTATGTTTATCAGTTGTCTAATACCCATAACATAAGCTTCGCTTACTTTGGGTCTAGATGGCGCTGTCTAATTTGTCTGACAATATTTTATTTATTATGTATTACTATATAGCGCCGTTGCCATGGTCGTCCCCGAAGTAGATGGTGTCAATACAATTTTATTAACATTTTACCACAAAAATAATGCATCTAGTAGGCCAGCGTGGCAGCATCAACTGACAAGACATCAAGGTCTCTTGTCCGTTGCCGATGCGGTTGGGGCTCCTCTTTTCGCTTACCATCAGGCGAAGTGGAGCCAATATGCTGAACTAATATAAAAAAGTCTAGATGAAAAAATTGCTTGCAATATAAAGTTGCCTTCGAGTACCATTGCGACATAGAAGACTAATGTAATTTTTTTTTTAGGGTTCCGTACCCTATTTTTGAGTCTCCGCTTTCCGTCCGTCCGTTTGTCACCAGGCTGTATCTCATGAACCGTGATAGCTAGACAGTTGAATTTTTCACAGATCACGTATTTATGTAGCCGCTATAAGAACAAACACTAAAAAACAGAATAAAATAAATATTTAAGGGCGCTCCCATACTACAAACGTGATTTTTTTTTTGCTCGATATTGATAACGGCAACAGGTAGACGCTTGAATTATTCACAGAATATTTAGTTGTATAGTCACTTCAAAAATAAATAATTAAAATAAAACAAATATTTAATGCTCCCATACAACAAACGTGTATTTTTTTTTTGCCGTTTTTATAGATAATGGTACGGAACCCTTCGTGCGCAAGTTGGACTCGCACTTAGCCGGTTTTTTTTTATAATACTAGGGTGCTAAACAAGCGCATAAATAACACGCTCTAGTGGTAAATCGAATTAATCCTGATGATCTTGTAGAAGATAATGAGATAAATTTATCACATTAATGTGTTGTCATCAGTTCTAAGTATGCAAAGTTTGAATTGAAACTTAATTTTGACCAACTTTGAACGGTATTCAATCGACCAGACCGTTCAGTGTGTTTTTTTTAATACTACGTCGGGCGACAGACAAGCATACGGCCCGCCTGATGTGAAGTGGACACCATAGCCATATTAACGCTCGCAACCTAAAATATCGACGCGCGCCGCCACCCCCGCTGCCAACGCAGCATCGCCTTCCATTCTGGTGACCTCACTCACTCGCAGGAACACAACAACCCTCAAGAAAGAAACTGTTATTTGGCTGCGGTATTCTGTGAGGTGGAGGTTCATTCTCCAGTCAATTACGCTCTCTCGTACTCTCTTTTCACCAGAGCTTCGTCAATCAGCAGGGTGCACCGCGTGCAGGAGATGTTGGCTTTGAGTCAAAGATGTTGATGAACTACTTACACTTCAAAATTAAGTTTAAAGGAGCCGATTACAACCATACAAACATACAAACTGACATACAGATAAAGCTAATAAAAGCGTGTCAAAAATATACGCATCAAAAATGATAACAAAAATATTTTTTCCAAAGAAGATATCCAAAAATGCAATAACCATTACTAATGTCAGTAGCGTGCTCGTATCTAATAACTTCATCTTAAGTAAGTGGTTATATAAAACCCTTAGGATAAAAAAGTTCCCCGCACTTGGCAGCACTATCGCAAGTGGCAATTTATCCGAAATGGCGCCCTTCGCGGCATTGTTTCAACGCCCGGCGCGGACACCTACCGACCCTAATGAAATTGAAGACTGCTGTACAGTGCACAACGCATCTCGAAATATGCAACTTTGTTTTTTTTTTTTTTACTAAGTCGGGTGGCAGACACGCATACGGCCCGCCTGATGTGAAGCGGTTACCGTAGCCATATTAACGCTCGCAACATAAAATATTGCTCTATTGCTCGCGCGCCGTCACCCCCGCTGCCAACGCAGCATCTCCTTCCTTCCTTTCTGGTGACCTCACTCACTGGCACACAACAACCCTCAAGGAATTGTTATTTAGCTGCGGTATTCTGTGAGGTGGAGGTACATTCTCCAGTCGGGTAGCTTACAATTACGCTCCCTACATCTCTTTTCGCCAGAGCTTCGTTTGTCAGTCAGCAGTCCGCGTGCAGGTGAAATGGCTTTGGTTCAAAGATGTTGATGAGCCACTTACACCCCTGAACGGTTTTGTACGGTTTATTAACCATACAAAAATACAATGACATAATTGTTATGAATTTATGTAAACACGTTTATAGAAATAAGTTCTCACTTCTTTCGGCACTGTCGGCAGTCCTATTTTTTTTTATAGTTATCCCACTTCAGCTTCGTCGTAACCTCCTATAACCTGTCCCGTGAGAGTATGCTACAATATTTTTAATGAAATTTAAGTAGATTTATTTCGTGTAAGTAAATTCACTCCCAGAATGCCTGCAGCAGTATAAAAAGGCTAATGATTTGTGATATGATTCCAATACACGCACAATGGCTAAGTGTGAAAACGTCTCAGTGAAACTAAACTAAAGTAAATTCTTAAGCTAAACGTACTAAACTATTCTGAATCCAGAGAAAACCACAGCTGTTATACGGCTGCAAGCTGCTGTATCTTCTGCAAGAGACAGAAATTCAGCCCAATTTGAGAAATATCTGTATTACTCAAAATTGGGCTGTTCCAATTTGTGCAAGAAGTCTTGCTGTATTTAATTGTTTCAACGTACAATTTCTTTTATCTGTTAAAATGTATGAGATTATTATATAAATGTCAGAGAATTAAAAAAGAATCTTAAGAGATGTCCCGACTCTTGTGTCTCGTGTGTGGCAATCGATGAATTGGCGTGGACGTGAAAAAACAAACGTCTCTGCGGCCCATGTCCGAATTTATCCGCATTTTTTGCGGAAAACCGGCTAGATGTGACGTCATCCACTTATCTCCTAATATTTATAGTTCACGGCATCTCCGGGGAATATAGACCAGTGTCGTCGCTAGAAATCGGGAATGGGGAAGGAGATAGTGTTTTAATAACATTTCCTATAATTTTAAAATAAAAAACATTATATTTTTACAAACTTTTATTTAGTTCCACC
This sequence comes from Hypsopygia costalis, assembly GCA_937001555.2. Lineage (NCBI taxonomy): Eukaryota > Metazoa > Arthropoda > Insecta > Lepidoptera > Pyralidae > Hypsopygia > Hypsopygia costalis. Next base: position 7,168,854 of record OW443339.2, read on the forward strand.
GAGGTGTCTGTAATCTTACTTGCAAGTTAAATTTGACCCACTTTCCAGTGTTCAGTTGAGTTGAAATTTGCACACTTGTTTGGTTCTAGTAACAATACACGATTAGGTACCTAAATATCGTCATTTGTAGTCAAATATGAAGTTCGTCACAAAATGGCAATGTTTATTTACGAGCTCGGTGGTCGAATGGTTAGCAATGGCCACATTGGCTCCGAGGTCACGGGCTCGATTCCCGTACATGACAAACATTTGTGTGCATAAACATGTCTGTTTGTCCTGGTCTGGGTGTTTTCTATGTATTATAAGTATGTATTTACAAAAAAAAAATATTTAAGTACATTTATCAGTTGTCTTGTACCCGTAACACAAGCTTTGCGCTTAATTTGGGACAGATGGCGCTGTGTAAACTGTCAAGAAATATTTATTTATTTTATTTCCACATTAACCACTATGATGAATCAGCATCAAAAGAAAAGGCTTGATAATCGAAACACAATAAACTATTTAGTTCTAATGAAAGTTTGTTTGTTTTTTTTTTTTGTTTATTTATAACTAAAAAATTTGAGCTGCCCGGACAAACATTGTTCTATCAAAAGTTAAGTTTTTTTTTTACTATTGTCTACGCAATTTATATATTTTCTCTGTATTAAAATTTCCGTGTGCCTTAATGAAAATACGAAACAAGGAATTAGCCGAATTGGTCGAGCCGTTCTCGAGTTTTGTGCTTAGCAACATAAATTTTTATTTGTTTAAATAATATTACACAATTTAAATAATATTAACAAATGATAAAGAAATCTGTGTAGTAAATAGCTTGATGCTGGGGTTGCAGTTTTGCACTGAACCAGCGACTGGCCGGGATTTCGGCACCAGTTGCTGCCCTTAACAAGAGAGAGAGATGCCCATAACTAGGCGAAATTCAAATCATCAATCACAGCATGAACACTCTAGTCGCTCTCATACACTTAGATTTGACGAGCTCGGTGGCGTAGCGGTCAATGACGCGGCTTCGACACCAACGCTCGTGGGTTCGATTCCCACATAGGACAAACATTTGTGTGCATGAACATGTCTGTTTGTCTTAGTCTGGGTGTTTGCTATGTATCATAAGTATGTATTTACAAAAAATGTATTTACGTATGTTTATCAGTTGTCTAGTACCCATAACACAAGCTTCGCTTACTTTGGGGCTAGATGGCGCTGTGTAATTTGTCTGACAATATTTATTTATTTTAGTTATGCCGGTATGAAACATTTTTCTCTATGTTATTTTCCACCCTCATACAAGAAGACATTTCCTCATATCACGAAGTTTACAAGTCAGACTGGGGGAGGTAGAAATAATAAAGAACCAAATCAGGTGTCCCGACCATCTGTTACCACTGAATAAAATTCAGCAACCTTTTAGCAAATTTCAGACGCGGCGAATCAACCGCACTGAACTAATTTACATAGTCATAAATACATTTGATTCCCTCCGACTTTGTTTTCCGTGGGGTGGGACACACCCCAGAGGGTTTTTTTTATATTTTCCTCACCCCTAAGATAAGACACGTCGCCGTTTGACAGATGTCGTGGCTTGAACACTTCGCGTAAAACAAGTGAACGACTGTCAAGATTTTTTTATTTGTTTTTGGAACAATGTTTATTTATTTTTAAACGACGACGAATTCGGTGGTCGAATAAATAAATAATAAATATTTCTGGTCAATTTACACTGCGCCATCTAGTCCCAAATTAAGCGCAAATACATACTTATAATACATAGAGTTTTCTATGTATTATAAGTATGTATTTACATATGTATGGGTGTATACCCAGACCAAGACAAACAGACATGTTCATGCACACAAATGTTTGTCTTGTGCGGGAATCGAACCCGCGACCTCGGAATCAAAGTGGCCATTGCTAACCATTAGACCACCGAGCTCGACATGTCGAATGGTTAACAATGGTCACTTTTAACTCCAAGGTTGCGGGTTCGATCCCCGCAAATGACAAATATTTGTATGCGTAAATATGTCTGTTTGTCTTAGTCTGGGTGTTTTCTATGTATTATATGTATGGATTTACAAAAAAAAAAAATTAAGTATAACATCAATTATATAGTACCTATAAGTTATAGTACGAGCTTTGCTTAGTTTGGAACTAGATGGCCGTATTTTAAAGCAATGACGAGTTCGGTGGCCGAATGGCTAGAATTAACCCCGAGGTCGCGGATTCTATCCCCGTACAAGACAAAGATTTGTGTGCATAATCATGTCTGCTTGTCTTTAATCTGGGTTTTTCCGGTCAGCAGTCATTTTGTCAGTCAGCAGGATGCACCTCGTGCTTAGCTTTGGTTCAAAGATGTTGATGAACGACTTACAGTTATTGTTGCATGTTATTTCAGTCAGGATAATCATTATTTTATATCTATGCAATCTGAAAATCATGTCATATTTTTAGATAACCAAATTTTCTCTTCAAACTTATTTCCTCATCCTACTATCCATCGTTCGTATCCATTGGCCGCTCGTAATAATAACAAAATGTTCACACACAAATTTACAAAATGATGTGTCACAAAGAAAACGTCATTTATATCGAAATTCATCAGCTTATTATCTTATTGACCTGATCTCTTCAAGCTTATTCCCAAGACGTAAGGTTTAAAATTAAATAGAGTAACAACCAACACAGTAAACCACCGCCTTACCATATTTGCTTACCTTTAATCAAAAAACTTTTGTCAAGAATTTGTCCTGTCTGTTTGATTAATCGTCTCAACCCTGCTTCGGTGACGGGTGCCTTTTCGACCCAAACGGTTAAGAACACAAATGGCAAAACGCTAATGATACGACTAATCGTGCAGAATAATTGTCGTACAAACCATTAGTACGGAATACCGTTAAAAGGGAACATTTTAAGAATGACCTGTTTGCGCAGCCTCGGATGACCATATGAGCAAATAAGGATTGTCGCTACATCATTAATTATGATGCAACAAGCCCTGAATGCGTCGTTTTTGGGGATCAATGAAAAGCCGAAATTTGATATCCGAAATAATATTCAAAACAATGTAATTTTTGTATATCGTAACTTTAATTGTAACAAAACTAACCACAGTGATAAGATACTAAAATGAGCATCTAGATAAAATTTCCTCCTATAAACGGTACATTGCATTTAATTTTATCACCGTCATTTAAAGCCAACTTCATCTGCACGCGATACAATTGCTAATCAGCAAACGAGGTCCTGGCAAAAGTAATATTGCTCGTTCGATTTGAAACAGCTCCATGGTTCCACTTACCAGAAAACTGAAGATGTCACAAGAAGTTTCCTAAGGAGACGTCGAGTTGGTACATAGAGTACATAGAATGTGTATGCACGAGTGATTGTTTTATACTTTGTTTGAATTTGACAATACTATATGATGAGGTGGTATGTGTTCTTTTTGGTACCGTATAAAAGACCTAAAAATTAGAGCAAGCATTCAAAATTAGAGCGAACTTAGTTCGTATAGATAGCAACTGGCACCGAGGTAGGTTCATCTCCTCCTAACGCATTTGCACATAACACTTATTTCCGCAATAAGAATAACTTAAAAGGATTGCAATGACTTTACTGCAGACACTTAACTATTCACAACACATATCGCAAAGTGTCTCTCCTACAATCTTTAGTATGCATCATATGCCTAATGCGCTAAGTGTTCACTTTATATTTCTACAACTAACCATATCTCTCATTCGCTATTCCATTGCTTGCATGTGAATGAACCGATACGTGAGCTTAAATAGAAACAAGTAATGAAAAGCGCAAAATAAAAGTCTTCTAGTTCAAAATGCAAAGACGCAACCATTCTAAGTTTCCACGCCCTCATACTAAAAGCCAAAACGTCGAGAGTTGTCATCAAATACGCATCCTTCAGGGGCGGGAATCAGTTTTAAAAGCCATTAGAGGAGGGGACGAGGGGGTTGTAATTAGGCTGCGTTAATATTTAACAAGTGAGACGGCATAGAGATTAGCGTAAGGCCCAGCTGTGTCCTGTGACTCGCAGTGGCGTGGCTTTTAAAAAAGCCACTCTGTCAACGGCATCGTCAAATATTAATTACGTTATGTCCTCTTCGTAAAAAGGACATTTTGGCGCTAATGGCTTTGTAATGCTCCTGACTGAGCACCGAGCTGAGTTTAAAATGATAAAAGGCGTCAAATGTGTCATAGTAGACGTTTTTCGCAATTTCTTTTTCATATTTTTATAAATAATGCATAACATATTATTATCCTTAAGTTGAGTAAACAAATGAAGGACTAGTTTGATAGAGAAATGCATCTTTAATTTTAAGGTTTTTATTTTAATGTTTTAATCGTAATGGTTTATACAAAATTTAAAGTTACACTTTCGCAAACGTAGCCCAGTTTTATTTTCATTCAATTATAAAAGGTCCTTCGCAATTTCAAACAAAGTTTGGAATTTATGCCGAGCAAGAGCTGAAAACGAAAACATGGTAAAATTCGTAGGTGTAGGTAATCCTTTGGTCCCCTTGCCTTGCAATTAGAATTACACTCGAAGAAGGCAGGCATCTGCGGGTTAACTAATGGCGAATGCATTATTAAAACCCTGCGGTCGGAAGGGTTGGGGACAGATTATGTTATTAAGGTTTTTGGTTTTAAAGCATAATGTAAGTGCTGAAATGAACTGGAGAGCAAATTCTAGAAAATTTATAATTTCAATCAATTGCGTAAGAAACATTATACGGTGATACTTTTGTGTATGATGATGATATCAATGACTCTACAGTTATTTGTCTGAAAAATTGATTAGCTATCCTTGAATTTATGTATATCATTCATGAAGGAGGAAATGCAGGTAAGCTGCAAGAGTAAGCAATTAGGCAAGTAAACAATAAGAAATTATTAAACGAAATAAAACCCGCCGTTAGAAAATACCAAAAAAAAAGCGAAATAATTAATAATAGCTCAATTTTTTTACGCATGCCATCGAATTGATATAACTACGTTAATTAAAATCAGTTAAACGATTCTGGCAGTATGGCGTGCAAAAAATTAGACACACATGCTTAAAATATTTTATTCTATTCCCTTCTTCGTTAATAGGGTAAAGATAAATAGTCTTTTACATATATATTTCTTACAAACATTTACTGTATGTGCCGAAGTTAAAATTGAAATTAATGTACCTGTATGAGAAATAAAAATATTAATAAAATAGAGTTTATCATGTCTCCCAGGGAATACTTACATAAAAAAAAAGACAAAGCGACAAAACAAGTATGAAATTTGCTAACGTAACGCCTCATCGCAACGATTGCAATGCAAACCTTTCTCACAAACACATAGTCATTAGATGACCGAAACCCTGTGAGAAACTCCCTAAGCCAATCAGTCACAGTCCACGCTTCCCGAAACAGTATTACCATACGCAAAAATCACAATGGACACCTCAAGAAGTTAATGGACGGTCCATGCATAATTTTAGGCCCAGTACAAAAGGGTTAAACAAAGGTGTTGCCATAAAAAGGTTTATTAATGTCATAGATGAATCATCCGAGGTCCGTTATACCGGTTGAGACTAGTTCTGGGTTGAGAAGTCTATTAAAATTTTAGTTTTTCTACGCTAAAACTAATCTGTTTGTATAAGGAAGATTTATTCTTTCACGTTAATTAATGAGTCCAAAGAACTTACTGAACCATAATAAATTATGTTTTATAATGCCTCAAATACATATTTTATGTGTTCGCTTTTTGTTATTTCTATCAATTTTAATGTTTGATTCGTAAACATAAATTCCATTGCCTTGTAGAAGATGTTAGACTAAATGTTATCTGTTAAGCTCTCCATTATTAAACAAATTGATTTACTACGTATATTTTCCTCACTGCAGTAGTAGCTCTTTTTTTTTGTAGACATAAAATTATACCATCCGTGGGGTGTAATAAATAAATATTCCTGGACAAATTACATTTGCCATCTAGTCCCAAACTAAGCAAAGCTTGTAGTATGAGTAAAAAAAATATGAGTAAAAATATTTAATTAAGTACAATAACAGTTATCCAGAACTCATAATATAAATATAATAGGTACTTTTTTAGGTATTTTTTTATTTGTAAATATATACATATAATACTTAGAAATTACCCATACCAAGACACACAGACATGTTCATGCACATAAAAAAAATTGTCTTGTGCGGGAATCGAACCCGCGATCTCGTAGTCAAAGTAGCCATTCCACCACCAGGCTTGTCAAAGTGTAAGAGCGTATCAACATCTCTAGAGCCAAAGTCTCAATTATACGTGGTGCAACCTGCTGACTTACAAACGGGGCTGTGACGAAAGAGAGAGCATTGTACCTCATAGAAGACCTCACTCAAATATAAATAATACTCTTGAAGATTGTTATGTTGTGTTCCTGCTAATTATGTCACCAGATATGAGGAGATGCTGCGTTAGCGATGGGGGTGCGAGTAAGCAATACTCTATGTATAATTACAAGCCTGCTGCCGTAACCTGCATAACACTAGCTGACCCGTTCCCTTTTCACTGGGCGTCCCATATCATTCAGACACATCGTCGTTGCGACTTCAAGATCTCTTATGTGTAACTTTTGACGAAATCACTTTTTTATACCGGTTTATTTCAAATTTTGGCGCTTCATCGAAAGCAAAAACTCTCATGTGAATAAGTATTTTCAACTGCTATTTATTTCCCTTATTCAATATCTTCTAAGTGCTCATTCAAAGTTGGTATTTAAAATATCTTATGTGCTAAATCACAAACAATAAATACACATGAGAGTTTTTAATAGTACGACTAAATTTATAGTTTAGGGAAATTAAAATGATAAAATATCTTATGTGTAAAATCGCTAGATATCAAAACCTCTAATCTAATACAAAACGCGCAACCAAAACCTCGTGTCACGTTGAATTGTTTTTTTATTTTATTACAATTACTTTTTTTTTAAATGAGAATAACAAGGTTAAAATGATAAAATGATCTGCTTATCTCTTGTATCTTCTGTTATATTTAGTTTCCTTATATTTTTTCAGTAGTCGGTTTTTATTCATTATCTCGCAAAGATGAATTTTACACATGAGAGGTCTTAAAGTCGCAACGACGATATTATAGCCTTCTATTGGTGGAAGAATTTTAAAATCGGTTTAGTAGTTTCATAGATTACTTCCTACTTTCTGTATTACACAAAACGGCACAAATTCAAAGACTTTACCTGTTTATAATATCTGTGTAGATATTAATATACCCTGATGTAGGCGGGTCATACGCTTGTTTGGCATTTAAAGTATAATCATTTACAAATCGTTAACAAAAAAAAACGACTCCAAACATTACTCTACAATTATGTCTGTAGGTAGTTTCAGGCTGATGATGATGAAAAAAATGTACACACTAGCACACTAATTATTTTTCATGATTGTTCATCTCTTTCCTTGTATCTTTTAACAGTGTATAGACCAGTCTTAGTAACAACACCTTGACCACAGACTGAAAATAATTACCTTAATAAGTAAGTAAAGAAAACCGCTGCTGCTCCTCATTTACGTAACTGAATCTATTTCCTCATCAAACCATGCAACCTTAACTAACGCATAAAATCCCACAGACAAAGTCCAGACGTATCAAGTATCATTATAATAGCCAATTAGACCTGTAAAAGACATCATTTTAACCACCTTATCAAGACCTCTTATTCCCCTTGAATTTGTTAAACGCATTAAAAAGCATCATCGAATTCCAGTGTCTTACTATTTTGGTAGAATTATGTAGGGTTAGAAGTAAAGGGTATAAAGAAATGCTATTTGTTTTCTGCCGTCACCTCTGAGTAGCTAAACAAACAATATTTGAATAAAAGCGAGTTTTGTTCGGGACTCATAGACCCATTGTCAGTATTGTCGCCTTTGTGTCTTTTGTATGGTTTGATTTTTTTTTCTTTCAACGTCTTTTGAACAATAGACGTGTCCAGTAGTTCTTGGTTAAACTCCTGATGTAAAATTATTACTATTATTTGTAAACATATGACTGTAGATTTTATTTCAGTTAAATAGTGATTGAACAGATTTAAAAATAAAATTTGCAATAAAATTGTGATTTCCGTACGGAATTTGTGATATGAACCTTTATTCATCCCAGTGCTGGAATATGGTTCACCCTTCAATCGAATGAGTTTAGAGCATACTCTACTACGCTGCTCAACTGTGGGTTGCCGGAGGTCAGTGTTTTCAAGCCGTCTAAAGGCCAGTGGACTTGGCTTAAGGCGAGGTGAGCCAGCGCTAGAAACAATATGACAATTCCGCGAGACACTGGCGACTCTGGCGAGCGCCCTACTGATCGAAAATCAATTGAATAATCGATTAAAAATTTTAAATATGTAATAAAAAAAATCTATCGGCTATAATACCTCCAGTTATTTATGACCTTTGTTTTAGTACATGACTTATAATGTCAAATTACTTATTTTAAGAATAAAACCGAAAATAGAAGATAAAATGACAAGAAAAAAGAGGTAACTTTGTGAATTTATTTTATCTAGTCAACTTCATCAAATCATGTTTCCATCGGATATATTCCCTAGTATATATCCTCAAATTGTTGAGGATATATACCAGTGGTACTGCAAAATCCACAATTTAGAATTCATCTTTGAAGTAATAAACAGAGAATTAAAATCTAGGAAAATTATATTACCACCCCGCCTAGGAATATTTTAGTACCACCCCGCCTTAACACGCGCTTGGTTTTAACGACGCCAACGAGCTCCTCATTGATGTATTTTTTTATTAAATACTCTAAAGGTATAAAAAATGTAACTTGAAAGATTTAAATGAATGAGCGAAAAGAATATAAAAAGAAAATCAGATAAGGTGCAGAGTTTTATTTTTCATTCTTACTTGATACTTAACGTATTCATAAAATTGGTTTGGATGCAATTTTTTGGACTAGAGAGAAAGGTTACTAAAATTATCCCAAAATGGCAGCGGTTCCCCCTTCCCCGCAAACGATGTTCCATAGTCCTTACTTAGCGTAATAAATTCTTTGATCCTTCATCTATGCAGTGGTGTGATTTGAATGGAGGTGATAGATATGTAGCTGCAACACCAAACTGTGTCGATTTTGTTATCGTTCGTTTTTTTGAATCGCTTCCGTATGGAAGCAATTTTAAATTGTTATTCACCTCAAAAAAAACTCGAATAGAACTTTGCAGTATGCCATGCCATCTCACATTAACAAACAGACATGAATATTATATACATATATTGTTTATGTAATGCATGCGCTTTTACTAACAAGAAACGTGAAAGGCATTTAGCTAATGTTTTGGTGTATTTTTGGGTAACACTATGAAAAAAATTAAAAATTCAAATTAGCCGGTAGCACTCACAAAAGTCCACTGACTATTAGTAAATCCTGTCGTTTTCTAAATTCTTAAAATTTCTCTCGCTGCGAGCATGTCAAACAGACGTCAATCAAACGAAACCACACAACAAGATGCCAGAGGTCACCGATCATAGTCTTCTGTATTAACAACACGTTTGCTTTGCGGTTAACGAAATTTAAAGTCACAGAAAACTAATCTTTATTCTCTAGAGTTATTTTAAAAAATAACCTCATCAGGATTCGTATGACCTGTAGATGTATGTTTGTCATATGACTCCGTTACATCTCCCTCGCTTTGCTTTTTGCCTCTAAACATTCATGTCATTCCTCGGGTAAACAAGTCCATACAAAAGGGCCGAGTCACTATCCCTTTTTTATTACTATCGGTGGCTGAATGGCAACAAAGGGTTTTGTACTCATTATGCGTAATCGGAGCCGTTCAGGTGTTATATTGTAGTGGATTGCGGTAATAATGAGCTTATAAGAGATAGTTCGCAATTGAGGGGAGATGTAAAGCCCACGTCAAAGCATGGAAACGTTTATGGGCTACGTATCTAACAGTAGCATAATGTGTGTTTTCCTGCTACCGAGATCATTACATCTTTTGCGAAGGTGTTGCAGTAAATATGGGCAGTCCTATCGCACTCTTGTATTACATAGCTACGTTTGACCCATTCGGATTAGTCCTTGTCTTTTACATTTTTTTTACTTAAAGACACCAAGGCTTCGTTGTCCTATACACGGCCTCTCTAGGACTTTTCTATTCTATCAGCAATCACTAAGTGGGCAGATTATTGTCAGACAGATCACTGTCAGTTAAGCTTGTTGACTCTGAGAGCTTTGGTTCTCCGTCGAATATCCTCGTATCTTTTAGAGAAACCTCGCAAATAACTCTTTCTATCGCTGGCTGTAGGCGGACCGACTCCAACGGACGGTCAGTATCCAAGTTTCGGCAACTGTACCTAGATCATCTTCAATTTCTATTCTAGAAACTAGAATACTTGGGACTTGATGGAATCCCACTGGTTCCGTGAAGTCCCTAGTATCTAATAATGGTGATAATGTCTGTTTGACTGTAAACTTTATTGCACTAAAACCTACTATAGTAATATTATCAATACAATAGCAGACTTATGTAAGAGATCTTATCATAGGAAAACAAATTTTATATGTAGGTATGTTTATTTTAATTAGAATTGAATAGAATAGAATATTCTTTAAGTTGAATAGTTATTATCTCTATTTTTGAGATGTTATTTTGTGTGATTTGCTTAGAACCGCATTCATGAATTTCTGCTTTTCCCGAAGGTTGACTGGTAAAGAATGCTTTTAGCTTTAAGTCCGCATTTTGTACCCTTATGTAATTTTGTGGTTACTAAAGTTTTAAATAAATAAATAAACATATCTTCCTGCCAAACACAGTATGCTTTCCATAGGGCGGATTTGGTACTGAATAGATGAAAACATAAACACAATGAAAGCTTGAATGTGAAAATATTAAAGATATTTAAAAACGGAATATAACAATTTTAGTGGCATACAACAATACTTACCTTAAGCAACGTTGAACGTAGCCTGTCAATGGATCGGTTTATTTACTCGAGCTCCTCCGTGCTTCGGAGGGCTCGTTTCTGCTGTTATCATTAGATGACAGTCGTTAAATCAAGTGGCCTTTAAGCGGCTTGAAAATACTGACATGCGCCAACCCACAGTTGAGCAGTGTGGTGGAGTACTCTCTGAACCACTTTGAATGAGGAGAGACCCATATCCCAACAGTGTGATGGATAAGTCCTGTAACTGACTACGCCGACGATGGTCTCTTATTTAGCAATCAGACGATTTTGCAATTCATATTATTGGAATCAATGTGTTAGATAACAACTCAATGTTTTAGTTCTCCAATAGTGTTAGATTCTGAAAAACGTGATGCACGGCAGTGGAGCAATGCATTTTTTGGTGGTCGCCGCTGTTAATCCTGGCTACACAGGACACATAATCCTGGCTACACTGGAGGCACAGTGGTGGGAATGTGTGGTGGGACCCCGTCCCGATATCTTCACTGCATACATTTAAACTACAGATTGACGAGCTCGGTAGCGTAGCGGTCAATGACGCGGCTTCGACACCAACGCTCGTGGGTTCGATTCCCACACAGAACAAACATTTGTGTGCATGAACATTTGTCTTGATCTGGGTGTTTTCTATGTATCATAAGTATGTATTTACAAAAAAAAATGTAACCGTAAGAAAAGTAAGCTAAGCTTGTGTTATGGGTACTAGACAACTGATAAACCTATGTTTATCAGTTGTCTAGTACCCATAACACAAGCTTAGCTTACTTTGGGGATAGATGGCGCTGTGTAATTTGTCTGACAATATTTATTTATTTATAGATATATATGCTATAATGTCAACTAAGTATATATACATAAGTTATAAAAATACTTTTCGAACTTTTTTATTATAAGAAATAATCTATATATCATATAATAATCAGTAATCAGTCAGCTCGAGTATAACTAACAGACCATAATATAATTCCAGTAAAATTTTCATTCCCGTCTCTATAACATCTAACGGTGCTGAGAGGGAACTGTTTGCGTATAATAAATTAAAAAGACGGACAGACGGACAGACAGACCGGTCTACGAGTCACATGCGTATAATCATTAATTACTATGCAATAATGTATTCTTTAGGGGGACCCATTACAATGCCTTGCGAGACGCCGAAATTCGTTAACATTTTGGTATGATACTATTACTTACATTTCTGTAGGTAAGTAGTATATTACGATATAAATAATATAAAGCTGAAGAGTTTGGTTGTACGCGCTAATCTACTACTATAAAGGAACTATATACTATCTACTACAATATAAAAAAAAAAGTAAAAGGAACTACTCATTCGAATTGAAAAAATATTTTAGTGTTAGATAGCCTATTTTTCTAGGAAGGCTATACGCTATATAATATCACGCTACCACCAATAGTAGCGGAGCACCAATGAAAAATGTTACAAAAATGGGGAGAATATATTTCTTTTGAGAGCTTTCGTTGCGTGCGCCGCGTATACGGTTCAATTTACGCAACAAATTATATACGACGGAATTATTAATTTTAAAAGAGTTCTAAAAAAAGTCCGTGATAGTACGAGTATATGTCTATATTTTAAAATTGGCTCACTATAACCTTTCAAATGGTAAGCTTACGCTTCACTCTCAACGCTCTTTTTCACGCACACGAAGTTGCGGGAGTCAGCTAGTATATAAATATAAATATTCCTGGATATATTAAATACCGCCACTAGATCCGAGACTAAGCAAAACTTTTACTATGGGTACCGGATAACTGTCCCGATAATTTTCGGGGATTGGGGCCAAAAGACTGGCCGCATTTCCACGCTGTATAGCTATGGAAATTATTAAATTATAGTAATAATGTAAACAAACAAATGCATAATAAGAAACTCTTTCATATAAATGCTTAACAGCTTTCCCTCATTCCCGGTAATAACAATTTATATGATAAATAAAATAAATTCCGTAATTGAATTAGGCTTGGGGTCAGTGGTCAAAATTCATCTTTCATTCTTAATCTCTCCCTATTTTTTATTAAAATTCAGTCTCGTGTCCACTGTCATCTCTTAAAAAAATCTCGCGCATCCCTCATGTAAGAAAGCGTGCCAGTCTCGTGGTATAAAACGCACGCTGACCTCCGACCCGCGGTCAACAGGGATGCTGGGCTGTGGTCATCTTGTTTTATGAACTTATCTTTTTTATTGTGATGTAAATTCGATAATGCTACACTTACATGGTAATCTGACGGTATTATATGTTGGAAATAGTTAATAATCGTTTATTTATAACGTGTAATAGCTTATCGTTTTATGATGAATGCCGCAAATTGCTATAGAACAAATTGATTTGTAACTTGAACCACAGAATAATATACACTCCTTGAACTAACATAGGCATTTAATATATGAATGAAACATTTATTTGTATTTCCAGCAGATACATAATTAGCTCTTTCCAGTCTTATAATAATTACTTATAAACTTAAGTGAAATATAGTGTTAAAAAAACAAAAGGAATCATATGTCTGCCGCAGTAACACAAAATGGCTATAGCTCAGTACATGTTTTGTTCTAACGAACAAAACGCTGATAATTCTGGTACAGCCAGTGATTAGCCGCAACACTAGTAATGAGCGAGTAAAATTTATATGTACTCGAAACTGCTACTCTAAAATGATTACTAACTTCATAATTTAAATTATATTTCAGTCATGTGCCTTTTCTAATGTGGATACCTAGATCAAATCGTTTGATTAATATTGTTTTCATGAATCCATTACTCCTTAATAAACTACCCATTTCTGTTCTGAATGTTATGTTATTTATTAGCTTAGTCCTTAAAAACATTAGCTTTCCATTTTATTTTCACAAAATACAAATATAGGTACATGATGCCAAAGAGTTTCAGTTCGTATCTGATCATAATTCAAAGACAATTCAAATTAAATAAGTATATTCATTAAAAAAATTAAAATCTAATATCTGGCTACATAGAAATTGTGGCATGAAATCAAAGCAACTGCAAAATGTGCATACAAAACCTGACTATTTTAAAATATCGACTGCAACTATAAACCACACAAAAAATATTATTTTCAAGACCCTATTGAAATCTGGCCCGCGGATAACTGACCAGCGAAACACAAATAAATTTTATGGGAACCATATAGATAATAATTCATAAATTTCGGACACCGGACTCCTATGTCCGGCGATACAAGTCCCAAACCCGTTGGGGTAAATCCGTCATTAATTTGAGCAAGACCCTACAAAGGCCAGTCTTCGCCCTTTAAAAAGACTGCAGGATAATAGCTATATTCTCTTCACTAGTTTAAGAATGATAAATTACCGAAATGGAGTCGGTATGTCCATTCCCACAGATATTAAAGAGGAGGACAAAAGGACCCCGAAGGAACCATGCTGCGGCATTGATAATATTGCAAAATACGGCTCTTTGTTTGGCCCTACATGCAAATCCTTGAGGGTTTTGGGGGAAATTGGAAAAGTTGTGCGTTGAGACTTTGAAGTTCTTTGTTTTGTTGGAGCTAATCGCTGTGGTGTAATGAATCTTTGGGTGATTTGTAAACACAGTTGTTGGGTTTTATGTTTTTTTGTTCATAATCCGCAGACAGACAGAATAATTTACTCGTACAATGAAGTCGTTTACTATCAATACAATTGCTGCTGCATTTGAATTAAAAACTTAATTAATCACAAGTCAATAGGGGTACAAAAGGAGGTCTAAACGCTAAAAGAATTCGCTACCAGTAAACTTCCGGGACAAACAGAAAATCACGAATGCGGTTCCGAAGAAGCAAAACTAAAATCAGATTTTAGTATTAAAATATAGTACTGCGACTAATAAAATAGTATTTAGAATTACTGCAGAAAAATAAATAAACATACTTACATAGCATAATTATATATTTAATAAACATACATAGAAATATATAATAAATACAGCGATGATGATGATGATTTAGTGCTTAGATAAATCGTCTAAAAGATTATCATGGACTTTTTTTTTTATTTGAATTTATTCGAAATAGCCCTAACAGACTCAGGTATCGCGATCCAGAGACGTGAAACTTGTACTGTGAAATTGATTCTTTTAAATCGAAAGCCATCAATATCGGTAACATTTGTCACAGAAATTCAAACATAAAACTTAAAAATTTCCAAATGGGGTCTGTTTCTTAAATGTTAAGTTGGTCTATGAAACTGTAAGAATTAACAAGTAACGGTAAATCTAACATTACAAATTTAACATGCGAAAAGTGTGAGCCAACATGTCCACTCACTTTAATTGTCAGATCTTGCGAGGTGCGACGACTATCTATTACTTGTGGTAAAATTTGTTTTAAATTAAACAAAGTTTGAGTCCTTTAGAAGTGACAGAGAACTTTGCAAATGTGCTCCATGACGTCGTTACGCGTTTCAGGCTAATCGAACATTCAAGTTACAGCAACGTCAACCGTAACCTGTCCATGAATGGGTTTATTTATCTCGAGCTCCTTCGTGCTTCGGAGAGCAAGTTAACCCGTCGGTCCCGGCTGTTGTCATTAGATGACAATGTTAAAGCCAAATCAGTGGCCTTTGGGCGGCTTGAAGACACTGGCCTCCACCAACCCGCAGTTGCGCAGCGTGGTGGAGTACGCTCTAAACTCCTTCGATTGAGGAGAGACCCGTATCCCAGAGTGGGAATAAGGGTTGACGACATAATAGCTTTTATTTATCAAGGTAACAACAACTCTGTAGATAGATATGTAAAAAAGTATAATGTGTATTTTTTCCACCGTATCAATACCCTGGTTCGACCATTGATAACGTCTCATACGCCCTTTATAAACTACTAGCGCCCGCGGCTTCATACGCGCATATCCCGGTATCCCATGGGATATTTAAAAAAAAATGGATGCCCCCAAAGCCCCCAATAGCTGCACTACATGCCAAATAAAAAAGAATATTCCTGAACATATAAATACAACATACAGTAAACCCTTTTGAAGAATCCCATGCTGAGACGATCGGAACTTTTTAAAAATTGTAATAAAAACATAAACTAACCTTACTGTTAGATGATAATAGGGTTACTGAGAAACCCACAAGCCCACCTCCGCTCGTGTTAAGGATCTGATAATGATTGTCACCGCATAATACTTTCATTAGGGCTCCGAGTCGCAGCGGGGGCCGCTTCGTCATTTGTCATTACGGACAGGCTTTCTGGCAGATTGGGTTTCAGTACTGGACCCTGTTTGTTGATCATTGATTATTTATAATCATAAAATTTAAAAAATATTATAAGAGAGGTAGGGTACAGCGTATTTGTAAGCTGCCGGACTGGGGAAGTACCTCCACTTCACAGAATACCGCAGGCAAATAACAATTTCCTTGAGGGTTGTTGTGTTCATGCGAGTAAGTGAGGTCACTAGCAGGGGGATGGCGGCACGCGAGCGATGAGCGTTAATATCGTGATGATAACCGCTTCACATCAGGCGGGCCGTATGCTTGTCTGCCACCCGACGTGATATAAAAAAAGGCAATAGATAGATCTTCTTCTTGTATCTACAAAAGGTAACCGTTACTGACTGATCTATCAATGCACAGCACAAATCACTGAACGTGCTAAAATTTTTAGGTTGCGGATTTGATCCCCGCACAAGTCAAACATTTGTGTTTATGAACATAGCTTTTTTTTTTTTTTTTTTTTTTTTTTTTTTTTTTTTTTTTTTTTTTTTTATACTACGTCAGGTGGCAGACAAGCATACGGCCCGCCTGATGTGAAGCGGTTGCCGTAGCCATATTAACGCTCGCAATATAAAATATCGCTCGCGCGCCGCCACCCCCGCTGCCAACGCAGCATCTCCTTCCTTTCTGGTGACCTCACTCACTCGCAGGAACACAACAATCCTCAAGGGAATTGTTATTTGGCTGCGGTATTCTGTAAGGTGGAGGTACATTCCCCAGTCGGGTAGCTTACCATTACGCTCCCTACCTCTCTTTTCGCCAGAGCTTCGTTTGTCAGTCAGCAGGGTGCACCGCGTGCAGGTGAAGTTGGCTTTGGTTCAAAGTTGTTGATGAACCACTTACACCCCTAGCTGTTCATCTTGGTCTGGGTGTTTTTTATGTATTATACGTATGTATTTTACAAAAAAATATTTATGTAGATCATATCAGTTATCTAGTACCCATAGTACAAGCTTTGCTCAGTTTTAAGAGTAGATGGCTGTGTGTATTGTCCAGGGTCCAGGAACATTTATTTATTACTTACTAGCTGGCCCGGCGAACTTCGTACCGCCTAATAGTCAATTAATGTTGTGGTATAAATATTAGCTAAACAAAATTTATGATTTCTTGAAATTAATACAATGAATAATAGAAAATAATAGAGAAGCACGATGACGTCATTGCGCGTGTCAGTATAATTGTATACGCAAGTTAAGCAACGTCAACCGTAGCCTGTTCATGGGTGACTTTATATTTATCTGGAGCTCCTCCGTGCTTCGGAAAGCACGTTAAGCTGTCGGTCCGGGTTGTTATCATTAGATTATCTCGAGCTCCTCCGTGCTTCGTAAGGTACGTTAAGCCGTCGGTCCCGGTTGTTATCATTAAATTATCTCGAGCTCCTCAGTGTTTCGGAAGGCACCTTAAGCCGTCGGTCCTGGTTCTTATCATTAGATGACAGTCATTAAGTCAAGTAATCGCCTTTAGGCGATTTGAAATCACTTGTCTCCGCCAACCCTCAGTTGAGCCGCGTTGTGGAGTATTCTCTAAACTTCTTCGGGAAGACCCGTAACCCAGCAGTGGGTAAATATTAAGTTCAGTACTTTATAAGTCACAAAAAAGTACCAACTGACAACCAATAAATATTTCAATCCACAAAACTGTTTTGTGGATTGAAATATTTATTGGATGTCAATTATTTTTCAAGACGTAAAAATTTGTATGGAAAAATGTTTTTTCTTTTATTTTATGTTTTTCGTAAATTTTCCAATGTTTTTAATAGTTATTCTGCTATTCTGGACGGAGACAAATCCAACAAATCAAAAACCAGGAAAATCTGTCCAGCCGTTCTCGAGTTACATTTAAGTGTTCGAACAAACCCGACTTTGTTTTATATATATAGAATGTAGAATAGGCTCAGAGAACATAGTTTCAGGGTGCTTACATAAAGTAACAGACTTCCAGAACCGGTTGTCGATATCAAGAAACAAGTGTTTGGAGTAAAGTACAGTTTGCTTTGATTTCACACGTACCGGTAACCTATAAGCAGGTAGTCGTACTCTAATCAGGAAATGGGCTCTTCATATAGGTATGCACCCTAGAGAAAATGCCGATTATTAATTACTTTCGTAAATAACCGACTTTTACCATACCATTCCCGATATTATTATAATTTTTCTTACATTTTTTTTCTTACTCACTGAGTATTTATTTAATACTAGCTGCCCGCCCCGGCTTCGCACGGGTAAAAAGTGGTATTTTAGTTTCCTCGCAATTTTTAAATCTTTTCTCTCCATAAAAACCTAATAAAAATATGAAAATAAAAATTAGCAGAATTGGTCGAACCGTTCTCGAGTTTTGCGCTTAGCAATTGTTTTGCCTTCCCGGAACCTCTCCACTAACACTTGAACTTTACGGTATGGTATTAAAGTTTAAATTGACTTTTAAGTATTATTACGAATCGTTTGTATGTATCGTATGGGAATATAAAAAACTGTTGTTTTAGACTTTTTCAGGCATTTTTTTAATTTTTAGGGTTCCGTACCTCAAAAGGAAAAACGGAACCCTTATAAGATCACTTTGTTGTCCGTCTGTCTGTCTGTCTGTCTGTCTGTCTGTCTGTCTGTCAAGAATTTCTATTTCGAGAATGCGTGGAGGTATCAAGCTGAAATTTGAACTGTACACTCAGGTCTACGGTCCCATGAAGTTGTAAAATAATCAAACTGCTAAGTTTACATAGAAAAAAGTTACGGCCGTTTATTCAGCAAAAAACGCATATTTCGACACACTCAAGGGTATCAAAACCTATAGGGTACTTCCCGTTGACCTAGAACTATGAAATTTGGTAAGTAACATCGTTATAGACTACAAGTACAGGAATAAATCTCAAAACTATACATTTGTAAATAGATCTTAAAAAATAGGGGGTCTATATTTTTTATAAGATGTCGAAATTTCAAATTGAAACTACTAGTTCAAATGGGGTATCATATGAAAGGGCTTGATGTACACATTGCAAAATATATTTTATTTATTTATTTCGACGCATGATTTCTTATTTATAATGAACAATATCAAATTTAATAATGATACTACGTACCTACGGAACCCTCGGTGGGCGAGTCCGACTCGCACTTGTCCGGTTATTTTTTTTCTCTTTAAGTTTCTTTAATTTTTTCTAAAAAAAGAATTAGCGAAATCGGTTCGGCTTTTCTCGACATTTGCGCTGAGCAACGAATTCAGCGATTCATTTTTATATTATAGTTAATAATATATATTTCTTCTTTACTATATTAATCTATTTGATTTAACCACGCCTATCATGAATCCTTTCAAATACTCTATGGTTGGCTGGAAGAGATCTCTTGCAGAGATGCTCGCCTTTATACTTTTTTTTTTTGGACAAATAACACACGGCTATCTAGTACCAAACTAAGCAAAGCTATGGGTACTAGATAACTAATATTATACTTAAATACATTTTTTTTTTTTGTAAATACATACATATAAATACACATATGAAAACACCCATGACCAAGATCAGTTTTGTTTTATGTTATAATAAAGAGATTACATACATACATACATACCATAGTTGGTCAATAGCAATATTGATTCAATTCCCAAACACATGATATACCCGCTACCGCTTACCGAAGCAAATCGCATGAGATTTTATCCAAAGTTTATCGAAGGTTATCTTTCATCTCATCCTTTACCAATACAATACTTACAAAATCGCATAACATCATCCGAAACGCTTCCATTGCTTCTTAGAAAAGAATAACAATAGCAAATTTGTTAAGATATGGAGTAAAGAATAGTAAATTTCTAAAAGTTCTCGTGTTTAGTTCGAAAGTTTGCTGGATAGTGGTTGTATTAACGTGATTATTGTTATATAAGTTTGTTTATGTAAAATCTTATGTGGGTATAGTCTCCAATAATCTTTGTTTGTATCGACATTGTCAGCTAGGAAGTCGGGTGGGTGCATTGTTTCCTACATATCGGTTTGCTTGCCTGATAATGGCGCATTTCACATTTTTATAATAGGTATTGGGTGAATATTTACCTATATCAGTAAAAGACAACTATACTGTATTCTTCTTAGAATGGAACAAACTTTGACATTTATAATATGATTAGGATATTGAATTCAGTTTAATGTCTCTATATTCAATAACAAATAAAGTATTTTTTTGGCAATTTTATCTACACTACTTTGCGTGCTTCCGCCACCAATTAGTTCATGCAAACTACTGCCGGCCGGCACCCGCCCACTACCGCTAGTAGTTGCATGCGACTGCCGAGGCTGCTTTGGTCGTCTCTGCTCCAGCTGCTTGCCGAGCCGACCACAGCAGCTGGAGCAGAGACGACCAAAGCAGCCACAGCAGTCGCATGCAACTACTTGGCTGTGGTTGTGGCCTGGTGGCTTGGTGGTGGTGGCCTGTGGCTTGGTGGTGGTGGCCGTGGCTGCTTTGGTCGTCTCTGCTCCAGCTGCTCGCCGAGACGACCACAGCCAGCCGGTAGTAGTTTGCATGAACTAATTGGTGGCGGAAGCACGCAAAGTAGTGTAGATCAAATTGCCTGTAAATTTGACTTCCGCAAAATAACACCTGAATCAATTAATTAAAGTATTTTTTTGTTGCAGCAACAATGAAATTTACAAAGGAGAATTCCGAGCCACTTCATCTCGTTACTAACTATTTTAGAATGCCATTTATTACATAGTTTGAACCCTGTACTTTTCTAATCTTATATAAATGTGCAGATTTAAACTTGCCCGGTTGTATGACGAGCTCGGTGGCGTAACGGTCAATGACGCGGCTTCGACACCAACGCTCGTGGGTTCGATTCCCACACAGGACAAACATTGTGTGCATGAACATGTCTGTTTGTCTTGGTCTGGGTGTTTTCTATGTATCATAAGTATATATTTACAAAAAAAAATGTATTTACGTATGTTTATCAGTTGTCTAGTACCCATAACACAAGCTTCGCTTACTTTGGGGCTAGATTGCGCTATGTAATTTGTCTGACAATATTTATTAAGAGCCCTATTACATTTGCACGCTGACGAGCTCTCGCGCAGTACTAAACCCGCGAAGGCCGCCGGTGCATCGTTTTTAGGGTTCCGTACCTCAAAAGGAAAAAACGGAACCCTTATAAGATCACTTTGTTGTCCGTCTGTCTGTCTGTCTGTCTGTCTGTCTGTCTGTCAAGAATTTCTATGTCGAGAATGCGTGGAGGTATCAAGCTGAAATTTTAACTGTATTCTCAGGTCTACGGTCCCATGAAGTTGTAAAATAATCAAACTGCTAAGTTTACGTAGAAAAAAGTTACGGCCGTTTATTCAGCAAAAAACGCATATTTCGACACACTCAAGGGAATCAAAACCTATAGGGTACTTCCCGTTGACCTAGAACTATGAAATTTGGCAAGTAACATCGTTATAGACTACAAGTACAGGAATAAATCTCAAAACTATACATTTGTAAATAGATCTTAAAAAATAGGGGGTCTATATTTTTTATAAGATGTCGAAATTTCAAATTGAAACTACTAGTTCAAATGGGGTATCATATGAAAGGGCTTGATGTACACATTGCAAAATATATTTTATTTATTTATTTCGACGCATGATTTCTTATTTATAATGAACAATATCAAATTTAATAATGATACTACGTACCTACGGAACCCTCGGTGGGCGAGTCCGACTCGCACTTGTCCGGTTATTTTTTTTCTCTTTAAGTTTCTTTAATTTTTTCTAAAAAAAGAATTAGCGAAATCGGTTCGGCTTTTCTCGACATTTGCGCTGAGCAACGAATTCAGCGATTCATTTTTATATTATAGTTAATAATATATATTTCTTCTTTACTATATTAATCTATTTGATTTAACCACGCCTATCATGAATCCTTTCAAATACTCTATGGTTGGCTGGAAGAGATCTCTTGCAGAGATGCTCGCCTTTATACTTTTTTTTTTTTGGACAAATAACACACGGCTATCTAGTACCAAACTAAGCAAAGCTATGGGTACTAGATAACTAATATTATACTTAAATACATTTTTTTTTTTTGTAAATACATACATATAAATACACATATGAAAACACCCATGACCAAGATCAGTTTTGTTTTATGTTATAATAAAGAGATTACATACATACATACATACCATAGTTGGTCAATAGCAATATTGATTCAATTCCCAAACACATGATATACCCGCTACCGCTTACCGAAGCAAATCGCATGAGATTTTATCCAAAGTTTATCGAAGGTTATCTTTCATCTCATCCTTTACCAATACAATACTTACAAAATCGCATAACATCATCCGAAACGCTTCCATTGCTTCTTAGAAAAGAATAACAATAGCAAATTTGTTAAGATATGGAGTAAAGAATAGTAAATTTCTAAAAGTTCTCGTGTTTAGTTCGAAAGTTTGCTGGATAGTGGTTGTATTAACGTGATTATTGTTATATAAGTTTGTTTATGTAAAATCTTATGTGGGTATAGTCTCCAATAATCTTTGTTTGTATCGACATTGTCAGCTAGGAAGTCGGGTGGGTGCATTGTTTCCTACATATCGGTTTGCTTGCCTGATAATGGCGCATTTCACATTTTTATAATAGGTATTGGGTGAATATTTACCTATATCAGTAAAAGACAACTATACTGTATTCTTCTTAGAATGGAACAAACTTTGACATTTATAATATGATTAGGATATTGAATTCAGTTTAATGTCTCTATATTCAATAACAAATAAAGTATTTTTTTGGCAATTTTATCTACACTACTTTGCGTGCTTCCGCCACCAATTAGTTCATGCAAACTACTGCCGGCCGGCACCCGCCCACTACCGCTAGTAGTTGCATGCGACTGCCGAGGCTGCTTTGGTCGTCTCTGCTCCAGCTGCTTGCCGAGCCGACCACAGCAGCTGGAGCAGAGACGACCAAAGCAGCCACAGCAGTCGCATGCAACTACTTGGCTGTGGTTGTGGCCTGGTGGCTTGGTGGTGGTGGCCTGTGGCTTGGTGGTGGTGGCCGTGGCTGCTTTGGTCGTCTCTGCTCCAGCTGCTCGCCGAGACGACCACAGCCAGCCGGTAGTAGTTTGCATGAACTAATTGGTGGCGGAAGCACGCAAAGTAGTGTAGATCAAATTGCCTGTAAATTTGACTTCCGCAAAATAACACCTGAATCAATTAATTAAAGTATTTTTTTGTTGCAGCAACAATGAAATTTACAAAGGAGAATTCCGAGCCACTTCATCTCGTTACTAACTATTTTAGAATGCCATTTATTACATAGTTTGAACCCTGTACTTTTCTAATCTTATATAAATGTGCAGATTTAAACTTGCCCGGTTGTATGACGAGCTCGGTGGCGTAACGGTCAATGACGCGGCTTCGACACCAACGCTCGTGGGTTCGATTCCCACACAGGACAAACATTGTGTGCATGAACATGTCTGTTTGTCTTGGTCTGGGTGTTTTCTATGTATCATAAGTATATATTTACAAAAAAAAATGTATTTACGTATGTTTATCAGTTGTCTAGTACCCATAACACAAGCTTCGCTTACTTTGGGGCTAGATTGCGCTATGTAATTTGTCTGACAATATTTATTAAGAGCCCTATTACATTTGCACGCTGACGAGCTCTCGCGCAGTACTAAACCCGCGAAGGCCGCCGGTGCATCGTTTTTAGGGTTCCGTACCTCAAAAGGAAAAAACGGAACCCTTATAAGATCACTTTGTTGTCCGTCTGTCTGTCTGTCTGTCTGTCTGTCTGTCTGTCAAGAATTTCTATGTCGAGAATGCGTGGAGGTATCAAGCTGAAATTTTAACTGTATTCTCAGGTCTACGGTCCCATGAAGTTGTAAAATAATCAAACTGCTAAGTTTACGTAGAAAAAAGTTACGGCCGTTTATTCAGCAAAAAACGCATATTTCGACACACTCAAGGGAATCAAAACCTATAGGGTACTTCCCGTTGACCTAGAACTATGAAATTTGGCAAGTAACATCGTTATAGACTACAAGTACAGGAATAAATCTCAAAACTATACATTTGTAAATAGATCTTAAAAAATAGGGGGTCTATATTTTTTATAAGATGTCGAAATTTCAAATTGAAACTACTAGTTCAAATGGGGTATCATATGAAAGGGCTTGATGTACACATTGCAAAATATATTTTATTTATTTATTTCGACGCATGATTTCTTATTTATAATGAACAATATCAAATTTAATAATGATACTACGTACCTACGGAACCCTCGGTGGGCGAGTCCGACTCGCACTTGTCCGGTTATTTTTTTTCTCTTTAAGTTTCTTTAATTTTTTCTAAAAAAAGAATTAGCGAAATCGGTTCGGCTTTTCTCGACATTTGCGCTGAGCAACGAATTCAGCGATTCATTTTTATATTATAGTTAATAATATATATTTCTTCTTTACTATATTAATCTATTTGATTTAACCACGCCTATCATGAATCCTTTCAAATACTCTATGGTTGGCTGGAAGAGATCTCTTGCAGAGATGCTCGCCTTTATACTTTTTTTTTTTTGGACAAATAACACACGGCTATCTAGTACCAAACTAAGCAAAGCTATGGGTACTAGATAACTAATATTATACTTAAATACATTTTTTTTTTTTGTAAATACATACATATAAATACACATATGAAAACACCCATGACCAAGATCAGTTTTGTTTTATGTTATAATAAAGAGATTACATACATACATACATACCATAGTTGGTCAATAGCAATATTGATTCAATTCCCAAACACATGATATACCCGCTACCGCTTACCGAAGCAAATCGCATGAGATTTTATCCAAAGTTTATCGAAGGTTATCTTTCATCTCATCCTTTACCAATACAATACTTACAAAATCGCATAACATCATCCGAAACGCTTCCATTGCTTCTTAGAAAAGAATAACAATAGCAAATTTGTTAAGATATGGAGTAAAGAATAGTAAATTTCTAAAAGTTCTCGTGTTTAGTTCGAAAGTTTGCTGGATAGTGGTTGTATTAACGTGATTATTGTTATATAAGTTTGTTTATGTAAAATCTTATGTGGGTATAGTCTCCAATAATCTTTGTTTGTATCGACATTGTCAGCTAGGAAGTCGGGTGGGTGCATTGTTTCCTACATATCGGTTTGCTTGCCTGATAATGGCGCATTTCACATTTTTATAATAGGTATTGGGTGAATATTTACCTATATCAGTAAAAGACAACTATACTGTATTCTTCTTAGAATGGAACAAACTTTGACATTTATAATATGATTAGGATATTGAATTCAGTTTAATGTCTCTATATTCAATAACAAATAAAGTATTTTTTTGGCAATTTTATCTACACTACTTTGCGTGCTTCCGCCACCAATTAGTTCATGCAAACTACTGCCGGCCGGCACCCGCCCACTACCGCTAGTAGTTGCATGCGACTGCCGAGGCTGCTTTGGTCGTCTCTGCTCCAGCTGCTTGCCGAGCCGACCACAGCAGCTGGAGCAGAGACGACCAAAGCAGCCACAGCAGTCGCATGCAACTACTTGGCTGTGGTTGTGGCCTGGTGGCTTGGTGGTGGTGGCCTGTGGCTTGGTGGTGGTGGCCGTGGCTGCTTTGGTCGTCTCTGCTCCAGCTGCTCGCCGAGACGACCACAGCCAGCCGGTAGTAGTTTGCATGAACTAATTGGTGGCGGAAGCACGCAAAGTAGTGTAGATCAAATTGCCTGTAAATTTGACTTCCGCAAAATAACACCTGAATCAATTAATTAAAGTATTTTTTTGTTGCAGCAACAATGAAATTTACAAAGGAGAATTCCGAGCCACTTCATCTCGTTACTAACTATTTTAGAATGCCATTTATTACATAGTTTGAACCCTGTACTTTTCTAATCTTATATAAATGTGCAGATTTAAACTTGCCCGGTTGTATGACGAGCTCGGTGGCGTAACGGTCAATGACGCGGCTTCGACACCAACGCTCGTGGGTTCGATTCCCACACAGGACAAACATTGTGTGCATGAACATGTCTGTTTGTCTTGGTCTGGGTGTTTTCTATGTATCATAAGTATATATTTACAAAAAAAAATGTATTTACGTATGTTTATCAGTTGTCTAGTACCCATAACACAAGCTTCGCTTACTTTGGGGCTAGATTGCGCTATGTAATTTGTCTGACAATATTTATTAAGAGCCCTATTACATTTGCACGCTGACGAGCTCTCGCGCAGTACTAAACCCGCGAAGGCCGCCGGTGCATCGTTTTTAGGGTTCCGTACCTCAAAAGGAAAAAACGGAACCCTTATAAGATCACTTTGTTGTCCGTCTGTCTGTCTGTCTGTCTGTCTGTCTGTCTGTCAAGAATTTCTATGTCGAGAATGCGTGGAGGTATCAAGCTGAAATTTTAACTGTATTCTCAGGTCTACGGTCCCATGAAGTTGTAAAATAATCAAACTGCTAAGTTTACGTAGAAAAAAGTTACGGCCGTTTATTCAGCAAAAAACGCATATTTCGACACACTCAAGGGAATCAAAACCTATAGGGTACTTCCCGTTGACCTAGAACTATGAAATTTGGCAAGTAACATCGTTATAGACTACAAGTACAGGAATAAATCTCAAAACTATACATTTGTAAATAGATCTTAAAAAATAGGGGGTCTATATTTTTTATAGGGTGTCGAAATTTCAAATTGAATCTACTAGTTCAAATGGGGTATCATATGAAAGGGCTTGATGTACACATTGCAAAATATATTTTATTTATTTTTTTCGACGCATTATTTCTTATTTATAATGAAAAATATCAAATTTAATAATGATACTACGTACCTACGGAACCCTCGGTGGGCGAGTCCGACTCGCACTTGTCCGGTTTTTTTTGTAGTAATTTTGAAGTTATATTTATCGTTTTTATTGAAATAAGATAATAAATTCATGCTACAAAGTTTATTCATCATGAAGTCACAATTATTCTCGTATAAATTTTGCTCAATAATATTATCGTTTATTCGAGAAATTAACATTCTACTTAAAGCGATTTTCGAAGTTTTTTTGGTTAAAAGAATGTTTTTTTTCTATATTAAATCAATGATATTTCAAAATTCCGAGGCCGCTATGTACTATATGACTATATAACAAATAACATTCTATTTTTTTTATTTCATTTGTTTGAAACAGTAGTACAATCCAGGAGCTCAAAATAGTGAATGCGCGCATTTTATGAAAATATTTCTCTGCAATTTTGGGTTTATTTAAAAAGTTAAGCAAAATTTACAAAAAGCGAGGCCGCTATGTACTATGCCAATAGCTATTCTGTACTATTCAATAAGTCATCATTGTTAATGTATTTTTGTTTCCGAGATCGAGAACGACAAAATTGGCCATTTTACGCAAAAATCACAGTCAAAATGTAATATGGCTCTTAATATTTATTATTATTATAGGTCCAGGTTGACCAGTTGTCTGAGCAGCTCGATGTAATCGAAGAAAAAAAGAAAGGAAGGAGAATAGGCTGGCAACGGATCGGCGACCCCTTGGTGTTGCTGATCTTAATGGGCGGTGGTGATTGCTTTCCATCAGGTGACCCACATGCTCGTTTGCCCCCCTCTCAAATAAAAAAAAAAGAAAAATATAGGATATGTTCCGAATTAACACGTAGGTTATATATATGTTATAGATACTTTGTATCCATATACTGTGTTCACAGCGGGCGAAACCGCGGGTAGAACCTAGTATTGTAAAAACATGATCTTAGAATTTTTCTAGATACGGAATGTTTTGGAAAATTGAAAATTAAGTCTCTACGTGGCTATTAAATTTTATAGCGATGACTCAAAAGCAAAAGGTATTTTTACTGCACTGTGAGGTCTTTGTTGGATCATTTCAACTATTGTCTTCAGAGTCTAAGAATGAATTTTTACGGACAGATAAATTGATTCGAGGTTGATGCAAGGAACTGTCATGCAGTATTCCATTCTTCATGGGAACTACCACATTATAAACTAAACTCATAGTAGGTGGAAAAGATTGGAGTAGAGTTTATAACGACAGTCGTCCAATAATAATAGCCGGGACCGACAGCTTAACGTGCCCTCCGAAGCACAGAGGAGCTGGAGACAAATAAATCAAACCATAGACAGGCTAGCTACGGTCGACGTTGCTTATACGGACATGCTATATACGGAATTTTAATTAATCCGGACAAGGGATAGAATTCTACACATCTTATACACGCAAGTGAGGTTGGTTTTGGCTCAAAGATAATGATGAACGACTTGCACCCCGATATGTTGATTAATTATCAATCTGAAACATGAACTTCCACATTACTACGGACAACAACATTACGGACTATACTTATTGATAAATGCTACTATTCTTTAAATGACTATTTGAATGACATAATTTAATGATTGTATAATATTTGTTTTTTTTTTGCCATGCATACTATTTTTTGTAATTTAGACATTAATCATGACAATCATGACAATAGAAATCAATCAATTGTAAATGTACTGAACTAGTTTTCTATACACACAAAATATTTGTATGCCTACACGGCAATAGCATAGTGAGACTATTTGTATTATCAAAACACCTGCTGTATCCGAACACCTATGTTATACAAAAAAATATATTCTATTCTATTCTATTCTATTCACTAAATTAATTGATATAAAACTCATCTCGATGTGAATTAACATTAAAATTTTTCGCGTTCGGTTCATGTGAGTAGGGGTAACCCTCACGTTAATTGGGTTACTGGGAGAGACTGCACCTCCGGGGACAGAAGGGTTGCTCCTTGGGGAGGCACAAATTGATTGAGATGGATGTTGTCAACGAATTCGGTGTCACTTTCTCTTACCCCTGCCCTGTCCACCGGCACCATTGTTTTTTTTATTAACTTTTTAATCTTGAAGGCTGGTTTAATCAGCGGGAAGTGCAGCTAATTGTTTTTAACTTCTTGAGTGGTTTTTTGATTCATTTATTTGTTCGAGTTTGAATTTTTAATAAATATTTTCACGAGGTCGGTGGTGTAGCGGTCAATGATGCGGCTTCGACACCAACGCCACGAGCGTTGGTTCGATTCCCACACAGGACAAACATTTGTGTGCATGAACATGTCTGTTTGTCTTGGTCTGGGTGTTTTCTATGTATCATAAGTATGTATTTACAAAAAAAAATGTATTTACGTATGTTTATCAGTTGTCTAGTACCCATAACACAAGCTTCGCTTACTTTGGGGCTAGATGGCGCTGTGTAATTTGTCTGACAAAATTTATTTATTTTATTTATTTATTTGCTTTCATTTAAAATATCATGTAATGTTAATTTTTTTTTTTTCGATTTTATAAAAGACTAGCTATTGCCCGCGATTTTGTTCACGTAGAAATCTTGAGAATTTATAGCGCAGTTTCGAAAACACACAGTTCCGCGTCGAGGATTTTTCAAAACATTTATATTAGTTTTCAATTAGAACATGGCAGGTTTTTTTAAGTAGTACATAAAAGTTTTAAATAGTTTAAAGTTTTTAGTCCTCTCCCAGCAACCTAATTAACGTGAGGTTTACCCCTACTCAATATGTACGGAACGCGAAAAATAGTAATCTATTTAAAATTTTAATGTTTTTTTTTTACAGTTTTATTGATTTTCTGAAGAGAAAGATGAATTTACGAAGCCTTCTTGGGAGAAATGCACTAAAACATGCAAATTGTCAATTCTACATTTGCCTTTGGACTCTTCCCTTCATCATGTCGATTTCTTGCTCGGTTAATATCTATAAAAAATCTATCCCGCAGAAACTGTGCGTTTTTTCGGGAAAGAAAATAGCCTACTTATGTTATCCTCTGACCGCTAAACTATCACTTCGCAAAATAATCATACCGATTTTTTTGCAAAATTTGATTTGGGGTGTAAGTGGTTCATCAACATCTTTGAACCAAAGTCAATCTCACCTGCACATGGTGCACCCTGCTGACTGACAGAAGAGGCTCTGGCGAAAAGAGAGGTAGAGCATAGCGTATTTTTTATGCTGCCCAATTGGGCAAGCACCTCCATCTCACGAAATACCGCAGGCAAATAACAATTTCCTTGAGAGTTGTTGTGTTCCTGCGAGTGAGTGAGGTCGCCTGAAAGGAGGGAGTTGCTTCGTTGGCAGAGGGGGTGGCGGCGCGCGTGCGATGTTTCATGTTGCGAGCGATAGTATGGCTACGGTAATCGCATCACATCAGGTGGGCCGTATGCTTGTCTGCCATCTGACGTAGTATAAAAAAAACCGATCGATCACTTTCTCTATGAAAGCTATGTCGACAACTTTGGATCTCCGTCGAATTTCTTCATTCCGGAGACGACCCCTCAGAGAAACTCCAAGCGTGAGCCATTGGTATTGCAGAGAGGATATATTATATTATAAGGTTATAGGGATGCGTATGCATTGCTATAGCTGCTACTCGTATGCTTTGCAATATACCTTTTATATATGAATATTTGTCTTTTTCAAAGTACTCAGTCTGTTTATCTTTGGGCAACCCACACGAACGAAGCCCCGGGCACAGCTAGTATAAATATGTATTTCTTTAAAGGTATTCATAAAGATTCCCGGATAAGTACAATATGCTAATAAACCTTTTCTACGGCCGCCGAATATCTGAAAGCGACCCAATTAAACCATATTTCGGGATAGGCACCGTTATCTTTTGAACTTACCTGCTTTCCACGGATTTCCTTCAATCCGCAACAAAAACCTACAGACAATGTCAGAGGAAATTCAATCATATTCAGTGCGGCGTTGTATCGAAAATCGTTTAGCATGGTGCCGGTTCAGATTTTCGTGTCACGGAACCCTCCTTGGGCAACATTAATAAGGCGAATTAAGATTAAAATGATATTAAATTTTGATATTGTGTTGTGTTCGGATTATTCTCAAGGAAATTTTAATATAGGCTCCTTTCTTTGAACTTGCAGTCCTTTGTGGCTCAATGGCGAGTCTGCTTCTCCATATGATACTGGAGAAGAAAGAGATAATATTCTTCATTACGTAAGCAATTTGAAGATTCCTATGCAGGTTTAGTTCCTTCTTAAT
The DNA here is from genome assembly GCA_937001555.2 of Hypsopygia costalis. Taxonomy (NCBI): domain Eukaryota; kingdom Metazoa; phylum Arthropoda; class Insecta; order Lepidoptera; family Pyralidae; genus Hypsopygia; species Hypsopygia costalis. Next base: position 7,200,178 of record OW443339.2, read on the forward strand.
TTTTTATGTAGGTACCCACTAATATATGATCGAAGTAGGTACATAAGAAAAATTTTTGGTATTGGGTTTTGCGTGTTATTTTTAGGTTAGTGTAATATATAATGATGATGAAGACCTAAACACTGGCCAGCCCGTAGTTGAACAGCGTGGTGGAGAATGCTCTAAACCCCCTTGATTGAGGGGAGACCGGTATCCCAACAGTGGGATGATGCCGATAATATAAGAGTAGGTGATATTACATAATAAATTTGTATTTATTTTATTGTATTCTTAAGAGAGATTAGTACTGTTGAAAGGTGCTATGATGAAGTATTTGCTGTGGTGTACATAGGTGCCAGCGGTTGACTCGAATCTTCGATCATTATTACTTGTGCACGTTCGCAGTCTTCCACGACGACGGAACTTGCCTGGTGGAATAAGAGAGCGCGAAAAGGCGCGTAAGAACAGGACACAACTCAGGATTACACAGCTTTAGCACCACTGCCGGAATGCCATCTGGCCCACTCGACTTATGAACGTCGAGGGATAGCAATGGCTAGAACTAGATGCACAATGACGTACAAAAACTAAGCAAAACAATATCAGCGGTAGACAGAAGATGACATTACTCTTACTTATTTATGACCAATATTAAAAGAAACTACAACTCCATAATTACTTAGACTTTCGGTTCAAGATTTACAATTCAGACTAGTTCTTATGTCATTTATACACAAACAAGGTTAAGTCAAAGACAATCATTCATTTGAAAATAATGTCACACATGAAAGCTTTCGAATTTGGTGTGAAAGAGCTCCCAGATCGTTATTTGGGTGCTGTTTTGGTGAGGACGTTTTTGGGTGTTGATTGTGCATCTAGTTCTAGAGTACTATTACATAAACTGTGGTTCTAGTATCAATGATCTTGAACTCGAATGCTCGATTCAACATTGTATTACGAGCATCAATGAGCTACAATTGACGAGCTCGGTGGTCCAATGTCAAGCAATGGCCACTTTGACTCCGAGTTCGCGGGTTCGATCTCCGTACAAGACAAATATTTGTGTATGTACAATATCTGTTTATCTTGGTCTGGGTGTTTTATATGTATTATATGTATGTACTTACAAAAAAAATGTATTTATGTATTATATCAGTTATCTAGTACCCATAGTACAAGTTTTGCTTAGTTTGTGACTTAGATGGCAGTGTTTAATTTGTCCAGGAATATTTATTTCTTATTATTACAATAACAGCTGGCCGTGTGGTTTCCGGCAGACTAGAATAGAATCACTCCGTTTCTTCCAGTGGATGTCGTATAAGGCGACTAAGGGAAATACATTATCAAATATCGATCAGGCCTCCCCAACCCGTTTGGCCAGCGTGGGGAGTGTCGGCCAAATCCTCCTTCGTCTAGGACGGACGAGAAAGGGTCGTGCTCCTGTAGTGGAGACTAAAATGCACCTGGTGATGATTACAAAAACAGCATCACTTCGGGCTCGCCGTATATACTTTCCATCTAAGTAGAAGAAATAATATACACTCAATTCAACATCCGTAGGTACAGTGTAGCAACTCAAAAACTGACTTTTCCTCGCTACATACTTTGAATAATTAATTGTAGGAAGGGTCACTAGTCCCTTCCGCGGCCCAATCACCGCTAATCAAGCCCTATTGAGCGGCCTTTTTACAGACACTTCACGGTTGCTTGTGCATTCATAAAGAATACTCGAGTTCTATTACAATTTAAGTATTTGTGGACCCTGCTGTCGAAAGATAGGTAAGGTTGGTGACTTTCTTTGACTAAAATTACGATATAGGATTTTTACAAACTGCATGACACGGGTACGGGCACAGTGATGTTATAACTTCTAGTGTCCAAATACTAACACCCGTAAACAAATGTCTTACCATGCATACACGTACACGTTTAACACGTACTTTAGATATACATGTTTTGCAAGAAAAATTGGCGCATAATGGCGCCAATTTTTATGCGCTAGATGAGGAAAAGAGATAGTAGGTAAGTTTGTTAAATAGCTGATTTGATAAGGATGGGCAAAGGTGACGATAGCCTAAGTACCTATTAATAGCTAGCTATCCATGCAACAGCAGGAACCATAGACTTAGGATTCTTCGCTATATCAGGAACCAATTGCAATTTAGTATGAGTATATCCATATCTATAAAAATATAACATCATTGGATATATTATATTTAATCTACATGATTATCCGATTCAATTATTAAGTTTCTAGGTGATATGTGAGAATTAAGTGAGAAGCTTCCTCTTCTTCTTTCTTCCTCTTCTCTTTTGCCTTTCCTAGACGTAGCTGTTATTTGTTATGTCACGACTCATATCAAATCTTTTTATGGGCTGCTGGTTTTGATCTAAAAATATTATTGAACTTGCACCCCTTCCACCCCCGTAAGCAAAAATGCGATCCGATATGGATCCATCGGCTACAAAGGTATCGATATAATACATATTCAAATGCAAACATCCACGCAAATTATATTTTGACAATAACCTTTTCTAAGAATTTTCATACTATTTATAACGACTATATACTATTTATAATCATACATTTGTATACATTTGTATGATAAATAGTATTTTACTAGTTATTATTAGTATGTAGATGCAGATGCACCTCCCTGAAAGTAATCCTCACGGAGTCGATGGTCGGTTCCCTAAGATAACTGATCATTATACCATACAATTCCATAAAATAACACCAGTGTATCTACCAAACCATGTTCGCAGTAAATAAACTTTGATTGATAATTTGATATGACAAAATGATCAGTTATCCATGGGAACCGACCATACCTTCAACTTTATGATTCCTGCAAATTGGAAAATTCTCTCTGAAATCGGAAAAAAATAAGAAAATAGCCCTTTGGTGGAGTGTCAAATAACGAATGTCGGGGCTTCTAAAGTGGACCCACAACAAATAGCCACGGGACATTCTTTAATTAAAACAGAAAAAGCTGTATTTGATGGATGGGCAGCCTAATTGATGGGTTTTGTATGTACCCGAACCGAATGTTTAATTACATTAACTTTTTGTGTCCCGCGTGTAATTGATATGTATGGGACAGTAAACCTTGTGGAAATCGTTATAGACTTTTTTTTTTTGTAAATTCGCTGGTGAGGATGAAGTGGCTATTGTTAAATGTCTCTTTGTTGGTAATGATATTAAAGTGACAAATAAGTATACAATTTGTCTGATAGTATAATAAAAAATCATAGTAGACATAGCTTAAGCGTTGTTGCCGATACTCTTTCACGCCTTCTTAAAAAAATTCCATACTGTTGTAGAAGTTTCTTGGAAAAATCTGGCGAGTGGTAAAGAAATAATTTTCATTTCATTTTACAACATAATGTTTTAAAACAGTATGTTTTCTGAAGGGTTGGGGTTTATCGAGCGCAGGTGGGCCCCGTTGTGACGCCAATCGACGGTATTAAAGAACCCATCACGGCACAATGCCTCAATGACAAAACTCTACTTTGAACTCCTTCCTAATCGTAGGGAAAACTTTATTTCTCTTCGTTATTATCGTAATACTGTTGATGCATTGGACGCCCATGTTTACGGCAGGATTAAAAAAAATATCTAATCTTTATATTCTACCGTTTCACTTTTAGATTATGTGATTCATGTAATTGTATTTATTTTGGTCAGGAATATTGAAAAGTAACCTCATAAAACTCTCTCATTTACAAGGTCTCAGATTTTGGTTAGAACAAGTTAAACAATCTGTATTGACGTTGAAAAAAGGATATATACGAGGTACTTCTCAAGTTAACTAAAAAGGGCGTCAAATTAAAGAAATTAAAGAACCAATTCATAAAGAAGTTGTATGACAATAATAGGAAAATTAATGCAAAATTTACACTTAAAATCGGATGGTTCGGATAGTTCAAGCGTAACCTTCGAACTACTCATTCGGTTGTAGTCAAAACAATTATAATTTTGTAGAATAACTGTTGCCTCTGTGGTATCTAGTATTGTGTACGCTATTACGCCTGAAGTGCAGTTGATCTTAATATTATTATACACTACTTGCTTTATTTCACTCTAATGAGGCTGAACATAGATCTTTCACATACCTATTTTCTTTTTGATTGGCTATTTGTCATTTCGTGTAGTCGTCGTCATGCCTTACTTACCCAACTGTTGGGATACAGGTCTCCCCTCAATTGAAGGGGTTTAGAGCATACTCCACGCCACTGCTCAACTACAGGCTGGCATTTGGTGTACAATAAAGATATTTTAAACAAACAAATCTATGCTGCGATTTCTAGTTCATACTAGAAATCATTCAAAAATTGCCATTCAAAAATCTTTCGACCTGCCCACTGCCACTTCGAGTTTATCGCGTAGAGATACTCCGAGAATAGCTTTCTCCATCGCACGCTACTCAAACTGATTTTGCTGTAGATCTAAAGCACAGACCGTACAGAGAGTTCGCATTCAACCGCACAGTTAAGACAAAGGGCTTGATGGTTTTGTTCGACATGAAAACGAATACGGGGACACGGAGGGTAATGAAAAACACACTGCGCCTGCCGCTTCACTTCACTCATTGACTTTTACTCATTGTTTTCAATTTTAATTAAAAATTAAGTTTTTATGGCACTGTTTGAACTGCACTGACTGACAAACGAAACTCTGGCGAAAAGAGAGGTAGGTCATAGAGTATTTTTTAACCTAGCCGATTGGGGAGGTACCTCCACCTAACAGAATACCGCAGCCAAATAACAATTCTCTTGAGGGTTGTTGTGTTCCTGCGAGTGAGTGAGGTTACCAGAAAGAAAGGAAGGAAAGAGTATAAGCTGGCAACGGATCGGCGACCCCTTAGTGTTGCTGATCTCCATGATGGAAAACAATCACCACACATGGTGATTGTTTTCCATCAGGTGACACCACATGCTCGTTTGCCCCTCTATTGGCTTACAAACTAATAAGGTCATATAAGGTCCTGCTGTATGCTGAATGCTTATACCTTGCATGATGGCACAGTAGAATAAAATGGTATCATGCTAAAATTATGATTGCTTCAACAGTAAACGTTTGAAAGCATCACTGTTTCACATTTTATATAAGATTTGCTATAATACCAATATATCACAGCCAATACACAAGAATGCCTGGCTGCCCTGCGAGGAAGTGAACAATGCCTGTCGATTCGAGTGGCCACTACGAGCAGCCGGCGCTTGCGCAATGTACTACAACTTTGACGTCTTGACACTTTTAGATAGTTTTCAAAACTGGACTGAAAACAGGTAAAAAATACACTTTTAACTAAAATTTACATCAAGTGACATTTTAAAAAGTCTATGTATGGGCTGTGATATGGGGTAGATAGTGTAATCAGGCAATGAACTAATAGATATCAGAGTTATTTAGACTGAAAAGTTAATATATCACTAGAAATAGTTGAAATACATATTTATATTTATTACATACTAGATGCCAAGGTATAGTATAGATAGATGCATAGGTAAAAAGAGGTGTTTTATTTTCCTCGCAATTTTTTTAATTTTACTCTGCGTAAGAATCAAGGAATATTCTAAAAAAGAATTAGCGAAATCGGTTCCGTTGTTCTATATATTTGCGCTTAGCAACACATTCAGCGATTAATTTTTATATTATAGATTTCTTTAATACTTAGCAATGTATATAAAAATAAAATTCATTGTACTAGTGGTTAATATTACGTATAATTGTATGTATTACTGTTATAGTGCAATAATGATTTACAAACAAACAAACGAAATTCATGTACACCTTGCTTTATAAGAAAGAAATCTCTTACTACTGAATCGTAGTCAACTCTTATTCAATTATTAATGCCATCTACTGTAGAGTGTAGACAAATAGAAATAGATATCATGACTATCTGCTTCCAAATCCAGTGATTTACTTATTATGTAGTTACTACGTAACACATTGAACTTATGTAGTTACTAAATCGAGGTTTGAAAACCCATACAGTCATGGAAATGAATAATGTAAAGTATCAACTTTAATAATCTCACTATATCCATAGTCCACTAAATACCATGTTATATGGTAACCGACAATGTCCTGCAGTCAATATTAAATTTTCAATGAGACAAACACCGAGCCACCTCCATTCCACTTCCCACGATATTGTACCGCAAAACAATCGAAAATGTATCAAAAATATATCAAAGAGAACAAAACATTTTGCTACCACTTCCAACATAAACCTTCTTAAACACATTGTTATAAAATATAAAATGCTGTGGCAGCGTACTTAGTGAACAGCACCGTGAAGTTTGTACAAGACAATCTTTTGTAAAGATGCAACAGTAGTCTAAACATTGTTAGTTTGTATTATTTCAGAGATGTTGGGGTCAACCTTTGGTTCGCCGCAAGATTTATAGGACCCTATGTGGGTGAAAAGTATTAACCGATCGATTTGCTGCACACTAAATACTTTTAAAGCACCGTGAGAACTTCGCGGTAGGTTTTGATATCAATGGCTTGTATAATACTTATATCTCAAATTCGTATTAATGGCGTGAAAAAATATTAAATTTAAAGTAATATTATTAGGGTGTAATTGGTTCATCAACATCTTCGAACCAAAGCCAACCTCACCTGCATGTGCTGCACCCTGCTGAATGACAAACTAGGCTCTGGCGAAAAGAGAATCCACCTCACAGAATACCGCAGCCAAATAACAATTGTGGGTTGTTGTGTTTCTGCGAGTCAGTGAGGTCACCAGAAAGAAAGGAAGGTTTAAGCTGGCAACGGGTAGACGACCCCTTGGTGTTGCTGATCTCCATTAACGGTGGTGATTGCTTTCCATCAGGTGACCGACATGCTCGTTTGCCCCCCCTCTCATATAAAACACAAATATGTGGCCACCGCGGGTATACGGGTCTCCCCTCTATTGAAGGGGTTTTCAAATGTTTTCAAGCCGTCTAAAGACCATTGACTTAACGACTGTCATTTGATGACTACAGCCGGGACCGACGGCTTAACGTGTCCTCCGAAGCATGGAGGAGTTAGAGCTAGAGATAACGTAAACCCATCCATGGACAGGCTACAGTCGACGTTGCTTAACTTACATGTTCGATTAGACTGACACGCGCAACGACGCCATCGAGCTCTTAATTTTATTAAGTATCAAACTTTTATTGGGAACCTAACATGACTGAATTATAAGTACCTAGAAATTAAATGATATATCGACGGTTCCTACGTATAAAGCGACATTCAAAAATGGCAATTTCTTTTCATTTCAGACATGATTGTCTGCTTACAGGTACTACGATATAGTAGTTAAAGAATATTATTATTGCACAAATGAGTTAATTTCATACTTTTTAATTATTTACAATTAATAAAAAAAAAATGTTTTTACGGACAATCTATAGCAATTTATGTAATAAAAAAAATTGCCATTTTTGACATGTCGCTTTGTAAGTAGGGACCGTCGTTATATACGTTACATAAGCAAATGTAATACATGTGAACTAAGTTTTCTGTTGAAATACTGTAAATAAATCTAATGTACAACCTACCATAGCTGCAAGAAATAAAGATTATTATTATTATAAGTGCTCTCCATATATTCAGGGTATAGTTGATAGTTGATATGTAAATGATTTAATTCGTCAATAGCCGGCGGCCGCAAATTGATTTCTGTTTGCCCCTCTTTAATTGTGGCGTGTGATTCGCTCCCTGGCTTGCTGAATTATTCATATACCTACTACGCTTACATTGCAACGATCTGTTTAATAGTTTACATGCCTATACGAACTCTATACCTGAATATAGCTACATATCGGACGAGTCCGCTGGTCGAATGGGTAGCAATGTCCACTTTAACTCCGGGGTCGTGGGTTCTATTAAACAAGACAAATATTTGTGTGCATGAACATGTCTGTTTGTCTTCGTCTGGGTGTTTTCTATGTATTATAGTTATGCATTCACAAAAAAAAAATAAGTATAATATCACTAAACTAGTATGCATAGTAAAAGCTTTGCTTAGCTTGGTATGCATTTACAAAAAAAATGTATTTAAGTATAATGTCAGTAATCTAGTACGCATAGTACAAGCTTTGCTTAGCTTGGGACTGGTAATGTGCAATTTGACCAGAATATATTATTATTGTTAAATGACCCGTCTTTAGAGCCAAAGCCAACCAAAAACAACACGTAGTGCATCCAATCGAGCCAAACTGGGAAAGTACACATCCACCTCACAGAAGACAAACAATGAAATAATTAAGACAAATAAACAACCTTACTAAATAATAATAATTTCATAGTAAGCTATGTAATTTGTATGTTCAAATTTCGGATTGAGTTACTTGTTTTACGCCACCTACCTATAAGTATTATGTAGAACTATAAGTATAATAGGCAGTCTTATCGCTAAAGAAATCTCTTCCAGACAACCTTAATGCCAGGAGATTTTTAAGGTTTAATTAAGGTTGTCTGGAAGAGATTTCTTTAGCGATAAGACCGCCTATTATACTTATAGTTCTTACGTTTTGCTTATTTATATATATTTTATTGATACAATATAGAATATTCTTCTCTTTCTTTAAAAATCTTTAAAAATTGTTGTGAGTGAGGTCACCGAAGACCAAAGGGATAGTGCTGTGATAATGCCAACGCAGGAGGGAGGGAGGAGTGAGTAAATTACATCAAATGGGTATTTGAGTTACACGCATAACTAAAGCTCCAAAGATTTACTGCGTTAGAAATTGGAATAAAGATCGAGAGCAGGATGCTCCATATGATTCGGTATTGGTGACATTAGGTGGATCTTATGTTTGTTTCCCACCAAACAAGGATAAGGATAAACCATGAAACTTGTCTGAAAATGCTGCATTAATCAAGTAACGCTTCTTGTATTGCGTGTTTTAATGCCGTGGCAACCACTTTACATTAGGCGTGTCATATGCTTGTTTGGCACCCGTAGTTCTATAAAAAAGTTTTCGAGAAAAAATAATGGCATTGGTCTATTTTAAAAATCATCTATGCACGGGACAGATGCAAAAAGGACCGCCTGTGGCAAATCAAAATCGATGTGAGCGGCCACCTCTGGAGGACTGAATAATTGGGGTGCATTATGGAATGAGATTTTTTGAGTGCATCTCTTTTGTACAACCCTATGTTTAAAATGACCAGTGAGCTTATAGCGAGAGTGTGAGTGATTTCTTCATAAATACGTACCTACACTCATATGTAAAAGTACATATAATAATATAGCTTAAAGGCTAAAATCGCGTGCTCGCAATTGTAAGCTATCAATCTATACTAATATTATAATGATGAAGAGTTTGTTTGTTTGGTTGAATGCGCTAATCTTAGTAACTACTCATTCGAATTGAAAAATTATTGTAGTTGTTAAATAGCCTATTTTTCGATGAAGGATATAGGCTATATAACATCACGCTACCACCAATAAGAGTGGAGCACCAATGAGGTAAACGGTTCAAGTTACGCAACAATTATATACGACGGAATTATTCATCTTAAAAAGTTCTAAAAAAAGTTCGTGTTAGCAGATGTCTATTTTTAAGATTGGCTCACTATGACCTTCATTCTCAACGCTCTGTCACACGCAGACGAAGTTGCGCGAGTCAGCTTAGTAGTAACATAAACCTTTATGCAACATGGTATGGTAAGGGGTATAAGTAGTTCATCAAGCTAAGCACAATTACCACTAACCTAAGCTAAAGTTTTATTTTCGCAATCAAAAAATCCTATGGTAATCGGCTTCAGCTTCGGCGGTAGGGCCCCTGGTTTAACACCAAGCTAGTACGATACGATTGTTAGCCACCTGACTATAGATGATGATGTACCACTTAAACCCCATACTATACTATTGCTTCAAATAGGTACTCATTAGTATTCAGACTAGAGGATAAAAAAGGTAATCGTTTCGTTCGTTAACACAGTTCTAGAGTGTATGGACTTCACTATGTTTAATTAGAGCCTAAGCCAACCTCACTTGCACATGGTGCCGACTGGTGAAGGAGACGTAGAGCATGTATGTCGAGCCCGAAGGTTACCCCTGGGGTCTTATGGGAGGTGGAGGTACTTCCCACCTCCACCTCCCATCAGACACCAGCCAAATAATTACCTTGAGAATTATTATGTTATTACCAGGGGCTCTACAAGCTGAAGCTGATCCCGACCGGATTTTTTTATTGCGAAAATAAAACATCAGTTCAGGTTTATGGTAATTGTGTTTGGCTTAGCTGGTAGAAACCCTGAACCTTTACAGACTAAGTTGACAATATTTATCAATAACTAAGACGTAAGACCTAATTTTCTAATCAAAATATTCTATAGTAATCGGCTTTTAGCTTCGGCGGTAAGGCCGCAGTTTTTAAGGAGATGCCATGTTTGCAGCGGGAGTGCGTCTATAAGCAACCCCGGAGTATAAAAAAAATTGACGACGCATCTCACGCGTCACGTCCCTTATTCTATAAAGTAATCGAATGTTTTCGCTGACGTACCTCTACATAGGGTAGCGTTTTAAAAATCGCTAAAACACAACATCTCCCCCACAATCAGAGTGAACATTCGTAAAACTATGCGTAACTATGCGAAGGGGGCTCTGTAAAAAATTGATATTTTATTGCGTCCGGGGTCCACTTTTCTGCAATATTTTATTCTCTTTTCGTCGTTTCTGCGGTTACGTTTTCTATTCACCAATTTACATTTACCATCTTTAAATATAAAATTGTAGAAAATTCGCCTTTATGGCTAATAAATTTATGACTTTTTTGTAGTTTATACGTGTGTTAAAAAAATATGGTAAGAGGCATACGTGTCGCCACACGCACGAATGAGTAGTATATCATTTCCTTCATACAAATGGCTCTCAGTATCTTTTGTAGCGGCCTAATCTACTAAGAAAATAAACAATGGCCCGACAATTCGACTCAAAGGGGAGACAAGATTTACATTTGGATTGATAAAATTCTTCCGCGTTATGATTTTCGTAGATATAAGGTTCAATTTAGAGCTATGAAGTTCTCAATGACGTTATTGCAGCGTCAGTATTGTGGAACACGTGAAGCAACCTATGCCGGACCCACTCATTATAAACTCGTCATTGGAACTAAATGTACTTTGTTACCCGGAGGCTTTCTAGCAAGGAGCTGAAGGTCTAGTTCTTCCATGAGACAGAACTGAGGAGGAACGTTCTACAGAATGGCACCCGAAGAAAGTTTAAATAACTTTAATAAGGAAAGGCATCTTTATGAGTCTGAAGAGGAAATGATAGAAAGAGAAAAGACCCGCAGGAAGAATATTAAGACAGGAATGCATCCTAACCTGAAAGTGATAGAGCAAGGTGCACGTTACCATGATAGTGGTTCTTTTTAACAGGCTGCCTATAGAGTTAAAAACTGTATGTAGTCGAAAAACTTTTAATACAAAATTAAGAGTTCTTCTTGTGGAAAACATGTTGTTACTCATTGGAAGAATTTTAATGTATTAGTTTAAGTAGTATTAAGTTTTGTTTATAATATGCATTCGAACACAATATTTTTTGTTAACGAATAAACAAATACAATCGAATCCGTGGGGCGTAAATAAAGATGAGTAACAAGGGGGTTAATACTTATTAAATTCTTATATTGCGACACCAAATTCATCTACACAAGAAATAAATTTGTCAAAGCCAAAAATGATATTTTAAGGATACAATTTGTAGATTAATATCGTCTTGCTTTTTAAGTTTATCTAATTAGGAATTTCTTCACCGCAAATACGCGACTGTCCAATATAAGCAGTTCGAAACGTCGGTGACCCAATGAAAAAAATGAAAACAAATAAAAAATAGGATGCCTGGCGATGCTCGATCATCCAAGTATTCAATTACAATCATAAATTTAAAGTTAATAAACTATTCCAAAACGAATAAGAAATTCACTTGAATAATACGATACCAAAAATATTTCTTATTAGTATTTTTTTTTTATATAATAATCAATTCTAAAACCATAGACTTTGAACAACAAAAGCATCGCCAATAAAACTGGACGCGCGGCTATAAATCAAATGTCGTAAAGGCACTAATGTAGTATGTTACAGCGAATTTCACGGTTCGATTCCCTCGTTAATGCAGCCGAAATCGATTTTCGAAAAGGTGCTGGATGCCTTCAAAATAACATTTGTTACAAGGGTGGTAGAGTGCGAGTGAAACCCGTTTTACAAACGTCGATAAACTACGGTAACCGCTGCATCCAGTACTTCAAAATAATTGGTGCGTCTTTCTTTCAGACATTTAATAGTTAATACGTAGAGAAAAGGTGTAAATTGCTCACTACACGTCATACAGAAGTTCTGCCTAAAGAGCTAGAAAAATCATGTACGAAAGTGAAATTTGAACGTGAGAAAGAGAAAGATCGAATGAAAATCCAATAAGATACAAATCTTATATCCAACTAGCTGTTACCCGCGGCGTCGCCCGCGTGGTCCAGGGAAGCTGCCATTGATTTGTGTATATTTTTTTCTTGCTTGCTGCTGTATTCGGTGAGGTGGAGGTACTTTCCCAGTCGGCCAGTTTACAAATACGCTGTACCCTAACACTTTTTCGCCTATTTCGCTACACGGCACCACGTGCAGCTGAGCCTGGCTTTGGCTCTAAAAACCATTTGTTTGCTTGGTTGTTTTAAAAAAATCAAGTTAGCAATTAGGTTCCATTCGACGTGAAAGAAGGACAAATTTTAATGATTATAAACTTTATTTTTTCCCTATTATTGGGAATAAAATGTTTTTCCGGGATAAAAAGTAGCCTATGTCACTCCCCAGACAGTAAACTATCCCCATTAAAAAAATCATGTTCGTACTTAGGTTCCTTTTGACGTGAGAGAAGGACAAATGATTATAAACTTTGTTTTTTTCCGTGGGAATAAGCTGTTTTTCCGGGATAGAGAGGCCCTAAACTATCTGAAAAAAAGTCATGTCAATCCGTATGTGACTTTCGACATGAAAGAAGGACAAACAAACAAAAAAACACATTTATAATATTAGTATGCTATGGATCTTTAGTTCAATAACATAGAATTTTGAATTAAATTTCTTTTAATGCAAAATTATTTTTTTTATTATTATTTTTTATACCACTAAGGTGGCAAACAAGCATACGGTCCGCCTGATGGAAAGCAGTTACCGCAGCCTATGGACGCCTGTAACACCGGAGGCATCACATGCGCGTTGCCGACCCTGAAAAACCTCTTCACGCCCTTTTTGAAGAACCCCATGCTGTAGTCTCCTGGGAAAACCTCAACAGGCAATTCATTCCACAGTTTGATAGTACGTGGAAGAAAACTTCTCTGGAACCGCACAGTACGTGACCATTTCGGTTCTAAAGTGTGAGGATGAATTCCCTGTCGATGGCGAGCGGTGCGACTGTAGAAGGAGGCCGTGGGCATCATGTCAAACAACTCTTCTGAACACACCCCATTGTACAAACGGTAGAACACACAAAGGGACGCAAAATCTCTTCTCAGACTTAAAGGTTCTAAACCGTCTGTCAGTTTGGGATCGTCAACAATCCTCACAGCACGCCTTTGAATCGAGTCACAGGGTGCAAGCTGGTATCTAGGCGCTCCCGCCCATAGATGGCAACAGTACTCCATATGCGGCCGAACTTGAGCTTTGTAAAGCATAAGTCTTTGCCGCGGGTTGAAGTATTGTTTCGCCCTGTTGAGCACACCTAGTTTCTTCGATGCCAGCTTGACCTTCCCCTCCAGATGACATCGAAACTGGACGTCGCTGGAGATGTCAACTCCTAGAATACCAATACTATTGGCGATGGTGAGGGGTGTGTTTTCGAAGTGTGGAGCCACAGCAAATGGGGTTTTCTTAGCGGTGAACGCGCAGACTTGTGTCTTAGAGGGGTTAAATCGCACTAAGTTCTGTCGCCCCCAGTCGGACACTCTACTTAGTGTGCTCTCAATTTGCGACACAAGTTGTTCGCGGCTCTCCTCCACCAAAGAACGAGGGATATTTGCGCGGCCCGTGTAATAAGTGTCCCCGGTGCTATCGTCCGCATAACAATGAATGCTGTTATTATACAACATATCATTAATATGCAGCAGAAACAGCGTCGGGGACAATACAGAACCCTGCGGGACGCCAGCATTGATGTCCATGCTATCGGAGCAACTGCCATCTACAACGGCTCTAATGCTTCTGCTGGACAAGAAGCTAGCAACCCATTCGCATAGCCCCTCGGGCAGACCGTATGCAGGTAACTTCGAAAGAAGACTGCTGTGCCAGACCCGATCGAACGCCTTTGCCATATCCAGGCTAACCGCCAATGCCTCACCTTGACTCTCCACCGCCAAAGCCCATCGGTGCGTAAGATACACTAGAAGATCACCAGTTGAGCGACCATGGCGAAAGCCATATTGTTTGTCGCTGATCAAGTCGTGATCCTCTAGATATCCAAGGAGCCGAGTATTAATTACACGCTCCATCACCTTGGAGAGAAGGGAGGTAACAGCAATAGGCCTGTAATTCGATGGATCTGACCTGTCGCCCTTTTTAGGCCCAGGGTGCACATTCGCAGTCTTCCACATAGTCGGAACTTGCCTAGTGGAGTATGAAAGCGCGAACAAGCGCGTAAGTACAGGACACAACTCAAGAGCACACACTTTTAACACCACTGCCGGTATGCCATCTGGCCCACTCGACTTGTGAATATCGAGGGAGAGCAACGCCCGCCGGACATCTCGCTGTGTAATCGAAATCTCCGGCATGGAGTTACCGCACCATGGGATAGTAGGTGGTACGGCGTCTCCCTCGTTCAATGTCGAATTCGAGGCAAAGAGATTGCCCAGTAAGTCGGCCTTCTCCTTAGCACTATATGCCAGACTACCATCCGGTTTTTGCAGTGGTGGAAAAGACGACCGACAGAAGTTTCCCTCGGCAGCCTTAGCGAGCGACCAAAAAGCACGGCTCCCAGATGGATGCTTAGCCAGGCGCTCACCAACTCTGCCGACGAAATCATACTTTGCCCTAGCAATCACTCTCTTACTGGACCTCGAGGCAGCATTAAACTCATGTTTCAGGTCAGAAACATTCTGATCCCTATTAATACGGGCCGCGGTCCAAGTCTTGTATGCAGCCTGCTTGCGAAGTATAGCCTCTCTACAAGACCGATTAAACCACGGCCGTTTTTTAACACCCGCGGTGGCCACCAGTCGATTTGGGATGAATAATTCCATCCCATCCAAAATCGTCCCAGCCACAGCGGATGCACAGGAGTCGATGTCCTCTGACCCAAAGCAGAGCTGCCTCCACGGGTACGATGCATAGAATTCACGCAATCCATCCCAATTTGCCGACTTGTAGTGCCACACACGACGCCATCCGGTAGGCCGGGGCGCGTCAGAGCTAGCATATGGCACCTGGGTCCGGATGAGGCAGTGGTCTGACGACCCAAGCGGAGCGTCCACCGTGATCTTGTACCCATCCGGACGTGTGGTCAGCAGAAGGTCCAGAAGAGAGCTCGTATGGTCCTCGATATCCGGTATTCTCGTTGGAGAATGTACCAGCTGCGAGAAACCATAAGCCAGTGCAAAGTCGTGAACAGACCTCCCCGCGAAGTCAGTGGACCGAGAGCCAAGCCACTCGGCGTGGTGGGCATTGAAGTCTCCCAAAATCACTAACTCCGCGGAGGGATACTGTTCCATGACTCTGTCAGTCGCCAGTTGTAGGTGCTCGATCATCCGAGTTGTGTCTTAATCACCACTATGAGACCTGTAAAGGCACGCGTAGATGCAGGTGTGGCCACCCTGATCCACGCGCACCCACAATATTGACAGGTCCCTGTCTTCTAGGCCGTGAAGGCGTCGACAGCAAATATCCTCCCGGACGTACATACATACCCCAGCTCAACGTACAAAAGAATATTCGAGTTTGTACCCAGGGTATAATAAGTAGGATGTGTCGGCCGGACAAGATATTTGAGTCTCTGCCAAAAAAAGCAGGGTCGGCTGTGCAGTTTCAAGGTGTTGGTGAACTGCATTAATGTTTGCGTGAAGACCCCTAATGTTACAGAAATCCACACTGAGTGTGGAAGAGGACGCCGCTGGAGTGAAATGCTTTCTGTTTTTCTTCACGGCCATAAAAAGATTTTAGAGGTTTGTGAGAAGTCGTCTCATTGACAACACGACAGAAAAAAAGCGCGGTGTCTACCCCCGCAGTACAGTGCAGGTTGTGCGGTTTGCTAGCGCGGCGGGCGGAAGGGCCCCCGGTCCCCCCCTGCTGTAGCAGCCGGGTCCACTCCGGTCTCCTCCTCCGGCACGACTACTACAACAGGGACTTTACACAGGTTGGCGGTTCAGCCTCCCGGGGCGGAGATTAGGTGATCCCCGGGTTCGGGAACCCTACTGACCTGCGGGAGGCCAGCGGACAACCGTTTCACCGGGTCTCCCTGACCGCCGAGCCAACACGCCGCGCCTGCACCGCGCTGGCAGCGGTTCGACAGCCACTGGTCTCCTAGTTGTCAGCATGACGACCTCTCAGAAAAAACAGCCCTGGTGACCTTGCTCACTCGCAGGAACACGGCAAAGCCATTATGGCTGCGATCTTTTGCAAGGTGGAGGTACTTCCCCAGTCGGATGCTAGCCAAGCTTTGAACGAGAGATCACACTGTGCCCCTCTCCCATAAGAAATAATAATAATAATAAAAGCGAGGCACAGTACAACCCCTCATTGCGTCCTACCTCTCTTTTCGCCAGAGCTTCGTTTGTCAGTCAGCAGGGTGCACCGCGTGCAGGTGAAGTTGGCTTTGGTTCAAAGACGTTGATGAACCACTTACACCCCAAAAAAATTCTATTTATATACAACACAAGATGTATGTAAATAGAATTTTGCATTAAAAGAACTTATCAGAAAGTTTTAAACACTGCAGTACGTAAATATGTGACAATGGCCACTTTGACGCCTATATCGTGGGCTCGATCCCCGCACAAGACAACTATTTGTGTGCATTAATATATCTGTTTGTTTTGGTCTGGGTGTTTTCATATATAATATCAGTTATCGAGTACCCATAGTACAAGCTTTCCTTAATTTGAGACTAGATCGCAATGTATAATTTGTTCAGGAATATTTATTTATTTAATATGTTACCGTACAGCCTTATTTCTGTGGCTGGTGTGTTTTCTATGTAGTCTTGAGTAAACAGCAGAAACCATTAAACGGACATTGAACAAAAATACAAAACTCTTTATTCAGTAACAGACTATTACAGTTCCGTGTTGCGATTTAGGATTTCTTTTAAATAAAATCCTGACTCCCCAACAATAGTTTAGATCCAGACTTAGTAGGACACTTAGACCACACCCCGGCCATTCCGTCGCAACAACAACGTCTGTGCAAGGTGTGAATGAGCGTGTGTGCGTGCGGAGCCATACAAACTGTTCCAGATTTGTCTCAGAGGTAGGGTTGCCAACTTTTTTTACAAGAAAAACAGTATATTAAAAGCTGCGTAGTAAAACAAACAGTATACTAAGGCCCAGTGCATGCGGAGCAGTACAATAAACAGTGCTATGGTCAAATGAAGTTTTTTTCAATAGTATTAAAGCATAGAAAACAGTATAATACTGTTTTTAACAGTATGGTTGGCAACCCTACTCAGAGGGGAGATGAGGTCAACACGAAAGAGCGGCAGGGAGTGGCCATACTTATACTGTGCTTAGACGACAAACTTTTGTGTGTGTGTGTCTTAGAAAAATATAAATATTTTTACTTTTAATAATGTTTAATTTATTATAAGTAACTAGCGGCCCGACCACGCTTCGCTGTGGCTCAATCTTTTCGTTTCCATCCATTTCCTTAGAGATGGCGCTGTATGTAAAAAAAAGATTTTCCCTCTTTTCTTTTCAAATTTTTCCAGAATTTTCTTTGCTATAAACCTCACGGAGCCCGAGACCTTTCCAACGAATGCAAAACCGTGGAAATCGGTTCGTGCGTTCTGGAGTTATAGCGTCAGGAAGGAAAACCCGACTTATTTTTATATAGTAGATAGAAATCTCTCAGTTTTTATTTTCAACGTTTTAGCAATGGTCGTTTTAGAGGGATATTTAATCATCGGGTAAATGTTTAAAATTTTGTTGATTTATTATACAAATGAGAAGACCGTGTTAAAAATTGCCTCTTTGCATATTGTGTTTTAATTGCAACCGTTGGTGCTATTTGTTACACAGTTCGTGTGGCGTGTGACTTGTAAACTATAGTAGAAACTCGCAACGAATTTTATCAGAAGAAAATATAGAGTTAGGAAGCTTTGCACCGCTGATTCAGTGGTATATTCCCAGCCTGTCTAGTTCTTAAAAAGATACCTAGATGAGAAGACTCTTATCTCAATATAGACTCCATTTCACCAACTTTAGTCCGGTTTATTTAACTATTAAACTATATAAAAATTTTCAACTGCATTTTCATAAAATCTTTCAGCATTAACGAATCGAGTCGAGAAGTGACGAGCTCGGTGGTCGAATGGTTAGCAATGGCCACTTTGACTCCGAGGTCGCGGGTTCGATTCCCGCACAATACAAACATTTGTGTGCATGAACATGTATGTTTGTCTTGGTCTGGGTGTTTTGTATGTATTATAAGTATGCATTTACAAAAAAAAAATGTATTTACATTTATCAGTTGTCTAGTACCCATAACACAAGCTTTGCGCTTAATTTGGGACTAGATGGCGCTGTGTAAATTGTTCAGAAATATCAATACATATAATAAAACAGTAGGAACCGCGTGTCTGTACATTTGATAAAATTAACAAAAAATGGGTGTGGACGATAAAAAAAGAACACAAAAAAGATTTTTTTGATTTTTTTGTCTGTCTGTCTGTCTGTCTGTCTGTATGTATTCGCTAATCTTTAAAACTACTGAACAGATTTTTACGCGGTTTTCAATAAAAGATTAAGCTCATCCCTGCGCAACATATAGGCTTTGTTTCATCGAAATCTGATGTTAGATTAAAAAGTTATCGTCATTTAAAGTTTAAAGAAAATTTTTCTATAGAGAAAATCACTGACTCACTCATTTCGAAATCTCAGAAACTACAAGTGCTAGGAGTCTCAGATTTTGTATGGGGGTTCCTTTCAGGACGTAGATGCTCACTAAGACGGGAATTTGGAAAATTCAACCCCTAAGGGGGTGAAACGGGGGTAAAAGTTTGTACGGGGAACCAAGATTAGTTGGACTATTTTATACGAAACTTTACACGAGCACTTCTGTAGATAAATGAGTAAACACGTGTTTCAGGATTTTTCAAAATTCAACCCCTAAAGGGGTGAAATGAGGTACAAACGTCTGAAAATCGTCATGGGTATTGTTTTTATGGTTTATCGGGTCGCTTATTCCGAAAACAACAGCTATTTTATAATCATCATCATCAATACTTATAATAAATCTGTAGAGAGGTCAATTCTGTACATGAAATATATTTCCAAAATATCTGTCAGGGGGTGATTAGTGATCGATACTGATGCCAAAAAATGCAATCAGTAAAATTTTTGTCTGTCTGTCTGTCTGTCTGTATGTTCGTTATAGAAACAAAAACTACTCGACGGATTTTAACGAAACTTGGTACAATTATTCTTCATACTCCTGGGCAAGTTATTGTATACTTTTCATCACGCTACGATCAATAGGAGCAGAGCAGTGAAGGCAAATGTTGGGAAAACGGGAGAAGTTACTCCATTTTTTAAGCTTTCGTCGCGTGTGCAGCCTTAATGGTTAAAGCTACACAGAAATCATGTATGACGGATATGTTCTACTTAAAATTATAAAAAATATCCCACGACAGCATATGTCTATCTTTTATGGTTGACTCACAATAACACGTGTAACTCCCGATAGCTTAGCAGTTCGGAGCTTTCTGATTATATTTGTCTACTCTTACGTTTATAACACTCTCACTCATTTCTAATTAAAAGAAGTTAACATTATTACCTATTCAATAAAGCGGCTGGGAGCGGCTGGATGCGGGAGGCGGAGGATCGTATCTGGTGGTAAGCATTGGGGAAGGATTATATCCAGCAATGGGTAGATACATGCCGATGATGATGATGCGAATAATAATTTGTTGCTTTTAACGTATAATACTGCCCCAAATATTTTCTTATGTATCTACATTAGTTCGTATTTGTATTAATACGCCGGAATCATAAAGTCCACGCGAACGAAGTCGCGGGCATCAGCTAGTTTATTTATAAATATTTATTCATTATAAATATTTATTCAGGAATACGGGTCTCCCCTCAAAAGAAGGGGTTTAGAACATACTCCACTACGCTGCTTAACTGCGTTTTGGCGGAGTATAATAAAATCTTAGTAGAGTTTAAATATTGCAATATTATCAGCAAAATATACGTAATAATAAAATCCTATTTCCCTTGAAATCTTGATGATCACCAGCATCAAATGAACTCATCATCATCATAATCAGCCTGCATCTATCCAATGTTGATTATAGGCCTTTCCCAAATTCCCCCAAATGCAATCCTCCGCATTCTGTATCTATAGCCACTTTCAGTCGCTTTACAGGAACTGCCAGTTTCTTATTGGTGTTTCAAAACAAATAGTTCCATGCTATCATTTATACTCTAGGTATATATAAGATTAAACAAGAATCCCAACAATGGTTCCACACCAAATCTTCAAATCGGAACTACTACTCCTTAGCCAACGGCAAAGTCAGCGGCGTAGTTACGTTTCGGAACCTGTACTTTAACATCTCACCCGAGAGCGTTCACCCCTGACCCCTAACTGCCGTTGGTCATCTCGAGACGTCTGCCATCTCCCTCGCACCTAAGTCATGTTGTGTGCATATATCCTTTTCTACTTGCGGTGCACGATCCGATCGGGCGTGTGGATCCGGGTGTCCTCACAGAATTGCACTCGACTGCACGGTACACGATTTGTGGAATATTTGAAGGTCCACTAAAACCTTGGGAAGTACTTGCCAAAGTTTTAGTATAATATAAACCTTGTATACCTTGTATATGTTTGTTATAGACCCACCAATGACTAATTTGGTCTTGCACTTTCGATTGGACAGGCCTAGTATATAAAAACAAATAAAGAACATAAATATTGATTAGTAGCCAAGTTCAGTGACGAAGGATTAAAAATTGGCATACACAGTCCATGGCGCATTAAGGTTTAGTACCTCATCGGTCTTCATTCATCATCATCTTGACGCTGCCCACTGCTGAATATAGGCGGTTCCTACTGCTTGTCGTCATATACGGTTCAGCCGCTTCAGGCCGATTTTTTAATTCGTCGGTCAATCTAGCTAAAAAGTGGACAATCCACTGTTGTTTGTAGCCCTATGCGAGGCCTTCACTCTGTAAATTTCCTCCGCCATCTACAATAATCTAATTTTTTTAGATAAATCCGTAGTATCCCGTTCAGTTACTGAATTTTTATATTAATTCTCAGAGGAATTACGTTTTAGCGCTGCAAATTTCAAAAATTCCGTGATCGAATACGGTGCTCAGTGAATACTGTGAATTTGATATATGTAATATATGTCATGTTCTGTCTAGTGCCATGTTTCATCAAAATCGGAACATGTAATAGCGCGATAGGTATTTAATTTCTCGTTTATGCGAATATCTCAAAAAAATACTTTGTTAGTTACCTAATACCAATAAAAATTGTACATACTAACCAAATTTTATAAAAACCAGAGTCCACTTTGGAGAGTCATCGCGACGACATACAAATAAATAAAAATTGTATTTTCTTCCCAACTCAATTTAAATATCAATATAAGTGACCAAAGTGTACAAACTAAATTTAAAAAAAAAAAGACGTGTGGCACTCGGGGACTGCCGCGGTAAAGCTATTGCATAGCATTTTGTATCAACTTATGCAATTATAATTTTATTTATTTATTTTATTCATGCAGTATTGCTTTTTCTTTGATATTAATTCAAGTTACACTTTTTGAGCGTGGTGACCGATAAGAAAACAATTTTTTCTATTATTAAATAAATAAAACGAGTTTCGTAGAGTCGTACAATACGTCTAATCGCACGCACACAACGCCGTGTCGAAGACTGCCGAACTGAAACGACGTTAGACGATGCACGGCCTTCAAGCCACACCTCCTTGCCCGTCGGAGTGGGGAGCGTGAGGTTTTTTCGTTACGGAATTTCTGGATTCGGTCTCAAGGCCCGCGATAGAAGCTATGCAATAGTTTAATAAATTTTATTACCAAGTTTACATTATAACATCGATTCGTGTGCCGGGTTATAATTGGAACTGGGAAGATGTTCGAATACCGCATTGCCTGCTCCTTACCGACGCGAGCTGTGCTAGTGTGCTGTGTGCGCATTCGGAACACGATACTATTTTTATACTGCAACATCATATTATGATAAGTATGTACTTACACCTATAACTTTAAACTTTGTTCAATTTTATGGGGCTTTTGTCAACATTATGTTATTGTAGGAGACTAAGGTGGAGGTGACAGATTCTCGTGCCTCAAAGCTATTGCCTCGGACGAGTTTTTGATAGTTAGTCAACCTACCCCTATAGTCAACCAACCCCGGTCTCCCCTACTCACATAACAAGTATATAGTAGACATGGGATGTGTGCTTGGTGCGCATGTAAACATTAAGCGGACGAACGTTAACTTTTTTTTATACCACAAACGTGACAAATAAGCATACGGTCCGCCTGATAGAAAACAGTTACCGTAGCCTATGGACGCCTGTAACACCAAATCCGACCAGAGGCATCACATGCGCGTTGCCGACCCTGTAAAAACCTGTTCACGCCCTTTTTGAAGAACTCCATGCTGTAATCTTCTGGGAAAACCTCAACAGGCAGTTCATTCCACAGCTTGATAGTACGTGGAAAAACACCTCTCTGGAACCGCATAGTACCTACGTGACCAATTCGGTTCTAATGTATGAGGATGAATTCCTTGTGGATGGCGAGCGGTGCAACAATAGAAGGAGGCCGTGGGCATCATGTCATATTTATAACACCTCTGAACACACCACCGTACCTGAACCATTGTACAATCGGTAGAACACACAAACGTACTTAGTATGGATTTCTATCAGTCGCATTACAGTACGATTTACATACATAATAAATGCTGCCATACAATGTTGAGTGGAATGGCTCCCTCCTGTTACCCACACTCACTAGCAGGACCCAACCAATCAATCCAAGACTTCCCTAGATTCTACGATTTGTTATTTGTCTGCAAGTTAGGAGGAGGTACTCCTCCAGTCGGGCAGCTTACTACGCTAGGGCCTCCCTCTCTTCATCATCATCATCATCATCAGCCTGTATCTATCCACTGCTGGATATAAGCCTTCCCCAATGCTTTCCACCAAATACGATCCTCCGCCTTCCGCATTCAGCAGCTTCCAGCCGTTTTCTTAACTCTCTCTCGTACTGTTCCATTATTAATGGAGGTAAGGAGCTATTCCGCTCAACATTGTAAGGCAGAAGCCATACAATGTTGAGTGGAAAGGCAGCGAATGAGGTAGCGCTGGCGTGCTAGCGATATTTTATTACTGCCGAAGCTGAAGCCCGATGACCATGTATTTTTTTATTAGAAAAACAAGTACTTTTAGCTATTGACAAACATCTTCAGCTTAGTCGGTAAAACTCCGGGATTTCTACCAGCTCAGCCAAAAACAATGCATGCTATATATCTGAGCTGAAGTTTGATTTTCGCAAACAAAAAATCCGGTGGGGTTCAGCTTAGCCCGTAGGGCCATGGTTCTCGTTCTTTGGTGTGAGAGTCTATCTTCCCCTACACATAGACACATGCAGAAAAATAAGTAGGTAGAAAAGTGGTGAGGTACTCTGATGATGCAGCCTCCGGAAAGTAAAAAATTAGTTATTGGAACTGACATCGCACACTGCAGAAACTCAATAAAATCAAAATATTCAGTGTTCATACTTTATCTGTATTTTTAAGTGATAAAGGAGGATAACATCAGTAACATCAAACAAATACATTGCAAACCTAACATAACCTATTTTGCACATCACAAAACACTTTTTGCACATCAAATGCAAGATTTGATGTGCGATCACATTATTTTGATGTGCAAATAAAGATTAATGTAATATTTTCCATAAAAAAATATTCAGTACATACGATACGCGTTAACGATTAACACATTAGAATGTGACCAAAAAAACTCGCACTCTTTTCTGTTTCTTCTTCTTTTTAGGGTTCCGTACCTCAAAAGGAAAAACGGAACCCTTATAAGATCACTTTGTTGTCCGTCTGTCTGTCTAAAAAATCAAACTGCTAAGTTTACGTAGAAAAAAGTTACGGCCGTTTATTCAGCAAAAAACGCATATTTCGACACACTCAAGGGAATCAAAACCTATGGTACTTCCCGTTGACCTAGAACTATGAAATTTGGCAAGTAACATCGTTATAGACTACAAGTACAGGAATAAATCTCAAAACTATACATTTGTAAATAGATCTTAAAAAATAGGGGGTCTATATTTTTATAGGGTGTCGAAATTTCAAATTGAAACTATTAGTTCAAATAGGGTATCATATGGGCATGGGCATAAGGGCATGATGTACACATTGCAAAATATATTTTACTAGCTGTTACCCGCGGCTTCGCCCGCGTGGTCCAGGGAAGCCTGCTGCCATTGATTTGTGTATATTTTTCTTTTGTTGTATTTTTTTTTAGTTCGTTAGATAAAAAGTAGTACCAGTATGTACAAATTTTAATGATGATTGGCTGCATAGTTAAGGCATGAAGAAATAACAAACAAACGAATTTACTTTAACACTTATAATATTTGTATGGATGGAACGCCCACACTCAAGAGAAAATAATTGTTCACCACATAAATGTTTGCCCTCTTTATTTTTCCTTCGAATAAAATATTATAGCCTATGCCACTCTCCATACCGTAAACGTACGTTATTAAAAAATAAAGTTCATTTGTCCTTCTTTCACGTCAAAAGAAACCTAAGTACAGACATAAATTTTTAATAGGGTAATCTAGAGAGTAACATAAGCTACTTTTTATCCCGGAAAAACAATTTAATCCCATGGGAAAAGTAAACTTTGTAATCATTTGTCCTTCTATCACGTCGAAAGGAACGTAAGTACTGATGTGATGTTTTAACAGGGGATAGTTTCCGGTCTGGAGAGTGACATAGGTTACTTTTTATCCAGGAAAAATATTTTATTCGAAGGAAAAATAAAGAGGGCAAACATTTATGTGGTGAACAATTATTTTCTCTTGAGTGTGGGCGTTCCATCCATACAAATATTATAAGTGTTAAAGTAAATTCGTTTGTTTGTTATTTCTTCATGCCTTAACTATGCAGCCAATCATCATTAAAATTTGTACATACTGGTACATTTTGGGGTGTAAGTGGTTCATCAACATCTTTGAACCAAAGCCAACTTCACCTGCACGCGGTGCACCCTGCTGACTGACAAACGAAGCTCTGGCGAAAAGAGAGGTAGGGAGCGTAATTGTAAGCTACCCGACTGGTGAATGTACCTCCACCTCACAGAATACCGCAGCCAAATAACGGTTCCTTTGAGGGCTGTTGTGTTCCTGCGAGTGAGTGAGGTCACCAGAAAGGAAGGAGATGCTGCGGTGGCAGCGGGGGTAGCGGCGTGCGAGCGATATTTTATGTTGTGAGCGTTAATATGGCTACGGTAACCGCTTCACATCAGGCGGGCCGTATGCTTGTCTGCCACCCGACGTAGTATAAAAAAAAAAAAAAAAAAAAAAACTGGTACTACTTTTTATCTAACGAACTAAAAAAAATACAACAAAAGAAAAATATACACAAATCAATGGCAGCAGGCTTCCCTGGACCACGCGGGCGAAGCCGCGGGTAACAGCTAGTTTTATATATAAAATTAATCTATACTATCTAATTCTATTTATTATTATTAAGCTGAAGAGTGTGTTTGGTTGAACGCGCTAATCTCAGGAACTACTCTTGAAAAAAAAATTTAGTGTTAGATACTTAGCCTATATTTCAAGGAAGGCTATAGGCTATATAACATCACGCTACGACCAATAGGAGCGGAGCACCGGTGAAAAATAGGAAAAAAATATTCCTTTTGAGGGCTTATGTCGCGTGCGCTGCGTAAACGGTTGAAGTTACGCATAAATCATGTATGACGGAATTGTTCCTCTTTAAAAGTTCTAAAAAAAAGTCCGCGACAGTATATGTTTATCTTTTAAGATTGACACACTATAACGTTTTTTCATGGTAATCAATAGGAGAAAGTAGGTAAAAAAAGGTTATCGTGAGTTAATCTTAAAAGATAGACATATGCTGTCGCGGACTTTTTTTTAGAACTTTTAAAGAGGAACAATTCCGTCATACATGATTTTTGCGTAACTTCAACCGTTTACGCAGCGCACGCGACGTAAGCCCTCAAAAGGAATATTTTTTTCCTATTTTTCACTGGTGCTCCGCTCCTATGAGTCGTAGCGTGATGCTATATAGCCTATAGCCTTCCTTGAAATATAGGCTACCTAACACAAAAAGAATTTTTCAATTCGAACCAGTAGTTCCTGAGATTAGCGCGTTCAAACAAACAAACAAACAAACAAACAAACAAACTCTTCAGCTTTATAATATTAGTATAGATTTATTTTTTTTCGAAACATTATTTCTTATTTATAATGGAAAATATCAAATTTAATAATGATACTACGTACCTACGGAACCCTCGGTGGGCGAGTCCGACTCGCACTTGTCCGGTTTTTTTCGAAATGGAAAACTGTGCTTTTAGCCCGAAGGCTTTTAAAGCTAAAACAAACCTAGAGAGAAGCGCGAATGCGGAGCGCAATCAGCCCAAAGGATAAAGCCCCCGCGGTGGTTCAGCAGGGACCTCCCGACCGTGGGGATTCCAGCACTGAAAACAGCACTGGATTCCCCTGGAGAGGGCCCACCGCAAGCGGCTGCTTCCCCACCGCAAGAGACCCCTGCGCGGTCAGATTGAACGACTTAAGGCCATTCGCACACGCGGCGACTCGGGTTTGATATGCATGCCCTACGCGTCGCTCATGCGTCGCCGCCATACAATTTCGTTCTAGTCCGCACACGGTGTGATGAGTCGACAACGCGTTTGACGCCAGTCGCATGCGACTTACAGCACTGATGGCACGCGTGGATAGTCGCGTTTGCGGACACCAAGCTACCTACTGGAGTAGTATGTGGTAGTATACCAGTATGGGTTGCGTCGCAGTCGCGTATGGTATGCGTATCAAACCCGAGTCACCGCGTGTGCGAATGTCCTAGTGCTAGTCTTTCATTCCAGTCGTCTATAAAAATAAATGTCTATAAAAACTCAGGCGTCTTTAAAATGTCGGTAGTGTACCTACTAAATGTACTATGATCCTGGCTATTAACAAATATGATTGATGAATAAATGTTTAATTTTCTATACTGGGAAGTATTTGTAACAGGCTGCCGTATACGGAATGTAGGATCCTCAATAATACAGGCATGCAAATATTTAGTTAACATAATTATACAGTCCGTCGTTATACTATCTACATTATAGATATGTATTTATAAATTAATCTTTAATAGGTTTATAATTGAAAATTTTAATTAATTAATTTCACATTATTAATGCTTCATGTAAAATATCATATTAATAAAAAATATTATTTATCTATAAATTACCACATTGATCAACAATGATTTTAAATTTCTGTAGATATGCCTCTAAGCGTCAAAAACGAATCCCCGAAACGTGAGCCAATTGTCTTATCTCACAATAGGCTATTTGACAATGTTCAAAAATTGTATAAATTATTTAACAATATCTTATAATACACAAAACTATATAGATCTGCAAACTTTCATTCTAATCTCTTCCGTCTGACTTATTTTAGGGTCGATAAAAGGTTGGCGAGAAAGTCCATTTTAAAAGTATGAAATTATTTAAAAAAATCCAATGGAAAAACAATTCAAAATACTATAACTTTTATTATGAAATTCAAATACATTAATTCAACCTGTGACGTCATACATAACACAGTAGCCTCTTATATGGAAAGTTTTCGGCAAAGTGCAAATTTGTGACTTTCAATTTAACATATCTTACGAGATTTTTGTCCTATCGAAGTAATTCTTTCACGTGTGGTTTTATTATTGTGTCCTTACATATAAATCTTACGAAAAAAACGTTGGTCAAATAACCTATTGATTTCTGTATTATTTTCTGTATTATATCTATATATATAAAAATCAATGCCACTTTTCGTTGTAATTTTATAACTCAAGAACGGGCTCACCTATCCAAACCAAATGTTTAGGGTTTATTCGGACTATTTAGTAGATGGTTTAGGTGAAGTTTGCACAAAATCGGTGGAGCGGTTCTTCATTTATCACATTTTTTGTAACAATTGAATTCAATAAATGGCGGATCATTTTGTTAATGGGGATTTTGCAGTCAAATTGAAACTTTTTTCAGATGGGGATTGTGCTGTCAAATTGAAACTTTTTTCAGTGTTGACAGTACAGGCATGTTGTTATGTCATTCATGCGGTCATTTCATTTTGGACGTGCTTCGACTTTATGTTGCCTGTTCCAGAGTCGGTAGCCGTTTGTTTATTCATGCTCAAAATGGAAAAACAAAAAATTTTGTTTATCCAAATGTTTTGGATTAAGTTTTAAAATAGCTAGCAATTCATTTTTTTTTTTTTTTGATAAATGAATTTGGTGTTCCAATTTTTTTTTTTATTATTTCACTTTATACGTAGCGAAGCACGTACCGGGCCGCTAGTTACTTATATAATGAACGCCCCAGAAAATACATATCACACGAAAGTTCACAATAATAAATTGTTTTTAACACGTACTTTAATTAATTTCATATTTTTGCAAGACAAATTGCTGGCATTTTTCGCTCGTTGAGGAAAAAAGATAACAGTATATTAAATCGGTGAAACGATAAGGATGGAGATAGTCTATGTCCGGACCTCAGTAGGAACCGTTTTCTGACGGAATTTTCTATAAAAATATCTCTAATAACAATTCCAAATTCATTCATTCAAAAATACAGTGACCACAGCGTCGCGACCGCCGGGACGATCCGTATAATTACAGTGACGTCGAACATAGTAAGGGTTGAAACGAGGGAGGCAAACAAAGGAGCCCCGCAATGATTTTTATGTGATTTTTACGCACCACCGCCCCCGCAGAGGAAGTGCTCATTACATCATGGATATTCTCGTTTACAATTATTTTTAAAGTCATTTTAATATGACAAGCCTGGTAGTCGAATAGCTAGCAATGGCCAAAATTATTATTATTTAAATAGTTGTCTTGTCGTGGTCGTGGGTTCAAATCCCACCTTTGTGTGTGTAGGGGATGGGGGGGGGGGGGGGGGGCACTTTGACTAGCTAAGGTGGCGGGTGTGATCCCCGTACGAGACAAACATCTGTGTACCTACATGAACATATTTGTCTTCGCCTGGGTGTTTTCTACTATGTATTCAGAAAAAATGTATTTAGGTACAAGTTTTGCTGAGTCACCCGAGTATTATAAAACATACTATACTATAATAATATCAAATGATTTCCCAGAAAAATTATACTTCTAGATGTCTTACAGAGTCCTATTGTTCTCCGTTAAAATACCAGTTGATACCACGTGTGGTTGACTTCGGCATTATATTAGCAACGTTGACTATCTTTCAAAAAAATTCTACCAGTCGATATCTATTCTTAGGAGATATTTAAGAAATAATAAATGTGGTGAATAGAAGCCAAAACAAATTATTTTTAAATCTTGTTGTCTTTGTTTAAGTTTGTACGCGCACCACATAAAAAGTACTCCACAAAATAAGATGCTGTTGTTTTCGCAGTAATAATACTGAAGGGCTAACTTAAAATCGGGTATAGGTATGTTTTATCTTGATACGCCAAAAAGAAGTTATTAAAAATAATTGTTTACTTTCTAAACGAAGTCACGGGTGGCAGCTAGTTTATTATACAAATAATACACGCAGGTTAATCATATTCCTTCAAAATTTACCTTTATATAAACGCCATAAATGCACAAAATCTTTTCGGCTGCATATTCAGTGCTTTTATCAACTTATATTGAACATAATGCTGTGAATAGTGATACGTCAACTGAGCAGATTAATATTTTCATTGGTTAATTAAAACAGAACAACTGCGAAAACATTGGGAGTGATATCGGGGTGAGCAGTATTGGTTTTAAAACGTTAATTTTATAGTTACGGTACAGCGCCATCTAGCGGATTATTTTGACAATGTAAACATACAGGTTTGAAATCATTGTCACCCTAAAAATTAATAAGGTTTTTCTAAAAAAAATTTTTTTTTGAATATACGTATTTATTTGCAAAACATTTTACTGTTATATTCAACAAGAATAGAATTGAACACTATGCGTTTAAATATAAAGGTTGATTTGAAATGAATTTGTATAATTATAAGGAGCCGAAGCCGAAGGTATCAGTTTGTATTGTTTGCTTAGAGCACGAGTCGAAATAGTGTGACGTCATAGCTGCGCAGAGTGATCTGTTATTTTGCCAGTCTCGTTATCGGGGATGTAACTCAGTGGTAGAGTGTCTGCTTCGCATGCTGAAAGTCCTGGGTTCAAATCCCAGCATCTCCACATAACTAACTTTTTGTTTTTTAAACTTTTTATGGTTTATTCTGTTTATTTTACGGTTTATTTCGTTTCGCTAAATAATTTTGGAGCAAATTTAAACAAATTCTTTTTATTAATAAATTGTTATGCCATTATTTCAACCAGCAGAGCGTACTACGGCACGTGCCAACAAATAATTGTTTAAATTGCATAGTAAATAATTTGGTAGATTGACATACAGCTGGCAGGTATTTAATCTCAAAAAGAATATATTTTTTTTTTATTGCGTTTTGATAATGCATTTACTGCCCAAACTATTTTGTAAGTAAGTAAGTAGCAATGTTCTCGGTAAAGATCATATTTAATTATTTTCGGATCTTGCATGCCAATTTGTGTCTTAAAATAAATAATTATAAATTGATTTTGAAGTGTGTGATAATAGTAAAATCCATTATTATAAATATTATATGGTCTTTGATAAATATTATAATATGATACTTGAACTGTCACATATTGTAACAATTTTATGATCACATCTTGTTGTTTTAATAGGTAGGGGAAAAAGTCTTTTCGCATTATAGTATGTATGAACTTGTAATAAAATCTCTTTGATTATACCATTTGTATCTAGCAGGTTTTGATATCTTTAAAAAGTTTAAATTTTAAAAAAGATAATTCCAAATTCAAATTAGGTAAATGTGTGATTTTCATTTGTTTTTTTTACTGTCAAGATGAGTGAATCTAATGAAGAAATTCGATACATTTTAAAATTTTACTACAAAAAAGGTAAAAATTCAACGCAAGCTGCGAAAAAAAAATTGTGATTATTATGGACCTAGTGCAGTGTCTGTGAGAGTAGCACAAATTTGGTTTAAGCGTTTTCAATCCGGAAATTTTGATGTCAAAGATGCACGTCGCTCTGGTCGCCCTGTTACGGTTAAAATGGATGCCATTTCTGAAAAAGTGGAGCAAGATCGGCATATCAGTAGTTACGACGTAGCTGAAGAACTAGGAATTGACCACATAACAGTTTTGGCGCATAAAAAGGTCGTGGTCAAAGACCGGCCAGGCTTCAGAGACTCTGGCGAAACCCGGGTTAACCCGCAACAAGGTGATGCTGTGTGTATGGTGGGATTGGAAGGGAAGATATTCATTATGAGCTGTTACCGCCAGGCAGGACTATCATTCTGAACTCTACTGTGAACAACTGATGAGATTAAAGCAAAAAGTTGAGAGAAAGCGGCCGGAATTAATTAATAGAAGGGGTGTGATTTTTCATCATGATAACGCTAAACCTCACACATCTTTAGCCACTCAGCAAAAATTAAGAGAGTTTGACTGGGAGGTGTTAATGCATCCGCCGTATAGTCCTGACCTTGCACCTTCTGATTTCCACCTGTTTCGGTCTCTTAAGAATTCTTTAGGCAATGTCAGGTTAACATCACGAGAAGACTGCCAAAACCACTTGTCGCGGTTTTTTTGAACAGAAGTCCCAAAATTTCTATAGTAATGGGATCATGTCTCTACCTACAAGATGACAAAAAGTTATCGAACATAATGGCACCTACATACTTTAGTTAAATGTAAATAAACTTTATTAAAAAATGTTTTGAATTTTCATATAAAATACGAAAAGACTTTTTCCCCAACCTAATATATTGACACCAAGAAAAAATTTGTTCTTTTAGTACTGTTGGTAGTACAGTATCACTATCAGGGAAAAAATACGGTTTTTTTATATTATAAAATAAACAGTTCAAATTATTTTATGATTTACTTGTTTTTTTTTTTAGTTTACGTTATTAGTTTAAAATCAATTTCCCTGTAATATTTTATTACTAGCTGTTACCCGCGGCTTCGCCCGCGTGGTCCAGGGAAGCCTGCTGCCATTGATTTGTGTATATTTTTCTTTTGTTGTATTTTTTTTTAGTTCGTTAGATAAAAAGTAGTACCAGTATGTACAAATTTTAATGATGATTGGCTGCATAGTTAAGGCATGAAGAAATAACAAACAAACGAATTTACTTTAACACTTATAATATTTGTATGGATGGAACGCCCACACTCAAGAGAAAATAATTGTTCACCACATAAATGTTTGCCCTCTTTATTTTTCCTTCGAATAAAATATTATAGCCTATGCCACTCTCCATACCGTAAACGTACGTTATTAAAAAATAAAGTTCATTTGTCCTTCTTTCACGTCAAAAGAAACCTAAGTACAGACATAAATTTTTAATAGGGTAATCTAGAGAGTAACATAAGCTACTTTTTATCCCGGAAAAACAATTTAATCCCATGGGAAAAGTAAACTTTGTAATCATTTGTCCTTCTATCACGTCGAAAGGAACGTAAGTACTGATGTGATGTTTTAACAGGGGATAGTTTCCGGTCTGGAGAGTGACATAGGTTACTTTTTATCCAGGAAAAATATTTTATTCGAAGGAAAAATAAAGAGGGCAAACATTTATGTGGTGAACAATTATTTTCTCTTGAGTGTGGGCGTTCCATCCATACAAATATTATAAGTGTTAAAGTAAATTCGTTTGTTTGTTATTTCTTCATGCCTTAACTATGCAGCCAATCATCATTAAAATTTGTACATACTGGTACATTTTGGGGTGTAAGTGGTTCATCAACATCTTTGAACCAAAGCCAACTTCACCTGCACGCGGTGCACCCT
Source organism: Hypsopygia costalis (assembly GCA_937001555.2). Classification (NCBI taxonomy): domain Eukaryota; kingdom Metazoa; phylum Arthropoda; class Insecta; order Lepidoptera; family Pyralidae; genus Hypsopygia; species Hypsopygia costalis. The sequence goes on from OW443339.2 coordinate 7,233,512, forward strand.
GCTGACTGACAAACGAAGCTCTGGCGAAAAGAGAGGTAGGGAGCGTAATTGTAAGCTACCCGACTGGTGAATGTACCTCCACCTCACAGAATACCGCAGCCAAATAACGGTTCCTTTGAGGGCTGTTGTGTTCCTGCGAGTGAGTGAGGTCACCAGAAAGGAAGGAGATGCTGCGGTGGCAGCGGGGGTAGCGGCGTGCGAGCGATATTTTATGTTGTGAGCGTTAATATGGCTACGGTAACCGCTTCACATCAGGCGGGCCGTATGCTTGTCTGCCACCCGACGTAGTATAAAAAAAAAAAAAAAAAAAAAAACTGGTACTACTTTTTATCTAACGAACTAAAAAAAATACAACAAAAGAAAAATATACACAAATCAATGGCAGCAGGCTTCCCTGGACCACGCGGGCGAAGCCGCGGGTAACAGCTAGTTTTATATATAAAATTAATCTATACTATCTAATTCTATTTATTATTATTAAGCTGAAGAGTGTGTTTGGTTGAACGCGCTAATCTCAGGAACTACTCTTGAAAAAAAAATTTAGTGTTAGATACTTAGCCTATATTTCAAGGAAGGCTATAGGCTATATAACATCACGCTACGACCAATAGGAGCGGAGCACCGGTGAAAAATAGGAAAAAAATATTCCTTTTGAGGGCTTATGTCGCGTGCGCTGCGTAAACGGTTGAAGTTACGCATAAATCATGTATGACGGAATTGTTCCTCTTTAAAAGTTCTAAAAAAAAGTCCGCGACAGTATATGTTTATCTTTTAAGATTGACACACTATAACGTTTTTTCATGGTAATCAATAGGAGAAAGTAGGTAAAAAAAGGTTATCGTGAGTTAATCTTAAAAGATAGACATATGCTGTCGCGGACTTTTTTTTAGAACTTTTAAAGAGGAACAATTCCGTCATACATGATTTTTGCGTAACTTCAACCGTTTACGCAGCGCACGCGACGTAAGCCCTCAAAAGGAATATTTTTTTCCTATTTTTCACTGGTGCTCCGCTCCTATGAGTCGTAGCGTGATGCTATATAGCCTATAGCCTTCCTTGAAATATAGGCTACCTAACACAAAAAGAATTTTTCAATTCGAACCAGTAGTTCCTGAGATTAGCGCGTTCAAACAAACAAACAAACAAACAAACAAACAAACTCTTCAGCTTTATAATATTAGTATAGATTTTACTTCTAGACTATTTTTCACTTCGCAAATTTCGCAAATTAGATCAATGGATTTTTTTTTGTACTAATTTGTGTGGCAGACAAGCATACGGCCCGCCTGATGTGAAGCGGTTACCGTAGCCATATTAACGCTTGCAACATAAAATATCGCTTGCGCGCCGCCACCCCCGCTGCCAACTCAGCATCTCCTTCCTTTCTGGTGACCTCACTCACTCGCAGGAACACAACAACCCTCAAGGGAATTGTTATTTGGCTGCGGTATTCTGTGAGGTGGAGGTACATTCCGCCGTCGGGTAGCTTACAATTACGCTCCCTACCGCTCTTTTCGCCAGAGCTTCGTTTGTCAGTCAGCAGGGTGCACCACGTGCAGGTGAAGTTGGCTTTGGTTCAAAGATGTTGATAAACCACTTACACCCCCTAAATAGTGTAATAATAAATTGATTTAAAATTCAGTTTAGTATTAAAAAATAATTAATACACATCAAATATTAACTTTCAAACATTTTCTGTTATACACATTATTTTAAAATATTATTAGATAAATTGATTCCTAGTTATTAATATTGTTTATTATTAAAAAAATCCTGTACAATGTAAAAACATTTGTCCAACAGCCATTTATTTAATTTATTTTAAAACGATTTAATGGCATTTCACGAATTTATCGGGTATCTTGTTATAAAATTTAACCACCATAAAATAAAGGCTTTTTTTGGTACAGTCCTTGAAATCATTGTTGTTCTTTTTTGTTAAAAAAATGATATTAGTCTAAAAATAAATCAATCTACCTGTCTATCTACCTGTCGATCGTAAGATACACTAACACTAATTAATAATTATATAATTAGTGTTAACAAACACGAAAGGCCAAGCTCTGGGCAGTCTCGGCAGGTGGCCAGTTGTAAAGGTAAACGCCATTATAGAGGGCGCTGGTGGAGCCGAATGAATACTTGATATGTCGGCCGAAATGCCAGCCCAAATGGAATAACAAATTAGGACGGCTTCATTGGCGCAGATAGATTCGATATCTGTGATATGCGTACCTGTTGTGATAGTTGTATACATATAAGTACCGTTTGTACTCTTTATACTAAGAATAATCTACAGTAATATTATAAAGTTGAAGAGTTTGTTTGTTTGTTTATTTATTTATTTTGTTTGTTTGAAAGCGCAAATCTCAGGAACTATTGGTTCGAATTGAAAAATTATTTTAGTCTTAGATAGCCTATATTTCAAAGATGGCTATATATAATATCACGCTACCACCAATAGGAGCGGAGCACCAATGAAAAATGGAAAAAAATAGTCCTTTTGAGGGCATACGTTGCGTGCGCTGCGTAAATGGTTAGAGTTACGCAAAAATCATGTATGATGGAATTGTTCCTCTTTAAAAATTCTAAAAAAAAGTCCGCGACAGCATATGTCTATCGTTTAAGATTAACTCATTATATCTTTTTTTTATGGTAATCAAATTTGTTTGTAATTAATGCATTATTCGCGAAGGAGTAATCCAAATAAATATGTTATTAATTAATCAGTAATCATAAGTATACACTATACTAATATTATAAAGCTGATGAGTTTGTTTGTTTGTCTGTTTGTTTGAATCCGCTAATCTCAGGAACTAGTGGTTCTAATTGAAAAAATATTTTAGCGTTAGATAGCCCATATTTCAAGGAAGGCTATAGGCTATATAACATCAAGCTACCTCCAATAGGAGCGGACCACCAATGAAAAAAGGGAAAAAAATCCTTTTGAGGGCTTACGTTGCGTGAGCTGCGTAAACGGTTGAAGATTAACAAAAATCATGTATGATGTTTGCAATTAATGCATTATTTGCAAACAAATTTGAAAGCAGCATTTACATAAATTATTCACCATATTTTTTTTTCTTAATTATACGCTTATGTTAAAGTACCTACTTGATTTCTTTTGGTTTTACCACTATAACTAATATTCACACGGACGAAGTTCGGGCAACACCTAGTTAAATAATAAAATTTGTTTCTTTTCACTCATAGTATAACACAAAAGCTCGATGGCGTCGTTGCGCGTGTCATTGTAATCGAACACGCAAGTTAAGCAACGTTGACCGTAGCCTGTCTAGGGATGGGTTTATTTATCTCGAGTTCCTTCGTGCTTCGGAGGACACGTTAAGCCGTCGGCCAGCTGTTGCCATTAGATGATAGTCGTTAAGCCAAGTCAGGCCTTTAGGCTGTTTGAAAACACTGGCAACAACCAACCCGCAGTTGAGTAGCATGGTGGAGTATGCTCTAAACCCCTTCGATTGAGGGGAGACCCGTATCCCAGCAGTGGGATGAATATGGGTTGTCGACGAATGACATAAAATAAAAGATACAAAAACTCAGTACAATTCCAAACTTAGCAAAGCTTGTACTATGGGTATTAGATAACTAATAAATGTATATTTAAGTATATTATATACATTTAGTCTGGCCGTGTGGTTTCCGGCAGACTAGAACAGAATCACTCCGTCTCATCCCGTGGATGTCGTATAAGGCGACTAAGGGAAATACGTTAGCAAACGTCGATCAGGCGTCCCCAACCCGTTTGGTCAGCGTGGGGAGTGTAGGACAAATCCTCTTTCTGTCTGGGACGGACGAGAGAGGATCGTGCTCCTGTAGTGGAGACTAAAATGATCAGATGATTATGATGATATACATTAAAAAAAAATGTTCACTAGCCTATTCTCTCAGTATGTTACTTGAAACCCACAAAGAGAGACTTATCTATTCTTTGGACCACGTATGTCTCTGCCGTTAGTCTTCACTGGCAACACAGACTGATTAAAGCAATTAATTAAATCTTATTGGACCGAAGACCTAGTTTTGGCCTTGAGTCAGTGACTGTAGGATTTGGTTAATGGTGTGAATAAGTTATTACTTATTCCTGTGACGTCATCACTACATAGTATAAAACAAAGTCGCTTTCTCTGTCCCTATGTCCCTTTGTATGCTTAGTTCTTTAAAACTACGAAACGGATTTTGATGCAGTTTTCTTTAATAGATAGAGAGTTTATTATGGAAGGTTTATATTTATAAAACATACATAATTTAGTAGAGAAACACTGATAATTTTAGAGGTTTCCAATGTGATGTCGTAAATAAACATATTTTTTTGCGCTTACATTGCAAACGCTGGCTGAACCCTACGAGATAGATCAAAATAATGTAGTACAATATTATTCACCTTAAAATGGTCTACAAAAAAGTCCGCGACGGTATATGTCTATCTCTTAGGGATAACCCACAATAACCGTTTATTATACTCTATTTTTTACGAGAAATAATGGCTTATTTACGAAGCGATTTTAAGCAATACAGCATTAATCCTCATCTAATTAAGTTCTCTAAAAACATTGTTCATTTAATATAGATCAATGGCCCTTTACAGCATGTAATTTGAACGAATATTTTCGAAGATATTACAGATTCAAAATGCAGGGACATAACGGTGAGGCGGTATTGGACGGGGCGGCGCGTGCCTATAACTGTGGAAGCTCTGTATAGGACAATGCGCAAAGACCTTCTGTAGGATATTTAGTATCAGCATTGCACCCGTGCGAAGCCGGGGCGGGTCGCTAGTTATATAATAAACTGAAAAAGAAATTGTAACAAACTAAGTTACAATTTCTTTTTCAGTTTTAGAGAAAATCTCTTGAACTAGGCCGGATTCTAGCCCACGGGGCCGAAATCGAGGTTGAGTGGAGCGAGTAGATTCGCTGAGTGAATGTTTTCCCTTGATTTCAATGGAAAATGTATTTGATGATCATTCCTGAAGGACATGATCGATTTCAATTCTTTTGTTTCGACGACACAAACCTCAAGCATGTCGAGGTCTTCATTTGTGACAAGTTTCATCAAAATCGGTTCAGTGGTTTTGGAGTCTATTCATTTCCAAGATTGACTTTTTGGCGTATATAAATAAATAAATATTTCTGGACAATTTACACAGCGCCATCTAGTCCCAGGTTAAGCGGAAAGCTTGTGTTATGGGTACCTACTAGACAACTGCTACATTTTTTTTTGTAAATACATACTTATATTATAGAAAACACCCAGACCAAGACAAACAGACATGTTCATGCACACAAATGTTTGTCTTGTGCGAGAATCGAACCCGCGACCTCGGAGTCAAAGTGGCCATTGCTAACCATTCGACCACCGAGCTGGTCTTTTTTTTTATTTTAAATAAATAAATATTTAAAATAAATAAATAATATAATACGTATATTCATATCATACAGGAATAAAATAAATTAAAGACTTGAAGATATAAAACGTACTACATAAAGGCGGCACACACTCGACAGCGAAGTGAAAACTTCAGCCATCGGTTCGGAAATTGCGCGGCGAGTCAATTTCCACCGGGCAATCCGCAGGAAATCTCGCGCGATACCGCGGTAAGCGCACCTTTCGCCTTTTGTGTGGACGCACGCCACAAATGGAATTCTTTTTTTGAACTTCCGATATTTAAAATGAATTTTTCCTATTTAAAAATCGCGCTTCGTAGATCACGGTTTGTGGCACATACATAATATAGAATTAAAATGAATCTGAGATTGAATTATCAATTTTCAAGTTGATTACAGAACCCGTTATGATTTTATATTCATTTTAAAAATTAAGTTTAATTGAAAACATAAAAAATACGTAATAAAGATTAAGAGAATAACAGCACGAGAGTGGTGCCACTTTGAATGAGTATTTTGTAGTAGTATTTTTAAAATAATAAAATAACAATCAGAACGAGCCAATTCTTTAAGTAGGTATCAAAAATGTTTTTAGCATTTTTCTCTACTATTTCTAAAATGAAACATTTTGAATCTTTCTTTCTCATCACTAACTAAATCTTCCTTACACTTCTTCCATCCTAATTTCTGAAATTCATCCTAAATGCTAAAATATGATTTTTTTTATTTAAATGCTAAAATATGATCATTAAACTAGATACTTTAAATAACAATATTAAGCAACAATAAATCGGTTCTTCGCAGGTTTTGTAAAAAAATAAATGTTCTAAAATTTTTGTCTAATAAATATGTGGAAAATAAAAATAGTCCCCAAAGACCTCGGTAAAATCACGACATCGCCAGAAGGATATAGGGTGCGCGTCGACTATGATTGACACCTAATAAGAAGAGATTTCCCGCGGGAAAGTGCAATTTGTCGCACACTCTCGCCGGATCACGGTACACGGATCATCGCCATTGACAGCTGCCGAACTAGTGGTGCTGGTGCCCCGACATGAACATGGAATTTTAATTGGAAAATTCGAATCCATCAGTATCGGTCTATTTATTTGTATGTCTATGTATCAGAGACAATCAAAGTAAAAGAAGAAGAAGTTTAGAGCGCCCAACTACAGGTTGACGGAGGCAAGTGTTTTCTAGCAGCCTAAAGGCCACTGACTTGGCTTAACGACTGTCAATAGCAACAGCCGGTACCGACAGATTAACGAGCTCGAGATAAATAAACCCATCCATGGACAGGCTACGGCCTACGTTGCTTAACTAGCGTATCGATTAGACTGACAAGCACAACGACGCTATCGAGCTCTTCAATCTCCTCATTACCACATTACCTACTCAGAATAATATCGTTGAAGGATCAAGTATGTCGATTGAAGATAATTTTGAAATAGTGATGCAGCTGGACTCACAAACATAACTGGAAAAATAAACATTTTTTTTTATTATTTTATCAGTCTGTTTCTTGTGTTTGTATTACGCAAAATCTACTGAATGGTGATAGCTTGGGCAATACTGAGCATTCGTGCTACATGCTTCTTTTTGTCCCTAATCATATTAGTACAAATTAGCATGTCTGTGAATATTTATGCTGGTAAAATTTTGCATGCCAGTAATGTGTAGATGTAGGGGTTGCTTTCATAAATACTGTAACATCTATATCAGAGATTCGCAACCGGTGTTCCATGAGAGGTAAATTATGGTCCGTGATACAAACTTATAATGAAAGAGATTGAGCACAAATTATACGAAACACTCAAATCTCGAATAATACTCAGTATAGCAATACGCAATCAAGCATGTTCCGTTGCTAGCCTATACTCCTTCCTTTCTTGTTGGAATTATTCTGGGAATTGTATTCTGTGGGATGGAGATACTTCCCCAATCGGGCAGCTTAAAAAATACGCAATGATTCGCTCTTTCGCTCGCTCTTTTCGCCAGAGCCCGTTTGTCAGTCAGCAGGGTGCACCACGTGCAGGTGAGGTTCGCTTTGGTTGAAAGATGAAGAAGAACCACTTACACTCCAATGTGTTTTGTATTATACCAACGTGTGCACTAATTATAGAATAATCAATATGTGAAAGTATCTCTATACGGTGCTACGTTTGTACTATACACAAGCGTATAAAATTACGTCATTATGTGATGTGACGTAATAACAATGTAAGGGAACAATCATACAAGCGATTTTTATACATCACGGACCACCACGCGAGTTAAGTTACCGCTGAATCGATTTTTTTTTTTTACGCCTATATTATATGGGGTGTACCAAAGTACATAGTTGATTGTTATAATAATTATTATTATAGAAATAGTTATTTGGCTATGCCATGCCATGATCTGTCTATGTATTATATGTATCTATCTGTAGATCTATGTATTATAAATATGTATGTATTTACAAAAAAATGTACTTAAGTATAATCTTAAATATAAATACTTAAGTATAAATAAAACATCAGTTATCTAGTACCCATAGTACAAACCTTGCTTAATTTTGGACTAGATGGCGGTGTGTAATTTGTTCAGGAATATTTATGAGCTGGAAGTACTATACGTTTTTTAAACTAAAGCGATATCACCAACGTCCAAAAAAACGCTTGTGTATTAACAGCCTAAGGGTTACCCCGATTGTATTCCCACATTGATTGCCGCCGACACAGCATAGTAATACAACCAGTAGTTTGACTTCATACTAGCGCCCAAATCGGCGCACGCACACAGACAAGCGTCATTTACACAACCGCTCAGGTAGATTTGGTGCGCGAACGAACTGACAATATGTTGTTTCGCGCACCAAATCTACTTGTCTGTGTGCGCGCACCGATTTGGGCGCTAGTATGAAGTCAAACTACTGGTGTATTACTATGCTGTGCCGCCGGGCTCATCGCGGATTAGTGTAGATAATGACTTGTAAACCCCTTTGACGATAGACCAGTTGCTGTAAGATGATAATTTCAAACATGGGTAATGTATAAAGCGCGTCATAAACCTAACAAAAGACGAAGACGCTGTAATGATAGGGTTGTCATTCGTCCACGTTTCCGGATTTGTCCTAGTTTGGTGGGCGGTCCGGGGAGCGTCCGGGCGGGGTTTCATTTTCCGACTTTAAAAGTTTTAAATCACTACTCCCCGCTCCATGCTGCGATTAACCGTCTTGTCACAAAATAAAAAAATAGTACTTTTACTACTAAAAACACCAATAATATGTCCGGGTTTTAAGATTCAAAATCCAGAGTTTTCACGCATCTTGTCCTGATTGACGAATGACGAGCTCGGTGGCGTAGCGGTCAATGACGCGACTTCGACACCATCGCTCGTGGGTTCGATTCCCACATAGGACAAACATTTGTGTGCATGAACATGTCTGTTTGTCATAGTCTGGGTGTTTTCTATGTATCATAAGTATGTATTTATAAAAAAAAATGTATTTACGTATGTTTATCAGTTGTCTAGTACCCATAACACAAGCATCGCTTACTTTGGGGCTAGATGGCGCTGTGTAATTTGTCTGACAATATTTATTATTTATTATTATTATTATTGCTAGCGTTTAGAGATGGCACTCGTAATAATATTGCTCGCCATTTAGTTTGTATGAACTATGCAGGCTAGAATTTTTTGTAATACCACATCGGGTGGCACACAAACATACCGCCCGCCGGATGTGAAGTGGTTTCCGTAGCCATATTAATTGCTCGCAACATAAAATATCGCTCGTGCGCCACCACCCCTAAAAATTAAAAAATATCATAATATAAGTACTCTCAAAAATAACCTAAAAGCAAGTTCCTCCCTTAGAAAAATATCTGAAGCTCCAATAATAGTTAATGTAAGTTAATTTTTGTACCACCCCATAATTAGGGGGCCTACACACCGGTCGAGTGCGCAATAAGTTACTAGTGTGGCAGGTGGATTTATTGCCTTTTACCTAATCGCTGCCTTATGATTAGTGTTGAGAAGAGATAGCTGACGTGGATGTAGAGTACACTGGAAATTACTACGTTCACAGGGTAATAATGGACGAAAACTGAGCGTAGTCTTTAATTTTTGTCACTTACACACACTCAGTTGACTTGTATATGACGAGCTCGGTGGCGTAGCGGTCAATGACGCGGCTTCGACACCAACGCTCGCGGGTTCGATTCCCACACAGGACAAACATTTGGAACCCTTGGAAGTAAAAGGGATCGTGTTGGATACTCGATTTACGTTGCCAATATTATAAAACACAAAAGTGAATTTGTTTGTTTATTTGTTCGCTTTCACGCCTTAACTATAGAACCGATTGCCATGAAATTTTGCATAATATTTGTAATATTATTCTTGGGGTGTAAGTAGTTCATCAACATCTTTGAACCAAAGCCAACTTCACCTGCACGCGGTGCACCCTGCTGAGTGACAAACGAAGCTCTGGCGAAAAGAGAGGTAGGGAGCGTAGTTGTAAGCTGCCCGACTGGGGAATGTACCTCCACCTCATAGAATACCGCAGTCAAATAACAATTCCCTTGAGGGTTGTTGTGTTCCTGCGAGTGAGTGAGGTCACCAGGAAGGAAGTAGATGCTGCGTTGGCAGCGGGGGTGGCGGCGCGCGAGCGATATTTTATGTTGCGAGCGTTAATATGGCTACCGCAACCGCTCCACATCAGGCGGACCGTATGCTTGTCTGCCACCCGTCGTAGTATAAAAAAAAAAACTGTGTTATTATTGGCTTCTACAAGTATGTTTGAAGCTTCCGATCGCGGCTTCGCCCGCGTGAGTGTCGTTTATCGCTCATTTTTTTGGAATAAATGGTAACTTACTTGGACTTGTCTTATATATTATATAAGAAAAGTCCAAATAAGTTACCTTTTATTCCAAAAATAACACTGTTTCATCACTCAAAATAGTAGTTAAGGTTTACGAAGTAGCTACGTATTAAGTAATATGTGGTATAATTGTCGAATAAAACCCATTTGAAAATCCGAAATAAGGGGCATCGCTCTAAGAGAATAAATAGCTCTTCCAAATAATCAACATCTTGTGAATTCTTGCGTGTCTTCGCACTCGACCGGCCCGTGTAAAAAGCTCTTCAGCTAATGGGGATGATCATTAATATTTTATGCGGTAGATAACAGCTATTCGTTTATATTTATAAACCATTCGAGTGTCTAGGATTTGCCTATGATCTTATGGTCCTAACAGATGTATTCGAGTCGTTATGTCCTGTGAAACTGGCAGATTTGGGTGTAAGTGGTTCATCAACATCTTTGAACCAAAGCCAACCTCACCTGCACGTGGTGCACTCTGCTGACAAAAAGGCTCTGGCAAAAAGGGAGGTAGGGCATAGCGTATTATTTAACCTCTCTCGCGGAATACTTCCCCATTCGGGCAGCTTAAGGAATACGCATATTTTGGTTTGTCTACGGACAAAATCATTCATCACACCTGATGGAAGGTAATCACTTTCGTCCATGGAGAACAGCAACACCAAGGGGTCGCCGATCCGTTTCCAGCATAAACTCCTTCCATTCTTTCTTTTTGGTGACCTCACTCACTCGCAGGAACACAACAACCCTCAAAGGAATGTTATGTGGCTGCGGTATTCTGTGAGATGAAGGTACTTCCCCAGTCGAGCAATTTAAATAAAGTAAATTAAAAAATAAAATAAAACCTACTTCAGTTGGCATGTTATTGGTGGAATACCCCGGCAGATGCTGCTGCCCGTCTTCCGAGAGAAAAGTTATCGCGTGACACAAGATTCCTTAGTCGCCTTGTACGACATCCACCGCAGAGCAATGGAGTGGCACAATTTTATTCTGCCGGCTACCATAGGGCAAATTTAAGGGATTCCCTCGATTTTTCTGGGATCCCATCATCAGACCCTGACTTGGTGAATATGGAACCACCTCGAAATTACCCTTTCAAATAAAAAAAATTTAATTTGACCATACGTGCTATAAAATTTAAGGGTTTCCCTTGATTTCCCTGGCATCCTATCATCAGATCCTGACTTGGTGAATATGGGACCACCTTGCAATCATACCCTTTCAAATAAAAAAATAATTATGAAAATCGGTTCACAATTCGCAAAGATATCGAATAACATACATACAAAAAAAATCTATAAATGAAAAAATAAATAAATGAAAAAAGTCGTATTGAGAACCTCCTCCTTTTTTGAAGTCGGTTAAAAATACGCTACGCCCTACCTCTCTTTTCGCCAAAGCCGCGTATGTCACTAGTAGTAGTTTTTAAGATGTAGATGAACCACTTACACCCCAGTACAGTATTACCCCATAATTCACTACGTAACATAATATTTATACCGAAGAAGAACCAAAGCCAACTTCCTCTCATAAAAAAAAAACTATTTGGGAAAGATCTTCTTCATAAGTTCCATATAAGTTATCAGTCTATTGTAAGTCCTTTAATAAGTACGGATCGTGGTATTTAGTGGCCACGTAATTTGTCATCATAACACTACCGCCAATTAGAGCCCCGACACGCGAGCATGACGAATTGTGTCACGCACATCTTCGTGTGATCCGCCCTTAACGACCCACTCGAAGTTCTACTTGTAAATAGTAATGAGACAAATTAAACGCTCCTAGTTTTAATTACAATCAATGTTTTATAATTTGTGTTATTTTATGTAAATTTGAGATTCGTTTATAGACATGAATATGTCTTTAATTTTGCTACCATACGGGGGGAATGATAACAAAATCGGGGGATACAGTTTGGCGTTGTAGTTTCGAATCTATGCTCTGCATCCAAAATTCAATCACACCACTGGGTAGATGAAGGATCAAAGAATTTATTACGCTAAGTAAGGACTATTGATCAGCGCGTGCGGGAGAAGTGCTGCCATTATGTTTAGTTTGTAATGTATTTTTAGATAACACCTTATAATAAACTGCGCAGTTGTAACAATAAATAACCATAAAATTTGAATACAACCATAGTAATAATTACCAGAGAGAAGATCATAAATATAGATGTTCTATCTTTGGATGTCAAGAATTGTTAGTTATGTCATTTTCTGTCATATGTATTTTGTATAATTTTATTTTATAATCGCTTTACAATAACGATATAATATAATGAAAGCGCACATTTTTCTAATTCTCTTTTTATACGAAGCAATAGCGCACGAAATGGTTCAATACTCACCAAATGTAGGGACAGTTCTATTCTCTTCTGCAGACCTCACTAAAGCCTGCTGGAGTAAGGCAGAAATAAGCCTTTTGAGAGTTAGACGGTCTTTTCAGAACTTGTTGCCGTCGCCGTACTTCATTGACACATCAAGCTCTATGTTTGTTGAGAAGTTGCTTACTTACTTTAACGATGCGTATACCTCAATCAAAAGAGAAGCACCCGACCCAGTCGCTGATAATATCATGACTACAGCCCTCTCTGATGCCGTAGGCGGCTACTTAAAGACGTATGTAATTCCTGTAACCAAGTATGCATTTTACGGCGGTTCAGTATCTCAAGACCATGCGATAAGAATATTCAATTTGTTCAACGAAATCAAACGGCACTTGGAGACTGATGGGTTTGGTTGGCGAGACGCTGATGAAAGTATAATCAAGTCTATCAGGATAAGTATAGCCCCGCCACCACTCCTCAATCTTGTTAGAAGAATGACGGAACCTTGCAGCGATCTAACTTTTTACGAGAAAACATCCAACGGATTAACAGTACCGATACCGTATGTAAACTGGAACGGAGATGCAAGTACAATGTTTGTTCCTCTTAAAAATAATTCTTTAATACCACTTAAATATCCTGATACATCAAAAAGCTTATTCCGATATTATGATACTGCTAAACGGTGTCTACATTCGACTAGTCTAAGAGATGAACGTGAGTTTGATGAAAGATTTCAGAACTGGCTCACTACCGATGTCGTACCTCATCTCAACGACCACCACATATATCTCCCGTTCGAAAGTGTCCTAACACTAATTAATGACACGAAGGTTTTATGCCATAAAATCATTTCGAAACTTGATGATGACACTATACGTTCAAAAATTCCTATCCACTTGTCGTCAAAAAAGATGTTAATTCTGGCTATTGTGTTATTTGTAGAGGTAGCGTGGTGTATTCCAGCGTTATTCTTTCTAATTTGTTCAAGAAAGAAAAAAAAAGATAAAAGCAGTAACGTTTATCTCTTTATTGATAAGTTTGGAGATAAATTAAGGAAATATCGCGGTGGCGAAAGTGAATTAAACGATATCAATTTAAAATGTTCATATGATTCTAAAAATTCAAGCTACAGATATTCTACTGACGCAGTTTCCAACAGTACTGCGACACAACATTCCGAAGATAAAGGTTGCAATATAAAAAGTCCGGGCATATTAAGTTCCTACAGTTTAATATGTAAGAAGGAAAATAAACTTCCTAGAGAATTAAAACAAAGAAGAAGCAAAAGTGATAAAATAAGCGCCACTGAAATAATCGAAAACAGAAGTGCTGTACTGCAAACAGAGTTTCCTTCAAATACTTCTAAGTGCTCACATGGAACAACAATACCATCACTTCTCAACATTTATACTAAAGACTGCTCTACTGATAAATTTAGCATAGTTAATGAACTTCAACAAATTAATAGCAAACCGTCACTTAGTAAATCTGTGTTACAGACGGAATCAAAAAAGTCTAACATGATCACTACAATGACAGGTTGTCCTGATTACACTCCTACGGAAAATAGCTCTGAAAGTACTAAAACTATACACGACTTAACTCTTAGCCATACAAGTATTCAAGACAAACTTAGTAAAACAGATACCGTTACATTGATTAGTTCTACTAACAATCGGATGCATATAGAACGTCAGCTACCAATTCATTTAGAAGAAAGAAGGCCAATTATTAGGAAACATCGTACTGAAAAAGCAATTAAAAGAAAACGTAGTATTGATAATAAGATACGCGAGAACAGTGAACAAGAGAACATAATAGAAAGAAAAAGAATTGTCGATAAAATTATAACAGAAGTGGAGTCGGAAACACTCGTAGAAAGCTCACAAAATGAAATAGCCGAAGAATGTCATCCCGAGTGTCCATGTTACTCATGTTTTAATCGAGAACCTGATAATATTACCACAAAAGAAAGTGAAAGAGTAGTAATTAATCCAAGTCCCTCCTCCAAAACTGAAGTTATTTATAAAAACAAAGATATAGATTCTCAGAAATCTACAAGATTCTGCATACCTGTAGAGCAAGAAAAAAATGATACTAATATTGGACTGACAATGGATGCTACGAAACATTACGTTGAAATTAAATTAAACAAACCTAACGCTGAAATAAGTGTAGGCATCGGTCGTAAAGTGTCAAAGAAAGTTAGTAAAATACCGAAACGGACTAATAAATTGACTAATGTGCAATTTAGCGCAATTCCGGAACAGAAATTATCCCCGGCAACTGTTAAGGGCAGTTTAATACCGCAACCACTGAAGAGACCTCGGGATGACAGCGCCATCCAGAGTAACGCTTCGACACATGTCGATAGATTAAATGTAACTTTTTAACTTTAGCTGTATTTTAGTTTATTTCATATTATTATACGTATTATATAGGATTGTTTTTATTTGTTTCAGTACTCAAACATCTTTAGTACCTTACTGTTTAATACTAGGGAAGAAAAGCAAAGCAACCCTTAGGAAAATAACATTTATTTCATCAATGCCAGTAGGTATATCATGATGTCAATATACATAATATTTTCCCCAATTCTACCAACCCCTTTGTGTTCTACTGATTGTACAATGGGGTGTGTTTAGAGGAGTTGTTTGACATGATGCCCACGGCCTCCTTTTACAGTCGCACCGCTCGCCATCGACAGGGAATTCAACCTCACACATTGGAGCCTAAGTGGTCGCGTACTGTGCGCTTCCAGGGAAGTTTTCTACCGCGTACTGTCAAGCTGTGTAATGAACTGCCTGTCGAGGTTTTCTCAGGAGACTGCAGGATACAGGATCGGCAATACGCGTGTGATGCCCCTGGTGTTATAGGCGTTCATAGGCTACGATAACTGCTTTCCATCAGGCAGGCCGTATGCTTGTTTGGCACTCTAGTGGCATAAAAAAATGCAATGATGACACTGTTCAGTAACTTTGAAGCTCTCGAATATTACTCTTTGCTTTGAGATATCAAATTTCAGCTAGATATCAATACACGATGCAGGTATTATGTATCAAAGTACATATTACACTCATAAATATCATCACCAATGTCTACCCACCTATCTACTACTAGATTGAATCCTTCGCCAATTATTTCCACCATACGCGATCCTTCGCTTTCGTCATCTAGCCGCTTTTTCAGGTCCTCGGTTCCTTTACATAGAGTCGAAGTCGAGGCGTCTAACGTTTTGTCAACTTATACGCGGCCTACACTTTAGGACTTCTCTCCTCCATCTGTCATCACTGACTCGGCAGATGCGGCCAGCCTATTGTTCAGCTATATACTCTTTGTACTCATATACTTACAAAGAATGGTTTTTTTATTTATTACTATTCATTACTCACCACAACGTACTGTGCGAGTCCTAAAAGTTTTCTCCCGCGAATATTGTGGAATAAACTTCCTTTTTCCACGGAAACTACAGCATCTAATCTTCGCATGAGCGATGCAAATGTCTATGGGCTACGACAACTGCTTACCATCAGGCAGATCGTATGCTTGTTTAACACCTTAGTAATATTTTTAACCGTTATATTATATTGCTAAAAATATTACCCGTTTAAAAGCACCTTTCAGTGTTCGTCGCGATAGAGGGAGGGGGGTCTCGTCTATCATTCATTCTGACTATCTCTCTCGTCTATCTGTCATTCGCCATATAATAAGGATTACACATTCTAATACGGCACGCTCCAACTCTTCGCACATGCTTTATACAAAACAAATACCCCTTTTTTAACCGACTCCAAAAAAGGAGGAGCTTCTCAATTCTGCTGTATTTTTTTTTATGTTTATTACTTGTTGTGAGTAATTACTCATCATCATCATTTATAAACCGAAGAATCATCAGCCTGTATCTACTACATACATAAATGTAGAGGAATGTTTGGAGTCAATTTTTTTTTTGTTAAATATATTTAACATACCTTGCAGCATCTGCGTCCAGGCTTCCAAACCACCTTTAGCTTAGAACAATAAATTACAAATAGTGACAATATTAGTAACACGAAAGGAGTTTATTCCACACGGCTCCCGGTACCGCGCCCCGTACTAATCACGGTGACGAATTTATCGCCGATCCGGGTGAATTACAGCGGGGGCCGGTTGAATTATGGCATATTTTGTCCAGAACAGCTCAGGTGGCCAGCAGAGACCACTAATCTGTCATTACGGTACATTGCCACTTAGCAAATTGAGCGGTAGGAGTTTTGTAGCTTTGTTTATGAGTGCGTTGATATATTAGAGACAGGTAGCGGCACAGTAGGCCCCCGTGATAGGACAATGATTACACTATATATGACCACAGAATAAATAATAGTACTTACGTATACTAAGTGTATTTATTAACAATTAACATTTATTTTTATTAAATACAAACTAAATTAAATCTAAAAATATTCTAATAAGATTCAAGTATCCTACAAAATAAAACTATTGAAAATAAAACCGCCCAAGTGCGAGTCGGATTCGCGCACTAAGGATTCCGTAACATTATCTATAAAAACGGCAAAAAAAATCACGTTTGTTGTATGGGAGCCCCCCTTAAATATTTGTTTTATTTTTATTTAATTATTTATTTTTGAAGTGAATATATAACTAAATATTATGTGACTATTTCAAGCGTCTACATGTTGCCATTATCAATTTCGGGCAAAATCGAGCAAAAAAAATCACGTTTGTTGTATGGGAGCCCCCTTAAATATTTTTTTTATTCTGCATTTCAGTATTTCTTGTTATAGCGGCAATATAAATATATCATCTGTGAAAAATTCAACTGTTTAGCTATCACGGTTCATGAGATACAGCCTGGTGACAGACGGACGGACAGCGGAGCCTTAGTAATAGGGTTCCTTTTTACCCTTTGGGTATGGAACCCTAAAAAGACAAGGTTCATCAGGAATGGCAAAGGAAAACCAATGCGCGAGAAAGCTGCCTACCTTTTTAGTTTGTATTGTGCAATTAAAGCATATTCTATCTATTTATCTGGATATGAGGAGTCCGTTGGCGTCGTTGCGCGTGTCAGTCTAACGATCACGCAAGTTAAGCAGCGTCGACCGTACCCTGTATATGGATGGGTTTATTTATCTCGAGCTCTTCCGTACTTCGGAGGGTACGTTAAGCTGTCGTCCACGGCTGTTGTCATCAGATATCAATCGTTAAGCCAAAGACAATGGGATGACCGCCTTTGGGCGGCTTGAAAACATTAGCTCCGCCGACCCACAGTTCAGCAGCAGTGGTATATGCTCTAAACCTCTTCGATTGAGGGGAGACCCGTAGCCCAACAGTGATATGATTATGGATTTTTGCCTATCTATCTATCATTGGCCGTGAGGTTTCCGGCAGACTAGAATAGAATCACTCCGTCTCTCCCCGTGGATGTCGTACAAGGCGACTAAAGGAAATACATTATAAAACATCGATCAGGCGTCCCCAACCCGTTTGGCCAGCGTGGGCAATGGAGGCCTAATCCTCCTTCTGTTTGGGACGGACGAGAGAAGGTCGTGCTCCTGTAGTAGAGACTAAAATGACCTGATGATGATGATGATCTATCATAAAGAGTTCGCTTCGAGCTTTCCCTACAAGTAATGATAAATAATGCCAGATGTTCTCAATTACTGCCTCAATAGATTGGACGCTGTCCATAAATTAAACCGGCGTGGACAATCGGCCCTGTAATCCCCGTCAATCGAAGATTATCCCGACCAATTGGTGGTAATCCACAACACTGTCCCAACACTATTTATGGCAAACAGCTAACCCCTCTCGATTACTCTAAGTAAAACTTGTAACTGCTTGTAATAGATTTAGATGGCACACTAATAATGTTAATCCTGGTAGATTAATAGTGCCAGGGTACTGATTGAATCGTTTAATGTTCGTTCAAGGTCGTTTTAATAAAATATGAACTGGTATTTCTGTGTTCAGGGTTTTCATGTTAAAGCGTTATGTTTGCCTGCGTTACGAAAGTAGGTATTTCTTTTATTCAGGTAGATAATTATTATTGAATTGTATAAAAAAGTTACTGTATAAAAGGTATAATAATAATTATAAGTTATAGCGAAGAGCCTCAACCGTCACCTTGAGAAGTTCTCGCTCGGCAGTTGGGTCAAGAACCAGATGCAGAAGGCGGTTCTTCTACACACGGCCCGCATCGTGAGAAGGTTTCTCACTCTGGAGCCCTAACCACCGGTAGCTTGGGTCTTCGCCCCGATATCGATAGGTGCCGATTTTTTTATACATATTTTTAAATGTATTTTTTTATATGAATTAAAAATATAAAAAATAAGAGATAGGAAAGGAATAAATGAAATATTCATAAATAAATATTTCTGGACAATTTACACAGCACCGTCTAGTCAAGGGCGGATCCAAGGGGAGAGTCATGGGGGTCATGACCCCCCCTGGGCTGGGTCCACGACCTATATGGACCACTAATAAAAATTGTTAAACTTAATGTTTTTATATATTTTTTTGTCTCAATATAGATTAAGTACAATACTTACAAACATTAATAAAATACTTTTTACCTGTATCTCTTATTATCGAAATTAAATTATAACTTGAGGTGACTTGACCATAACTACGTAACCGCCCCCTGGCGCCGAAGCTGGATCCGCCCTTGCATCTAGTCCCAAATTAAGTGCAAGGCTTAGACAACTGATAAATGTACTTAAATACATATTTTTGTAAATACATACATAGTCAAATGAAGTTCAACTGCCGTTCACCACGGATTTTAAATATCTAACACTATTGAATTGCTACTTGACCTTTATAGATGTAATGACTCATGTAACTGTAAAATAGGTAATATTTAACCATTAGTGATTCTTCTGAGCCGATACATACAGAGTGTCTACATACTAAAAAAACATCAGGCAATAAAAATCTAAATAACCAATAGCAGAAATTTAAACAGGATTAGTAAATATATGCAAATTAAATAAACATAACCGTAGTGTCCAAATATTCCATGATCCGGCGGTACGGCTAATTTATCGCCGGACAGAGACCCGGATTACGACGTCCGACAAAATCCCACCGATAAACCACTCCTATGGTATTTACATTTTTGTGCCGTATGCTACAATTTTGGAGTAGGTACAAAGGGGTACGCTCGATTGTGATATGAATATATTGTAAAAGTCTTTTGTCGTGAACCCATATTCATCCCACTGCTGGGATATGGGTCTCCCCTCATTTTTTTTATATGAGAGGCAAACGAGCATGTGGGTTACCTGATGAAAAGAAATCACCACCGCTAATGGAGATCAGCAACACCAAGGCGTCGCTTATCTCATATCTGTTGCCAGCCTATATTCCTTTCTTTCTTTCTGGAGACCAAGGTATTGGAATATCAAGGTAACGTTCAAATTCATCACCACCACTGATTGGGTAAAATAAAACTCAAGACTTCGAATCTTCTTTACCTACCTAGTGCTACCTACGTAAGTATTTAAAAAGTTCCTTTATAATATTAAAACTCTTGTCTACCCATTTTTTTAAATGGTACTAAAAAAATTAAAAAGTTAATTTATGAACTCAGCTATCGCGACAAAAGAAAAAGTCCTTAAATTAACCCGTTGACAGTCTACGATTGCCAGGAACTCGACACGGCGGCATCCAGCAAACCCATAATTTAAACAATCTCGCCCCTGTTTGCGGAACCCAAGATTTTCCGACGATACCCATTTGTAACCCCTTATCTCAGTAATGCGCTATCCGAACGCCCAGTCTAAAGGCTCATTTACATTAGATGACTCTGAAGATGTCCCAATATCTCTAGAAAGGACTACATTTTAGTAGGTACTGATAGTTTCATAGATATTAGATTAGTAGGACCACTAATTTTATAATAACATCCGACTAAACTGATCTATGTTATGTTAACAACGGAGAAGAAAGCATTTTCAAAGCTATTGATGCCTCGACAAAACTCAATTATAGAAGCACTCAGAAAGCCTACTGAGAGATTAGCGCCTCTGACTGTTGTCTACATGTTTATTATGCTGTGTACATTAAACATTAATTTTTAAATTATTTAAATTCCAAAGATACAGCCACTCACATTTAATTGACGTTTCCTATAGATGTAAATGCGCTTTAACCTAAGACGGGCCCGGATAAAACAACGGCGACAAGGTGGTAGACAAATCAACGCGAATCCCCATTTCTAATTGAGGTAGATAGGTAAGTTTGTAATTAAAGGAGTGTAACAAGGTCCCTAGAGACGTGGGTCGACGCGAACAGTACCTGTCTGCAGATGGCGCTAAGATGAATGGTTGGACAGATAATTCGAAATTCGTGGCTGAAACGTTGTGTCACTTATTGAGTCAATGAGCAGATTTTTGAACGCAAATATTGCTAAGACGCAACACTATACCGTTAGAAAGAGCCCTTGTACAGTCTGTGGCTATAATAATTATAACATCTTCAACCTATCCAACCAAAGAAACATAATCACTACTTAACAAACATCTAGAAACCTCCCACTAACCAAATAAGGAGTCCTGGTTACGAGACGCCAGCTAACCCAGATCTCTCGGTGTCTCCCACCTAGATATAGTTCTATAGAATTTTCCCAATACTGAGAGGTCTCATTAAGTTTGGCGATGACAAATTACACATTGGGGGGCTTAAACAAATTAATCACGGGTCCAATTTCGCGGAAAACAATGCGGGGGTGAGTCGGAGGAATGATAGGATTTTGTTATTGCGGGCGCGGTGTGTGAAATATGTTGATGAATTAGTGTGACTAAATGTCGCTTGTAGACTAATTTGTTCGTTAGACGTCGTTAGTAATATGTCATTATAAGTGAAATAATGTATGTTTTGAAATCCAAATTTATTACGCGACTGTTGGAGGGTTAAGTTTTTCACACATTTGTATGTGACTAACTTTGTATGTATGTTGTGTATGCCTCTCAGTATCCTTGTACCAAGGCTAATAATAATATCATTTATTTTCAGACCGAGATCAATATTGTTTGTATACAAATAACTCAATCCTATGTTAGTAGTGTAGTGATACAAATATTACTTTATTTTCTAACTAGCGACCCGCCCCGGCTTCGCACGGGTATAATGCTGATACTAAATGTACTACAGAAGGTCTTTGCGCTTTGTCCTATCCAGTCCTTCCCCAGTTATAGGCACACGCCGCCGGCTTCGCGGCCGGTACCGCCACAGCCGTTATGTCCCTGCATTTTAAATGTGTAATATCTTCTAAACTATTCATTTAAATTACATGCTGTGAAGGGCCATCTTGATCTATATTAAATGCGCAATGTATTTAAGGTACTTAATTGGATAAGGATTAATTCTGTATTGCTTAAAATCGCTTCGTAAATAAGGCATTATTTCTTGTAAAAAGCAAAGGATAAAATAACGGTTATTGTGTGTTACCACTAAGAGATAGACATATACCATCGCGAACTTTTTTGTAGACCATTTTAAGGTGAACAATACTGTACTACATTATTTTGATCTATCTCGTTGGGTTCAGCCAGCGTTTGCAATGAAAGAGCAAAAAAATGTGTTTATTTACGACATCACATTAGAAACCTCTAAATTATCAGTGTTTTTCTACTATGTTATGCATATATTATACATATAAACTTTCCAGTTGAATCACTCTATCTATTAAAAAAAACCGCATCATAATCCGTTGCGTAGTTTCAAAGATTTAAGCATACAAAGGGACATAGGGACAGAGAAAGCGACTTTGTTTTATACTATGTAGTGATATACATATAACTATCAGGAAAGTTATTGCATTCGTATTTAGTACAATAGGCTATTTTCCAATCTTTAAAAATTGTATAAATTATTTAACAATATCGTAAAATACACAAAACTATAAAGATATGCAAACTTTCATTCTAATATCTTCAGTCAGTCTATTTTTAGCGTCGATCAAAGTTTGGCGGGAAAGTCCATATTAAAAGTATGAAATTATTAAAAAATAATATTCCCATTGGAAAAGCTATACAAAATGCTATAACTTTTATTATGATACTAATCACATAAACATAATATTTAACATAGATATCGTACAAATTTCTGATTTGATGCATACAAAATACAAACCTGTGACGTCATAATTCGGTAGTCTTTTGTATGGAGCGTTTTCGGGGCAGTTTAAAAATTGTGATTTTCAAATTATCTTATCTCGAGAGATTTTTGTGCTATCGAAGTAATTCTTTCACCTATGGTTATATTATGGAGACGTCCCTACATATCAAACCGAAAAAAATGTTAGTCAAATAGCCTATTAAAGGTGCTACATGAAGGTGGTTGCGATGCGTGTTAGACTTGGCTTGGATAATCTAAAATTTCCGAATTTCAGGCGAGCGAAGCCGCGGGCAAAGGCTAGTCTAATATGTGTGGAGACATGCAGTTGAATACTAATGCAGCTAAACCATTTGCTGATTTTAATAAAGACAGTGACAGACATGGGGTGTAAGTGGCTCACTACCATCTCGGAGCTAAAGCCAACCTCACCTGCACGTGGTGCACCCTGCCGATAAACGGACGAGGCTCTGGCGACAGTCGCCAACCCGCCTGCCCAGCGTGGCGACTTAAGGGCATAACTCACCAATGGATAGAAACCAAAATATATGGCCCCCAGTACCCGGCAGCCCTGCTATCCCATGCCAAGGTGGCGGCGGTATCGGTTCCGGCAGGGCGGGGGGTGCGAACAATCTCCGGTTTGCAGGCCACCACCAACAATTGACTATTGGCACGTATAACACACGGACACTGAGGCGTGATGAGGATGTGGGAGAGCTGGAAGTAGAATTGAGGTCGGTGAAACTTCAACAAAGAGATCGATAGACGCATTCGATTGGGCTGGGCAGCTTTTGGAAAACTTCGGCACATCTTCGCCGCAAAGATACCCCAATGTTTGAAGACTAAAGTTTTCAACCAGTGCGTCCTCCCTGCAAAGACCTATGGTGCAGAGACTTGGACACTGACCGTCGGACTGGTCCATAGGCTAAAGGTCGCGCAGCGTGCGATGGAGAGGGCTATGCTCGGGGTTTCTCTGAGGGATCGAATCCGGAACGAAGAAATTCGACGGAGAACTAAAGTTGTCGACATAGCCTTTCGAGTTTGCAAGCTGAAGTGGCAATGGGCGGGTCACATCTGCCGAGTAAGTAATGGCAGATGGGGGAGGAAGGTATTAGAGTGGAGGCCGCGCGTAGGACGACGAAGCGTTGGACGCCCTCCTTCTAGATGGTCCGATGACCTTAAGAAAACGGCTGGAAGCGGCTGGATGCGGAAGGCGGAGGATCGTATTTGGTGGAAAGCATTGGGGAAGGCTTATATCCAGCAGTGGATAGATACAGGCTGATGATGAATAAAGACAGTATCATTTCATTTCTACAGCTTCGAGTATGACTAGAAAAAAACGCGACATTACTGTGAACGTCTGTGTTTTTTGATTAATACTTTTTCTGGCTCTCTCAGTCTGTTGAGAGAGCCAAAAAAAATATTATTAAAAAAACATTTTTACAAGTTTACAAGTTAGAATCGTTTACAATTTAAAAAATAACAAAAAATTACGACTATAGTAAAATTTTGAATGAGTAAATTTTTGGTCATTTAGACTTAACTTTCATATGGATTTATCCCCTTTTTCCTCGTGGACTTCCTCTACTCAATATGTTATCTCAAAATACATACTTCTAAATATAAAAGTTACTCGATCGGTTTTTCATTTCCAAATTACACAGAAAAGCAGTCGAGTTTTTTAGTTTTTATTTTATTTCTTTTTATAGCAACAGATTTTATAGGATATGTCTTACCATAAGGTCAAATATCTTTCTGAGGGCAACTGTTATTACTAACTTACTATCCGCTATTCCTTATATTGCAAGTGGCCTACACAAAAATACATAATTAAGCCAATAATCCGCGATTTTACGATTTTTATAGCTTTTATGTGCCCACTGTTTCTAGCGCTATCACGACTGATCTGATGTTTCACTCGTTTTTATTTACCAAAATTGAGTTCAGTAAATAAATAGTAACAAAGGATCAGACATACACACAGGTTAAATACAATACTCTCCTTTCTGGCTTCGCTGCAGTCAGGTGAAAAAAATGTTTTTTTTTTTTTATTTGAGTAAGAGGCATACGAACATGTGGGTCACCTGGTGGAAAGCAATCACCCATTAAGATCAGCAACACCAAGGGGTCGCCAATCCGTTGCCAGCCTATATTCCTTCCTTTCTTATTTGGCTGCGGTATTCTGTGAGATGGAGGTACTTCCCCAGTCGGGCAACTTAAAATATACGCTATACCTCTCATTTCGTCAGAGCCTCATTTGTCAGTCAGCAGGGTCCACCACGTGCAGGTAAGGTTGGCTTTCGTTCAAAGATGTTGATGAAATTACATCCCAAAATGTGAATAAATTGAATAGCATATACCATATGCAATAGACGTTATTTTAATGTTACCAAACAAAGATGTAGCCATTAAGCGACAAGTGCGAGATAACGTTACGGTAACAAGCAACATCCGGCAAGATGTTACACGCAACACAATACCGCGGTATAAAGTAACTCGCTCTGACATACTGAGAGCGCTCTTAATTTGTGCTTCCTGGAGAATGGTAAACGACAAGCGTGTCAATACTAATATTGCTAATGTTACTGTCAACAAATGTAATGTCTTCCTCTGAGAATAATTGCGAATGGTCTATAGAATTTGCACGAACTCTTCATTCTTTGTGTCCCGTGCCTCATTCTATTAGTTCCCATATCATCATCATCAGGTCAATTTGGTATCCACTACAGAAGCACGACCCTATCTTGTCCGTTACAGACAGGAGGATTTGGCCTACACTCCCCACGCTGGCCAGACGGGTTGGGGAGGCCTGATCGATGTTTTATAATGTATTTCACTTAGTCGTCTTATACGACATCCGCGGGAAGAGACGGAGTGATTCTATTCTAGTCTGCCGGAAACCACACGGTCATCCACCCGGCCATATCATATTATAATAAATTAATAAATAAATATGTTCATAGACAAATTACACACGACCTTCTAATCCCAAACTAAGGAAAGCTTGTACTATGGGTACGAGTTAACTAATATTATAGGTACATAAATAAAAAAAATTAAAAAAAAAATTAATACTTTTTTCTTGTAAATACATGCTTAATAATAGATAGGAAACACCTAGACCAAGACAAATTTGTCTTATGCGGGAATCGCACCCGCGACCTCGGAGTCAAAGTGGTCATTCATTATTCGACCACCGAGCTCGTCAAACTTCCACCAAAAATTGGTTTGAACGAAATCTAGTAAGTAGTTTTTTTAATACGTCATAAATCGTAAACCGCAATTCACCTTTCATTCAATCAACTCAAATGTAAAAATAAATTACAACGAACTACAATAACTTTTATATTATGTTACTTGCTGCTACAGAACCCTTCATGGGCGAATCCGACTCGCACTTGGCCGCTAGGAAGGAGACTTGAGCACGCTGCTTTGTGGGTATACAGCGAGCAAAAGGAAGTTACTCAACTCAACAATGATGACCTAACGCCACTTTTAACACGTTCGTTGCATTACGAGATCTATCAGATCTCTTGCAGGACTTTTGTATTGTGCGTTGAATATAATAGTGTTGTTTCTCTCCTTGCGGGAGTATCTAACGTGTAAAGTTCTTTAGGTATGAGTAGGACAAATATACATATTTGCTTCCTACTTAAAGATGAATTCAAGGACATTAAAAAAGAAATTAGAGATGGATTAGGTCCCTAACGCACAGTACTGTAATTATTTTCATTCCTTGCGTTAGGAGATATGTCGGTACTCGTGGAATCGTACGCCTCGTAGACGCAAGAGAGGGAAGGTGGGCGGCGCGGGCGCTGCGTGACTCGTTTTAGTGTTGTCCTAGCATCGACGTGGGAGGTCGCGCGCACGTTTGCGAAATAACACTCGCGTATATACCTACGTGTTGATTATCATTTTTGTTATACAATGGTTATTAAAACAAAAACGTTGTTATAGTAAACTTACAAGAGACCTGTGACATCCAGCTTTTATTTAATACCTCCGTATATTTTTTTAAAGCAACAACAGCCTAAGAACAAAAATATACATAAGACACTCGAATAACGAAACTAATAAAATTAGATTCCATCGCATTTACTTCACTGACATAGTTGCATGCTGTTTATTTATACAATGCACTTTATTACAGAATTACCCGAAGGAAGATGTACTGATCATGTTTTCCAACGTGGCGACAAAAAAAGACGTTGTGTGGGTTGTTATGAAAAATTACGACGCACATTAAACAGCACTGACGCTTCTAAAAAAACTAAACGAATTGTTACCATTTGCGCGCAATGCAAGCAATCAATGTGCTTACCATGTTTTAATGAAAAACACTTTGCATAATTAATAAAACTTTTTCAATCGACAACTGAGATATTATTTTATTCCCATCACTACTTACTACACATATTGAACTATCTTCCGTTGCGGTACGAGATACAATCGATATCATTTTTTTTTTTGGTATTTGTAGTTTATTCAAATGTCATAACTGCGTGCGAACCTAGCAAAATATAAAGCAATAGGCTATCTTTCACCCACAAAAACTTCAAAATATATTTGATTGTTTTTTTGGAAGATATAAACTATTTTGAAAACTGTATCTTTAGGAGACCGATTAGGTCTCAAACGCACCAAATGGTAGGTTAGTTTGGAGATCTTTTAGGTCTCCAAAGCACCAGCTGAAAGTTTTTTGAAAGTGATGGCGCAGGGAACGTGTTAACGAACTTAAGGTTTATTAAAAGTGACGTTAGGTTATCCTTGAGGTTGTTTACTTGTGTTTGCAATTTTTACTGTATGCCCATTCTTTCCAGCGCATCACATGTTCATACCAATGTAATCGGCTTTCTTGAAGTTTGAATAAGCTCGTACACATACCATATACACAAGTTTGCACAAACTGGAGCGTAAGTTTTTATAAGTCTGGCGGCATCTGCAAGCAAGCTGTTTGGTTCTCCGAGTACAATGTAACAAATGTACTTACTCATCGGAAACTCTAAACTACAAAGAAAATGTCACAAAGTTAGATCCAGATTCTACATTCATTTGGAAAAGCGGAAATAAATTTTCTTAATTTTAAAAGTACCTATAAACGAATGCCAATCTATAGATCACCACTTATTTGACCCACTGTACCTACATGTCATGACAATCAGAGAGTGGTGGTAGAGTCCTTGTGCTTGGTTGGTATATGGAGCGCAAGTTACTCGACGAGCGTCAGGGACCGATTTGTAGATTAACAGGGGTAATATGATCTGCCACCGATTTACTGAGTAAGAAAAACGTCATCGCCCAGGTTAATTACTAGTTGTAAGTACGACTACAGACTTTCTGTATTAAACCATAAGGAAGGTAGATTTCAGCGAAGCCGTCACTTATAAAGGAGTAGCCTATAAGCGACTCGATGTTAAAAGTTTCAAATCAATTTGAAACTTTCATGTAACTAAAAAATAGGGTGTGCCTATGTCATGGACACGGCTGTCTGTTGTACGTTTTATGCACTAAAATTTTCTCAAAATGGCAGCGCTTTTCCCCTCTCCCGCACGCAATGTTCCACAGTCCTTACTTAGCAAAATAGTCAAATTCCAAAAGCTTCCTACTCCTACTAATTTCTTCTGATTAAATTCGTTGTGAGTTCCAAGGCAGCCGTAGTTGTACCCCCGGGACTGCAATGGACTTCACTGTTCATTGATTTTTTTGGCGGTCGCCGCTGTTAATCCTGGCTACACAGGAGACATAGTGGTGGGCCCCCGTCCCCATAAAAAAGTCCTTACTTAGCGTAATAAATTCTTTGACCTTTGAAAATTCAATCACACCAATGGATAGTTCTTCATCTATACATTGGTGTGATTGAATTTTGTATGGAGTTGATAGATTTGTAGCTGCGACACCAAACTGTATCTTCCGATTTTGTCACCATTCGTGTTTTAATTGCCTCCCTATGGAAGTAATTTTAACGACGTATTCACGTCAAGAACTTAAACAGCAGAACCTCCAAAACGATTTGTAAAACTTATTAATATTAATTATAAGTTTTATATATATATTCTTTTTCATTCATTTCTGGACAATTTACACAGCGCCGTCTAGTCCCAAATTAAGCGTAAAGCTTGTGTTATGGGTATTAGACAACTGATAAAATGTACTTACGTACGTACTTAAATACATTTTTTTTTGTAAATACATACTTATAATACACAAAAAATACACAGACCAAGACAAACAGACATGTTCATGCACACAAATGTTTGTCATGTGCGGGGATCGAACCCGCGACCTCGGAGTCAAAGTGGCCATTGCTAACCATTCGACCAAATATTATAATAAATATATGTCAAATATTATATTAACTGGTAGTAACTTAGGTTAAAGTTCAAATATACAGTTTATTAATGACATTGCTTTTTTATTGTTGTTAAAATATTACTAAAAATTAGAACAATATTCTTTAATAATATTAATATTAGGGTTGCACCCACCTGGCGGATGCCGAATCGCGGGGGTGTGCAATAATTAAAAAGTAAACCGGAAACAGTTCCGCTCCGGTCACTTCCGACGGCGGCGATTGGTCGGGTCACCTTTGACCCGCCCCACCTGTATGTGCGTTATGTTCGCTATGTACAACAACCCTTACGGGATTCTTTTATGTGACCTGTATAGTATTTTTATATACAAGATCGTGAATACGTTAATTGTGAACAAATAAACAAGTTAATAATTGTACTTAAATTAATAATTTATTAAGCACCCGACCAAAGATACTATATCTCTTTCCTGGCACATCAGTTTACACCATCAGACCATAGGATATCACATAGCCAGAGCCTGATCAATATTTAAACTTAAACTAGTACTATTACTTATACTGTGCTTATACATTGTGTTACGTAACGTAACAAGAATATTTCTCTGTATTCTATATGTACTCGTGGGTTCGATTCCCACATAGGACAAATATTTGTGTGCAAACACATGTCTGTTTGTCTTGGTCTGGGTGTGTTCTATGTATCATAAGTATATATTTACAAAAAAAAAAATATTTACGCATGTTTATCAGTTGTCTAGTACCCATAACACAAGCTTCGCTTACTTTGGGGCTAGATGGCGCTGTCTAATTTGTCTGACAATATTTATATTTATTATAATTTATTACTCCCTAACATTTAATTTACTAGTTGCGTACTATTATTTACTCTGTAGCAATACATTATCTCGTAGATAAAACTTCAAACGGTCCAAAAGCGAGTATTGTGAAAGTGGATATAAATCATCTCGAGAGCTGATAAACAAATTAGTACTGATAACAACGCAGAAGACGTTATATTTCATTCAAGATAACGCTGGTGCTTTGAACTAAATATAAACCGGAGAATGTAAAAATTAAGTGCGTATACTGATACTTTTCTATGTATATAATAACTTTTAAATTTTCGCTGTGCATGATTCAAATTATAATAACCACGGGATTTAACGCGATCTTGCATGTAACGTCAGGCAATAATAAAGATATAAAAAAGTACATGATCGCGTTAATTCCCGCTCGAATCTCGAAACTCAGGAAACTAAATATAGACTATTAAAGTAGAATTTACACGTAGTACATATACATAATATATACGTGAGGTATATACGTTATATATATACATGACATAAATAGTTTATACTAGCTGCCCCCGACTTCGTCCCCGTGAACTTTCATACTTAACTATCCTATCCTATCTTTCAAAATGAACCAAACTATATTTGGTGTGTAAAATTTCATTACCATCAGTAAAGTAGTTTAGGAGTTTACCGATACAAACATAGTGACACTTGATTTTTGTATATAACCTATAATAAATTTAATGTAAAAAGACAAAATATATAATAGATACATAAAAAACCACTGAGTTCTTAGGTCATACGAGACGAAGTCCTGAGCAGAAGCTGAATTACACAAGCTTATCGGTGCTTATAAATACGAACCTTTTCTATCCAAAATGACAGAAAACGGTATACTTATCTAATTTAATAATGCGAGATGGAATGAATCCCACACCGCATCTCGACATAAAACTATTCCTTACAGCAATCGACGCATATTTCAAACAATTAGACGGGCCCAATCGCGGCCAATTCGAACCGACGGCCGCCATTGTGTTGTAGGCACTTTGTGAACATTATTTTCAATTATTTTATTGAAATCATCTCCATCGTGCATATGCAAACCTCTTTCTCCTATGGCTATCTTAGCTTAAACGTAGTGCACAAACTTATATGAAAAAAAATTCTTATATATTTCCTACATTGAAATCATTTTGCTTTCTTACAGATATTTTCACAGTAATTTTATGTTCTATGCAACCGGCAACTAGCAATGCCTTTCGTTATATATAGTTTCGGACCAATCACTATTTCTTATTCTGTGACGAGCTCGGTGGCGAAGTGGTCAATGACGCGCCTTCGACACCAACGCTCGTGGGTTCGATTCCCACACAGGACAAACATTTGTGTGCATGAACATGTCTGTTTGTCTTGGTCTGGGTGTTTTCTATGTATCCTAAGTATGTATTTACAAAAAAAAATGTATTTACGTATGTTTATCAGTTCTCTAGTACCCATAACACAAGCTTCGCTTACTTTGGGGCTAGATGGCGCTGTGTAATTTGTCTGACAATATTTATTTATTTATTTATAAACCTAGTAACAATTTGGTTCATAACCTAGTGCTAGATTTATGGACCAGATGACCAGATAAAGTCAACAAGTCTTCGAAAACATTTTTTTTTTTTTTTTCAAAATCCAGAAAAAGTTATATAAATGATGTAAAAGCGCAAATACGTATTTATACATAATGCTTTTGCATATAAGCATTGCGTATGTCTCTGTGCACTTGAACTAAACTAAATTTTTAGATCCTATAAAAAAATGATAAGTAAATATGTAATGTATAAAATGTACTTAATAAATTTTAAGTGTGTTATTTATTTATTTTAATTAACTTTAACATTTGGTTGTAAAAAAATGTGAACGTTATTATGTATTTAATAGTATTTAACCATGAGATATTTCCCAAAAAGCCAGAATCTTCTGCTATCCTACGACTTCTATTACGGCACTGGCGTCCAGTGGCCATAACTCAATGAACAATAGTCCGGCATTCTAATCCAGGCCTGCCCTGGCCCGTAATGAAATTCCCGGGTTGTGGCCGCACAATGTCGCCGACACAATTACCCTGCAATCAACACACAGATTGGTTGCAATAATATGCAAGATGACATTTGAATATTTAGTACTATATTAGTAATAGGTAGATAGTATACATGCTCGTGATGCTCAACTGAAAGCCAGATGACCAGTTTTATGGATTTTTCTACCAGAGTGCTTAATGCAAGTTTTTTGGTCATATTCGAAGTGTTAACGTTTACAAATTAATAAAAAGTTTCTTAATGTGAATTTGCCAGACGCGTGTTACATATCAAAATGTGTACAAAAACAAGTCTCACATAATTTTGTTAAGTAACACGCCTCTTAAAAATTCTCAATTTGAGAGTTCTTCTCTATTTGGTCGGTTTGTTTATGTTGACATGATTGGATGCCAACAAAAAAGAGTTTTTTGTTCTCAAACTCAGATACTCCACAATTCGAAAATTTCCAAACGAATTCATAAAAATGTTTGGAACATCCCATTAATACTTTATTTAGTTTTTACCAGGATGTAAAAACTAAAGTATTAATGTCTATTTTTGACGTTTTAACGTTTGTATTCGCTTGGAAAAAGTTTGTAATCATTTGGAAATAGTTGCATTTGAATCTATGAAGTAATTCTGGAAGTAGGTATAGTTTAATTGCTATAGCATGGGGACCACTTTATTTTTCAGGATAAAAGGTACCCTAAATGATGGCCTAGAATATAACCGATGATACCAACATCGTGCAAGATTGCATGAAAATTCATTAGAATTTTTTTACGTGATGCGTGCGCATAAGACAAAGAGGCAAAACCATAAATGACTGTTTATAACAACATGGAGTCACAGGTAGAGCCCAGTCCAGCTGTATCTAATGATAAATTTCATCATCATCATCAGGTCCATTTTAGTCTCCACTACAGGAGCACGACCCTCTCTCGTCCGTCCTAGACGGAAGGCGGATTTGGCCTACACTCCCCACGCTGGCCAAACGAGTTGGGTAGGCCTGATCGATATTTGATAATGTATTTCCCTTAGTCGCCTTGTACGACATCCACGGGAAGAAAAGGAGTGATTCTATTCTAGTCTGCCGGAAACCACACGGCTCATTATTTTCTATAAAATAATGAGTGTGTTGAAATAATTTTCAACGCACTCTCCTTATTTTATAGAAAATAAATTTGAAGCTAAAGTGGTGCTCTCTTACTCCACTATCTGGTAGACAGTCAAGGGCCTCACAGTCGTTTGAAATAGTTGCCAACATGTGGTCTGCACAGGGATCCATGTAAATGTGTAGCTAGCTTTTTGTCCAACAGATTCATCAGAGCCGTTGTATACTATTACTCGTTACAATTTTATTCTAATCTCTACATTCGTAGCGCCTTTCTGAAATAAACAGCAAATTGTTGTTACTATAATTTTGCTTAGTAATTTAAATATAATTATCACACCGAAGTCTGTAGTTTATTCATCAATTTATTTTCCTTTTATTTACATCATAACTTAATCATAACAAAATAAATAATACTTTTAAATTTTTCACACACTAATTCATTGAAATTTATTATAATATGGCGTGTTTGTGATTTCTTAATAAAAATCAAACCGCTACATTTTATTAAAAGATTATCTAAATTATATAATATTAGATCTTTACACACGTGAAGCAAAAACTTTATACTCCTTTTTACGAAAATTGCGCGAACGGAGGAGTATAAAATTTCGCACACTTATAGTTTATACCCGTATAGAGAAGGAGTGCATAATGCAAAATATAAGTATAAACTATAAGCGTGCGAAATTTTATACTAATATTTTTTTTAAATAGTATTGCATAAAAATACATTAAATCAATAAAAAAGAACATTACACCACCATGTATTTCACATACACATGCATAATATACTGTTTTGTTTATTGTTAAAGTCATCATCATCATCATCAGATCCATTTTAGTATCCGCTACAGGAGCACGACCCTCTCTCGTCCGTCCTAGACGGAAGGAGGATTTGGCCTACACTCCCCACGCTGGTCAAACGGGTTGGGGAGGCCTTATCGATATTTGATAATGTATTTCCCTTAGTCGCATTGTACGACATCCACGGGAAGAAACGGAGTGATTCTATTCTAGTCTACCGGAAACCACACGGCCAAAGTGATAATTTAAATTAGCTGGTTAAAGTCTTAACTTAAATTGTTTATGGTCGAATTTCAAGCCACTGGACGACCACTAGTTACAATAAATGAATATCAAATAAGTCTGCATCAATTGAACAAAAATAATAAAATAACGAGATATTCCACTCGGCACATAAACGCATAAATAGCGCCTGTTCATGCACAATGAGCAACAAATTTTACGCTCACAACAACGCTAAGCAAGCAGCGCACCTGTAAGAATATTAAAGGAAAGAAAATCATACGAAAACTGTCATTTGCAATAGTAAAAAAAACTCTATAATTATTTAATTAACACAATTCCGCAAATCGATGTTATGGAACTAGAAAGTTGTAGCGTTTGTGTAATCAATAAATACTGCATCAAATACTAGAAGCATCTCCTCGTATACCTCACTCACTCGTAGGAATACAACAATCATGGTACCTACCTATTGTTACTTAGATAAAGTCGCTTGTAACATAGGGATAAATCCTCTCTTGGGCTCGCTATGACTTGCTCATTATTTTTATAAAGGTTTTTTCCGGTGTGTCAAAGATGTTTCTCCAGGATAAATATTTTTTTTTACTAGCCTATGTCGCTTCACTTGTCTAGCCATCTCTTTAGGCTTTTAATGCCTTATTTGCCATATTGCTGCCTTGTCT
Organism: Hypsopygia costalis; assembly: GCA_937001555.2. NCBI lineage: Eukaryota > Metazoa > Arthropoda > Insecta > Lepidoptera > Pyralidae > Hypsopygia > Hypsopygia costalis. Next base: position 7,268,225 of record OW443339.2, read on the forward strand.
CTCACATTGCTAAGAGGGGAAGTGAATTTCTAAAAGCATATTACTCCTACTAATTTCTTCTGATTAGATTCGTAGTGAATTCCAAGGCAGCCGTAGTATTACCCCCGGGAGTGCAATGGACTTCACTGTTCATTGCCTTTTTTGGCCTACGCCGCTGTTAATCCTGGCTACACAGGAGACGACACAGTGGTGGGAACGTATGGTGGGCCCCCGTCCCGTTAAAGCCACTCTACAGACCTTAAACATCCTCGTAAAAATAATATATTATTAATATATTATTTTTTAATAATATATAATATAATAATAATAAATGTCAATCCATTAGTTCCTTTCGACGTAAAAGATGGACAAACACACTTTCACATTTATAATATTAGTATGGATAGTATGGACTATACAAAGGTACAAAAGGCGGCCTTATCGCTATAAGTATCTCTACCAATCGATATACCAATCTATATAGAGATACAGTGTTGACATGAGTGCGAATCTAATGTATTCATCAGCTATTATTATGATAAATGCAGTGTCAATAGAATGCATTTAAATAGAACAGTGCACATGAATATAAAACACCAGGTTAACACAGTAATCTACACATATTCACGCTCATAAATTTTGAAGACATACAACAAAATTGTCTTGATTGTACGTTATGTCGCTAATTTTCACCTATCCCATCCTTATCTGACTTGGATGAAAGTCATAAGTGGGAGTGAGAGAGAGATGATTGCAATTTGTCTTATACAGCGAGTAGATCGTTCACGAGAGATTTATACGCTCATTTGTAAATAATGAAGGCGCCACTCATTGTGATGGAAGTCCCATTGAAGACGACCTAACCACACCCTTGAATTGTACAGGGTTGGCAAAAATTCTGAAGTTTAATAAATAATAATAAATATTTCTGGACAATTTTCATAGAGCCAACTTTAGGAGGAGTGCAGTGACATACACACGTACAGTACAATTATATATATAAAGATGTCAAGGATACGACCGGCCTTATGGTAATACTACCTATAAATGCGGCAAAACCAGTGGCATATCTAGGCAAACAGCAAAATTTTACTCATAATTCGATTCATGCCCAAGACAATTTTTTTTTATGTACGAATATTAATGGTCTGTTTTCAATGCATTAAATACGGCTTCAGCCCGTGGATTAGCCCCGCGTATACATGTTACTGGATACATGTTACCGGAGATTTCAACTACCTAGTCATGAAATAAAACCTAATTACTATGTCACTGTAGTACAACTCGACATGACGCCAAAGACTTCACGAATTATTTGAGATAGAATTTGAGTCTATATTTCCCTGAAAAGGCTGGCAACGGATGCATCCCACGCTCTTGGTGTTGCTGGTTTCTGGATGGATGGTAAATACTTACCTTCAGGTGACCCACATGTCTATATACTCCCCTTTCATAAAAAAAAATGGTGTGGGTGTATCATAGGTCATGAGCAAGGCCATGGGTTGTATGCGAATACGTTATATGCACTAAAATTATCTCAAAATGGAAGCGCTTCCCCCTGCCCCGCACGCGATGTTCCATAGTCCTTAATTAGCGTAATAAATTCTCTGATTCATCATCTATCCAGTGGTGTGATTGAATTTTGGATGGGGATGATACATATAATATAGCTGCAACACCAAACTCTATCCCCGGATTTTGTTATCATTTGTTTTTTTGAATTGCCTCCAATTGTAAGCAATTTTAAACACGCATTCACGTCAAAAAGCTGAGGAGATACTATGTTAGCAACAGGGTTTCTTGCACGCAAGTTATACTCCTTGTGATGCCTGCTTCACATCGCAAACTGTACGCTTGTCTAGCATCCAATTTCGACGTATAAAAAATCTGTTATATTCGGTTGTGCCAACCCTATTCTTAGGCCAATTACTTAAGCCAGTATGCAGATTGGGCCTACACCTGCCATTGTCCACAAATGAGTGCACCGCTTAATTCTTGGCGCCTATTCCCATCAAGTGCTCGCTCTAATGGGCCGCTATAGTTCGCGGAATGAACACTTCACTATATTAGCATGTAATTTCTTCATGACTTGTCACGCCTGATATTTCCCCTCTTTTTGTGACGATCTCTTTAATTCATTCGGTATTGCTATGAGTAGCTCGATGGCGTCGTTGCGCGTGTCAGTCTAATCACAATTTAAGCAATCACGCAAGTTAAGCAACGTCGTCCGTAGCCTGTCCATGGATGGGTTTATTTATCTCGAGCTCCTCCGTGCTTCGGAGGGCACGTTAAGCCGTCGTCGGTCCCGGCTGTTGTCATTAGATGACAGTCGTCAAAACAAGTCAATGGCCTTAGGGCGGCTTGAAAACACTGGCCTCCGCCAACCCGCAGTTGAACAGCGTGGTGGAGTATGCTCTAAACCCTTTCGATTGAGGGGAGACTCCTATCCCAACAATGGGATGATTATAAGTTGATGCCGAATTGCTATAGAATTACATTGTAGACACGGTCACGGAAGTATTTTATATGGTGATTGTAGATAGCATATTACATCATTATCACCTTGAGTCGTTGCCTTGAGCCAGTACCGAGCACATGTAAGGTTTATTATACCCAAAAATTTTGGGTAACTCATAAATAAAACAACTAACATGTAAAGAACAAATATATAAATTAATAATACATGTAAAGTAGATAACTTATTTACATGTTAGTTGCATCATCTTTGGGGTGTAAGTGGTTCATCATCATCTTTGAACCAAAGCCAACTTCACCTGCACGCGGTGCACCCTGCTGACTGACAAACGAAGTTCTGGCGAAAAGAGAGGTAGGGAGCGTAATTGTAAGCTACCCAACTGGTGAATGTACCTCCACCTCACAGAATACCGCAGCCAAATAACGGTTCCCTTGAGGGCTGTTGTGTTCCTGCGAGTGAGTGAGGTCACCAGAAAGGAAGATGTGTCACTTGGCTAACACAATCGAATCAGCTCACCACGTGTCGCCACTGTAGTGCTTAATACATACAATCTTCATACAATACTTTTTATAAATGGTATTGTTTTCTCGTTGAATCAACCCTACTAAGTAGGTACTTCCATTATAATATAATGTGCATTACTCCCCCCTAAAGAACTACATACAATCTCCGCCACATTGCATTGTACCTACAAAAGTACAAACCTTTCAAATAAATAAAGACAGAATCACCGCCTAATACCCTAAAAATAAAATTCAAAGTAACCAAACGTTTATTAGCCGAGATAAAAAGAAACCCCAACGAAAATCACCGTAATCGGAACGAGTACTCGAGTCAACAACGTCTTAAAACGATTACCGACACCTTGGCGTCCTAGTGAGGGGATTTCGACACGTAAATCGCATTAGATATGTTAAATCTCGCTCCTTGGGGCTGCGGGAGGTTTTTCCGAGATATTTTTATGCGTATCACTTACTTTCGTGATTATTGTTCGGCCGCCATTTGCATTGCACGCAGGGAGTGTAGCGCGACAGATAAGTCTTGAGTTTTTAATCTATGTATTAAAAATTTTAGTTGAGAAGGTTTGCGCTAAAAAGGTCGAAAACGAAAACGAGTAAAATTTTACTGTCTGTATCATGTATAAGAAGATATGTTACGGTCTTTTTGCAGAGCATAGTTTTTTTTTTTTTATCTTCATTTATTGACGTGACAACGTCTTATAAATTGGTTAGCCGGGTGACACTTCAAGAAACTGCGTTACGCTCCGCGCTCACGTTATGCGCTCACAATGAGAGCGAGTGAGAGGCACGCGTCCCTTCCACTCGGGCATGGTTAGCCCGCCTAAGAGCGAGAGAGACAGACATAAAAAGTGAAAGGCATGCGTCCCTTCCACTCGAAAACATTTTACCACTCAAAGTCGTTGTCACGTAAAACTTTCGCCCGTATACCGACTTTACAGGCAACCAATTTTTACTAGCCATGAGTTTTTCAATGGCTGTCGCCAGTATGTACAGACGTTTTGTGTGCAGACACTTTTTAAACAAAAACCGGCCAAGTGCGAGTTGGACTCGCCCACCGAGGGTTCCGTAGGTACGTAGTATCATTAATAAATTTGATATTTTTCATTATAAATAAGAAATAATGCGTCGAAAAAATAAATAAAATATATTTTGCAATGTGTACATCAAGCCCTTTCATATGATACCCCACTTGAACTAGTAGTTTCAATTTGAAATTTCGACACCCTATAAAAAATATAGACCCCTATTTTTTAAGATCTATTTACAAATGTATAGTTTTGAGATTTATTCCTGTACTTGTAGTCTATAACGATGTTACTTGCCAAATTTCATAGTTCTAGCTCAACGGGAAGTACCCTATAGGTTTTGATTCCCTTGAGTGTGTCGAAATATGCGTTTTTTGCTGAATAAACGGCCGTAACTTTTCTCTACGTAAACTTAGCAGTTTGATTTTTTTACAACTTCATGGGACCGTAGACCTGAGTATACAGTTCAAATTTCAGCTTGATACCTCCACGCATTCTCGACATAGAAATTCTTGACAGACAGACAGACACACAGACAGACGGACAACAAAGTGATCTTATAAGGGTTCCGTTTTTCCTTTTGAGGTACGGAACCCTAAAAAGAACTCATTAGTATTTATAGTGCATGTATACTATTATTATTGAATTCAAACTGCAAATTACTACTAAAAAAGGTACTAGGCTCGTCCTCACTTCTATGCTTTACAATCGAAGAGACCACAGGAAATATATATTTTTTTCTATGGTATTCTTGTTTTTCAAAGTAGGCGCTGAGGTAAGACATAATTAACCTGATAAGAAAAGTCTAATATTTTTTTGTGTTTGTAATAATGTATAAATAATAAAACCGGCCAAGTGCGAGTCGGACTCGCGCACGAAGGGTTCCGTACCATTATTTATAAAAACGGCAAAAATATCGTGTCTGTTGTATGGGAGCCCCCTTAAATATTTGTTTTATTTTAATTTAATTATTTTTTTTAAAGTGAATACAGAACTAAATATTCTGTGAATATGTCAAGCGTCTACCTGTTGCCGTTGTCAATATCGAGCAAAAACGAGCAAAAAAAAATCACGTTTGTTGAATGGGAGCCCCCTTAAATATTCATTTTATTCTATTTTTTAGTATTTGTTGTTATAGCGGCAATAGAAATACATCATCTGTGAAAATTTCAACTGTCTCACTATCACGGTTCATGAGATACAGCCTGGTGACAGACGGACGGACGGACGAACGGACGGACAGCGGAGCCTTAGTAATAGGGTTCCTTTTTATCCTTTGGGTACGGAACCCTAAAAAACGAGTGTGCTTTAGACCACACGAATGAAGTATGTAAACCTTCTTTAGCTTATCTTATCTTAGCTTATCTCTCTCTCAACTTCCATTCGCCTCGCCTGATCACACTTTTTGTAACGCTCTCGTCACGCATTCACCAGCTTACTCCCCAAGTCAAGCGTGCGTAAAGAAGTTTTACTTTAAAAAATAATGTAAAAGTATCTAAATTTTTAAGCCGTCCTATACAGGTGACATTTCCATGATTTTTCCCGGCTAGAAGGAGCTCGACAGAAACTCGCTCAAGTCAACGACGTAGCGAATGTCAGTTTATTGAGTTATACCGCGGTTATATTTACTTATTGCACCTTCCTCCGTCACTCTTCATTGTTACATTTTTACTTTACGCCGAAGCTTTTTAGGGTTCTTTCTCAAATATGGTAAAAAGCAACCCTTATGAGAGTATTTGTGTTAATTTTTCTCACACAACTGTAGAGTTTAAATTAACATTTAGCGCAAGGACCGAAAGACCATCACCAGATTCAGTCTTTAATTCTAACTTTACTAAACTAAATCCTCTTTTTAATTTCATAGCATACAAGATGCTACGGACGACTGCAACCGCGTTTTCGTGGGTTTAATTTATTTTCCTAATATTATCGTAACTTAAGTTACCTCTTATCCTCTCTCCTTCTACGATCAGCTATCTGCTGATAAAAATTCCTTCAAAATCGGTCCAGCTGTTTCGAAGATTATCTCTTATCTTCGGAGGTGGCCTCTTTATATATTGATAAACGACCGGCTTTATGCTGTTTGCTTTCATCGGCTCCCTGTGATCGCCTTTAATAGGGAGCTATGACGAGCTAAGTTAAGCTAGGTTCTTAATCTGGGACTTAACAATCGAAGACTCAACTCGAAACTAGGCCGAAGTTGCATTGGGCAGGTTACGTAGCATACCTCACAATACGCTAAACCACCTCATAATACGCTAAACCGTCAGCTGTTAGAAAATGCAGCATACTGCATTTTCAGGTCCGCTGGCGCCATGGTCCGTCGGTCTTCGTGCTCCATAGCATGCCCAATATCAGTTCTGGCTTTGTATAGAGTAATGGATTGTCAATTCAAGCAAACAACAGTCTCGTTGAGACACCGGTGACTCGGATACAGCAATATCGGCTTGACGAAATCAGTAGGTGATTTGAAGACGGCGGAAGCGGAAGTTGGCGGTAGGCCAAAGCTGAAGCCGATTGAGATCGAATATTATTATTCCAAAAAAATAGGTTAAAGACAGACATACTCAATTTATTCGTACTTCAGAGTTCTTACTAGCTATGCCACCCGTATCATACCTGCTCTTCTTCTTAGTCTTGGCAGAGTGGTCATGGTCGTCACTGTGAATCTCGATGAGTGATGATTTTGGTAATACAGCGCCGTTCGTCGCGAGCAGCTTTCCGTTCTTCTTGCCAGCTATGCCACATACTATGCTACACATAATTAGATAGGTACCTATAATCTAAACTGGAGTTTGATTTTTGTATTCAAAATATCCGATAAGAATCGACTTCAACTTACGCGGTAGGGCCTTAGATCTGTGTATCTGGTGGAAAGTCATATTGCAATACAAACTCAGTACTTCAGCAATAGGTGAAATGCGAGTACGTTCGTACATAGATAACCCAAGCCGTACCTTCATTCATACGTTGTTATAAAAAGTCAAATGACAAGCGATTTTTTATACTGTGTAAAAAACAAAAAATATTTGTAGTAAGTACAACAAATAATTTAACCTTTCAAACGGCCTGTTTGCCGTATGGAACCCTCGGTGCACGAGTCAGACCATCACTGCTTTCTATGTTTCCTGCGACATGTATCTTTCATTTTAGAAAATATAAAGCAATTTTATGTGTATGTACTTCTACAGCGAGGTTCGATCATTTATATTATAACTCCGATTTGGATTATGGAGTGTGAAGCTGTGAACTATTACAAACTATTTGATAGGTGATTGGTAGGCTACTCTATGAGTTAATTGATCCAGGTATTAATTTGCAAAAATCAAATTCATTGACAATTTGATCTACCAGTTAGATCATGTCAACTACTACCGGCCGGCACCCCAAGACTGCCATGGCTCACCTAGTAGTGTATAACACATATTAGTCCATCAGAATCCATTTTGTGGTACCTACGAGTATATAGAATCATTGTACACCAATAAGGATATAACCAATATTGTATACCATACAATGGAAACATGTGGTCTAAGTGGTGCTACCCAATTATTACTACGACTGTACCATTTAAGAAGAAAATAGTTTTGGATCCATTAACGCAGCCATCCAATATAGATTCCACTAGGACGGCCATGGACGAAGGGAGTCCTTGAAATTACCAAAGTACATTTCAATGAATTCACAAATAAATACATTACTGAATCTACTCTTAAAAGAACATCTACGCTAATAGACTCTCCCCTTCTCCCCTTAAAGAAAATTATTATTTGGTATTTTTATAAGTTGTCGCCGTGGAGATATTCACAGCTGAGTTGGCGATTTGTTCACAACCCCGCAACCCCTTTGTGTACAATCGGATAAAAGTCGCGGTTTCGCGCGTACTAATTTTGTTGTGGAGAATCGAACGCCTTGCAACCAACCGGCTGCGAACATCGAGCCAAGGATGACTCTTTTATGAAATATAGGTATTCTACTTTATTGAGACACAAGGGCGTCGCCAAAGGGGGGCAGGGAGGGGCAGCTGCCTCCCCCTAAAGATTCTATTTATTTATAAGTTTTATTTATTGTACAATCAAAAACTCGTGAAGCTTTACACGTTGGACTCTGTGCCGTTATTATTACAATCGCTGTAGGTGTAAGGCTCGTACTACAAGTGAAAAGCTTCATGAGCTCTCGACTTTACCTACAATTCATACTTTTTATCAACTTGCTTGCTCTAAACCCCTTCGATTGAGAGGAGATCCGTATCCCAACAGTGGGAGGAATATGGGTTGATTTTACAAGACAAACATTTGTGTGCTCGAACTTGAACATATCTGTCTTCAGCGAATTTATACAAAATATGTACAAATTCGGTTCACCGCACTCTTTCAGCTGAAGCCAACCTTACTTGCATGTAGTGCACCCTGCTGATTAACAAACAAGACTGGAAAAATAAAGGTAGGGTAGCTCAGTGTATTTAACAATTGCCCGACTTTGTAATGCAAAATATTTGCCATATTGCTGTCCTTCACATTGCCAAGAGGGAAATTTACATACTCCTACTATTTTTCCCTACTCCTAATAATTTCTTCAAATTAAATACGTTGTGACTTCCAAGGCAGCTGCAGTTTTACTCCCGGGTCTGCAGTGGCCGTCATTGTTAATCCTGGCCATTCAGACAGATGATATTATCATCTACATAAAAAAGTACATAATGTCGATGTATGTATGTTTATCAGTCATTTAAACGAGTCCGGTGGTCGAATGGCTAGCAATGGCTACTTTGATTCCTAGGTCGCAGGTTCGATCCCCGCACAAGACAAACATTTGTGTGCATGAACATGTCTGTTTGTCTTGGTCTAGATGTTTTCTGTGCATTATAATTATGTTTTCTTCATTTAGCAACTTTTTTGAGGTCATATTGTATCGTTCTGTGCTACATACGTAAAGTGACCATACGTCCCGTTTTGAACGGGACTGTCCCATTTCTCGGTTCCTGTCCCGTTGTCCCAAAAAAAAAACGCCGGGACGCAAAATAGTCCCATTTTCATTACTGTCAGAGGAACTTCGCTTTAATAAAGCTGGTAAACTGGTAACTGAGGTTTATTTTTCACAACTTGTTATAATAAAATTAATTAGAATTAAATAATATGAATATAATAATAGTGAATACTAATTGCATTAAATTACACCTTTTCTAAATAAATAAAATTAAGAAGTTGTGTTTATTTCCATTGTTAACCTGCTAACTGGGTATAAAAACTTATGTCCCGTTTTAAGTACAAAAATAATTGATTACTTTTACTACTTTACTTTTTTTTTTTATACTACGTCGGGTGGCAGACAAGCATACGGCCCGCCTGATGTGAAGCGGTTACCGTAGCCATATTAACGCCCGCAACATAAAATATCGCTCGCGCGTCGCCACCCCCGCTGCGATCGCAGCATCTCCTTCCTTTCTAGTGACCTCACTCACTCGCAGGAACACAACAGCCCTCAAGGGAACCGTTATTTGGCTGCGGTATTCTGTGAGGTGGAGGTACATTCCCCAGTCGGGCAGCTTACAACCACGCACCCTACCTCTCTTTTCGCCAGAGCTTCGTTTGTCAGTCAGCAGGGTGCACCGCGTGCAGGTGAAGTTGGCTTTGGTTCAAAGATGTTGACGAACCATTTACACCCCAAACTTTATACATACGTTCAATAAAAATAATTCAAAAATAATTTGCTTCCTTTGTAACACGTTATCACTCAAAAACCGCTCGATTCCCTGTTCCAAGACTGTCACAGGTGCATATAATTATCCCCCTCAAAACCAACAAAGGGGTTCCTCAGATCAAACCACAATGACAAACGAGTGACTTAAATTTACTTTCGTTTTTATTATCAACCTTATTCACAAATCCCTTAGCATCATACTCCTTTGCAGCACAGCATATCAACTCTTTCTTCTGTTTAAAACAACCAATCTAATGTGAACTCTTGTAAGTCAAAGTAACAAAATCATTTGCAAGTTATGTTAGCAACAATGGAGCTCAACTTGTAATGGTTAACTTTTACCGCTTTCTTAGTACTTTTAAGTTAATGTCTCGAAATGATGGTACTCGCAATAATAAGATCGCGATTTATTGAGATAATCCCGGTTTGTTAGCGGTTACTACGGAATGGCACGACAATTAACAGGATAATGGAAATTTTAAGAGCTCTTATTGACAGCCCCTGTATAAAGAAAGTTAGGTTTCGAAAAATTTGGGGTGAAAGAGGCTCGTCAACATCTTTGAACCAAAGCCAACTTCACCTGCACGCGGTGCACCCTGCTGACTGACAAACGAAGCTCTGACGAAAAGAGAGTTAGGGAGCGTAATTGTAAGCTACCCGACTGGGGAATGGACCTCCACCTCACAGAATACCGCAGCCAAATAACAATTCCCTTGAGGTTTGTTGTGTTCCTGCGAGTGAGTGAGGTCACCAGAAAGGAAGGAAGGAGATGCTGCGTTGGCAGCGGGGGTGGCAGCGCGCGAGCAATATTTTATGTTGCGAGCGTTAATATGGCTACGGTAACCGCTTCACATCAGGCGGGCCGTATGCTTGTCTGCCACTCGAGGTAGTATAAAAATATATATATATATATATAGATGCAAGAAGGTATTAGAGTGGAGGCCGCGCCTCCTTCTAGAATCTAGAAGGAGGGCGTCCAACGCTTCGTCGTCCTTCGACGCGCGGTCATCGGACCATCTAGAATCTAGATGGTCCGATGACCTTAAGAAAGCGGCTAAGATGCGGAAGGCGGAGGATCGTATTTGGTGGAAAGCATTGGGGAAGGCTTATATCCAGCAGGTTGTATCTATCCATACAGGCTGATTATGATGATGATGAGATGGAAGAAAATTTTGATCATCTAATTTCATCATCTAAGAGAGTCGAGAAAACTTATCTATATCAGTACTTCCTCTAGTCGGTACACTCTGGTCATCATTATGAATCACGATGAGTGATGATATTTTGATACTACAGCACCATACAACACCAGCGGACTGCAGCTTTCTTGGTGCACTCGCAAACCGAACATTCAGTTGCGGCCTTGATCTGGTCGGTCCATCTCATGGGTGACCACCACCACCACCACGTGGTCTGGTGCCTTCAACTTTACCTTGGTCTACGAGACGCTCCATGGAGTCATCACCACGACGAGATATATGGCCGAAGAAGGTTAGAATGCGTACTGTGGTAGAAAGGCGCTGTCTGATGCCGAGTTCTTTTAGTATATAATCATTTGTACGCAACTCTGTCCATGATATATATTACTGTCATGGATAGTAGTACATAATAATGTAATATGTATACCTCAAAAAAGCACCCGCCGAGTGGCGAACAAGCATACGACCCATTAGATGTGAAGCCGTTACCGTAGCCATATAATCGTTCGCTTGTCTCCACGCCCACTGCAACGCAGCAAATCCTTCCTTGCTGGTGACCTCACTCACTCGCAGGCCTCACGGGTAGTGTTATTTGGCTGCGTTATTTGCGAGGTACTTACCCAATCGGGCAGCTTACGTAGTCGACGGGAGTCACCACTGTGTCGGCTGAATGGCCAGGATTAACAATGACGGCCACTGCAGTCCCAGGAGTAAAACTGCAGCGGCTTTGAATGTCACAACGAATTTTATTAGAAAAAAATAGTAACGGTAGGAAACTTTTGGACTTTGACTTCCCCTCTTGGCAATGTGAAGGACAGCAATATGGCAAGTAAAGAATTACAATGTCGGACAGATTTTAAATACGCTGAGCTACCCTAACTCTATTTTTCCAGAGTCTTGTTTGTTAATCAACAGGGTGCACTGCGTGCAAGTAAGGTTGGCTTCAGCTGAAAGAGTGCGGTGAACCCCTGACGCCCCTATGTTGTAAATGTACTTAAATACATATCTTTTTTGTAAATACATACTTATAATACATAGAAAATACCCAGACCAAGACCAACAGACATGTTCATGCACACAAATGTTTGTCTTGTGCGGGAATCGAACCCGCGACCTCGGAGTCAAAGTGGCCATTGCTAACCATTCGACTACCGAGCTCGTCACTGGTTGTCCGAAAGTTTGCAAGCTCATCGGACAAAAATGCTCCAGCTTCAGCGGAGTAGCCAAGAGGTACAGCTTTTATTGAAATATACCTCAGCATTAAAAGTCCGATGGTGAAGAATCCTTTGGGAATTCAGGGGTGCAAAGGGCGCGACATTTGGCTATGGGGTCCCGACCTTTGCCGTCGATACGGCAGCACTTCCACAAAGGGCATGTTCTCCATAAAAATGTGTGGCCACATTTACTTTGGCGACATTTTCAAACCATTACGTCGTTTCTTTTGGCTTATTGTTTTTATCAAGTAAAGGTTAAAATATTAGTTCGTAACGGAGGTAGGAAATGCCAATTTGTACAGTCAAGGTTCATACGAACAGTACCTTACCCTTAACTTGGAATAAAGTACGCATTTATTAGGATGAATATTAAAACTCATGTTTAGTAATATGTAAATAAACTAATTTAAAGTTCCACGCGATAAAGTCTCGATATCTGAACACTCGCCCTGAAGAAGGCCGCCGCGCCGTTTGAGATAGAAACTAATCAGCTTTCTTTTTTTTTAATATAGGTATATGTGAGATAGGGGCAAACGAACTTTTCTTTACAAATATGCGTGTGAACTGTCTAATTTAATTAATTAATTTAAGATATTAAAAAATATAGTTAGTTTATTTTGTAGCGCTTAGCCATTCTCTTCAAAGTAAATTGGGAAAATTTATTATCATAATAATTAATAATATCGTGTGTTCTACCTATTGTATACAATGGGGTGTCTTCAGAGGAGTTGTTTGACTCCATTGACGAGGTTGGTTGCGAATGATTAGCAATGGCCACTTTGACTCCGAGGTTGCGGGTTCGGTCCCCGCACAATACAATACAGACTGTTTGTCTGTATATGTATATGTATATAATGTATTTACAAAAAAAAACTAAGTGTAATATCAGTTATCTAGCATCCATCGCACAAGCTTTGCTTAGTTTGGGACTAGATTACATGGTCGTCTGTAATTTGTCCATGAATATTTATTTTATTTATTACTAGCTGATGCCCGCGACTTCGTTCGCGTGGACTTTATGATTCCGCCGTATTAATACAAATGCGAACTAATGTATATACATAAGAAAATATTTGTTATACGTATAAAGTCAAAAACTTTTTTTTTTGTTTAACATTGTAACCATAGTTTAAAAAAAATTAAGGGAGTCTTTCCTTCGGGAGCTAATATGAAAAGACCAGTCCTAAGCTTGACACCAGCGAATTTTAGTGATTTTTTTATTGTCATAGCAAAGGTCACAGACAACTGCGTACGTTTAAACTTAAAATGGATTTTTTTTGGAGAAGAGTGGTATACGCGGAATAAATATAGTTTCACCGGCACCACTCCCAGTGAGAATCTCAGCTTCAATTATATTGCGCTGCCATTGACTTTACTTCGGGAAGGAGATCTTCCACAAATTTTAATAATATTCTTGAAAACTCTTGGGCACGTAAAGTTCTATCTACAGCTTCTAGTGCCTTACTGTTGGCCATTTCGCATTCATCTCAAACGATTAGACAGCAATCCTGAAACACCTTTGCTTTGTCACAGTTTCGTGTCACAGAGCATGTCGGTGTTTCAATTCTGTTTAAATCGAGTAGGATATTGAACATTGTATTTGCGTCCTTCCGCCTAGTAGTAATGTGGCTGCAATACTTGGCGATGCTTCTGCGAGATCTTATTTTGGCGCCTGATTTCAGCGTGGATTGCTCTTGTCAGGTATGTTTTTCCAGTCCCTCCTGAAGCATCTAAGAAAAACAGTTTCCCCTCGTCGCTTAAAACACTTTCCACCACCAAATCAAATAAACTCTCATCTTGCTACATAGCGTCCCGCAAATGCACGTATTCTTCTGGTTTGTGCGAATATATACATACCAATCATTCCATTTAAATTTTAGCGTACACGTCTATAATAAACTGACTAAATAGACCACGGTACCTTTGTAAATAAAATAAAACGATTGCGTCTACTTGTAGCAGGTAAGAATAAAAGTAGCACCACGTGGTTTTTTTTTTACAATACATTCAATATTTTGTTAATCTATTTATTGTTATAATAAATAGATTTAAAAAAAGTAAAAAAACACGCTATAATAGCAAATAGAACTAAAAAAGTTACTTAAAAAATTTTTTAGTTCTATTAGCTATTATAACGTGTTTTTTTTCCTTTTTTTGAAAACTATAATTTATTGTAAACACGTGTTGTTTATGCAAATAAATTTAACTTTGTTCTGCATCAGGTGTTCCAAATCTTGGATTTTTATACCTCAACAAAAAATGCTCATCAGGCTGAACAACTTTTGCTAAGGCGTCATTTTTATATTTCTTATAGTTTACCTGAACCATTGTGGTGCTGCATCAGGTGTTCCACTTTCCAAAATCAATTATACCCTATATTTTGCCCAGGCTTAACAGCTATATAACAAAAAAACATTTTTTTTAAAATTCATACTCTATTACTATATCTCCATCGCCTCCAATTGCTTTTTTGTAAATATATTCAATGTACAGACACATTATTTTTACTGTTTTATTATATGTATAGATATTCCTAAATACACTTCTGGACACATCTATTGGCCCACCTTAGAGTTTAGGTTTCGATGGCCCCTACCGAAATATGATTGCTAGATTGAACAAAAACTATTGATGCAGTTTTAAACCTGATACATTTTACCATCTTTTTCGATCATATTGTTTTAAATTTGAATTTAGAATACCACAGGACATGGAGCTACGCCTATCAAGTCGGGTATGCGCCTTGATTAAGGCAGTTGATTTTTGAATAAAAAACATTTTTTATCAAATAAAAGTTGAATTTAATAACGCGTGTTGCCTCCATGGGCATCTACCACAGCTCTAATACGATTAGGCATAGAGTTTATCAACCGCTCTATGAAATTTTGAGGGATCCTCACCCATTCCTCTTCTATGGCAGTTTTCAACTCCTGCATCGTCTGGGCAACTGGCTGACGAGCCCTAACACGTCTTCTTAGCTCGTCCCACATGTGCTCAATGGGGTTCATGTCTGGGCTTCTTGCTGGCCAGTCCATAACTGTGATGTTCACATCCCGAAGATATTCGCTGACGATGCCGGCCGTATGGGCTCTTGCATTATCATGCATAAAAAGGAAATTTGGGCCCACATAGTCCGCGTATGGCATCACGTGAGGTTCTAAGCACTCACGAATGTACCTTTCAGCATTTAATGTTGGCAGCCGTGGTCCCGTAACAACCTCAAGTTGAGTTTTGCCGCTCGCGGATATACCGCCCCAGACAGTCCATGAGCCACCGCCATAAGCAACCCTCTCTTCAAAGCAGCATTGTGCGAAACGCTCTCCCTTACGTCGGTAGACCTTCTTCCTTCCATCATTGCCATGTAACACAATTTTAGACTCATCAGAAAAGAGTACATGGCTCCAATGCTGCTGAGTCCAATTTAAATGAGTGCGCGCGAAATGAAGGCGCACTGTTCGGTGGGCTCGCGTTAGTTTGGGGCCATTAGCTGGCTTGTGTGGTACCATATCGCGTTCTTTTAACCTTCTCCGAACAGTTCGAGCGCTCACAGATACTCCGTGGAAGTCACGAAGTTGGTTTTGTATCTCAATGGAGGTAAGGTGACGATTTCTCAAGCTGGTCGTCACGATGAATCGATCCTGCCTTTCAGTTGTGACCCGAAATCGTGGCCTTCCTTGGCGACGAACAAAGCCGCCAGTCTCTAGGTACCTCCGATAGACATTTCGGACCGCAGATCGACTTAAATTAAGTTGAGCACTCACATTTCTTTGGCTGTGTCCGGCCTGGATAAGTGCCACAGCTTGGGCGGCGACTTCAGGCGAAGTATCCATAGATTATTGATAGAACCTCACTTTAATGTTAAGAATAAGTAATGTTTGTTGCAAAACCAAAGAGAAAAATCACACTTTCAAGAATTAAATCCAAGTAAACCAATAAAATCAAGTTTTCTTAGTATTCGATTGTTGGATATCAACGAACAGGCTCCAAATTGTCTTTGGTTTCTTTAAATTCTGTGTTCGAAATTCAAAAAAAGACTATTGAATGAAATTATGAATGTGCCAGGTTCAAAACTGCATAAAAGCTTTTTGCTCGACCTAATATAAAATTTTAGCTAGGACCAAACGAAACTGAAAATGCAAGGTGGGCCAATAGATGTGTCCAGAAGTGTACTTAATCTACGAAATAGTGATACTTATTTTCATTAGTGATATCCTATGTTCTCAGTATTTAATAATAACACATAATTGAATGTAATTTGTGCAACATCCCACATAATTTTGAAAATGGATCGTGTGCAATTCTAAATTTAAACTGTCCAACCAACGGTGTTCTCCGCCCTTTGATGACGTATGGCACCCTTGTGGGTGATCAACCAAACACTCAGTGCCATTTTAATTTTGTAATAAAAATTTGGAATAATGGCTCTTAACGACTTAGCGATAAGGCCTACAACAGCTGTTTTGTGTTTTTGTTTCTTGACATTATGACGAATTTCTGCTGTCAAGGAGCTACGCAATTATATTTTGTTGAACAATTGTATGTCATGTAACTATAATTTAATATTGATGCTTGAAGCTTTCAGTAGTAAAAGTAAAATATGACTGTGGCTAGAAGTAGTTTAAAACATGCTTAAACAAACACACATCCATGTTCACATAATCTCTGCGCAAATATCGAGTCAGCCCTAGTCAACCCCTCTTGAAATACCTAAACTAGATTGTCGCCATGCGCCTTCGCTCCCGTTATTTAAAGAAGTAAAAACATTTGCAATATGGCAAATGCTTTTACATATTTTCGGTTTTAGTTTTTATTATCTGTTAGAAAATAAAGTCAGTTTATAGGAATGTCTTTTCTTGTTCCTCTATGATATTTCTGTCATGGGTTTCAGACATTTTCTTAAAAAGAGACAGTTTTCTCTAGTTTGCTCTCCTTCTCAATTTCGAAAAACTTCTCAAAATGTAACAACTTTGGTTCAAACATGTTAATGAACCGCTTACACCCCAAATACAAATACCAATGTTATTAATAGGTTTCGCCTTATTTTAGAAAGATCGAGAACTGGCTCCCTACCGCCAAAGCTGAATCCGATTACCATCGGATTTTTTGATTGCGAAAATAACACGACCACCACACCCCGGTCACTCCATACAAATGTCGCGTCGTTTACTACTACGTAAACAATGGCGTCTGTGCAGAGCGCGAATGAGCCTGTGTGCGTACGGCGCCATACAAACTGTTCCTGATTTGTCTCAGAGGGGAGGTGAGGTCAACACGAGAGAGCGGCAGGGAGTGGCCATACTGTACGTAGTACTATTACTTATACTGTGCTACTACCGTACTATTACTTATACTGTGCTACTACCGTACTATTACTTATACTGTGCTACTACCGTACTATTACTTATACTGTGCTACTACCGTACTATTACTTATACTGTGCTACTACTTAGATGGTTGGTTATTATGTTCAGCTTAGCTGGTAGAAACCCTAGAGCTCTACCGACTACACTGAAGATGTTTGTCAATAACTTTAACCTAAGGCCATTTTTTGGAATCAAACAATCCGATTGTCATTGGCTTCATCTTCGGCGGTAGGGCCCCTGATCCCTAAACGTCCACGGTATGGTCCGGGCGATGAGTCAATCGGAACATTGTATTTTATGTAAGTACTAGTATGTATATATAATGGATGCATGTCACAGAATATACTCGTATGTAGGCATACTGTAGGTTCCAGAGGAGTTTTCTACCTCTAACTCTCAGGTTGTGGAACTCCCTGTCAAGGTTTTCCCAGGAGACAACATTTAAGAAACGCTTGAAGGATTTTTTACAGGATCGGCAATGAGTGAGTGACGCTTCTGTTGTGGCAAGCATCGTGTATAGTCAACGACGACAACGACACCACAGCGGTGTGTGAATGTAATGACTGCTTACCATCAGGTAGGTCGTACGCTTGTTTGGCACCGTAGTCGTGTAAAAAAAAAAAAAATTTTTTAAATAGTCCATTTCCTAAACAAATGAATAATTAATTTCGTGACGCAGACCAAGTGCAGCAATAGTAATTAGGGGTATGTAATTGGATGGGCGGGCAAGAGACCACCGCGGTAGCGCCCGGGCGTCTGGGGAGCGTAACTCAATAACGTCGTATGATGGATCGCAGTAGCGCCACTTTTCAAAACGGGAGTGAGGGCTCTAAACTGATCACAACTATATGAACTTTTGGGGTGTAAGTGGTTCATCAACATCTTTGAACCAAAGCCATCTTCACCTGCACGCGGTGCACCCTGCTGACTGGCAAACGAAGCTCTGGCTAAAATAGAGGTAGGGGGCGTAATTGTAAGCTACCCGTCTGGGGAATGTACCTCCACCTCACAGAATACCGCAGCCAAATAACAATTCCCTTGGGGGTTGTTGTGTTCCTGCGAGTGAGTGAGGTCACTAGAAAGGAAGGAGATGCTGCATTGGCAGCGGGGGTGGCGGCGCGCGAGCGATATTTTATGTTGCGAGCGTTGATATGGCTACGGTAACCGCTTCACATCAGGCGGGCTGTATGCTTGTCTGCCACCCGACGTAGTATAAAAAAAAAAACTGGAAACATGAACTGTTATTGAAGCTTCTGTAGCGCCGTTGTGCGACCGGAGAGAAATCCGAGGGTGTAAGTGGTTCATCAACATCTTTGAATCAAAGCCAATCTCACCTGCACCACCAAGTGTACCACACATCCTGCTGACTGGCGAAAAGAGAGGTAGGGCATAGGGTATTTTCTAATCTGCCTGACTGGGGAAGTACCTCCACCTCACAAAATACCCAAATAACAATTCCTTTGAGGGTTGTTGTGCTCCTGCGAGTGAGTGAAGTCATCTGCGAGTGAGAGAAAGAAAGGAAGGAGGCTTGCAACGGGTCGGCGACCCCTCGGTATTGTTGAACTCCATGGACGGTGATGATTGCTTTCCTTCAGGTGACCCACGTGCTCGTTTGTTCCGATCGATGAGTGGTCATAAAAAATAAACCGGCCAAGCGACCGGCCACGAAGGGTTCCGTACCATTATCTATAAAAACCGGCCAAGTGCGAGTCGGACTCGCGCACGAAGGGTTCCGTACCATTATCTATAAGAACGGCAAAAAAAATCATGTTTGTTGTATAGTAGCCCCCTTTAAATATTTGTTTTATTTTTGTTTAACTATTTATTTTTAAAGTGAATATATAACTAAATATTATGTGAGTATTTCAAGCGTATTGCCGTTATCAATTGCGAGCAAAAACGAGCAAAAAAAATCACGTTTGTTGTATGGGAGCCCCTTTAAATATTTATTTTATTCTGTTTTTTAGTATATGTATTTGTTGTTATAGCGGCAACAGAAATACATCATCTGTGAAAATTTCAACTGTCTAACTATCACGGTTCATGAGATACAGCCTGGTGACGGACGGACGGACGGACGGACAGCGGAGCCTTAGTAATAGGGTTCCTTTTTACCCTTTGGGTACGGAACCCTAATAATAGGGTTCCTTTTTACCCTTTGGTTACGGAACCCTAAAAAGAACTGTCATTGAAGCTTCTATAGCGCCGCTTTTTTCTCCATTCGCTCAACGGCGTCGAATGGAGAAAAAACCGGGATAAGGACACCGTCACAGTGCAGTGGCTTTAGTAGACAGCTTAACTAGGTACATAGAGTCTTCAAGGGAGACGACAGAGAAAATTCGTAAGACGGAGGGAGAGTAGACCGCCGGCGCGGTATAGAAGAGGAAGTAATATCCCCATCTTTCTACCGCGCGGCGAAAATGTATGCCTGCTCCTGCTTTTTATTTTTAATGTAATATAAATTGTTATGTTTGTGTACGATAGCGCAATAAATAAATATTGTATTGTACCACATAAATGTAATACTTTTATACTGATATATAAAGCTAATTGTGCGAAATTATTCCCTAACCATCCAAAATATTCAAAAATAAAATACACAACGTTAAAGTTCAAGTTTTCGCTTCTGCCGGCACTCCCGGAGTGCAACCCGTTTTTTTTTTCAAAAGTTTTATCTGCAATGCATAGCTTAAACAATCGTTTAGATTGTCATACATACATTAATATTATTCTTTATTGCATATAAATTATTCAGTTGAGGTAGTATACATAATATAATTATGCAAAGGCGAGCTTATCTCTTTAAGAGATCTCTTCCAGCTAACCTGTTCTGACAGCGACTGATCAACAGTTCTGACCGGCCTAGGGTATGAGGACGAGATCACCGAATGATTCGAGTGACAGTTTAGTTGAAATATGCAGGGTAGTTGCAATGATGCTAGATTTATAGTGCATGGGAAGACAAGATTTCAGCCCCCCCCAGATCCTCGCGCCCTAGGCTGCAGCCTAATAATTAGCCTAAGTTGGAATGATTTGTAAAATAAAAGATAGCAAAGTAGATATATTATATGAGGAATGTTACTACCGTATACACTGATAATAACTAATCACCATGTTGTCACAGTCACACACTCACACCTGACGGTGCGGCACCATACAAACTGCTCCAGATTCGACTCATGGGGAAGGTGAGGTCGCTACGAGAGCGGCAGGAAGTGGCACGTGGACACTACTATTTAAACTGTCGTTTGGTGTATCTTGGACATCGATCAGGGGCCCTACCGGCGAAGCTGAAGCCGTTTACCATCAGAATGTATGGATGCGAAAATGAAACTACTGCTTACATTGTTGCGAATTATGTTTAGCTCAGCTGGTAGAAACCATTGAGCGCTACGAACTAAGCTCAAGATTTGTGTCAATAACTTTAAACCTAAGACTGATTTTTGGGACCAAAAAAACCGATCCCAGGTTCGGCGGTAAGGCTACCGCCGAAGCAGAAGCCGATTACCATTGAAATTTTTGAATGCGATAATGAAACTACTGCTTAGATTGTTGTTATTTATGTTTAGCTCTGTAGAGAGAGAGAGCGCTCTAGAGCTCTACGAACTAAGCTGAAGATGTTTGACAGTAATTTTAACCTATGACCAATTTTTGGAATTAAAAAATCCGATGGTAATCGGCTTCAGCTTCGGCGGTAGGCCCCCTGTTAGATCGATTATCTTGGACGACTCCCCATTCCATCATGCACTTTAATTTAACCACATTTAACCCACAAATCTAAACCAGGACCACAGACATAAAATTCAAATACACACCTCTAACAGATTTTATAGTAAACATTCATGGGGGATTTATGTTTAGAATTCAAGTATAACTTGCTTACAACTGGTAACACCACTCTACATAGATACGTAAATTAGCACGAACCGGGCGGAGTGGGCAGTGGGGAATGTAGAGGTAATTGCCCACTATGCTGATATATGATAAATATATCGAGGTATATTTACATTGTATAGTACTCAGTAACATAAAGTATTGTAAAAACAAAATATTAAATATCTGAGTAGTGTGTGAACACTACAAAATACAATCTTATCTTATTATATTTAACAATATTACCCAATGCAATCAATTTGGACTACATGTTTGCATTAATTGCATTGGATAATATTGTAAAATTGTTCTAGAATCATGTTTCAATACAAACTTATCTTTTAAGAAACTAAGTAAGTATATATTCAGGAATCTTACTTATATTAATTTTCTGTTCCCTAAACGACATCATCTAATAACACTATTATAGATCTTTAAAAACTCTTTTAAAAACAATTGCTTTGACCATTGTTGTATTCCTGCGAGTGAGTGAGGTCACCAGAGAGAAAGAAAGGAAGGAGTAGAGGCGGCGACCCCTTGGTGTTGCTGATCTCCATGGGCGATGGTGATTACTTTCCATCACGTGACCCACATGCTCGTTTCCCCCCCCCCCCCTCATATAACAAAAAAAAACTTAAAAATGTTCACCAGCCCCCTTACCACCAACTCTTATTGCGATTCAATAACTGAATAGAATGCTTATTTATACCAATGGATAAGCGACTCTATTTCATTCTGCTGAATGACTCACATAACGGAAAAACTTCACCAAAAGTCATGCTTCGAAAAACTATAAAAAAAAGTCACTCATTCAAATTATTTGTAGGCTTGCTTTCATATTTTGTACGCTATACCCAATTCATTTTCTATTTACTACCCAGTTCCGTTAGTAAATGAATTCGGTTTCATATAACATAACCTACGACGTCTTTACTTAACCTGTTTCGGTTTCATGTGACAACATAACCTCTTTACTTAACCTGTATATTTTTTTTATTATAACAATGAATAGCACACGACATCCGCCTGGTTTCCGAGGCGTCAATTTTTAAAACGATAAACCGCGTACTGTGAGAGGGGCGCGAGCGGCTCGGTTAGCTGCCCCATTGTGCGGCCTTCACGTAGCACTAAAGGGGTTTTCGAGTGTGCTTTTCAATTTGCCGCAGACGACCGGAATAACGAATTGCGTAGATTGTTACTGAGTTTACATTGAAGATGTTTGTGTCGTTGAGATCTAATAGAAGCTCACTGGCTACGTTCTTAACGAACGCGCAAGTTTGACACCGCGGGGAGTAGCGCGTAGCTCACAGAACAGTCTATTCCGCCCCGGCTTCGTACGGGTAGAAAGTGGTGTTTTATTTCCCTTCCTTAACCTTAACGAAAATATTAAAACAAAAATTAGCAGAATTGGTCGAGCCGTTCTCGAGTTTTGTGTGTGTGTGAATTATTAAAATTGCTGAACAATTGACGAAAAATCATTGAAACTACTTACTTATATTAAAAAAATACATACAGTCGAACATAGAACCGACCTACACGTGCAATAAACAACAATAACAGGTAATGTCTGGGACAAAAACTATCTTATGTCCTTTCCCAGGACTCAAGGTATCTCTGAACCAAATTTCATCTAAATCGGTCCAGCGATTTAAGCGTGAAGAGGTAACAGTCAGACACTCTGTCGCATTTATACCCACCCTAGTAGGTCACGTTAGCCACGTTGAATTTTAAAATCGTTGTTCGTTTCACTCGCTTTTTCCAAATTCGCGTCTTAGTGAGTACCTACGTCCTAAATGGAACCCCCATGCAAAATTTGAGACTGCTAGTACTTGTAATTTCTGATATTTCGCGATGAGTGAGTGAGTGATTGAGTGAGCGAGCGAGTCAGTGGTTTTCTCTTTTATATATTTAGATATAAAAATTTTCTTTTCGGTATTTTAGTCTCCTGCAGGTGAAATTGTCAATATTTTTTTCTAATAACATGGGAAATATCGTGGGTAATAACATTAAGAAGAGAGGCAGATCAAATCCAACCCGACAGTACCTTCCTCTTCCAGAAGACCACGGCCAAATAATAATTCCTTTCTAGAACCCTATTAGCCTGTTGTGTACCTGCAAGTGAGTAAGGTAATAACCTTCTTGGTGATATTCCTGGCGATAACCACGCAGGAAGAAGTTGCAATGATGACAGCGGGGGTGGCAGCTCGCATGAGTAATTTCGGAGTACAAGTAGCTCTTCATAATTTTTGAGCCAAAGCCACTACTGCGCGTAGTAGCCTGCTGATTGACTAACGAGGCAACAAAAGAGAGGTGCAAGGTTAGCAGAAAGGAAAGAGTTACTGCGATGGCAGCGGTAGTAGCGATGCGCGAATGATATTTTATTGTAAGCGCTATAGACTACGGTAACCACTTCACATCAAGCGGGCCATATACTTATCTACCTCCCGACGTAGTATAAAAAATGTACATGCGTACGACTCCACAGCTGCTTCTGTTCTTGGTCAAATCAAGTTCGGGTAATAGTTAAACTTTTTTTCAATGGACCGTTGAAAAACTCGCGCGCGGACAGAGTGCAGCGGAAATGAAACCGAGCATGTGTCGATGAAATCGGCTGCGAACTATTGTCCAAAACCCTAGTGAAGCCACGTCATGGCATCACCGAACGGAACGACACTTGTCAAACGTGGCGCGAATTTAGAAAAATACGGTGAATCGGAACGCACCTGCTTACCTCAATATTGAATTTGGATTGCGATAGTATGAGAACGGAATTAGACATCTAAATATGCTGGAATTATGCGTGTTTGGTTGTCTTGTATAGCTGATTTACTCTATGGTAGCTGGCACAGATCAAAAAAATGTCATATAAATAAATAAATATTCCTGGACAAATTACACACGGCCATCTAGTCCCACTCTAAGCAAAGCTTGTTTACTATGGGAACTAGATAACTGATATAATATTTAAATACATTTTTTTGTAAATACATACGTACATAAAATACATAGAAAACACCCAGACCAAGACAAACAAACATGTATACACACAAATATTTGTCTTGTGCGGGATCGAACCCGCGACCTCGGAAGTCAAAGTCGCCATTGCTAACCATTTGACCACCGAGCTCGTCAATATGTGTACATATACTATATTACGTCATATTTACTTTTCATTTTTTAAATTATTAAAGTTTTATCTCCCTTTTCAGTTTTTATTTAAATAAATAATTTATTATACACGCTTCGCTGTGGTTCAATCTTCCCGTTCCGATCTCATTTCAGTGAATTTCCCATTATAAACCTTGTCTTGTCAATAAATATAAATATAAATATTGTCAGACAAATTACACAGCGCCATCTAGCCCCAAAGTAAGCGAAGCTTGTGTTACGGGTACTAGACAACTGATAAACATACGTA
The DNA here is from genome assembly GCA_937001555.2 of Hypsopygia costalis. Taxonomy (NCBI): domain Eukaryota; kingdom Metazoa; phylum Arthropoda; class Insecta; order Lepidoptera; family Pyralidae; genus Hypsopygia; species Hypsopygia costalis. The sequence continues at coordinate 7,292,993 of OW443339.2, forward strand.
AATACATTTTTTTTTGTAAATACATACTTATGATACATAGAAAACATCCAGACTAAGATAAACAGACATGTTCATGCACACAAATGTTTGTCCTATGTGGGAATCGAACTCACGAGCGTTGGTGTCGCAGCCGCGTCATTGACCGCTACGCCACCGAGCTCGTCAAACGTCATTATGGAACACAACAAAAAAGAATTATCCAATTTCATGCATCCGTTTGAAAGTTATGCGCGTACATACATTTCTGAGATTCATTTCTATATAGACAATAATACTTCTGTGCGTAATTAGTTAAGTATATATAACCCACTTTGAATATAAATTTGTTGTCCAATCTACGCACCTGACAAACATTATCGTCACAATAATCATTTGCTTAATTATAACTTATATCATAAAGTTAAAATATCTGGTTTTTAATATATTATGATAACAAAATTTAGAACATTATTATACTATTTATCTTGTAATAAATATGTTAATGACAGATCGGCCTTGTAGATGATATATAATTTCAAAAAGTCCGAAGCGTACGCAGATGCGTTCTATTGGTATCCACAGACAAGGAATTCAATATTTTCTTTATACGAAAAGCCCTTAGAAAACCCGAGACCCGTTTGACAATTCTGCTTTTGCATATAAGCGGTACGTGTCTAGATTTCATTGTAACTTGTACGTACAGTCAGCACCCACCAAATAAATGCAATAAAGTACATTATTATATTTATGCTGACTTTGAAGTCATTTTAGTTAGAGCCTTGTGGCACCCCCATCACTACAGTTGATCCATGTGATCGCAATCCATTAACATCTACTTTCTGAACCCTATTAGCCAGATAAGAAGTAAGAAGATCAAGAGCATAAATTAATGATATACCTCATCTTGTAAAGAATAATCATGAAATAGTATTGTTTGCAGATGACACTTCTTTAGTTTCCTAAACATTGCGTTCGAGATATAAAAATTTGAAATTATTCTAAGTTGATATGCCTACGTACGTACTAGATAATTTTTTTATAATTACTAGCTACCCCGGCGAAAATCGTACCACCATTTTTTTGAAGTGAAAACTTCTTTAGCGGCGTTGTGCACTTTTTGGGATGTGTAAAAAATGTTAAACTCGCGGCAGGATCACGTGTCCTGATCGAAAATTTGTAAGATAAAGCTGCGAAACTACAAAATTCAACTTTAAACAAAGACGATACGATTGAGAATTCTTTGAATATTTTATGATTCGAAATGACAGTTAGTAAGACAAAGCTGCGAGACTACAAAATCCAACTTTAAGCAAAGACGATACGATTAAGATAGCTTTGAATAGTTTATATTTGTGTACGATAGCGCAATAAATGAATATTGTATTTTACCACATAAATGATAGTACTATGTACACTGTTAAATAAAGCAAATCGTGCGAAATTATTTCCTAACCATTCCAAAATATTCAAAAATGCTCAACGTTAATGTTCAAGTTTTCACTTCTACCGGCACTCCCGGAGAGCAACCCGTTGTTGTTTTTTTATTTTTTTGGTTTCCGTGAATATTTTCGAAATTACGAAAGATTTGTTTAATTTTTATATCCGCTTCGAATGTCAATCTGTCAATATATTAAAGATTTCCCATAGTCTTCTGTCTCATTCACACACTCACTTTTGATGTTATGAAATTAAAAAAAATCTTTTCCATTTTTTTTAAACTTTCTTTATTACAAACCTTGTCCTGACAATAACAAACACATAAATAAAGCCGGCCAAGTGCGAGTCGGACTCGCGCACGAAGGGTTCCGTACCATTATCTAGAAAAACGGCAAGAAAATCACGTTTTTTTGTATGGGAGCCCCCCTTAAATATTTGTTTTATTTTTATTATTTAAATAAAACAAATATTATTTATTTTTAAAGTGAATACATAACTAAATAGCATGTGAGTATTTCAAGCGTCTACCTGTTGCGATTATCAATTGCGAGCAAAAACGAGCCAAAAAATTACATTTGTTGTATGGGAGCCCCCTTAAATATTTATTTTATTCTATTTTTTAGTATTTGTTGTTATAGCGGCAAAAGAAATACATCATCTGTGAAGATTTTAACTGTCTAACTGTCGCGGTTCATGAGATACAGCCTGGTGACAGACGGACGGACGGACGGACGGACGGACAGCGGAGCCTTAGTAATGGGGTTCCTTTTTACCCTTTGGGTACGGAACCCTAAAAAAAGAATTATCCAATTTGGTGCAGTCGTTCGAGAACAATATTTTATACATGACTGTAACCTTTCCAGAAAATAATCGAATAGCAAAAATCTAAAAAAAATCGCAAACATTAAGTGGATCATTAACATCTTTATCATTAATATCTTATCTTTCTATCAAATCTTTCTAACAAACTTGAAAAATTAAATGAAAGGAGTCCATGAAAGATAACTGTTACAAAAATAAGATGGCAATGCGATACTGAAAAATATCATAAATTACCATGTTAATTATCCACAACATCTATTTCACTAATTTACATTTAAAAAATAGTCCCCGAGGCCAAGACGTGCTAAGTTTAATGAGAAATTAGAAGAAAAATTGAAACCGTCGACCGTAAATGAAAAATTAAAAAGTCGAGCGGAAACGGAACCGCCGCCATGTTTCGCAAGACAAGAAACGTAATGGCCTTAATTACCCGCGGTGAAAAACAAACACGCGAATTATTTATGGTTGTAAATCGAATTAACTTGCCCTGTTTCGCGATAAAAATGTCGCTATATTTTTGTACTACTCCGAAGCGTATGAGAATAACTTTGATTATTTACCTATTTCAAAGATAAAGATAAAGATTCAAATAATATATTTTTCGTATGATAATTCAAATAATATATTTTTCGTATGAGAAATACAAGTAGCTTCAAATCTTATTAATGTTTATATCTACGACTCTACGGGTCTATGAAATATTACGAAAGTTTTTGTTTGTTTATTTTGGCAACAAAGAGCCATATACAGAAAACAGTAAACAGAAATTATGACCATTGCTGTTTACTGTGTTCTGTATATGATTTGTTTTTACCATTCTTACGTAGTGCTATTATTTAACTCTACACTATGCCATTGTTCTATGTAAGGTCTAGATTGTATACGATTCAATTTGATAATGTATTTATGGCAGTACGTATAAATTCCTTGTATTAGGTGTATTTTCACTAATAACACAAAACAGAAGAATTCACCTTGGTATCTTCATGTTTGTTAGGAAGTTTTGTCGAATAGCCAATTACCACTTTCTTGGCTGACCGTACCTAGAACCAAAGCCTAAAACCTAGATTATTTCCGCTGGCATACGCGTGGTTATTTTGTTTATGGTCTACGCTACTAAAACTTTTTTTTATCATTAACATCATATTTTTTTTAGCAACCATTTGAAACCAACATCCCCGAACGTTTAATCCACTACATCCGACACAGCAACGTCCTATCCATCAAAAATTCAATGTCGGATCTCGGACGCGAGGACAAAATCCGTTTGTCCACTACATCCGTCATGAATCCGGCGTTTTGACGGACCAGAGAAGCGACTATTGGACGATATTTTTATAGACACAGACCTGACGTTAGATCCGTGATGAACAAGTGGACAAACGGCCTTACTTCTCTTTGACAGACGACAAGAGGAATTCTATTTTTTATTATGTCATTTTGTGACATTATATTTTTATTCTAATTTTTTTAACTTTAAATTTTCTTTTTTATTTCATATGTGTGTATTTAATTTTTACTAATAAAAAATGAAGCTTACTAGAGACGAAGACGATGACTTGCCGGTACGTAGTTTAGTGAAATTATTTGCTAAAAAAATCTGTAGCCAAACCTTCTCCTTCCAATAATTAGCAAACAGATCCTATCATAATAAAAACACCTGTTTACGTCGCGATCGAGAGTAAAGGGTGGACGCGTCTGGAGGCTCTTCTTGATGAAGGTCTCCGTTTCCGTTTTCCGTCAAGACCAAAACTACTTTACTTTCCCGCCAAGTATACGTCAATAATTACTTCATTAAAAAAAGTTTCTAGAACTGATGCCTTCGACTACTTAGGGCTACCTACATGACATCATTTTCACATAAAATGTTAAATCTTATGTACAGTCTTAGCTAAACAGTTTTCATTTTATGAATTTCTCCCAGTGGGCAACACTTCAGACCCACCGTACCTCTGGTGGTACGGTAGGTATTTTAAATTTAAACCATACCACCAGCTAATAGTGTTATTGTGGCAAGGACCTCTGCTTAGGGTGTATTGCGGTGTATTAAATAACGTAAAAACTCTACATTGTCTCTGTGATAAAAATGCTTAATACTTTCGTTTTTACATTGGTTATCGAACTATATTACTATATTGATTTTTATTCTGTTGTAGCGCTAGTTAGTCTGTGTAACCGCCTTAAATAAAATGTTTTACAAAGGAAATATTTGTACAAAATTTGCACATCAGCTTTTATTTAATTTCACCGCAGTGTTTGTAATCAAATCTTACAAGTTAAATTTGACAATGGTTCTCGTGACAATGGTTATAACATAAGTGTTGTCATTAATAATCCAATATGGCAGCCGCCACAAAATGGCGATTTATAATTTGTACATTATCCCCTATGGTATGGGTAGCAAATGAAATTGCTTGGTGAACGAAATACAAGTGGAGTAAGTAAACTCGTTAATACTTTTTGACGTGAAACGTTTTTGAAATCACTCCAATACTTACTGGTACCAGGGGCCCTAGCGCCGAAGCTGAAGCCCGTTACCATCGAATTTTTTGGTTACGAAAATAGATCTTAGGTTTAAGTTAATGATAAACATCTTGAGCTTAGTCGATAGAGCTCTATGATTTCTACCAGCTAAGATAAACACAAGTACCGCCAATCGAAGCGAAAGTTTGATTTTCGCAATCAAAAAATCTTCAGCTTTGGCGGGAGGCCTCCGGTCAGAAAACTGGAATGTAACGAAATTACCTATACCTTATATTACCTTCATAATTACACAAAACTATAAGTCATAGAAACATGAATCGCATGTCATTATTTAATTATAGTCAGCTCGCTGCTAAGACCTAAAGTTTGCATCGGGGCCGGGCGGGGCGGCGGGGGAGAGGCATTGCATAGAATAACGAAAACTAGTGTCCGACCGAATGTTCGGTTTCGGTTTCGGTCGAGTTTCGGCAAAAATAACGAGTTTCGGTTTAGTTTCGGTTTCGGCGGCAAACGTGCCGAAACTACGACCGAAACCGAAACTTCATTCGGGAGTTCCCGCGCTGTGCTCGGTCATGTTCGGCGCAGTAAATTCAATCCAAGCGACGAAGACCTTTTGCCGCGTCCACGTGCCTAATCATGCCGTGACTTGTTTGCGTTTGCAGTGCGTTTTGTTTGTTGTTTGTGAGTTTTCGTGTGATTTGTTTTGAATTCGGTAAGTTTTATCATGTGATATTGTATTAAGGGTAGGTAGTAAACATAATAATTTAGTGTAACAAATTAATGCATAGATTATAGTAGAATCAAGTCTAACATAACTATCTGAATATTTTGTGGTTAATTTAACTCATTCGGTAATGCTATACGTAAACAAACAATAGTTAGGTACTTGGTACTTAATATAGTGCATTAGTGGTTATAATATTAAAGATTTAGAGTTTCAACGTTCAATTTAATAATTATAACCAAGTATCTAGCAATTATAACGTAACGTAACGTAATTATTATTATTATTATACGTCGGGTGGCAGACAAGCATGCGGCCCGCCTGATGTGAAGCGGTTACCGTAGCCATATTAACGATCGCAACATAAAATATCGCTCGCGCGCTGCCACCCCCGCTGCAGACGGAGCATCTCCTCCCTTTCTGGTGACCTCACTCACTCGCAGGAACACAACAACCCTCAAGGGATGTTATTTGGCTGCGGTATTCTGTGAGGTGGAGGTACATTCCCCAGTCGGGTAGCTTACAATTACGCTCTTTTCGCCAGAGCTTCGTTTGTCAGTTAGCAGGGTGCACCGCGTGCAGGTGAAGTTGGCTTTGATTCAGAGATGTTGATGAACCACTTACACTCCCAATTATAAGAAAAGTACCTTCAGTTAGATAATTGTTTCGTAAAAGTTTCGGTTTCGGTTTCGGTTTCGGCCGAAACTGAGACTGTTGCCGAAATTCGGTTTCGGTTTCGGTTTCGGTCGTAAAAACCAGTTTCGGTCAGACACTAACGAAAACCAGCCCTCGCGCTTCTTTTATTCAGTCACGTATTATAACTAAAAATTATAGCTAAAAAAATTATTTTATTTTTTTGTTTATCTTTTACTTTTCATTTCGCATTCACTTTACCTGCAATAAAATTCATTACTCATTAATATATTACGCTTATGGTAAACGAATTGTTCAGGTACAGGCCCAAGAGTCACAGCTAATTTATGAGATCATAAAAGGTTAAAAATAAAGTGAACTGGTAAATAGTTTTTTTTTTTCTAAAAGTATTAAAAACATGGAAGATAATGTACCACAATGCTGTTACTATAACTAAACTTACATCACACACCATGCTCCCGTGACTTCCGTCGTCTCGCGATGACACTACACGCAACCCAGTTTACATGTTAGGGTTGACAAAAAATGGCAAGATTTTATTTTAACAATATGTTGATAGCATGTTTTATTGGTTCATTCTTGATAAGCTGATAACAAATATTTATTTTCTAGATGTCTAGATTTCTAGATGACATGACCAGAAGAGGTTATCTAGTCACTAGATTGGCTGGGGATGAAAGTAGTTGAAAATTCTCACTATATTCTCTATACTAGGTAGGTATTTGTTGTAGTCAAACCAGTTTGACTAAATAGTTTGACCACGAGGAAAAAGGGGGTAGAACCACTACATACAATGCAAGACTTTTTCACAGTAGCTAACGAACATGTTCAAACTGATCAACGCAGCATTATAAAAAGATCTTGGTAATGAAAATTATAATGAACATAATAATGGGGTTCACAGATTTTATTAAAACTTCAAATAGAACCGGTTATCGAAGGCAGTGCCGCTTATTAAACTTAAGTAAAATACGACAATTAGACTAGTGTGTGATAGTTTCTACGACCATTTCACATAGGTACTGCTGAGTGGTAATATAATGTAATGGGATAATGTGTATTAGTTAGAAATACAGAACAACTGTGAACCATTGTTCTCACTCGATACAGAAAATCTATTGCGCAACATCCTGATATGATAGGCTGAATCATTGATCTATCTTAATTCTCAAGGGAACTCAACTAATTTCCATGCACCTCAAAGCCTGATTGTCTCACATTACACTTCAAGTTTGTTACTTAATTTCTAATTATTAATAACTGAAATGAAATATTCTTTTTAAAAATATTTGGGCTTTGTATTGCACCAATATATGAAGTAACGTCATATTTACTCTATGTATGAATTCTCCTACTATTAGGCGTTTAAACTACCATCACTTTTCCGATTTTCCAGGTGACATGGAATTTTGAAATATTTTTTCCAGTTCAAAGGAACCATTACTAAGCACATATTAAAAATATATGAACATCAAAAGCTATAAAATAGTTTCAGGTGTCACTGGGTTAAGTAAACAAATCTATATAAATAAATAAAAATGTTGCTAAGCGTAAAACTCGAGACCGGTTCGACCAGTTCTGCTAATTTTTGTTTTAATATTTTCGTTAATGTATAAGGAAGGTTCTAATGGAGAGATAAGACGTAACTAATTGCGAGGACAATAAAACACCACTTTCTATCCATGCAAAGCCGGGGCGGACAGCTAGTAATAAATAAAACTAAAGTTTTATATATTTTTCAGCATATCGTCAAATATTCATCAAAATATGGATCGACTCTAAATATACACGGACGAAATGAAGGGCTATCTACATAGCAGTATGACCACACGAAACTAAAATAAGAAATCAAATAAATTGAACAGACATTTCGTCGATTTATAAAAAATTTAGTTTATGTCATTTAATTTATTTATTCAGGTTTACCAACAATTGTTTCCACTGATACATTGTTATTTAATACATTTCTAGGTCTTAATTTTAAATGTAACAATTATTTAAAGGTAAACACAGCATGTATAATTTCTAGAAACTTTTGTTAACTAATAGTAAAATAAAATAAAATTCTTAGGTACATACATTTAAAGCGCTATTTGCACGAAAACGAAACCAAATTTTATGAAAAAAAAAAATCTAATCGAAAAAAAAAACAAATAATTTTAAGCCTGATAACTCTCTCGTAAAGTGACCTAACGGAGGCAGCTGTAGGTTTTCTTAAGAACGGTCTTTTGACTATCGAAATGTACGTCAACTTGATCACAACAGCTGTTTATAACTTTGCAAAATCTTACTACGGGAGAATTACTTCCTAAAACAGTTCTGCGAAGTGGGGGATATAGTGGTGTTATGGGTTTGCGGGGCATCCTAGTGGGAACGCGAAATTTTATAAGATTTAGCAATTCAGGACATGCTATTTTATTATTAATAATTTTATAAACAAATAAGGCATCATAGGCAGTTCTACACATTTCCAAAGTATTCATTCTGAAGTATTGCAGCCTAGCCTGGTAAGATCTTATTTTTCTAGCAATGCCCTTGGAAAATGCTAAATGCCAAAGGAATCATTTCTGCACACGTTCGAGACGCAGAGTGTGTGTAGCGTAGTGTGGCCGCCAGACAACACTACAATACTCCAAAATACTTCTAACTAAGCTATTATATAGCAGTATTTTTGTATCGCTGTTCCGAAAAATCTTACTGTTTCTTAACACAAAACCAAGCATCCGCGAAGCTCTATTTATTATGTTATCGAGATGTGGGACGAATGTTAACTGCCGGTCATATATGACTCCTAGATCTCGTATACTACTACTTTCATTAATTATTTCGTTCCTAATTTCAAAGCTTGAGTTTATTCATTTATGGTTTCTAGTATACTTCACAAAGCAACATTTTTTTGTATTTAATTCCATTTTATTAATATCGCACCAGGCAACAAGTCTATTAAGATCGTTTTGTAGGAGTAAAGTGTCATTAACAGATTTAATTGTTCTAGCAAATTTTAAGTCGTCTGCATACAAAAACGCTTGCGAAGAAAGGAAACATTCCAGGGTATCATTTACAAATATATTAAATAGTACAGGACCCAAGTGTGAACCCTGGATGTAATAAACCGAGACGTTGAAAGGAACCCATTTACCACAACAAAAAATGACCTTTCCAATAAGTATGATCTCACCCACTCCAGCAAAGAACCCGAGATCCCATAGATGCGCAACTTGGAAATTAGAATTTTGTGGGAAACCTTATCGAACGCCTTGCTAAAGTCCTTTACAAGTCATTTACAATATAGGTACCATAACGACAAAAGTCACTATTGCATTTTAAAATCCTCTAGAATATCTTATCCGAAATATTATTTTCTTTCTGCCAACCCTGGAGCACAGACATCATTATCGTAATGGATGTCACGGGCTGCAACTTCACAAGTGCTCTAGAAACTAGTGCTACACCATTTAGCATTTCTGTCAGTCACGGCAAAAACCACCGTATGCAGCCCTGTTCAGGGATGCTACACACTATTCCATTATGTTTGCCTTATCTGTGCCTAGATGGAGCGACAATCGCAGAGAGCAACACATTAGCGACATCTTACGACGGAGTGAGAAAATTACACAGGAATTATAACACTTGAATGTGTCGGCTTTCAGCTTCGCTCACTTAGTTTTTTTCTTTTTTCTTTAGTTCTTTAGTTATTTTTTACGACGCCGGGTGTCATACAAGCATATGAAGCGTCGCATGTAAAACGGTAACCGTATAGACGTTCACAATACAAGGAGTATCGCTCACGCGCTGGTAGCTCCGCTGCTAACGCAGCTCCTTTGCTTCATATTTTCTTTATATCGCTAAACTGTTAGAATTTCTTGACAAAAGAAGAAATTTCCGCAAATACCTACTCATTTAGAATCGAATCTAATACCTATACAGGAAAATGATTCACAGAAAATAAAGTAAATTAATAATGATTTTTAAGAAAAAATAAAAACCGACTTCAGCTGACAACAGGGCAAATTTAAGGGTTTCCATCGATTTTTCTGGGATCCTCTCACCAGACCCTGACTTGATGAATATGGGACCAACTCGCAATCATACCCTTTCAAATAAAAAAAAGAATTTGACCATACTTGCTTATAAAATTTAAGAGTTTTCCTTGATTTCCCTGGGATCCCATCATCAGATCCTGACTTGGTGAATATGGGACCACCTTGCAATCATACCCTTTCAAATAAAAAAAGAATTTTGAAAATCGGTTCACAATTCGCGAAGATATCAAATAACATACATACAAAAAAAAATCCAGTCGAATTGAGAACCTCCTCCTTTTTTGAAGTCGGTTAAAAAATCGTGCACAATGGAAAGCTTCAGAGTCATCTGCGGTCAAAGCTCAAGGCGTATCTTTTTGAGATAACAATTATTTTCGTACGACTTGTGACAAAAACAAAAATATTATAATTTAAGTTATCATCATACGGATTCGATTATAGGCAGGATGGATATTATCTATCTGTACATTTTTGTATATGTAATGGAATAATGTGAATGCCGCAGCCACTGGTTATCAGCGAGTTGATTGAACGGCTAAGGCTATGACATTTTATATATAGAATTATTATTTATATTTTATATAATATGTGACCATCACGGCAATAAAAATTGGCTAAAAAGCGCTTACTCAATCTACGAATGTCAACTAAACGAGGAATTATTCTATACCTATAAGTAAGTAAATATATGCTTCCATGGTCTCGCAAACGACTGTAAGGATTTCGATTAAAATATAAGCGTTTACGAAGAAGAAAACCGCAAAAAACGAAAAGAACCTGACAACATAGAAAGGCATGTTATCTAGAACTTTTGAATTTTTTTTAAACCGCTAAAGTAGCAAGTAAGCATACTATCCGCCTGATGATAAAGGCGCACTTCAGCCTACGGACGCTAGCAATACCATCACTCGCATTGCCCTGGAAGAACCTCTTTACAATCGAATGACGAGCTCGGTGGTCGAATAGTTAGCAATGGCCACTTTGACTTCGAGGTCGCGGGTTCGAGAATGACGAGCTCGGTGGTCGAATAGTTAGCAACGGCCACTTTGACTTCGAGGTCGTGGGTACGATTGCCGCACAAGACAAACATTTGTGTGCTTGAACATGTCTGTTTGTCTTGGTCTGGGTGTTTTCTATATATTATAAGTATGTATATACAAAAAAAAATGTATTTATTTTTATCAAGTACCTATGTATTTAGAAAAAAAAATGTTTTTTTTTTTTTGTAAATACATACTTATATCTTTTAACAAAAGCTTTGCGCTTCATTTGGGACTAGATGGCGCTGTGTAAACTGTCCAGAAATATTTATTATTTACACCATTCTTGAAGAACCCCATGTTGTAGGTAGTTCCCTGGCAATACCTCGACAGGCAATTATTTTTTTACTTTAATGTTCTTACCTGACCGTAGAATCTGTGCATTAGATAACATTTCATGATATAACATAACCAACAAATTAGTTGGTACTCATATTGGCTATATCATTTTATCGACAACCTTAACCGATTTGACCACAGACTTTTAGCCGTAGTAACATAACCAAATGTGGTGGTACGCATTTTAATAGGCTGGAGGGATTATTCAGTTAGATTAGGGCTATGTATTTTGTAATCCATAATCAGGAATAGTATAACCGTCGACTTGCTAGCCCTAAAACTGAATGCTGATCGATCACACATTTCATCATGGGGATTAATTTGACAGAATCCCGAGGCAATTATCATAAAGACGATAAAAGTACACTATGTTTTATCACTACAATCAAAAAAATAGTATTATGTAATATTTAATGCAATAGATATTTTACAAACAAACAAACAAAAGTATAACCACGCATATTAATACGCGACAGCGTCATATTTAAATTGTTTCACATTAGATATATTTCGCGCTAAAAATGTGCTAAAAAATATATCTAAATATATTTCGCGAATGCGCTAAAAAGGGACCGTGTTTAGAGCGGTGCTAATTGCCGACATTTAGTCTTCTTGTTAACAAATTACTAAGATCACATGCCACTGGGTATACAAACAGTTACAAGCAGTACTAATTTACCCGGAGACTTCCAGACCTTATCAAAATAATAACTATTTAGCACCTAAGTAAAATTTGCGTTCGCTGTAACTATATCCTGTTCCAAATAACGGCGGGAAAAAATATAATTTTTTTGAGTTCTAAAATATAATAAATCCAGACATTGCAAATGCAATCATTAAAAAAACACATCATTGTTTTTGCTGCTGCGTGCACCACGCTCCAGTATATGGATTTTTTACGACTTCGATGGCCGCTTAGCAATGGTCACTTTGACTCCGAGGTCTGGGTTCGAACCCCGCACAAGATAAATATGTACACATGAACATGTGTGTTTGTCTCGGTCTGGGTGTTTTCTGTGTATTACATGTAGTTATGTATTTATAAGAAAATGCATTTAAGTATTAAATCAGTTATCTAGTATTCATAGTAGTCTTTGCTTAGTTTGGGACTAGTTGGCAATGTGTCAATTATGTCCAGAAATTTTTATTTATTTAATTACCTAATAGTTTTTGAAACGCAAATAAATTTTGTATTTTTTTCCGTTTCTATTTTAAGCATGGTATAGACACCGAACATCATGCGATTTCCAAATCAAAACATAAGCACCTATATATCTATAACTTCGTGCTTGGACCACAAAATAATCACCGATCGATGGAATACATCGACTGGGGCTGACGTCTGCCGACATTAATTAATCTATGTAATCGAATATGTTTGCTAGTTCGTCATTAAGCAAGTGTAATAGGGTATTCAAAACAATGGCTCAACGATACCCTTTGGTATGACCTGCTGTTAATAGCTACTTTTATCATCATGTGTGGTCTTATCTACGTGAATTCCGGGGGGTTAACGGCAAGCTATATCTGCATGGTTTCTAATGTTACTCTGAGGTTATCTTATTTTAGAGTAGGTCCAGTGCTACAGCACCGGTGACACGTAGACCCTCATGGATGACTTTTGTGCTCTCCCTAATCCTTTCACACTCCCCTGCCTGTCTGGAGACATGGCCCATGTCCTTCAGTATGCCATTTCTTGGGAAGAGCCTGTAGTCTTCGGTCCGGGTATGTCTTTCCTAGGATTTCCATTCGTTTGCCGGCTAGGGCGTCACATTGACACATCAAGTGCTCTCATCCTACTCATCAGACCATTGCAACTCCTTGCCATACAATAATACTGTTTTTAAACCTGTTAGGTTCCTCAGCCTTGTAAACGGAACTAATGTGGATTTCTTTGGATTGATAGTCAGGCTATTTGTTTGACACCAATTCTCAACCACTTTAAGAGCTGCCTTCATGAGTTCCGTTACTATAATGGGAAATTTTCCATTGCTTAGGATCAAAGTCAAAGTCAAAGTCAAAGTCAAAATTCTTTATTCTGTGGGCCCTCGCGGGCACTTAGACACGTCTTTTACAATTAGGTATATTTTTTTTATCTACCAGCATTTCGGAATGACCATTGACGAGAAGAAATGCCGAAAGAAACTCTGTCAATATAGGTCTTTTTTAAATAGCCATACAATATTATCATTATACATAATACAATAAAAAAAAATGGTATTCAACCAAAATAAGAAAAAAAAAATATTAAAGTAAAATAAAATAGTAAAAAAAAAAAATATATAAAAAATCATAGTATAGAGTGTATATACATATTGTATAAAAGTCTAAATATGTATATCCACAATACTACTTGTAAAGATAAGACGCCTGTGCTTCACATCCTGTGCCGAGAATTTGCCATACATTTTTATCATTAAGGTAATCGTCGGTCCTGTAGTAAGCCTTTTTGCATAAGGTGGTCTTAATAAGCTGTTTGAATTTTGTGTCGGGTAAAATCAGGACCGACTCCGGCAACTTATTGTAGTAGCGGATGCAATTTACGACAAACGAATTATTGACCTTCCCCAGTCTATGTTTTGGAATAACCAATTTGTTTTTGTTCCACAAGTTGAAATTAGTTATATCACATACTTTTGTAAAATTCGAAATATTTTTACGGACGTACATAATATTTACATAAATATATTGAGAAGCGACAGTGAGGATGTTTATCTCCTTAAATAACTCACGGAGTGAATCCCTAGAACCCAAATTGTAAATTGATCTAATGGCTCTCTTTTGTAATACAAAAATTTTATCAAAGTCAGCTGCTTTACCCCAAAGCAATATGCCATATGACATAATGCTATGGAAATAACTAAAATAAACGAGCCTAGCAGTTGTCTCGTCCGCTATCTGTCTTATTCTCCTAACCGCATAAGCTGCGGAACTGAGTCTGCGAGCTAGTTTAGTTATATGAGGGCCCCATTGCAACTTTGAATCAATGGTAATACCAAGAAAAACAGTATCATTGTCATAAACTAGGGTGGTGTCCTTTATGACTACATCAGCATGGACTTGCCTGACATTGGGTAACGTGAATTTAATACATTTAGTTTTGTATGAGTTAAGAAGGAGATTATTTGTAGTAAACCAGTTCAAAATTGCAGAAAGAGCATTATTAACATCATCAATTTTGTCTTTATACCTAGCAACTTTAAAAATAAGTGAGGTATCGTCGGCAAACAGTACTACGTTGGCAAATTTTTCTACCAAATCAGGCAAATCATTGATGTATACCAAGAATAAGAGAGGACCCAAAATTGAACCCTGGGGCACGCCCATTTTTACCTCAAATGCATTTGATTTTGTGCCATTTACATCCACCGTTTGAGTTCTATTACTAAGGTATGATTCTACCATTTGCAAAGCCTTCTCTTTAATACCAAGGATGAAGGATGTCATCCGCATATCCGACAGCCACTATGGGTCCCTTGTTTAGTCGACTACAAGGCTCATAGCTCCATAGCGTCGGTGATAAGACGCCTCCTTGAGGGCAGCCTTTTGTGGTACCGGCGAATAATCTTTTCGTCCATAAGCTCGGTGTTGATAATCCTTCCTTTGAGCATGCTCTGTATCCATTTACGTATTGTATTCGGAATACCGTGCGTTGTAGCCGCTTTATTGGTACTCTGAAGTTATGTAAGATAAACAGGACAGGCGCAACTCACACATTCCGATCGCCATGTCTCCTGTTTGTGTAGAAAGGATTAACAGCGGCGACCATCAAAAAACGCAATTAACATATAATACAATTACAGCTGTTATGTAAAACTATGAAGCAAATTAGACAGTATTCCAATTTGCTTGATATTTTTTAATATCAAATTACCAAGCAAAATAAGCCGATTGTAGAAGTAATCCATATAATCATAAGCCAGTATATAATCAAAAGTAAAATTATTTGTTCTAAAAAGTCCGTATCTGAAATTGCGCCGATTTTGTAAAAAAAAAAAACTTTTTTTTTGCTCCATAGCCACTCCAACTCCAGCCGCAAAGTAGGTAATAACTAATAATGACAAACGAACCATTTGGGGTGTAAGTGGCTTTTAAATTATTAAAAAAATATTAACATCGGAGAAACAATAATGAAAATATTAAAAATCTACTCGGCACGGCGCTACTCACATAAGCGCAATAATATTTAACATAAATGTCGTACAAATTTGTGTTTTAATGCATATAAGGTCGCGTACTTTGCGGTTCCAGAGTTTTCTCCCGCGTACTGTCCAGCTGTGGAATGAACTGCCTGTCGAGGTTTTCTCAGGAAACTACAGCATGGGGTTCTTTAAAAAGGGTGTGGAGAGATTTTTACAAGGTTGGCAAGGCGCGTGTGATGCCCCTGGTGTTACAGGCGTTCATAATCTACGGTAACGTCTTTCCATCAGGCGTGCCGTATGCTTGTTTCCCACTTTAGTGGTATAATAAAAATACGAAACTGGTACATGTGTCGTCATAATCAACCAGCCTTTTTTATGGAGCATTTTCGCGAAAATCAAGAAATAGTGATTTACAAGTTATCTCCAGAAGTTTTTACGCTATCGAATTACTTCTATCTATTCAATTTTGATTTTTTAAATTATCTACCCTATTTCGCTCAAAGAGTTATTTCTGTTATCTACATTTGTATTATATATATTTAATAATAATTTAAAAAACAAAAAACCCGCCTGCATGTATAACTACAATTAAAAATCAACTGAAAAGACTGAAACAAGATAAAAATTCAATGATAAGGTATTTAAAAAAGGAATGATTAGGTAGGTACTTAAAACTAGAAACGTAAATTGAAACACTACAAAACCTATGTACCTACGTATTGTACACTTAGAAATATCAGCACGGTAGTCTTTCAATTTTTTGCAACAGTATAAACAGAATTGCAGTCGGAGGCATGAAATTAAGTGCTTCTATATGATAAATTATTATCTCTTTGCGCATGCCTCCGACTGCAATTCTGTTTATACTGTTGCAAAAAATTGAAAGACTACCGTGCTGATATTTCTAAGTGTACAATACGTAGGTACATAGGTTTTGTAGTGTTTCAATTTACGTTTCTAGTTTTAAGTACCTACCTAATCATTCCTTTTTTAAATACCTTATCATTGAATTTTTATCTTGTTTCAGTCTTTTCAGTTGATTTTTAATTGTAGTTATACATGCAGGCGGGTTTTTTGTTTTTTAAATTATTATTTTATTTATGTCTTTTTATTTAAGAAAGATTACGTAACCGGATTAATTCCTTAAATGAGTTTATGTCATGTGGTTGATTTAGCAATTTTTTAGCGTCAAGAGAACTGATAGCAAGTCCGGAGAGAGTCTTTACTCTACTCAAAGCAACGTAGGCTTGACCTTTTGCAAATAAGTTTTTACTTAAATCTACAACTGCTCGGTCTAAAGTTGTGCCCTGTAATTTATGCACCATCAATACTTATTAAATAATAATTTAAAATAATAATTTAAATTAAATAATAAATTATTTAAAATTTATTATTTAAATTATATATAAAAAAAATATATATATATTATATATATATATATATATATATATTATAATATAATTATATAATATTATATATTATAAATATATATATATATATTTTTTATTTATCGTTCCATTTAATATTAAAAATGCAAGTTATGTACATACTTAGAATCAGTGTTTAAAATCCTTCATTTTGATACCCCACTTAATATGCCTGGTAGATTTATTTTTATTTCCTCACATTATGGCTTCAAACAGCCGCTATATTGTTTTTTTTTATATTTCACCTACCTAAGAACACTCGGGCTATTAAGACAAATCTAACGATACCTCAAATGTGAAAATCCATTCAACGGTTCTAGAGATACAAGGTAATAAAGAATATTACATACATACAAGATACGCGCTAAACACATAACCCTCCTGGCAGTCGGGTAAAAAATGGAAAAATCAGGTGAATATTTCCATTTTTTTTTACATTTATAATATAACCAATGAATAGACGTCGAAACAACGAAACTTCAATTTAAGTTTAAAAAATGTATAAAGGATCTGAATAATGAAACGAAACTTATATTAGAAAATATATATTTTTATGTGAAATAGTTACAATATGTCCTGTAAAATACATCAAGCAAATCACTTATTAGTTTCCATCATTATAAGCTTCAATATCAGTCATTATTCAGGCGTTGATCATCTTTCTTTAATGTTCATGAACGACCTGGGGTTTGTAGTCCAGCTCCACCACCTTGCTTAGACTCTTCACATACATATCCAAGCGCTGAGTCATGTAATAACAGCGACGGTCTCTAATCTGTCGGTTCATGTTCAAATCCATAACACCAATGAGCAGGCCATCTCTCGTGCGGGAAAGGCCTGGACATCTAACACCATCAGGGCCGGTGAAGTAACTGGATCCATAGAACAAACCAAGATCATTATGCGCCGGTTTACCATCAGCTGACGTGAACTCATTAGGGAAACGTTCATAACCAACTCTATTAATAGCTGCGGTGAAATAGCAGTTGGTTATAGCAGCGTTCCTAGCCTCAATGTTCCACATGTACTCACTGCCGGCTTCTGCAGCGATCGTCGCAGATGGGTTGAAAACTATATCCGCTCCATTCAACCCAAACATCATCCAGTTCAAAACGTGATGACGGCCAAAGCAAATGTTGACACCAATCTTACCATAGCGCGTCGCGAACACGTTGTGGCCAGTGTTACCTTCCATGTAATAGTTGGACTCGTTGAAATCGCCTACTCTTGGAATATGGTTTTTCCTCTGTTTGCCAATAACATTTCCAGAATCGCTAATAACGACAGTGGTGTTCCATAAGATTTCAGAATGAGTTTCGTCTCTTTCCAATATAGAAGATACAATAACCATAGCGTATTTCACAGCCAATTCTCTCAAGAACCTGGTAGTTTCACCGTCTTCAGCAGATTCAGCAAATTCACACCAGGGCTGTTTCTCGCGAGTGCAGAAGGCGAATGGCATGTTCCATAGTTCTTGGAAGCATAAAATATTGACGCCCTCCTGGCCAGCAACATCGATAATCTTCTTTACTTTGGCAAATATGGCTTTCTTCTGCTCGTTGACCGGGGCGTCAGTAGGTGCAGCGATCGAATGTTGAATAACGCCAACTTTGACGATTCTTGGTGGTCGGGTCTGTTCTTTCTTAGCCGGGAATGCATATGCGGCAATCTCGAAATTGGCCTCCTTAGCAGCAGCAAGTGATGTGTCCTTTATCGGGACTTCCTGATTATTTTTTCTGCCATAGTAAATCCTGTTGAATTCTTCAAGGTCTCGTCCACTAAGATTGTTGTTGATGATAGCTTCTAGGCTCTGAGTTTCGTTCTCCATGTTTGCTGTGTAGTTTATAGTTTGAGACGCCGGCAATGACTGGTCCTTCGCGGCTGTCCGCGGCTTTAAATAGGTGCTAGGTTAATGCAACAAACGAGCTTGTTATTTATCTGTGTGGTCCGATCCTGATGACCTTCGGCCCGGCTCGATAGCGATTGAGACAATATCCCAGAGAAAAAATATTTGGTTTATCAATACATACCGACTACGTTCTTGCGACTACGTGACTGAAGAAGAGAGTAAGGCCGCGACTAGACCGTACGATAAAAAATAAATACAAAAGTTAATTTAAATTAATTAATTCGTTCACTCTTTATCACATAACAACAAATCTTTCAACAAATACATTAAATTTGTGTGGATACAAACAGAAGTACATACTTACCTATATAAAGATGCTATCATTTCTTCTAGCCAACCCGCAAATTGGATATCTACAGACATTTTGTTTGGCTGAGAGTCAAACCAAGCTATGCATAACATAATATTTTATAACATAGAAAATATTAATTTTCAAAACATTGCTATAATATTCCCAATCCAAATCTTATAGATACTTATGAACAAATATCTCGTCGTGAATAAAGTAGTGCACCTTTAATGTCTTTTTGAAAGTAGCGACAGTACAGTTATTTCTAAAATGCACAGTAAGTAGGCAGCTTGTTCCATAAATTTTGCTCCTATTTTCCAAAGCCATTACTACTTTTTTTTTTCATTTCACTCAATTAAAAAAAAAAGTAAAGTCAATCGAGTCTTTCATGACTCATACAAACAATACTGCAAATCAAGTAAATCGAGTCTTTCGTGACTCATACAGATATTCGAAACCATAATAGAGAGAAGAGTGTTTTTTCATTTCAAATTTATTTCAAAAATTAAATTATTCACAATACACTGACACAAAATACAGTAGTTTCATAGTTTACTTTTACACTTACATATGATTACTGACGTCTAAACTAGGCAAAGCCTGTATTTCAGACGCCAGGTTTAATAGTATGTTCTATTTGTCCGAAACCGCGGTAATCTTCGAAACTGGTAAGATATAGTCGACTAAAGGCCGATTTCAATACAAGAAAGATGAACAGTGATACAAGAAAGGATAGGTAATAGATCCTATAATCCTATATCAAGATCAAAAACCACTATTTCTACTGAAAAACTTAAACGCCGATGAATTTGATGGACAGAAGCAGCCGGAATATAAAAATGGCCGATGAATAATTTGCGAGGTTTTCTTAGATGGCGTTAAAAACAAGGTTCTTGTAAACAATCATCATCATCAGATCCATTTTAGTCTCCAATACAGGAGCACGACCCTCACTCGTCCGTCTCAGACGGAAGGAGGATTTGGCCTACACTCCCCCCGCTGGCCAGTCGGATTGGGGAGGCTTGATCGATATTTTATAATGTATTTCCCTTAGTCGCCTTGTACGACTACAAGGCGACTAAGGGAAATACATTATAAAATATCCACGGGAAGAGACGGAGTGATTCTATTCTAGTCTGCCGGAAACCACACGGCCAACTTGTTAACAATGCTGCATGCAAATCGTCAACCCTTACTCATCCCACTATTGGGATACGGATCTCAATCGAACGGGTTTAGAGTATACTCCACCACGCTGCTCAATTGCGGATTGACGGAGGCCAGTGTTTGCAAGCCGCCTAAGGGCCACTGACTTGGCTTAACGACTGTCTAATGACAACAGCCGGGATCGATGGCTTAACGTACCCTTCGAAGCACGTGCTAGCAAGCATTTTTCACATACCTAGTTTAGTATTTGTAGCGGAAAATATATGCAGCTTTTCACAGGGCAGAGCGACGTTGGCATTTCATGTAATTGTCGATTTGTCAGTTGATCCTAAATCACTCACACATCCCCAATCATGTATCTAATAATCGCGTTTTACCCAACTATATAGGCGTAATCTTCTTCTTCTATAGAATTAAAAAAGAATATTGCTAAGCGCAACACGCGAGAACCGTTCGACCAATTCGGCTAACTTTTTATTCGTATTTTCCCTAAGGCACTAGGAAAGTTAATAAAGAGAAAATAGTAGACAATAGTAAAAAAAAACTTAACTTTTGACAGAACGAAGTCTGTCCGGGCAGCTAGTAGTAAATATTACAAGAAACATCCATAAATCAATCAGCACTCAGACATAACAGTGTCAATAGAATATTCAATCATTCCTGTTTACCATACAACTTTATTAATTAAACATTAGCTTCTCTAAATAAAACTTAAAGTACCTATAACTAACTAGTTTGGTTTATTTACGCGCCAAACGTTGCGTAATATTGAATCAATATGGACTATTATGGACTTGTCAACATGCCGGCGTTAATGTGGCGCGATGCCGCCTTCTTGTGGCGATACTGGCGCCATTGCAATGATGTAAAACTAATTAGTATCTTGTTGTATAATGACGAGCATGATCCGAATGCAGAATATAAAATCCACTCCATATTGGCATGTGAAGTGTGGGTCTAGCTTTAGCAAAATAATCAATCACTTTCTTAGTTTACTCTGTTAGAATATTTTATTAGAACACCTACTAGAAAAGGAAAGTAGCAACACTCTGTACCTAATTCGAATTTGTAAGTAAATGTAGTAGTTAGCCCCGGTTCTAAGGAGAGCCGAACCGGGCCGCCTGCTCCGGGCAACAATTTTAAAAGGGCGCCTGTCCCGGGCAGCAATTTTACAGAACTCCTGTTCCGGGCGGCAAATTTACACGTTTCGTATAATTTATTCGTTTTTAGGGTTTCGTACCCAAAGTTCAGATCAACAAAAACCCAAAGGGTCAAAGGGCCAAAGGAATCCTAATAGTAACGCTCCGCTGTCCGTCCGTCCGTCCGTCTGTCACCAGGCTGTATCTCATGAACTGTGATAGTTAGATAGTTGAAATTTTCACAGATGATGTGAAATAGGTCTGTACATTATCTGTGAAAATTTCAACTATCTAACACTGTTGCCGCTATAACAACAAATACTAAAAAACAGAATAAAATAAATATTTAAGGGGGCTCCCATACAACAAACGTAATTTTTTGCTCGTTTTTGCTCGCAATTGATAACGGCAATTTGTAGACGTTTGAAATACTCACATAATATTTAGTTTTATATTCACTTTAAAAATAAAAAAAACAAATATTTGAGGAGGACTCCCATACAATAATGTGTTTTTTTGCCATTTTTAGGGTTCCGTAGTAAACAAGAAACCTTATAGTTCCGCCATGTCCGTCTGTCCGTCCGTCCGTCCGTCCACGGCCTAGCTCAGAGACGCTTACCTACTATTTAGAGATACTAGAAAGCTGTAGTTTGGCATGTAGACACATATTAACTATGCTGACAAAGTGGTAGAATACAATTTTTATAAATAATGTACGGAACCCTTCGTGCGCGAGTCCGACTCGCACTTGGCCGGTTTTATTTTGAATTGCCTCCTATGGAAGCAATTTTAAAAACGTATTCACGTCAAAAAAGTATAAAGTATTAAAAACAATATATAATATATATAAATATGGGGTGTAAGTGGTTCATCAACATCTTTGAACCAAAGCCAACTTCACCTGCACGCGGTGCGCCCTGCTGACTGACAAACGAAGCTCTGGCGAAAAGAGAGGTAGGGAGCGTAATTGTAAGCAACCCGACTGGGGAATGTACCTCACAGAATACCGCAGCCAAATTAATGAAATTAATTAATGAAAATATATATCTAAATAAATGATGTTCAACAATGTCATATTTTTTTTCCAATTTTACAGTCAAGAAACTCTTTGACAGAAAATAACGGTTCCCTTGAGGGCTGTTGTGTTCTTGCGAGTGAGTGAGGTCACCAGAAAGGAAGGAGATGTTGCGATGGCAGCGGGGGTGGCGGCGCGCGAGCGATATTTTATGTTGCGAGCGTTAATATGGCTACGGTAACCTCTTCACATCAGACGGGCCGTATGCTTGTCTGCCACCCGACGTAGTATAAAAAAAAAAAAAAAAACTAGGCTGATCCAGTTGCCGGCCTTCTTAACTAAGCTCATTTCGTTTATATTTTTTTTTATTGTGTCATAGGCTTTATTCATACTCACTACGGCTAAGTATAGATTCGAGCAAATAAAGCAACGTTTGAGGTGTAAGTTCATCAAGCTCTTTAGAGTCAAAGCCAACCTTGCCTACACGTGGTACACCCTGCCGACTAGCGAAAGAGGCTCTGGCATAATATAGTGTCATTTGTAAGCTGCCCGACTGAGGAAGTACCTCCATCTTACAGAATATCGCAGCCAAATAACAATTCCCTTGAGGATTGTTGTATTCCTGTGAGTGAGTGAGTTCACCAGAAAGGAAGGAGTTCCTGTGTTGGCAGCGGGGGTGGCAGCACGCGAGCAATATTTCATTTTGCGACCGTTAATATGGCTACGGCGCGGGTTGTATGTAGAGCTGCCACTTCTCAGAGAGTAGACCCAGAGATTTTTGAATAAAATAAAATATAATTTTAGGTATAATTTATTAAAATCAAATAATTAGATGTATTACCTACATCAAATAAATCAACTCAATCTCTGCTATTGCTAGGGCCACAGGGATTTGATTTAATAAAATTATATTTTTACTAATAAGGTTGACTTACGCTCGCCGCCCGGATATATCGATATGAAACCCGTAGCTCGGATATGCACTATTCAGACCCGGAGGGTCAAACCCGGAGGGTTGGCAGCACTAGTTGTATGCTTGTCTGTCGTAGGAACACAACAACCCTCAAGGGAATCTCCCTTTTCGCCAGCGCATCGCTTGTCAGTTAGCTAGGTGCACCGCGTGCAGGTGAGGTTGGCTTTAGTTCAAAGATGTTGATGAACCACTTGGTGTAAGTGGTTCATCAACATCTTTGAACTAAACCTAGCAAACTAAATCTAGCAAATAAGTATATTGTGTATGCTTCAGAGTAAGCTTACGCAACAAGTTCAAAATAAATCATGCCCTTGAATTTATCATTCATTCACTACTATCTGCCTGATGCTACGTTTGGCAGTGGCGCTAGTAACGTTATAATTTTCTTTCGTATTACTATGCATCAAAATAATTACCAACATTTTCTTTTGCCTTTTCAATTCTACTTCTTAAATTTATTCTCTGGAACTTTCTTTTATTGTCAAATCATTAATAAAGATTGCCTTTAACTGTTATCATTTTGGTTCGTTATTTAACCACAAGCAAATAGAAGTTGGTAGGTCAACTGGTTTCGTTGCTTTATCATTCTACAGTAAACATTAAAATGGAGTGCAGCGAACACGTGTCGTGTTTCGACGAAATAATAAAAAGAAACCTCAATTCAGAACAAATAAAACACTTTAATCGAATCCATTATGGACGCGAAGATCATTGTGAATTAAAACTAAAAGAATCCACGTTGAGTGCGAGCAAAAATAATAATTTTCAAGTTGCTGCGTACTCCTTCACGGCTGCTAAAGAAGAAACTAGAAAACCAAGGATACTAAAATTTGGTTTACTACAACATTCAATTGTTCTAACTACAGATAAACCCGTAGTACAGCAGAGAAATGCTATATTTGATAAAGTGAAAAATTTCATTGATATAGCAGCATCAGAGGGCGTTCAAATACTTTGCTTACAAGAGTTATGGTCTGCTGCTTTCTTTCTCTGTACAAGAGAAAAAGGCAGATGGACTGAATTTGCGGAAAGTGCAACTGAAGGACCCAGTTTTAAGTTCCTTTCACCATTAGCAAAGAAATATCAAATGGTTATTATTTCTTCAATTTTAGAAAATGACGAAGAGGTCTGGTGGAATACTGCAGTAGTAATTGATGAAAATGGAGAGTACTTAGGAAAACATCGCAAAAATCATATACCAAGTGTTGGCAGTTTCAGTGAAACCTTTTACTATGAACCTGGAAATACAGGGCATCCAGTTTTTGAGACCAAATATGGCAAATTCGCAATTAACATATGCTACGGGCGACACCAAGCTCTGAACTGGTTAATGTTTGGACTAAATGGAGCAGAAATAGTATTTAACCCTGCGGCGACTATATCAGAATTTGGAGAATCTTTCTGGGGCATTGAAGCCCGAAATGCTGCAATTGCGAATCATTATTTCACTGCTGGTGTTAACAGAGTTGGTACAGAGGTCTTTTCTGTTGCAACGGATAGTGGTGAAAAGCAAGTTACCAGATCTTACTACGGATCTAGCTATGTCACTGCACCAGATGGATGCAGAACTCCAAGTCTCTCGAAGGACATGGATGGCGTTCTAATAGCGGAAGTAGATTTAAATTTGTGCAGACAAATAAAAGATCATTGGGGATTCAGTATGACTGCTCGATTAGACATGTATGCTAAGGAATTGGCTGAGCAAACCTCAAAGAAATAAATGTCCTTTCATAATTTACGTATTTTTATTTTTTCAGTGAAGCCCAAAGTGAGGGTTATATTTTTGGCCCAATGATGTTATATTTCTTTATATATAGCATACCCATACTCATATGTTATATTTCTATTCATATGGCATAACCATATTAGATTGCATCAAAAACGGTTCTTGCTGTTGCATGGATAGCTAGCTATAAATAGTAACACAGACGTCGCCTACTTTACCAAACAGCGATTTAATAAAGTTGCTATCTCTTTCCCCCGCCGAGCCCGAAATGGCGGCATTTTTTCTTGAAAGTCATGAAACTAACTAAAATACGGGTAAAAATCATTTATTATTATGTAGTTTCGTGTGATCTTTTGGGCTTTAATTACTTTATCAACATAAATTATGTATTTTCGAAATACCAAAGAAGGCATTTTACCTATTTCAATCAATTGTCTCAAACATCAGGTTGGTGAGACATTTTGTTCACTTTTCGGTCGTCCGTTTTTCAATCGTTGCGTTGTCGTAGGGACTTACTCATTGCTGCGTTCACACAATGACTAATATGTTCGTATTTTTTATGTAATCTATTTTCCAGTATATTCAATGATCATGACTATTCTAAGTTATAATTGTATGTTACAATTTAATTTGATGGTATTGTGAAAGTATCCAAAGCGACTGAGTCCTTTCAATAACGTAACGGTTGAATATTTACGGGAATCGAAGCTCTGAAAAAACTTGCCGCATTGTTGTGCAATCCTGAGGATAAAACTGTCTCAAAGCATTGACATTAATAAACCCTTAACTAATATTTAGCATAATTAATCTTTGTTAATGCATATATTCACATGACATTTTACATTTCGGAGACCTCACTTTATATTTGCGTCTCTAGCGGCTTTGTAGACACGCGTTAGGGATCATTAGCTTGGCAATGACAAAAGTCACCTTTGACTGAAGAGTGGTTGCCAAAACTAAACAAAGGAAGAAGAAGAAGTGTCAGCAGTCAAACAATGAACCAATTTGTCGCCGGATGATAGTTCGTTTTTGCGAAGTTTTTGCTTTTGCAATCGCATTTTTCGATATTAATTCATTTGCTGTGTTACTGAGAAGAAATAATACTAATATTTTAAAATGGTAAATGCTTGATTAGTTTTATGGTGTAGCAATTTTCATAATTACCTACTTTTGTTGTTGGTTACATTAGCGTCGATAACATTACTAAGCAGATTTGATGAATTTGCTTTGAAATTAAGTTACTTTTCCAAAATTATCAATAATACATCTCTATCCTGTCTCTAAAGCGACGCTAGATATTCTTAAAAGTGCGCTATTAATCATAGTGGTCCAGTACTTATTTCCAAATAATCATAACCTTACAAAATGTTGTTTTCCAGTCCATCCTAGCATACAATGGAGGTGCGGTGGTGGCCATGCGAGGCAAAGATTGCGTAGCCATCGCCACGGATAAGCGGTTCGGTATCCAAGCTCAGACTATCTCCACGGACTTCCCCAAAGTCTACCAGATGGGTCCAACACTGTTTGTAGGTTTGCCTGGTCTAGCAACTGATACACAGACAGTGTTTCAAAGGCTAAAGTTCAGGTATGTAAATTTTACAACTGGAAACAAGTTACTAAAACAGATTGATTAGCTCTCCGTAAATATTATTGCAACAATATTCATAAACTTAAAAGTAAAGAAAACCAGTCTTAAATAAAAACAAAGAAAATTAATTTTGCTCTGTATTAAGCTGACAATATAAATATTTTTACATCACTTATTCAACATTTTAAATGTTATTATAATAAAAATGCTAAAGGATCATACTATTTTTATTTATTGTTTGATCAGAATAACATTACTCTTTTTACACATTTGGTGACAAATGCATTATGATATGATAGTAATATGTTTAATTTTTATGGTTTTATTGACATCCAATACTAATTATTTGATAAATTAATTATTAATTTAGTATTAGAGAAATGTAAGGAAATTAATTATTAATTTGTCAAATAATTAGTATTGTCAAGTGTGTTTGTGAAAGTTAGACCCTCTTCAGTTTTGCCCGTAATTTCTTGGCAACCATAACTCATTACAAAAACAATGTAATCTTTTATTTCAGAATGAATCTGTATGAGTTGAAAGAAAACAGAGTGATGAAACCCAAAACTTTCTCAGCAATGTTGTCAAACTTGTTGTATGAGAGGCGTTTTGGACCCTACTTCATTGAGCCTGTGATCGCCGGTTTGGATCCCTACGACAATCAACCATATGTATGCAATATGGATCTGGTAAGTATGATAATGAAGTGTACCAGTGGTATTGATCATAATTATCATCTCAGTACATACAGTCAAGGATCGTACATAAGTGCAGTACTAACCTAGGTAGTAACCTACCTTATGTTTTATACATGTCATGACATGACAGATGCAGGTAAGCCTATGGCCTGTCTGATGTGAAGCAGTTACCACACTGTGACCTTCAACATTAATGTATTTATTACTATATTAAAATTTTCTCTCATTTATTTTGTAGCCCTAATCATTCTCTAGAAATTAATTTAAATAAATTTTTATATCTTAAAAATAATATGGGTTTTATTCAAAATTCATGGTGAGGTGGATAGTGCTGCACTTAGGACTCTTGACTATAATTCAACATAGACTTGATATAACTCAATGTAGACTGTTGTACAACAAAAGTACCAAATCTGATAGTAAGCAGCATTGTAATTTACAATAATATGTGCTGACATTTGCCACTAATTCTTTATAGTAATTTGAAATAATATAAACATGTTTAATCACGGGTCAAGCCTGGTTATTTGATAGGCGTGCGCGGGAATATGGATCCAACGCGTAGAGGCCCCTTGAGAATGCTAATGTAATGTTGTAGACACGCCGTGACCCGCTCCGGTATATACAATAAAACAATATACCTATGAGCAGGTCTCGGCGAACATTGAAACTATTACATAATAGGTTGGAAGTTATATGAGCTATGAAAATATGTTCTGGATGTATTATGTAATAAACATGTATGAATTCATAGGGCATAAAGCTACATAAAATGCTGGTTGGATCTTTTATTAAGTCATTATTTCATTAACTTTTTTTTTCTAATTTCAGATTGGCTGCCCAAATGAACCTGAAGACTTTGTCGTGTCTGGTACATGCTCTGAGCAGCTGTATGGTATGTGTGAGGCGCTCTGGGAACCCAACCTACTACCCGATGAGCTTTTTGAAACTATCTCACAGGTATACCTATGATTTTATACATTGTTTTAATAATTGATTGAAGTCGAAGCTCAATGGGGTTAAGAGAAACATGAAAGTGAAATGACCTAATAGTAAGTCGTGTGAAATCTAAAATAGTCATACTATAAAATATATAAAAATATTTTGGGGTGTAAGTGGTTCATCAACACCTTTGAACAGAAGCCAACTTCACCTGCACGCGGTGCACCCTGCTGACTGACAAACGAAGCTCTGGCGAAAAGAGAGGTAGGGAGCGTAATTGTAAGCTAAATAACAATAACAATTAAACAGCCAAATAACAATTCCCTTGAGGATTGTTGTGATGTGATGTGAAGCGATATTTTATGTTGCGAGCGTTAATATGGCTACAGCAACCGCTTCACATCATGCGGGCCGTATGCTTGTCTGCCACCCGACGTAGTATAAAAAAATAAAATAAAAAAATTGAGTCTGAAATGAAATAAGTAATTTATAAAATGCACTTGAATGAACATTTTATAAATTACTTTTTCATTTATTGATTGTTTTACTTTCATGGTTGTTTTACCTTCAGGACGTTAATGCATCATGATCATTTTGCTAATTTCACCTTCTGATATGAAGGGTTACATTTGCCAGCGAAGTTAAACTCCATTACACTGTCTATAGATGGGTCTGTTTACTGACATTCCTCCATGATTCGGAGAGGACCTTCAGTCATTAATTGCTGGCTTACATATTAAGAACTTTACACTCATGCCGCTATACATTGTTTTATATATGCTATTGCAAATGAGCATGTGGGTCACCTGAAGCCACCACCAGGAAGCTTAAAAATACATACTATTTAGCCGATGAGTGGATTTGGCATGTATTTGATGATTTTTGAGACGCCAATGGAGAGCCTTGGCACATTTTGGACCTCGCAGCAGCACAGAAATACTCAAGGGTATTATGTATTGTTTCTTTTGTTCCCCAGGCGTTAGTGAATGCGGCCGACAGAGACGCCATCTCTGGTTGGGGCGCGGTCGTGTACATCATTGAGAAAGACAAGATCACAGAGAAACACGTGAAGACGAGGATGGACTAATTACGATAAGATTTACTGTATTTGGTATTAAATTGCTTCTTTTATAATAATAAAAAAATTAAAACTACACTTCTTTTAGACTTGAATTTCATATTTCCTGTTTGCAAGTAGGTTGTCTATGGTAGTGTCAAATCTACCTTACTTGCACGCCGTCATTGAACAGACTAGGTTCTGGTGACAATCACCATCCCGGCGTGACAACGCGTTGTCTATGGTAGTGTCAAATCTACCTTACTTGCACGCCGTCATTGAACAGACTAGGTTCTGGTGAC
This sequence comes from Hypsopygia costalis, assembly GCA_937001555.2. Classification (NCBI taxonomy): domain Eukaryota; kingdom Metazoa; phylum Arthropoda; class Insecta; order Lepidoptera; family Pyralidae; genus Hypsopygia; species Hypsopygia costalis. Next base: position 7,322,889 of record OW443339.2, read on the forward strand.
AATCACCATCCCGGCGTGACAACGCGTTCCTAGCCCCTGACATCCTTAAAATGACACCACCTGGGTAATCATCACATCACATCACTGAAACACTTCGGACCCACCATATCTCTGAGGGTAGGGTAGGACCACAGTACAAGTAATAGCACTACGTACAGTGTACGCCACTGCCTGCCGCTCACTCGTATCGACCTCACGTCCCCCCTAAGACAAATCTGGAACAGTTTACATGGCGTCGCACGCACACACGCTCATTCGCGTTCTGCACAGACGTCATTGTTTATGTAGTAGTAAACGAGTAGTAGTCACTGTGGACAGTTATTCATATTCAATAACGTAGTTGTGGAAAAAACCAAACTTATTTCGTTCAGACCAATTACTGGTAGTAAAATATCAAAATTCAAAAGTGTTTTGAAGGATAAGTTGCCACAAATAGTATACACGGAAAATGATCCTAACAAGTTATATGGTGATCTTTTTAATGTAATGTCTGGAGAATTTAATAACATATTTGAACAAAAAGTGGTTAAAGTCAGAAACAATATTAAATTTTGTGAATGGGCTACCAAAGGTATTTATAAAAGTCGAAATACACTATATGATTTGTATGCTCAAAAATCGTATAGACGGGATGGCAATTTTACAGAACACGTTAGACAGTATTCCAAAATCTTCAAGAAAGTCTGTAAGGTAGCCAAGTCTAACTACATAAATAATAAAATTAAAAATTCTACCAACAAGTGTAAAACTGTTTGGAACATTGTCAACAAAGAGACTGGCAAAATTAAAGTTAAAGAAAACGACTACTCTTTGAAATGTAATAATAATATATTAACTTCAAATCAAGATGTTGCTAATGCATTTGGAAACTTTTTTACCAATGTTCCCATTGATACGACTGCCTCTCTCAATTCATCAGCCTCAGAATCCATAAGATTACTTGAGGATAATGTACAGCCCTGTGAGCTTGCATTTAAATTTTGTCACATTACCCCAGATGACATTATTCGAACATTCAAACATTTAAATATTAAGAAATCTGAGGATCTCTGGAGAATGTCCACTCAAATTGTTCTTCCTATTTTGGATACTGTTGCTGCTCACCTGGCTATAGTGTTTAATGAAAGTATAGAGAGTGGTATTTTCCCAGACTTAATGAAACTTGGCAAACTTATACCTTTATTTAAATCAGGAGATAGCCTGGGAATTACAGACCAATCTCTATTCTGCCAGTATTGAGTGTATTAAAGTGTTTGAAAAGATCATGTCAAATCAGCTGCTCGCACATCTTAATAAGTTCCACATTCTACATAAGAAGCAATACGGGTTCACCGCCGGAATGTCCACTACAGACGCAGGAATCGCGCTCGTGCCCCAAGGTTCAATTTTGGGTCCTCTCTTATTCTTGGTATACATCAATGATTTGCCTGATTTGGTAGAAAAAATTGCCAACGTAGTACTGTTTGCCGACGATACCTCACTTATTTTTAAAGTTGCTAGGTATAAAGACAAAATTGATGATGTTAATAATGCTCTTTCTGCAATTTTGAACTGGTTTACTACAAATAATCTCCTTCTTAACTCATACAAAACTAAATGTATTAAATTCACGTTACCCAATGTCAGGCAAGTCCATGCTGATGTAGTCATAAAGGACACCACCCTAGTTTATGACAATGATACTGTTTTTCTTGGTATTACCATTGATTCAAAGTTGCAATGGGGCCCTCATATAACGAAACTAGCTCGCAGACTCAGTTCCGCAGCTTATGCGGTTAGGAGAATAAGACAGATAGCGGACGAGACAACTGCTAGGCTCGTTTATTTTAGTTATTTCCATAGCATTATGTCATATGGCATATTGCTTTGGGGTAAAGCAGCTGACATTGATAAAATTTTTGTATTACAAAAGAGAGCCATTAGATCAATTTACAATTTGGGTTCTAGGGATTCACTCCGTGAGTTATTTAAGGAGATAAACATCCTCACTGTCGCTTCTCAATATATTTATGTAAATATTATGTACGTCCGTAAAAATATTTCGAATTTTACAAAAGTATGTGATATAACTAATTTCAACTTGCGGAACAAAAACAAATTGGTTATTCCAAAACATAGACTGGGGAAGGTCAATAATTCGTTTGTCGTAAATTGCATCCGCTACTACAATAAGTTGCCGGAGTCGGTCCTGATTTTACCCGATACTAAATTCAAACAGCTTATTAAGACCACCTTATGCAAAAAGGCTTACTACAGGACCGACGATTACCTTAATGATAAAAATGTATGGCAAATTCTCGGCACAGGATGTGAAGCACAGGCGTCTTATCTTTACAAGTAGTATTGTGGATATACATAATTAGACCTTTATACAATATGTATATACACTCTATACTATGATTTTTTATATTTTTTTTTTTTTTACTATTTTATTTTACTTTAATTTTTTTTCTCTTATTTTGGTTGAATACCATTTTTTTTTTATTGTATTATGTATTGTATAATATTGTATGGCTATTTAAAAAAGACCTATTGACAGAGTTTCTTTCGGCATTTCTTCTCGTCAATGGTCATTCCGAAATGCTGGTAGATGAAAAAATATACCTAATTGTAAAAGACGTGTCTAAGTGCCCGCGAGGGCCCACAGAATAAAGAATTTTGACTTGACTTTGACTTCGAGGAGACATTTTTATGGAGTGGCCGGGGTGTGGTAGGACTAAACCATACCATCACATACCTAGTAGTATTGTACTTCCTGGGATTTGGTAATTTAAAAACAATATAGGTTCAATTAAAAATGTATTATTATTTAAACAAAAACACTAAATTATGTTAAATATGACTGACACACACCCAGTGGCGGATTAAGACTTTCTGAGGCCCTAAGCATAGAGCTCATGTGGGCCCTCTGTAGCTTGAATTTTAGGAATCCTTACTAATATTATAAATGCGAAAGTATGTTTGTTTGTTTTTTGTCCATCTCATTTCTCATTGTTCATGGCTCAATTTTTTCAATTGGTATAAAACCTGGATAGGCCCCTGGAAACTAGAGGCCCCAAGCACGTGCTTATATTGCTTATGCGTTGATCCGCCACTGCACACACCTAGTGATCTTGCTTGTCTTGTTTATTAATATTAGCTAATATCTATAGTAATGATTGCTAGACTTAACGTAATCGTGGATCACAGAATAGGAATAGTGTGCCTAGATCCCGAGTGGGCTGTGCCGAAATAAGCTTATTTCGGTACTGCCACAAAAAAAAACCTTATAGCTCTTTAACGGGAGAGCGACAATTTTTTTCCTTTGGGCGACAAATTAACGACTAATTTTTTGTCTAGTTAAAATCAAGATCTGAGACCTGGGCAGTGCCGAAATAAGGCACACCCCAGAATACTATATTCTGGGATCCACGATTACGTTAAGTCTAAAATAATAAATGGTTTTAAGATGTTTTACTGATAGTTTTAGGATGTATCCGGAACATAAAGTTAATATACCATTAACTTTTCTTTCCTAACGTTCAATTTACCATGGGAGTTTCATGGGCACTAAACGTAACAAACTTATGGTATTATACAGAGTTAACAGAATCCTAGATCCGTGATATAATACATTCCCATTGAGTAGATATATTTTTTTTATAAATAGCTAACCAGTTGTCTTAGCATATATGCTAAGACATGCTAAGACAACTGGTTAGACTCTGACACTGACTCTGGATCAGAATAACATATATGTTATTCTGATCCAGTCAGTGGCGTAACTAAACCATTTGGGGCCCGTGAGTAATTCATGAGATGGGGCCCTGCCCGCAAAAAAACTTGTCACTAGACGTTGTAGTTTCATTATGTACAATAAATCAATCACAAGCCGATACCGATCTATTACATATTTCTCTTTCTCTCGCTCGTCGTTTTGAGCGTAATTATTATTTTCTAACGTGGTCCGCCAAAATGGCTTTGAATTTTTATTTTGGTGTAGGCCCTCTGGGTCTGAGGCCCGTGGGATTTTGCGCACCCTGCCACCCTATAGTTACGCCACTGTCCAGGGTCAAACTGACGGCCACGATCCCTTCTTGTCGAGTGAGGTCTATATACCCAAAACGCACATCGTCTGGCGAATTAGTTTATAACCACAGAGCAAATACTTCTTCTACCACAGAATAAGAAATATTACCTTTCCAATCAAGGCATGCATCATCAGCAATCATTTGTAAATCCAGAATAATTAAAGTTTTGAAATGTACCTATCCTAGGAATATCAACCCGTTGATGCCGTTCGTCAACCAATCCCGTTTCTCTCAGGTCCGACTATTTTTTATGCACTTCGCCCCCACTGCAAATATCATTGCGTGAGGAGTTTCATTAAATAATCTACTTATTCAATGAAACTCTGGTTTTCAATAAAATAGGGCTTGTTTCCTAACACATCGATTCCAATAATATGAATTGCAAAATCGTCTGTGCGCTTGGTAATTCTACCCTATTGCTACCAAATCAAAATAATATATTACCCCGGTTGCGACATGCAAGAAAAGTGTATACTTTTTAATTTCTTTTTTCTCCTTACTCTCGCCGTGCTACAGAAACTCTTATTTTACTCTCTCTCTTCTATCTAAAGTACTTAGCTCATTTGTAATTTTAGTTCCAAGATAATTTCTTGTCACTTGTGATCTCCGACTCACCTCTTTATCCTCCTGTCATGCTGTCAAAATCCCGTAGCTTCTTGCTTTTTTCTCTTCTCTTAGACGCTTGCAATTAGAGAACTATTACTCGCGCTCTACCGCCCCCACTGTTAACGCAGCATCTACTCACATCTGGTAACTGTACCACCGTCAAGGGTATTGTTATTTGGCTGCGGTATACAGTGAAGTGGAGTATATCGCCGATTAGATAATACATGCCCTACATCTTTCTCGCCAGTCTCTTTCGCTAGTCGGCAGGGTGAGGTTGGCTGTGCAGCACAGATGTTACTGTTTATATAGTAGTTAACGAGAGATTATGGAGTGGGCAGGGTGTGCCCCGGGCAATGATGAGTCCGTCGCTCGGAACATGATATGAAATTGATATTACAAAGGCATAGAAAGATTCGAAAATGGTAGGCTATTGAATAAAACAAGTTACATTAATGCAGAAACTTTATAAACCGAATATTTAAAAAATTAAGTTTCAATTTTTCATACATATTTTTGTCTTTACAAGAGTAGGAGACTAGAGAATTAACATTTCAATCTTGTTGCTTACATGCCGAAATACCTTATGTTCATAGCGAAGCTATCATATGTATAATAAAATATGCCTTACGTGGGCGCGTGGCTTCAACCGTCACCGTAACAAACGAATAAAACCTATTTTATGTAACAACTACTAAATAAAAATAATATTATCGACCTAAACAATGGCAACACATATGACATATAATCATTTTCATGACTAACACATTGTTCAGGAATCTACGTTGAGGGTTATCGAAATGTGATATATTCTGGCTATTGCGTATCTCGACAAATAAGGGAAGCATACAATACGTAATTTCATGCTTCCCTAAAAAATAAACCTATTGGGTTATAAACTGAAAGCTTGTTACAGATGGCAACACTGGTACTATTCTTAAAATCCGTCATTGTCTACAGCAATAAAATAGCACTATTGATTTTGCTGTTGAGTTACCATAATCCTCAATTTGATTATCGTAACTCAACAGCAAAACAAGGGATAATGAAAATTATTATACAAAAGGCGGACTTTAAAAGTCTAGTATCATAAAACAGTGTCATAAAACGAATAACATAACTCCATGAGAAAAATTCTTCCGTTACACCATCTGCAGATAGTATAGACAAATTCGGCAGAAATGTCATCATACCAATCGCCTGGCGCGGCGTGGTCAAGTTACGCAGTAGCCCAACTGATATCACGCCAGAAAATGTTAGCTATATGTCAATGACTATACATTTCGAACATTTTAATTATTACTCATTGTAGAAATAAGAAAATTAATTATACACATGTTAAAATCGATTAAATCGGAGTGATTGTCTTCCACAATAACTCTAAAGTAAAATTAATATCTAAAAGTAAACAATATCTATCACAAAATCTATCCTCTGATAATAAAACATAAATTATTTCAATTTGAAGGGTTGGAGGGAAACCCAAATACTGATGTGTTTTAGATACAAAATTGGAAAAAAGGAAATAATGGTCTACGCATAGATTAGAAGTACAATAAATCTATGGATCTGCTTCGCTAATACATTCCTTTCAATATTCGAGCGATTTCATCACTTTTTATGAAATAGTATACAATGAGTAGGTTAAGTTAGGAATTTCAACAAAACACTATGATCCGTTTTCTAGAAGAAAAAATCATATAATGACAGTCATCTCCGAAATGGCACGGAATCAATAAGTTTGAACTGTCAAAATATTTTTTAAAGGCATCGAGCACTACGAAACGAACTGAATAAAAATTTGCAGCCGATTATAAAAAAAAAAAAAATAGAAAACTATTATTCTCACAAAGACAGTGTTTTTACGACACTTATACAACCTTTAAAATAATAAAACACTTATAGTATACACTTTGTAATGTTAGCGCAATAACGCACGCAAACAACGATCGTTCCGTTGTTATTTCTACACTCACGCCAAACTCTTAACACCATGTTTTGAGTTACCTGCATCATTATATGATTATTACACTCAGAAAACGGTTCACTACTACCATTCGCAAAAGCAGCCTCAAGACGTTTAATTGTCAATATTTGCCTTAGTATCCATATGCTTATAGGCAGAACGTCGCGATGCAAGCCTGCAACCACCGTTTAAACAGTCGACAGAAAAAAATGTGGAAGAAAAGTGTGCCTGCTGAGTGCTGCTGAATGAGCTGCTCACTTATTCCGAGTCATACTCCATTAATTCAATCCACCTCCAAACAATCTCACCTTCAAACTGTTATAAATAGTTAAAAAGATACAATTAGATGATTAGAAAAGCGTGAAATATATTTCACGCTGTCCGTAGGCATAGAGCACGTCAAAATCGACACTTTAACCTTCGCAGTTCTTATTCCCTATGGGCATGTGCACAAAATTGTGATGCGACGCGATGTGGTGCGACGCTGCGGCTTTTGTCTTACTTTAGCGCGAATCGCTGCTCATCGTCTGAAGAGGTAACCAAGAAACTAGAGTCTCTTCAACTTCATAAGGACATTCGCTCGCTAAAGATTTAGCTCCTCTACTATGATGAGTGCCCTTAAGAACTGTTGCGAATTCGCATCGCATCGCAGTTTTGTGTACAAGCCCTTAATCACAGGAGTTAGTTTTTTTTATATGAGAGGGGGGCAAGCGAGCATGTGGGTCACCTGATGGAATGGAACAGCATTTATACGCTGACGTTCTAAAATATTATTGAAGAAATTTTGACTGCCAAGAATTAAACGTCTTGAGGCTTCTTCAAATTAACTTTCAAATAAGAGCCTATTCACATAATAATATGGGAAGGTTTACAGTGCAGCGTAAATCCTTTAGTAAAATTATTACATTTTTTGCAAAGATGCCAACAAGCTTATTCATTCCATTCCTAAATAATTGATTCCCAATCATATAATATTACTTTGATAAAGAAAATGACAAAATTACATTTTGATAATTCGCCGCCGCCGGCACTCGCGTATTTCACAAAGTAAATCACAAGACTCCATAACAATCAAAGTCTTATTCGAAATAGAATAATAAATAACAAAATCTTACACCGTTAGGTACTATTTGCTACGCTAGACAGAAACTAAGCGAACTAGTTATATGTATATTGGCAAAACGTTATATTTGTGGGCGAAACATTACCCCTTTTCAATTCACCGCTTGGTCACTTTAAAAATAAAATAGTGTTCTGTAGTAACTTTATAAAAAATAATTATGGGCGTCAAGGTGGAGTAACATAATCTCTAATCTAAAATAAAAAAAGCCTCTCGAATATAATTCCATACACCGCTTACATTTTAAATCCTTTTTTTACCCAGTCCTAAATATTTTATATTTTATGCTTCAGAACCATCAAGAAAGCATGTTTTTTTTCGAGCATCGCGTATCCGGGCCGCTTCAACGCTCACAATTTTGATACGGCTGTCTGTAAATGGCCAAAGTTCACAAAGGGCATTTTGAGATAGTAATATTACAAAAACAAATGTTTTATATCACGCACAACCAATTCTTGAAGAATTGCTTGTTCGCAATGGTGTTGCAATGCTTGCTAATCAAGGAGTATTAAGTGCTCGTTGCAACTCGCGTTTCCAACTCTTTACAGGATAGCTTTTATTTCTTTTTACAAAATTTGGTATTACAATTACTTTGCAATTTATACAAAATTTTCATATCTTTTTGACGTGACAACGTCTTATAATTCGATGGAGCCGGCTGCACGCACGAAAAAACATGACGTATGCGGCGTTACCTCGCTCTGAGGCGTTCCATTAAAATTTTCTTTTGAAAAATGCAAACATTCATCAGTATTTTCTTATGACGTTGTCACTATTGTCAGTAAACCGAACCCGACTTTACAGACAACCGATATTTTTATTATTTTTTTATCCTCCAGCCTTACGCACATGCAATAAATACAGGAGGACCAATGAATAAGCGACTCCCGCCTTTTATTTTTTAATTCTTTTAAAATTAAAATTCGGGGAGAAATTAAATGGCCACCAGCCACCTAAATTATATATATATATTTTTTTGCAAATAGTGTTGTAAGCGACCAAGCGGAATTCAATCTTTCTTTTAAATATTAGCATGTAATTTATACAACATACCATTGATCTTACAACCCCTTCCACACCAAAACTATGTTCATCGAAAAATACATAATAATTTTATGTTACACGTTTTTAGATACAAATTGAGCGGTGTGTCGATTTAAGAACGTTATAATTCTCGAATTAGTATCAACTCGGGGAGTTGTAACTGAGAACATTATTAAAAACATATTTCTACGAAATACGAGGTATACTGGCTGTCTTTGCTCACATACAATATCTTATTTATTAACATATCACTACACTTTGATTATTATCATAATTTTGAGGAATAGTATTGACAGTACCTAGATATAAGAAATTTATTATGACGTCAATCTCCAAATCGCTAAAACAAATTATACAAACCATATAAAACGTAGATCGACATCGAGATTGATCCCACAGTAAAAGTTGTTCGTATTATATTGGATATAATAAAAAATATTATTTCCTAATTGTAATACATATTTGGTGTGGAAGAAGCCTAAAGCCTGTTTCACAATAGATACTTTACTATGTCAACACCCAAACCGTGGCTGATATTTATATATACGACCACGTGAAACAAGACTTCAGTAACAGCCTATAAATTTACAATAATTCCCATGGACTTTTATAGAAGTTAGACGCATCGTTATTACCTAGAAACTGAATTACTTCTTTTATATATCGGTGTGCGCGTCTTAAATCGCCGACTCGCTGCTATTAAGACTGGCAGCCCAGTTAACAAACTCGAGTGAGTCTATGCCAAAATCCCCTGGCGGTGAAATACAGAACTATTGTATTTATCGAATGAATTGTCTAAGGCGAGGTATGGTGACGCAATCTCAAATTACCTTTGTATTGCCAGACTCAAGGCCGATTAGCATTTCTAAATTTTCTAAAATAGAGTATGTGCATAAGACTCGTACACACACAAACAAATCTATTCATTTTTTAGTGTCCTAACTAGACATTTAACGATGCGCCATCCTCCTTTTCCGTCCATGCTTATACCAATGAAATTAATAATTGATAACATTATTAATCGTCCAATTTTAAGACGTGAACATTCTAATTTAATGATATTCAACAATTTGTCATTACTAAACTACGCGATAGCGGAACATTATAAAAGCTAATAACGAGCTATGAAAATTATTGCAAAATGTGCTCTTAAAGATTTAATATCAGTTCAAATGTGAAAAACGAGATGCGTTCGATGTAGCGACACTGTCGGCCTCCGGTTGTGAACGAGGCGCTTTCCCAACTACCCGCTCCGATACATTATTAGGGCTTTCGAGGGTCAACATTAAAGGCAGGTTCTCCTGCGACCCTTTTGTCACTTTTGTGTTTTCTAACACCAAACATCTAACCAAATAAAGGCGTGGCCTAACTGATTTCTTAGTAAAAACAAGCGTTCGGCTGCAGGGTATTTTAGTAATTGTAACATTATTTGCGAACATTGACAGCAAGAAATAGAAATTTTGTTTGTTCATATTGTTGCAGAAGAGTGTTTTGCTAACAAATTCAGTTAGTTTGTTTTATTATTATTTGAAGCAGGATATGCCTTTGCTCGGATCTAGCACGAACATTCGCGTTATGGTGTCGTCTACACCTTATCGCGAATGTAAAGTGTTAAGAAATATCCGCTTCACATAGCCGTTATATATATGGATATTATGAAGTACGTGTATATATCATCATCATCATCAGCCTGTATCTGTATCTAATGCCTTCCACCGCACACAATCTTTACACAGCAAATTATATATTGTGTCATTATTGATTAAATAATTTAATACTCAATAGTCCACGATAAATATATTACAGATACATTACGTGTCATCACGTCAGGCCTTCATAGTATGTATAGTTTTGATGCATTATAATTGCTTGTGGTTTCTAAAAACAGGCTGGGTGACAAACACACGATAACAGCAAAGAACACGTGATGTACAATGTACAAAATCGATTCATAAAAAACGTCAAACGCGTACACACAAAAAACTACGTGCGAATATCAATGGAACGCAATAAGAGTAGTTAATAATTTGGTAGATTTCAAATGATTATCGAAAACGATAGTTTCTAATATCCCTACTAATATTATTAATGTGAATGTGAGTTTGTTTGTTAGCTATTACGCCGATACTACTCAACCGATCATCATGAAACTATGTACACATATTCTCAAAGGTATTAGGAAGGACATAGGTTACTTTTTATTAAAATAAAAGTAAACGCGAGCGAAGCCGCGGGTGGAAACTAGTAATACATAAAACTTTAACTCATTGATAAATGATTAAAGTGATTCGATCACTCTATCGAATAATTTATAATCCGTTAAATTCTGACAGTAATAATGTATCAGCGGGTTGTTTGAAAAGCGCCGTAAACTATTACGACAAGTGTTACGATTCGCACGCGAAGCGAATAAATATTAAGAAAGACGCGAAAACGAACAGCTGTCCACTGTCCGAACCTTTCAATTTTATATGACCTCCGTCAAGACAATTTATTTGCATTATTCGACTTACACTTACCATGGAACTTGTCTTTGACAAGAATAACAACATCACGCTGGCGGAAGACGCAATGGAATGCTTATGAATATGAAAACTTCAAACTACATTATTAGAACAACGGACCCCATGCCTACAGTACTACGCCCCTGTGCACCAACCTTCCGGTTATATCACAGGATTGCGAGTCTCTCGTCTAGTAAACCAACCAGACGACAGGACCTTTACCCGCTCCGCTCTTGCGCTCAGTAAACCAACCGAGCACGCAAGCAGATTGGTAGCAGGTCTTACTCCCTTTTCACCTGCAAGTAGGTTACTTAGGTACTTTTAAGTCGAGTAGCTCGTGGCGAACCGACGCTAGGTCTCCCAAACATCTGGGCATTATTAGAAATAAATAAAGGAAAAGTTGTATCCCAACATTAACAAAGTTACAGAAAGCATCAAGTGTTACAATTTGATCTGAACAGCACCCTTATCCCATACGCGATATTAGAGGTCACTTTTAGGACAACTGCTTCGCTTAATACGTTTCCTATTGCACCAGTTTAAGGATAAAGAGTGGTTCTGATTTATATTAATAATAAGACATTACATTAATAAATTTAAACACTACGAAAAATTTGTCATTTGAACTCGCACAAACGTAAGGTACCACCTATATTGCATAAGCATTCCATTACATATCAGGGGCCATACCGTCGAATCTGGAGCCTATTACCATCGGATTTTTGAATTCGAAAATGACACCACAACTTAGATTGTTGTTATTTATGTTTAGCTTAGCTGGAAAAAACCCTAGAGCTCTACACACTAAGCTGAAGATGCTTGTCAATAACTTTAACGTAAGACCAATTTTTGGAATCAAACAATCCGATATCAATCGGCTTTAGCTTCGGCGGTAGTTCCCCTGATCCGCGGAAGCGTCGCTTCTCTCAGTACTTTTGGGGTGAAAGAATATATCTAAAGAAACTACAGTGCGTCTACACCCTGTAAATTCCATTTGTATACAAATCTAACAAGAGAATCGCGCGGAAAAGTAAATCTAATATGAAATTCTAGCTGAAACTAAATAATGTTTCGATTGTAATAAGCCGTTTCGTTAAATTTCACCCTACATATTTATATTTTACCATTTGTAAGTAATGTTTTTATAACAGTTTTCCTTAATTTCTACCGCTCTATACTTATACAGCTAATGATTCTTGTATAGATATCTGGTGGTCGATAAGATTATGATTGTTGTTAGTCATTTTCATTGTAGGGGGTCCCCTATGTTCAGTTGTTACGTAAGCAGTAAGTGATGGTCTCGCTTACTGTAACATATGTACTGTATTATCGCAAATAAAGAATTTGAATTGAATTTACTTATTTCTGACATGGGAGCATGGGGTATGAATGGTGATTATGTCAGCAATGTTTGTATTTTTTTTTAACAATTTAGTTATAATTATACTCAATGCTTACATTACGGGGACAGAAGGATACGAGATTTGCATACTTGCGCGGACAATTCTTAAAATCTTGGTTAAGAATTTCTAAAATCCTGCTTTGGTAATACGTGAACGGCCCCAAGGTACCATCTCCAAGATGGAGTACTCTCTTAGAACAGATACACCGAAGTCCTATTTGTTGTTTTAAGAATTAAGAACCAACGCTGTACCCACCATGGAACCACGGCACGCAAAGGTAAAGTAAAACGGGTTCACAGATTCATTTCACAAGTTCTGGATTGTATTATGTAACTTATGAAATTAAAAAAAACTGAGCAGTCGCGGGACTTCCAGAAGATGGTATTTTGTATAGATAGAACATATGAGTTGCGTAAGAGGAGATCACCATGGTGATGCATCGCCATGTCAACAGCCGGCCTGAACCGTATTAGATGGTGTGCATCATCAACAATAAGTCTACAAAAGTTTTACCACGTGCCAATCTAACAATCATCAAAACCAACCAACAGTATTGCTTTTCTCTTTCGTTTGCTCGTGAATGTTTGCGGCCTACAGATTGATCAAGGAAAATTTGTCTTAAAAAAATACTTCACACAAAGATAAAATATCACTCAACCGGTAAGTACTGAGAGAAGCCTTGTGCCGCTAGGCGTCTAGTTGCCCTCGATGGCCTTGGCGACGAACTCTATGAACCGCTTGCCGTACTGCTCGGGATCGCAGGTCGATATCCCGTCGACATTGCTGCCATATTTTACAGTCTTCGCTGCTTTCGCCGCCTGGAAACATTGTTGTTTACAACACTCGGATAGTAGTTTTGGGTGTAAGGGGTTCATCAACATCTTGGAACCAGAGCCGGTTGGTGGTGGTTCAAAAATTATCTGCACGTGCACCCTGCTGACTGGCAAACAAGGTTCTGGCGAAAAGAAAGGTAGGACATAGCATATTTTTAAGCTGCCCGACTGGACAAGTACCTCCACCTCACAGAATACCGCAGCCAAATAACAAATCCCTTCAGGATTGTTGTGTTCCTGCGAGTGAATGAGGTCACCAGAAAGAAATAAAGGAAGGAGTGTAGGCTGGCAACGGATCGGCGACCCCTTTCTGTTGCTGATTGCTTTCCATCAGGTGACCCACATGTTCGTTTACCTCATCTCATTAAAAAAAAATTAGCCTACATGCAGTTAATAAAAAGCTGCTACTGTACGGTTGACACTACTCGAATAGAAAGTAACATTGGTGCCCTTTTACTCAAGTCCTAACACCCCGACCACTCCATACAAATTCCACGTCGTTAACTATTACATAATAAACAAAGATGTGTATGCAAAGGTGTGAAAAGTGTGAATACGCATGTGTACATGAACAAACTATTCCAGATTCGATCAGATGGTCAGGGAGTTTCCACACTGTACGTTAGTATCACAATTAGGTGTGCAAAATACGCTACTATACTGCTATCTCTATTTATTAAACAAGGCAAAAGAGAGACAGGCCGTTTTTGTCAAAGCAATCATCTCCATCCATCTTATCCATTTCCATCATGTTACTAATACATCATGTTACTTGTTGTTAGGTAATGAACTTACTTATTATGTAGAATGACTTTACATAATTTCGACTACAGATAATAAAAATATTGTTTACCTGTTTCTTTACTCCGTAATGCGTCAAAACGTCAATCAACGCGACGAAATATATCTCTTTTTTGGGCGCACCTGGAACGAAAACAAACATAAAATTATTTAATTAAAATGATATAATTAAAACTTCAATCGAAATGGTTTATTTAAAGCATACTCCGCTATGCCACTCCACTGCGGAGATTTACAATCCAACTGCGGTTCCAGAGAAGCTTTCTCCGTATTATCAAGCTGTGGAATGAACTGCTTGTCGAGGTTTTCCCAGGAGACTGCAGCATGGGACTCTTCTATTTTTTTTTACAGGGTCGGCAAAGTGATGCCGCTGGTGTTGCAGGGGTCCATAGGTAACTGCTTTCGATCAGGCCATATGCATGTTTTCCACCTTAGTATAAAAAAAACCGGACAAGTGCGAGTCGGACTCGCCCACCGATGGTTCCGTAGGTACGTAGTATCATTATTAAATTTGATATTTTTCATTATAAATAAGAAATAATGCGTCGGAAAAAATAAATAAAATATATTTTGCAATGTGTACATCAAGCCCTTTCATATGATACCCCATTTGAACTAGTAGTTTCAATTTGAAATTTCGACACCCTATAAAAAATATAGACCCCCTATTTTTTAAGATCTATTTACAAATGTATAGTTTTGAGATTTATTCCTGTACTTGTAGTCTATAACGATGTTACTTGCCAAATTTCATAGTTCTAGGTCAACGGGAAGTACCCTATAGGTTTTGATTCCCTTGAGTGTGTCGAAATATGCGATTTTTGCTGAATAAACGGCCGTAACTTTTTTCTACGTAAACTTAGCAGTTTGATTATTTTACAACTTCATGGGACCGTAGACCTGAGTATACAGTTCAAATTTCAGCTTGATACCTTCACGCATTCTCGACATAGAAATTCTTGACAGACAGACAGACAGACAGACAGACAGACAGACAGACAGACAGACAGACAGACAGACAGACAGACAGACAGACAGACAGACAGACGGACAACAAAGTGATCTTATAAGGGTTCCGTTTTTTCTTTTTGAGGTACGGAACCCTAAAAATGGAGTCATGGACACGGCGGTGTGTTGTACGTGAATACGTTATATGCACTAAACGTATCGCTAAGCGGCAGCGTTTCCCCCGCCCCCGCACGCGATATTCTATAGCTCTTGCTTAGCGTAATAAATTCTTTGATCCTTCATCTATCCAGTGATGTGATTTAATTTTAGTTGGAGATGATGGATTTGTAGCTGCAACACCAAACTGTATCCCCCGATTTTGTTATCATTCGTTTTTTTTAATTCCTATGGAATTGCCTCCCTGTGGAAGCAATTTTAAAGACGCATTCACGTCAACATTCTCCAAAGATGTCTGAGGGAAACGTAACAAACTGCTACGGCGGTAGCAAAGTCGATCTGGAGCCCTACCGCCGAAGCTAAAGCCGATTACAATCGGATTTTTTGATTGCGAAAATCTAACTTCACCTTCAATTTATGCTAATAGCAAAAAACTTAGCAGATAGGGTCGGAGACCTGTGAACTGTACTGTGCGATTCCAGAGAAGTTTTCTCCCGCGTACTGTCAAACTGTGGAATGAACTGCCTGTCGAGGTTTTGTCAGGAGACTACAGCATGGGGTTCTTCAAAAAGGGCGTGAAGAAGTTTTTACAGGGTCGGCGACGCGCGTGTGATGCCCCTGGTGTTACAGACGTTCATAGGCTACGGTAACTGCTTTCCATCAGGCGGGTCGTATGATTGTTTTCCACTTTATAGGTATAAAAAAAAACTGAAGACGTTTATCACAAACTGAAACGGAAGTCCGATTTTTTTTTTTTTCATTTATACCACTAAAGTGGAAAACAAGCATACGGCCCGCCTGATGGAAAGCAGTTACCGTAGCCTATGAACGCCTGTAACACCAGGGGCATCATACGCGCGTTGCCGACCCTGTAAAAACCCCTTCACGCCCTTTTTGAAGAACCCCATGCTGTAGTCTCCTGAAAAAACCTCGACAGGCAGTTCATTCCACAGCTTGACCGTACGCGGGAGAAAACTTCTCTGGAACCGCACGGTACGCGACCACTTAGGCTCCAATGTGTGAGGATGAATTCCCTGTCGATGGCGAGCGGTGCGACTGTAGAAGGAGGCCGTGGGCATCATGTCAAACAACTCCTCTGAACACACCCCATTGTACAGACGGTAGAACACACAAAGGGACGCAAAATCTCTCCTCAGACTTAAGGGTTCTAAACCGTCTGTCAGCTTGGGATCGTCAACAATCCTCACAGCACGCCTCTGAATCGAGTCACAAGGTGCAAGCTGGTATCTAGGCGCTCCCGCCCACAGATG
The DNA here is from genome assembly GCA_937001555.2 of Hypsopygia costalis. Lineage (NCBI taxonomy): Eukaryota > Metazoa > Arthropoda > Insecta > Lepidoptera > Pyralidae > Hypsopygia > Hypsopygia costalis. The sequence goes on from OW443339.2 coordinate 7,339,629, forward strand.
GATTTTCGCAATAAAAACACCCCGATGGTAAACGGTTTCAGCGGTAGGCCCCCGGGTGTTTATGAGACGCACCGTCCTGGCTGGGTATGGCGTAGATGTCCAGTTCTGGTATGATGCCCTGGTACCGGAGCGACGACTGGCGCGCCAGCCCGCGGGGGCTGTCCGGGGGCGTGTTGTACCCCCACCTGGAACAACCAGGAGCACAGGATAAATGTTACGACGAGGTCCATCTCGTCAAACTGAAAAGTGTCTTCTTCCAAGAAGACGCTTTTTACAGTCAGGAGCAATAATTAGCTCCGGCAAAATCCACTTTTCACTATTTTAAATAATTTGGCTATTTTGGGATGGGATATAGCATTACATAAACATATTATCGTTTGTAGATACGTGGATATTATGATAATTTACATAGGTCAAACACTATGAATATACTTGAACACACATTCATGTTGAATTTGCACAGGCTTAAGTCGTGTCTTGAAGGAATCGATAGAGGGTGACAGTCGTAACTCTATAGGTAGAGTCGCTCACCCCGATCTTTTCAGCCAAAGCCAACCTAATCGGCACGTGTTGCACCCTGCTCACTAGCAACATAGGCTCTGGCAAAAGAGAGGTATAGTACAGCGTATTTGTAAGCTGCCCAACTGGGAAAATACCTCCACCTCACAGAGTACCTAAGCCAAATAACAATTCCCTTGAGGGTCGTTGTGTTCCTGCGAGTGAGAGAAGTCACCAGAAAGGAAGAAGTTCCTGCGTTGACTGCGAGGGTTGCGGCGCGTGGACGATGCACATGCATAACATACCTCTCCCCGTGGTGCCTGTTGTCTGTGTCCGAGTCCGTGTCTGTGTCTCCGTTGTCCGTGTCGTTGTCGGCGTCCCACTGCCGCGCCGCCTCGGCCTCGGCCTTGCCGCGGCCCACTATAACATACCTCTCCCCGTGGTGCCTGTTGTCTGTGTCCGAGTCCGTGTCTGTGTCTCCGTTGTCCGTGTCGTTGTCGGCGTCCCACTGCCGCGCCGCCTCGGCCTCGGCCTCGCCGCGGCCCACTATAACATACCTCTCCCCGTGGTGCCTGTTGTCTGTGTCCGAGTCCGTGTCTGTGTCTCCGTTGTCCGTGTCGTTGTCGGCGTCCCACTGCCGCGCCGCCTCGGCCTCGGCCTCGCCGCGGCCCACTATAACATACCTCTCCCCGTGGTGCCTGTTGTCTGTGTCCGAGTCCGTGTCTGTGTCTCCGTTGTCCGTGTCGTTGTCGGCGTCCCACTGCCGCGCCGCCTCGGCCTCGGCCTCGCCGCGGCCCACTATAACATACCTCTCCCCGTGGTGCCTGTTGTCTGTGTCCGAGTCCGTCTCTGTGTCTCCGTTGTCCGTGTCGTTGTCGGCGTCCCTCTGCCGCGCCGCCTCGGCCTCGGCCTCGCCGCGGCCCACTATAACATACCTCTCCCCGTGGTGCCTGTTGTCTGTGTCCGAGTCCGTCTCTGTGTCTCCGTTGTCCGTGTCGTTGTCGGCGTCCCTCTGCCGCGCCGCCTCGGCCTCGGCCTCGCCGCGGCCCACTATAACATACCTCTCCCCGTGGTGCCTGTTGTCTGTGTCCGAGTCCGTCTCTGTGTCTCCGTTGTCCGTGTCGTTGTCGGCGTCCCTCTGCCGCGCCGCCTCGGCCTCGGCCTCGCCGCGGCCCACTATAACATACCTCTCCCCGTGGTGCCTGTTGTCTGTGTCCGAGTCCGTCTCTGTGTCTCCGTTGTCCGTGTCGTTGTCGGCGTCCCTCTGCCGCGCCGCCTCGGCCTCGGCCTCGCCGCGGCCCACTATAACATACCTCTCCCCGTGGTGCCTGTTGTCTGTGTCCGAGTCCGTCTCTGTGTCTCCGTTGTCCGTGTCGTTGTCGGCGTCCCTCTGCCGCGCCGCCTCGGCCTCGGCCTCGCCGCGGCCCACTATAACATACCTCTCCCCGTGGTGCCTGTTGTCTGTGTCCGAGTCCGTCTCTGTGTCTCCGTTGTCCGTGTCGTTGTCGGCGTCCCTCTGCCGCGCCGCCTCGGCCTCGGCCTCGCCGCGGCCGCACTCGTGCACGCCCAGCAGCAGCGAGTAGTCCATCAGGTGCAACTTCGTTAGGAACTGCACATATAAACCACAACAATCATGTAAAAAAAGTATTTCAGAATAAATTATGGACATCGGCAAATATCATAAACAGTCGTAATTCAGGTCCCACAGGCACTTGTAATTTCTATTTTATCAGAAACTTATATAATATTTTTAATTCTTAAGTTAATTTGCCGAGCCTGGTGAGCGAATGGTTAGCAATGGCCACTTTGACTCCGAGGTTGCGGGTTCGATCCCTGCACATGACAAATATTTGTGTGCATGAACTTGTCTGTTTGTCATGGTTTGGGTGTTTTCTATGTATTATATGTATTTATTTACGAAAAAAATGCATTTATGTACATATATCAGTTATCTAGTACCCATAGTACAATCTTTGCTTAGTTTGGGACTAGATGGCGCTGTGTAATATAATATATATAGTGTCAATTAATTCAAGGAATATTCAAGTCATGTTGTCTTTTTTCGCAAGCATTTTTTTTGGCACCTGGATTATATAAAACATAAATATTATTAACATCTAACAATCTTGTAGACACCTACCTCCACGTCAGCGGTGAGTGTTTCTAGAAGCTTGTCCTTGGCGGCTTCGCCGATATCTATGCGCACCCCTTGCTTTATGAAGTCGTTATCCTTCAAAGTAGGCAACTCTTTCTCCAATTCCTTCTCGGACGCCTCTCGGTCCACTGTCGATCCCTTTAAGTCGTACTTCCTAAAACATTTAATAAAGCGCGATGATTTGGAATATAGCAGTCGTCGATAATTTGTGTGAAGTTCTAGACGTCCAGAATATTATTTTGTGTGACAATATGTCTGTATGTACATAATTTCATACAAATCAGTCGATTCTGCTATATTCTGTACGATAATTTCATATTTTCATATTGTTTTTATCATACATTTCACCGAGGTGTTTGAAATGAAATGAAATGAAATTATTTATTTGCACATATACAGTCATTTACATAAATATAAAAATAAAAATTTTACAATGTAGGCATACAAAATATTCAAGTACATACATTAAAATATGGTACAGTAAATCTTAATATTTAAACAATAGAATTGTAATCAAGTCTTGCAAAGTTTCCAGAGCTTTTACCCAATTTCCAGTGTTTGATTGAGATGAAATTTGGCACACTCATTAGGTGTTGGTGACTGTGCATGATTACCTAAATGCTGTTTTTTTTTTTTTATTTCACTATGAAGGTCGGAAGAAAATGTTTTATAATTTCCATATTAACCCTATGATATGGGTATCGTATGAAAGGCCTTGGAAACCGAAACATAGTAAATAAACTTGTTAGTACTTTTATATAATATATTAATATTATTACATAGGAATATATAATCACTGTTATAGTCATTTTCAGTGATGCAACCAAAAAATGTCATACGACATACCTATGAATATTGAGGTGATCAGAGAACACGTTTCTGGTGGCGACTAAGTAGTGCTCTATGCCGTCGACGGTCAGTCGGTACATGCCGAGGTACTGCGGTAACAACGTCTTGCCATGCCGCTCCACTATGTACTGGGAATGAAAAAAACAATCAATAACAACATGCCCGGAAAATAGCCTTCTTACATTATGTACCCATTTGTTTGGCACAAATCATTTAGTGCGAAACTCGTACAACATTCGACCTTGAAATATCAGCTTTTAATTCATTAGCAACAAGATTTAAAATTAAATGTATGCTGCTATCAAGAACTGAGCAGAGTTTTCTTTCTAACTGTTAGGCGGATATGTTATAGAACATGGCTGCTCAATTATTTTGGAATGTGGGCCATTATTTATAGCTATTGGGCCACCTTTAACGATTAGTTTAAAATCACATTGAAGCGTTGAAAAATGCAATGGCGTGCCGACGGCCAGTGGACTGTTAGATGGCATATTTGTATGCGTCCGCTGGCCACTGAGTGTCCCGCGCGTCTGCGATTGAGGCTGCTCAATCGCAGCTATAGAATATGTAAGTCATAAACTCCATTATTTCCAAAGCATAATACTCACAATGAATTTTCAAAACGTTTGGCAATCTTTCCAAAATATTTATCATCAGAATCAGAATCAAAATCTTTTATTTCGCTAAAATGTAGGAACATTAAAATAAGGTCTTAAGTAATTAGGTTTTCATGTACCGTAGGTATACATTTTACCTTAGGGCATGCAAATGGGGTGTAAGTGGTTCATCAACATCTTTGAACCAAAGCCAACTTCACCTGCACGCGGTGCACTCTGCTGACTGACAAACGAAGCTCTGGCGAAAAGAGAGGTAGGGAGCGTAATTGTAAGCTACCCGACTGGGGAATGTACCTCCACCTCACAGAATACCGCAGCCAAATAACGGTTCCCTTGAGGGCTGTTGTGTTCCTGCGAGTGAGTGAGGTCACCAGAAAGGAAGGAGATGCTGCGATGGCAGCGGGGGTGGCGGCGCGCGAGCGATATTTTCTGTTGCGAGCGTTAATATGGCTACGGTAACTGCTTCACATCAGGCGGGCCGTATGCTTGTCTGCCACCCGACGTAGTATAAAAAAAAAAAAAAAAAAAAAAAAATGCAAAAATTTAAATTGGATTATGATACTATACTATGATGCTATATTAATACAATTTGGTTTAAACATAAATGTTATGTCGAAATTACATACGAGTAGTTATCATTGAAAGTATTATACAGTCTATATTTATTATTATTTGCTTGTAGAGGCTTATCTATACTTAGAACAAGTGATTACGAGCTTAGTGTCAACAGCTGACTTGCAGAGAAACGGACATATTTATCAGTGACAAAGACATTGTGTTATAAAATGGTTTATCTAATCATATTAATATTATAAATGGATACTAACTCTTTGTTTACTCTCTCGGCGATTCAATGATTTTCTAAAGATGGGAGCTGAAAACCAGTGCTTTGTCTCTAGGGGCAATAATTATAACTGCCCCCTTACCACCAACTCTTATTGCGATTCAATAACTGAATAGAATGCTTATTCATACCAATGGATAAGCGACTCTATTTCAAATTGCAAGGAGTCGCTTATTCATTGGTATGAAATAAGCATTCTATTCAGTTATTGAATCGCAATAAGAGTTGGTGGTAAGGGGGCTGAGCCACCAACTCATTGGTGTTGCTGGAGCACAAGCGCACTTTTTAAAAATGATCCTAATTTGAGAAGCTTTGTTTGCATTAATTTGTCACTGCCTTTAGATTAAATAAAATGTGTAACAGTATGTTTTAGGGGTGTAAGTGGTTCATCGACATGTTTGAACCAAAGCCAACTTTCACCTGCACGCGGTGCATCCTGCTGACTGACAAACGAAGCTCTGGCGAAAAGAGAGGTACGGAGCGTAATTGTAACCTACCCGACTGAGGAATGTACCTCCACCTCACAGAATACCGTAGCCAAATAACTATTCCCTTGAGGTTTGTTGTGTTCCTGCGAGTGAGTGAAGTCACCAGAAAGGATACCCTGCGTTGGCAGCGGGAGTGGCGGCGCGCGAGCGATATTTTATGTTGCGAGCGTTAATATGGCTATGTTAACCACTTCACATCAGGCGGGCCGTATGCTTGTCTGCCACCTGACGCAGTATAAAAAGAACAGCGACCCAATAAATGTTATATCTATGACGAGCTCGATGGCGTAGCGGTCAATGACGCGGCTTCCACACCAACGCTCGTGGGTTCGATTCCCACACAGGACAAACATTTGTGTGCATGAACATGTCTGTTTGTCTTGGTCTGGGTGTTTTCTATGTATCATAAGTATGTATTTACAAAAAAAAAATGTATTTACGTATGTTTATCAGTTACCTAGTACCCATAACACAAGCTTCGCTTACTTTGGGGCTAGATGGCGCTGTGTAATTTGTCTGACAATAGTTGTATATTGTATATTTAACTCTGTCTAACGATCCGTCTTTCTATGAAGGTTAAATTGCTTAACAGATACATTGATGTTTGGTACTTTATACATGAGAACAAACGCATACATACTCCTTATTCACCCTTATCACACATTCTTTGTCAATGCGCCTTTGCTTTAATTTAATCTTTGTAAAATGATTAATAAAGTAAATATTAGGTTGGGGAAAAAGTCTTTTCGTATTTTATATGAAAATTCAAAACATTTTTTAATAAAGTTTATTTACATTTAACTTAAGTATGTAGGTGCCATTATGTTCGATAACTTTTTGTCATCTTGTAGGTAGAGACATGATCCCATTACTATAGAAATTTTGGGACTTCTGTTCAAAAAACCGCGACAAGTGGTTTTGGCAGTCTTCTCGTGATGTTAACCTGACATTGCCTAAAGAATTCATAAGAGACCGAAACAGGTGGAAATCAGAAGGTGCAAGGTCAGGACTATACGGCGGATGCATTAACACCTCCCAGTCAAACTCTCTTAATTTTTGCTGAGTGGCTAAAGATGTGTGAGGTTTAGCGTTATCATGATGAAAAATCACACCCCTTCTATTAATTAATTCCGGCCGCTTTCTCTCAACTTTTTGCTTTAATCTCATCAGTTGTTCACAGTAGAGTTCAGAATCGATAGTCCTGCCTGGCGGTAACAGCTCATAATGAATATCTTCCCTTCCAATCCCACCATACACACAGCATCACCTTGTTGCGGGTTAACCCGGGTTTCGCCAGAGTCTCTGAAGCCTGGCCGGTCATTGACCACGACCTTTTTATGCGCCAAAACTGTTATGTGGTCAATTCCTAGTTCTTCAGCTACGTCGTAACTACTGATATGCCGATCTTGCTCCACTTTTTCAGAAATGGCATCCATTTTATCCGTAGCAGGGCGACCAGAGCGACGTGCATCTTTGACATCAAAATTTCCAGATTGAAAACGCTTAAACCAAATTTGTGCTACTCTCACAGACACTGCACTAGGTCCATAATAATCACAAATTTTTTTCGCAGCTTGCGTTGAATTTTTACCTTTTTTGTAGTAAAATTTTAAAATGTATCGAATTTCTTCATTAGATTCACTCATCTTGACAGTAAAAAAAACAAATGAAAATCACACATTTACCTAATTTGAATTTGGAATTATCTTTTTTAAAATTTAAACTTTTTATAGATATCAAAACCTGCTAGATACAAATGGTATAACCAAAGAGATTTTATTACAAGTTCATACATACTATAATGCGAAAAGACTTTTTCCCCTACCTATTATATAATAGTAGTTTATTAAATAATAGTAGTTCACAGATTATGTAGAATTTTTTTGCAAAGTTGCAATTCATTTGCATTGCAACCTGCTTAATATAGCTAAACCCAGGGCTGAAGCTGTATCGTAATGGAAAAAAGTTATTTTTCGATACAGTTGCCCATAAAGAGCTGTATCGAAAAGTGACTTTTTAAATTTATTTTGATGGCTCGTGCGTAAAAGACTGACATTAAGATTCTGTGTTTAGTTTTTTAATATCTAAATTTCAGTATGAGAATAGATAAAATTGTATTGCTAAGAGCGACTTCTTCTACTATAAAGTGTTCATACTCGTACACGTTAAAGAAGAGCTGTCTCTTATTTTATACCTGTCACTATTATATAATTGTAACAACGAAATAAATATTTATGTATTATTATTTTAACGTGATAACGTTTTATAAATCGACGAACGCCGGCTGCACGCACGAAAAAGCATGACTCTTGTCTCGTTCCGTCTCAGCCAAGCGCGAACGAGAGCGCGAAAAAAAACAAAAGAGAGGCACGATCGGCCTTGTTTCTTATGACGTTATCACGTAAAATTATCGTCCGTAAACCGACTTTACAGACAACCATTTTTTTTTGTATATGTGTTAAAAAGCATCTATGCATTATCCTACTATAGAACCACTTTACACAGGCCTGTGTTCCAGGAGTGGTATAAAAAACATAATTTAGGGTATAAGTGGCTCACCACGGTCTTTAGAACCAAAGCCAACCTCACCTGCACGAGTGCACCCTATCTTCTAGCGAAAGAGGCTCTGTGAAAAAAGAGTATTTATAAGCTGCTCTACTGGGGAAGACCTAAACATCACAGAATACTGCAACCAAATAACAATTCTCTTGAGAATTGTTGTGTTCCTGCGAGTGAGACCACCGGGAAGGAAGGAGCCGCTGTGTTGGCAGCAGGGGTGGCGGCGCGCAAGCAATATTTCATATTGCGAGCGTTTATATGGCTACTGTAACCGCTTCACATCAGGCGGCCTGCATGCTTGTATACCGGACGTAGTATAAAAAAACATAATTATTCACTAACCGGATGATAATGTTTGAGGAAGGAGTGCATCCTCTCCACCTCCTCCGAAGTAAGGGTCTTGAGGATGAACAGTCGGTCGTAGCTCTGGTAGAATTTGGCGCCGGATTTGCCCGAAGAGTCGTCGGGCGTCGGTTGCGATCTGCAGCAACATATCGAATATAAATAAATAAATAATAAATAAATAATCTTGGACGAATTACACACTGCCATCTAGTCCCAAACTAAGCAAAGCTTGTAGTAATAATATGGGTACAAGATAACTGATATTATACTTAAATATATTTTTTTTTCTAAATAATACATAGAAAACACCCAGACCAAGACCAACACAAATATTAGTCTTGTGCGGGTATCGAATGGTTTTTATAAATATCGTTTATTTGGACTCTACTTAATATTAAGGATCTCGTAGACTAGCCGCTAGACGCAAGCTAAGAAAAAAATAGAATTAATCGTTTTATATAACACCTGCACTTCTACCGCCTAACCCTATTGCTTTCACTAAAGCTATAGCTTTCGATTTTACATGATTTATGAGATGTGAAGGTCGATGGCATCGTTGCGCGTAGCAGTGTAATCGATCACGCAAGTCAAGCAACGTCAACTGTAGCCTATCGATGGATGGGTTTATTATCTCGAGCTCCGTGCTTCGGAGGGAACGTTAATTCGGTCGTCCCAGCTGTTGTCCTTAGATAACACTTAATAATAGCGTTAAGCCAAGTCACATTAAAAAGTGCGTATGGCCTTTGTGGCTTGAAATTACTGACCTGCGCCAACCCGCAGTTGAGCAGCGTGGTGGAATATGCTCTAAACGTCTTCGATTGAGGGGAGACCCGTATCCCAGCAGTGGGATGAATAAGGGTTGACAATTATTTATGAAGAACATTGGTGCTAAGCGCTAGACCCCTTGGTCTAGTTGTACCCCTTGGACTAGTAGACTACTAGTGCGCGAGATCCCATAAATGGCATTTAGAAAAATACTGCCAGCCGCCGCCGCCAGTGAGGTAAATGAAAAATGTTGATTCATTTCCGTTGGCAGTCCCGCTAACGAGGTGAATATGAGTTCAATTGTTTTTTATTTAATTCCATTAGTTGAGACGTATTACATAAGCGACGTATCAATAAAAACATCTCCATGTAGGGTTTCACATATACATACACATATACCCCCAAGGGTCAAATAAAAATGGAACCGATCTTTTTGGAAAGATCGGTTCCATTTTTATTTTACATGTGAATTTATATGAAGTGTCGTACAAATATGAAAAAGAAATTACACTTCTGGACACATCTATTGGCCCACCTTAGAGTTTAGGTTTCGATGGCCCCTACCGAAATATGATTGCTAGATTGAACAAAAACTATTGATGCAGTTTTAAACCTGATACATTTTATCATCTTTTTCGATCATATTGTTCTAAATTTGAATTCAGAATACCACACGACATGGAGCTACGCCTAACAAGTCGGGTATGCGCCTTGATTAAGGCAGTTGATTTTTTAATAAAAAACATTTTTTATCAAATAAAAGTTTGATTTAATAACGCGTGTTGCCTCCATGGGCATCTACCACAGCTCTCATACGATTAGGCATAGAGTTTATCAACCGCTCTATGAAATTTTGAGGGATCCTCCCCCATTCCTCTTCTATGGCAGTTTTCAACTCCTGCATCGTCTGGGCAACTGGCTGACGAGCCCTAACACGTCTTTTTAGCTCGTCCCACATGTGCTCAATGGGGTTCATGTCTGGGCTTCTTGCTGGCCAGTCCATAACTGTGATGTTCACATCCCGAAGATATTCCCTGACGATACCGGCCGTATGGGCTCTTGCATTATCATGCATAAAAAGGAAATTTAGGCCCACATAGTCCGCGTATGGCATCACGTGAGGTTCTAAGCACTCACGAATGTAACTTTCAGCATTTAATGTTGGCAGCCGTGGTCCCGTAACAACCTCAAGTTGAGTTTTGCCGCTCGCGGATATACCGCCCCAGACAGTCCATGAGCCACCGCCATAAGCAACCCTCTCTTCAAAGCAGCATTGTGCGAAACGCTCTCCCTTACGTCGGTAGACCTTCTTCCTTCCATCATTGCCATGTAACACAATTTTAGACTCATCAGAAAAGAGTACACGGCTCCAATGCTGCTGAGTCCAATTTAAATGAGTGCGCGCGAAATGAAGGCGCGCTGTTCGGTGGGCTCGCGTTAGTTTGGGGCCATTAGCTGGCTTGTGTGGTACCATATCGCGTTCTTTTAACCTTCTCCGAACAGTTCGAGCGCTCACAGATACTCCGTGGAAGTCATGAAGTTGGTTTTGTATCTCAATGGAGGTAAGGTGACGATTTCTCAAGCTGATCGTCACGATGAATCGATCCTGCCTTTCAGTTGTGACCCGAAATCGTGGCCTTCCTTGGCGACGAACAAAGCCGCCAGTCTCTAGGTACCTCCGATAAACATTTCGGACCGCAGATCGACTTAAATTAAGTTGAGCACTCACATTTCTTTGACTGTGTCCGGCCTGGATAAGTGCCACAGCTTGGGCGGCGACTTCAGGCGAAGTATCCATAGATTATTGATAGTACCTCACTTTAATGTTAAGAATAAGTAATGTTTGTTGCAAAACCAAAGAGCAAAATCACACTTTCAAGAATTAAATCCAAGTAAACCAATAAAATCAAGTTTTCTTAGTATTCGATTGTTGGATATCAACGAACAGGCTTCAAATTGTCTTTTTTTTTCTTTAAATTCTGTGTTCGAAATTCAAAAAAAGACTATTGAATGAAATTATGAATGTGCCAGGTTCAAAACTGCATAAAAACTTTTTGCTCGACCTAATATAAAATTTTAGCTAGGACCAAACGAAACTGAAAATGCAAGGTGGGCCAATAGATGTGTCCAGAAGTGTATTTGAAAGCTACTAATAATGTTAATTAAGTGTTAAAATAATACCTTTAATATGTAAAAAATTATATAATTCATGTGTTTTTGTTGTTGAAGTTATTTTAAAAACTATTAGGTTAATATAAATTTTAAAGTACTAAAATGGTGTCGCTTGATAAAAGAGTATTGGCAGAAAAAAGATTATAAAGGAAAGTAAATCGTCTGACTATAATTAACTATTTATTGGTCCTGCCTATTATTCTTCTAGAGTTCTAAGTATTTATGGTTAACTAGAACCTACTCGGAATTTACACATACTTAGAATTCACAGCAAAATCATTAAAAATACGTGATTATTTGGTGGCGAAATGGGTGACAAGAACGGAGAATAAAAATGCTATTGATCGCAAGACCGAAACCACAGGATAAATAATAGTACTACGTACTGTACGGCCACTCCCTGCCGCTCTCTCGTATCAATCGTACAGATCTGGAACAGTTTGTATGGGGCCGCATGCACACACGCTCGTTCTCGCCCTGTGACGTCATTGTTTATGTAATAGTGAACGCCGCGACATTTGTATGGAGTGGCAGGGGTGTGCCGAAACTTCAAACTGCACAGGAGCATAGAACTAGACTGTAGCAATAGCATCTCTCAAAATTGGGATCCAAAATGAAAATTTCTATTTGATTTGATTTTATATTACCTGTCACTCTCAGCCCATCAAACTATCTTTAAGCTAAATCAAATCGAGGCATTGCTTAGACGACAAAGGACAAACAAAGAAACGCTGACATATAGTAATTAAAATATCTATTTTATTCTGTGAGTCATATCTATTATTTTGAACAATACTGTAAACTCACTGTCTCATTAGTAATACAGTCGTAAATAGTACTTTATCAAATTAATTATTGTGACGTTTGTACAATCAAATATACAATTTAAAACATGGATGTCCATGTCGCTAACTGATTAGAATCGTTAACGTAAATGGAATAAATTAAAAAACTATTAGTATTCCTTTAGGAAAAATAAGAAACCTAAAAGAATAAATAAATATAAATACTAGACCGGATTCTAGCCCACAGGGCCGAAATCGAGGTTAAGTGGATCGAGTAGATTCGCTGAGTTTATGTTTTTCATTGATTTCAATGGAAAATCTATCAATCTCAATTTTTTTCGACACAAACCTCAAGCATGTCGAGGTCTTTAATTACAAGACAATTCCAAGAGTGACTTTTCAGTGTAATTTGATCATCATTCCTCAAGGACATGATCAATCTCAATTTTTTTCGACGCAAACCTCAAGCATGTCGAGGTGTTTAATTCCAAGTCAATTCCAAGAGTAACTTTTCAGCGTAATTTGATCATCATTCCTCAAGGACATGATCAATCTCAATTTTTTTCGACACAAACCTCAAACATGTCGAGGTGTTTAATTCCAAGTCAATTCCAAAAGTGATTTTTCAGCGTATATAAACGTTACGATCGCCCCACTCAATAATATTTAAAGAAATAAACATAGATACTGCAATCAGAAGGCCAATTCTCGTAATTTTTCTACGAACGCAGATTGAAAGTTGACCGAATCGAGATTGAATTGTGAATTGACTACAATTATATACTTGATTTCCTTAATTAATTATTATCAATTCTTGTTGTTGGCAAAGTATCATTCTTAGTTTGTTTAATTTTCACTCATATTTCGATATAATCCCGCTTAAATTTAATTTTGAAGTTACATATTGTGTTACGAGAATACCAAATGTGGCATTTGTGAGATCGAGACTGGATCGAAACTGAATTTGATTATTTTTAATTACGAGAATTGCTCCTCAGTCTGATATCGTACGTACATGGGTGACATTTGAATCTACCACCCCTCGAGATGAATACTCAAGATTACGGACACTTATAACAATAGTGACACCATCCAAAATTAAAAAAAATATATCAACATTTAACGCAGTCCATGTAAAACGTAGCAAATGTGCATTATACATTTTATCTTAAAGACACAATGTTTGCCATACCTATGTTTCATGTCAGAGAACAGTGACAATGTGTACGTGAATTGTTAGATAAATGATTTAGCATATTTTGGATTCTGTCCGTTTTAAAATAAACGTGCGGTTGTTGTCATGGAGATATTTTAATTACTCTTCTGCAGTTACGCAGTAACTCGAGGAGAGGAGCTCGATGGCCTCGTTGCGCGTGTCAGTCTAATCGAACACGCCAGTTAAGCAACGTCGACCGCAGCCTGTCTATGGATGGGTGTATTTATCTCGTGCTTCGGAGGGCACGTTAAGCCGTCGGTCCCGGGCTGTTATCATTAGATCGCAGTCGTTAAGCCAAATCAGTGGTCTTAGGCGGCTTGAAAACACTGGCCTCCACCAACCCGAATGCTCTAAACCCCTTCGATTGAGGGGAGATCCATATCCCAACAGTGGGATGATTATGGGTTGATGCCGATGAGTTACGCAGTTAAGCATATAAAATATACATACTTTCCTATTCCTGAACAAATTACACGCGGCCATCTAGTCCCAAACTAAGCACAAATTGTACTATGGATACTAGATAATTGATAGTGTACTTAAATATATTTTTTTGTAAATACATACATATAAAATATAGAAAACTCCCAGACCAAGACAATCAGACATGTTCATGCACATAAATATTTGTCTTGTGGGGAGATCGAATCTGCAACCTCGGAGTCAAAGTGGCCATTGCTAACCATTCGACCATCGAGCTCGTTATACGCGTGTAAAAGACGGCTATATTGCCTCTCTTATGTCGCGAATAGCAGCGTCCCCCTTTAAATATACGAGTATATTATTAGCTAGTTATTATTTATTTTTCCGTGAAAATAAGATGTTTTACCGGGATAAAAAGCATCCCATGTCACTTTCTAGATCTTAAACTATCCCTTCAAAAATTCATGTGAATCCATTCATTAACTTGTTTAATTATATAAAAAAAATAATTTTCAACGTGAAAGAAGGGCAAACAAACAATTATAAGTTCGCCCGCGTTTGTTTTTTTATTAAAAAAAACTTCTCGGGAAGTAAGATGATTTTTCGGGATAAACAGCCTATTACAGCAACCTCATAAAAAAAAGAAGCTTGTAATATCATATCAAAGCCCCATAAAAAATACTAAACAAGAGTTACCTGTAATTTGTTATATCTTAGATGGGATCTACTAAGTTATTACATAAATCTATATATGAGACTTGAAAGAGATAAAGCGATTATTACGCAATAATTATTATCATAAAATTCGTTTACTGATTATGAGTCATTCGAATTATGTATCAAAATTTATTTAATTCATTAGAGGGGTGTATCTAGCGTATAATCGTCGGACTTTCACGTCCAAATAAGGATTCTCGCGCTCTGTGCGACTTGGCAATTGCAGCTGCATTAGGACACGCGCCCTGATGACGATCTCGGTATGAGCTCAAAACTAGCCTGTTTTCCCTAACTATACATGTGACTACTCAATTAATTACATCAATTAAAACGTCATTATAACTCACGTTTTTAATATTAAAATTACATAGGGGGTTTAATCGGTTGGTCTATAGATAAAGGTTTTTTTCCGATGTGGTATGTAAGGACTTCATTATAATGTAGCTATAGGTGAAAGAATTACTTCGATAGCATAAAAATTTTCTAGATATGATAACTTGAAAATCACTATTTTGGACTTCCCCGAAAACGCTCCATACAAAAGGCTACTGAATTATGACGTCACAGTTAGGTATTTTGTATACGTTAAAACAGAAATTTGTACGACAGCTATGTTAAATACTGCGTTTATGTAGCTAGTGTCGTAACAAAAGTTATAGTATTTTTTATTGTTTTACCAGTTAATATTTTTTTAAATAATTTCATTCTTTTAAATTGGACTTTGCCACCAAACTTTGATCGACCTTTATGGTCGGACATAAGTTATAAAAAATTTAAGATCGGTTCGTTTTAGTTTTGTTCGTGGTTTTAGTTTTGTAAGTCGGGTTTGTTCGGACACTTATAACTCGAGAACCGCAGCACCGATTTTCATGGTTTTTGATTTGTTGGATTTGGGTCAGAAGCAGGTCGTCCCATTCGCAACTCGTCCATATTGCTACTTGTCCCATTCGCAACTTGTCCCATTCTCAATTAGTCCCGTTCGCGTGTCGTCCCATTCGCAGCTAGTCCCGTTCGCGTCTCGTCCCATTCGCAACTCGTCCTATCCTCTATTTTTTTTCGCAACTCGTCCCATTCGCTACTTGTACGTTATTTGCTCGCATTGGGTATATAACTAACTAAATAATAAAAAATACTGCAAATCATTTATTTTCTTAAAAAATATAGTTGAGGTGAAAAGCAATGACTTTAATCAAAATTATCCTGAATTTTCTAAATTACCTATTTAAGTATGTATAATAAAAAGGCAAACAAATTTATTTTTAAAAATACAACAAAAATCCCCATAGGTGCCCGTGCTTACAAAACATTTTACAAAATAAGAATATTCAAATTCTTTAATTCATAAAAAAACCATTAAGCCGTTTACCCACAAAAAAATCCCCATAGGCCCAATCCCCGTGCTTACACAATTTACAAAAAAAATATTATTCAAATTCCTTAATTCATAAAAAAAAAACATTAAGCCGTTTGACAATCACTACCTGGGCTATGGCATACATTCAAATTAACATCCTGGTTATCTTTAACGATACCACAAGTTGTAAAAAAATAAAAATGGGACGAGCTGCGAATAGGACGAGATGCGAACGGGACGAGCTACGAACGGGACGAGCTGCGAATAGGGTGAGACGCGAATGGGACGAATTGAGAATGGGACAAGCTGCGAATGGGACTAGTTCCGAATGCGTGACGAGTTGCGAATGGGACTACCTGCGTCTGACCCGTTGGATTTCTCTCCATCCCGAATAGCAGAATAACTATGAAAAACATTGCAAAATTGACGAAAGAATAAAATAAAAGGAAAAACATTTTCCCATACAAATGAAAGTGTCAGTTGAAAAAGGATTGCGATATTTATTGGTTGTCAAATATCAAAATCTCAAATAGATTGATGTCACTTTTATGTCGCGAAAGTTGTCTGTGATTTGTTTTGAAAATTGAAAAATGTCAAATCGATTGGGGTGAAAACGCTTGGCCCATGGAGTCCGAGCGCAAGAATCAAATCAGAGTAAATATCAAAAAAATGACAATTACAAATCACCAAAACGATTAAACCGATTTCAAAACTAAAAAATAAAACAAAACATTTTTTTTTTTTTGATTAAACAATAAGGATGTCTTTATTTTTATTAAATCTTCAGTTGTTATGGATACGGGTGTTCCCTCAACCGAAGGGGTTTAGAGCATACTCCAACACGCTGCTCAACTGCGGGTTGGAGGAGGCCAGTGTTTTCAAGCCGCCTAAAGGCCACTAACTTGGCTTAACGACTGTCATCTAATGATAACAACCGGGATGGACGGCTTAACGTGCGACTTAATGTGTCTTTCGAAGCTCGACGTAATATAAACCCATCCGTGTACAGGCTACGGTCGATGTTGCTTAACTTGCGTGTTCAATTAGACTGACACGCGCAATGATGCCATCGAGCTTCTCTATTATTCATTGTTTTAATTCCATAAAATCATAAATTTAGTTTAGCTAATATGTACCACGACATTCATTGATTGTTAGGCGGTTGTGGCGGTACGAAGTTCGCCGGGACAGCTAGTATTTTTTATAATTTTAGATCATTGTCATCTAGCCTATTATCCATAGTCACACTAGTGTGACTGCTTGGTGTGACTATGGATCGGGCGGGAGTTTAACCTTTATAAAAGGTTCAAGATTAAGAAGCTTGATAGGTAAATTGCAGTTTAAACATATACCATAACTTTCACATATTTACCTTTATTTTTATAACATTGACGTATTTTAATAACAATTTAGCATTTGCACATCATACGGTAATTTTAAGTGTTAAATCGATAACATCGACTGTACATAATAATGAATATGAAATTAGCATAGTTTATATTAGCGTTTGTTAGGTAAAATTATCTGCACATTCTTGTAGAATGTACAGAAAATTTCGAATTTGTAATACAGATCACCGATATGAAAGAAAACTATGTAAGATATCTATGGTCGACGCTGCAGTTACAATCAGACATTTCTTACTAATGAATGTAAAATTAAACATCCTATATAGCACAGGTTCCCAACCGCTGGTCCGCGGACCACCAGTGGTCCGTGAGAGGTAAATTATGGTCCGTGATACAAACTTATAATGAAAGAGATTGAGCACTATTATACGAAACACTCAAATCTTGAGTTACAGAATAATGGACTTATGTGGCAGTTGGGGACCCTATACGCAACAAAAACATTGTAGTGGTCGGCGAACAAAAAACAAAAAGTTTGGGAACCACTGCTATATAGCAATTAAAATAATATCCAAAGTTTCAGTATCATAGAAATTTTAGGATGTAAGTGGATCTCTACGATTTTTAGAGTTAAAGCCAACCTCGCCTGCACGTGGTGTACTCTGCCTACTAGCGAAAAAGGCTCTAGCATAAGAGAGGTAGGGTACAGCGTATTTGTAAGATACTCGACTGGGGAAGTACCTCCACCTCACAAATTCCTGCCAGTGGGTGAGGTCACCAGAAAGGACGAAGTTGCTGCGTTAGCAGCGGGGGTAGCGGCGCGAGAGCAATGTTTCATGTTGCGAGCGTTAATATGGCTACGGTAACTGCCTCACATCATGCGAGCCGTATACTTGTCTGCTATGCAACGTTGTATAAAAAAAAAAAACTTCGCCATTTTATAAATGACAATTGTACAGAAAACGCATACCAAGCTTATTCCTCACACAATAAAGAGATAAAATGGGACAGCAAGAGTCCATAATGATGTGCCCTTGACAGTACAGACGAGCACTGATAAGTTGACAATTAGACTGTACTTTTTTTATTCGACGTAATATTCGCAGATCGAATCTTCGACATAAATTCGTCACTTAACATAATAAACTGTATTTATAGCACAATAACAATTATTTAATAAAAAAAAATGCGTTGCAAGTTGCACGTTCGTGTTGCATACTTACTTACCATTAAAGAGGTGTACCGTGGAAAATGTGCACTTGATGAATATAGCGTTGCTGTGCACATCGTGTTAGTGTCAAAAAAAGGACAAAATTAGGTATACGGTGTATATGAAGGACCATCGTGAAGGTTAAGGAATACAAATAGGGGTCACGGCCAGCTAATCACAGGCCAAGTGCGCCGTCACACTACGAATACTCACCCACATGTCACTCGATTCAGGACTGAACAATTAAATAAATGAGAGGGAGGGAATGTCAACGTGTACTTTTAATATGGTCAGCAAAACTCGATTCGAGAAAACCATGACAAACAGAAGTATGGTAAGGGGTAACACCTTCACACATCATACTAAAACCAACAATTCTTACTATTGTATTTTTTTTTCTGAAATTCAACCACACTTATAGAGTGATTTCGATCGAAGCGATTAGACAGGGGAATGACGGCGGTATCCGATAAAACAGCCAGTTATTGTGGAGGTGATGATTGCCGTGTCAGTTCAAAAGGCACACTACATACGGTTATTTGAAAAAATAAAAAAAATCGTACAGCGTAGAAAAACTCCGCTGACCTCAGACGTTTCATCGTCAAGCCGCGTTTGACGAATTCACTTGCATCGTGGAATATGCTCTCTTGGTGGGTTTCGTTTTTCATGTTGGCAACACCGGACGGCGCAGTCGCCGACCGCCGTAGCATACCGCACAGCCTCTTCTGTACCCTCGAACTTAGGTAGTTATCTGGCTTTCTAAACCTAGGGACCAGGACAGGAGTAGGAGAGGGATGCCGTCCAAAATTATGTTGGGATAAAAATAAATATAAATAAATACATAATCATAGATAAGAAAATGATAATCGTTAGCGGTCACTCGTGCCAATATCTCATATAGCATTTTGAACCTTATCAAAGATAACATAAGAGCTTTAATTTGATATTGATTTTGGGTACCTCGTGAGTGATTCCTTATAGTCGATGTCATCGATACCGAACCTTTCCCTCAGATTCCGGAAGACCAATGGACAGTATTCTTTGACCTTGAAATGTGAAGGCATATTTTCTCTGAAACAATAAGTTTCTATGATGAATTCATATTGACTTTCTTTAGAATAAAAAAAAATAGGTTTTATCTGTGTCATGGACACGGCCGTGTGTTGTACGTGAATACCTTATATGCACTAAAATTATCTCAAAATGGCAGCGCTTCCCCCCGTACGTGATGTTTCACAGTTCTTACTTAGCGTAATAAATTATTTAATCCTTCATCTATGGTGTGATTGAATTTTGTATGGAGATAATAGATTTGTAGCAGCAACACCCAACTGTCTCCCCCAACTCTGTCATCATTCGTTTTTTTTTTTTTTGAATTGCCTCCCTGTGGAAGCTAATAAAGAGACATATTGACGTCAAAAAATATTTTCGAAATATCATGACAGTTGTGGCACAGGATTTAACTTTAAGGTTAGGTACTGTAATCTGATAATGATACAATCCGCATCAAACAAAATACTGTATCAATCCAAATACTAAAAGTAGTTGCCAAGCAAGATCCTTCTCTGCTATATTCCATGTTTTACATATTTATATATTATCTATAATATGTATTATATATCAAATGTACTTTTCGTATTTTTTGATAATAATTCGGAATTTTTCATATCCGTATTTCATTAGATTGAATATGTTAAATTCCGCATCACCACCATCAACCATGTATATGTTGATGAAGACTTTGTTTTCTTTCCTTTATACAGCCCTTCGCACATGTTACATATTTAGTTTGTAAAAAAATATATTATTATTTTGTTTTAGTGTGCTGTGCTACAACAGTGCACAAAGGAAGTAAGGTTTACCCCCCTTGCAGGTTGCACTTGTTCAGAAAAAAAACGTAGCACTGGCGCCGCGTGGACGCGACGCCAGCGCTACGTAACCCGGCGTTCGGCAGCCGCTTAGCGTTGGCGTTGCGGCACCGCTTCGCCAAAGCGCTGGCAAGACGACGATGACGCTCAAAAGACGCTAGTGTGGGGGTCCCTAAAGGAGTTTCTTTTAGGCATCATTTTATTTTTATATTAGCATTGAAAATTATTGTCTAATCTTTTACTGATAAGCTGAATCAAGCGATACACGCGTCGATTGCTTTAAGATTAGTTAATCTGTAAAAAACAAAACACAAACAATGCACTTTCGTGAAGTGGTACGCCGGAAAAACGAATAGTATTGAGAACCATTGAACAAATCTAATGACGAAAATGACGAAATAAACAATAAGTATTGACGTATATTTTGTCTCAAGCACGACAAATAATTGAAAAAAATTCGAACTTTCTGTATATTCTTCGGATTTTATTTCCCAAGTAGGCCCTCAGGTAATCAGACTGACAAGTCTGTGAACAGTGGAAAACGGTGACTAAAACAGGTCTTGAATTTTTTCAATGTTTGCTTAATCTATTAAATATGAAACATCTGTACACATTTTCTACGACTTTTAAATCCCTTGGTAATCATCTCTTACTTGTTAAATAAATGGTTGTCGACTTTGAGCTTCGAGTAAGCTCTGAAGTCATCGGGTAGCAACATGACTGGTATGCTGACATGACTTAGCTCGTTTATCTGGAAGAAAATAACATGTCATTACCACATTGCAGTGTAATTTACAACCAAATTATAGAGTACTGATTTGCTATGTGCCAAAAACTAAGTAGTGTACTTTGTACATCATCATATTCATACAATATTGACCTATTTTATTAACCGACTTCAAAAAAGGAGGAGGTTCTCAATTCGACTGAATATTTTTTTTGTATGTATGTTATTCAATATCTTCGCGAATTGTGAACCGATTTTCATAATTCTTTTTTTATTTGAAAGGTTATGATTGCAAGGTTGTCCCATATTCAGCAAGTCAGGATCTGATGATGGGATGCCAGGGAAATCAAGGGAAACTCTTAAATTTTATAAGCATATATGGTCAAATTTATTTTTTTTTATTTGAAAGAGTAATTGCGTGGTGGTCCCATATTCACCAAGTCAGGGTCTGATGATGGGATCCCAGAAAAATCGAGAGAAACCCTTAAATTTACCCTGTGGTTGCCAGCAGAATAGAATTGCGCCACTCCATTGTTCTGCGCTGGATGTCATACAAGGCGACTAAGGAATCTGGTGTCAAGCAATAACTTTTCTCCTGGAAGTCGGGCAGCTGCGTCTGCCGAGGTATATCACCAATAAGCTGCGCTCGCCTACTGAAGTCGGTTTCAATTTTTTTTATAAAAATCAATGTTTTTTTATTTATTTAATTAAGTAGATTTTATCATGAACTAGCGACCCGCCCCGGCTTCGCACGGGTGCAATGCTGATACTAAATGTACTACAGAAGGTCTTTGCGCTTTGTCCTATCCAGTCCTTCCCCAGTTATAGGCACACGCCGCCGGCTCCGCGGCCGGTACCGCCACAGCCGTTATGTCCCTGCATTTTAAATGTGTAATATCTTCTAAACTATTCATTTAAATTACATGCTGTGAAGGGCCATATTGATCTATATTAAATGCGCAATGTATTTAAGGTACTTAATTGGATAAGGATTAATTCTGTATTGCTTAAAATCGCTTCGTAAATAAGGCATTATTTCTTGTAAAAAGCAAAGGATAAAATAACGGTTATTGTGTGTTACCACTAAGAGATAGACATATACCATCGCGAACTTTTTTGTAGACCATTTTAAGGTGAACAATACTGTACTACATTATTTTGATCTATCTCGTTGGGTTCAGCCAGCGTTTGCAATGAAAGAGCAAAAAAATGTGTTTATTTACGACATCACATTAGAAACCTCTAAATTATCAGTGTTTTTCTACTATGTTATGCATATATTATACATATAAACTTTCCAGTTGAATCACTCTATCTATTAAAAAAAACCGCATCATAATCCGTTGCGTAGTTTCAAAGATTTAAGCATACATGGGGACATAGGGACAGAGAAAGCGACTTTGTTTTATACTATGTAGTGAAGAGCACAACTGAGAAAGTACCACTAACTTACGGAAAGTGTAACCAAGTCACAATTCACTAGAAGGTAGTAGATGCAGTGTTCCTGCCAGGAAGGAAGTGAATTTATAGTCTATGGTAACTGCTTTATATCAGGTGGGCCACATGATCAATTGTCATACAGTAGGCTATAAAAAAAGTAAGTACACTAGTTGCATGTACATTAAAATATATAGCATTGAAGACAATATCAGTTTATTACGCTCATAAAAACATATTATGATTTTGATGTCATTTATTTTAATGAAGATGTTTATGATGGTATTGACGTGTAGTTACACCCACCCTTGTAATATTGTAGACTAGCTTTCGCCCAAGGCTTCGTGCCCACATGTTCCGAAATCCCGTGAGAATTTCCAAAAAACCTTTCTTTTATCAAATCTATGTGTATATATATTTGATATTATAAAGTATTTTTGTGTTATAGTTGACAAAAATCAGTCCAACTTATACACATATTTATTGATATGGCCTTGAAATATTGTTTTTTTTATACTATGTCAGGTGGCAGACAAGCATCCGGCCCGCCTGATGTGAAGCGCGCTCTCTCGCAGGAACACAACAACCCTCAAGGGAATTGTTATTTGGCTGCAGTATTCTGTGAGGTACATTCCCCAGTCAGATAGCTTGCAATTACGCTCCCTACCTCTCTTTTCACCAGAGCTTCGTTTGTCAGTCAGCAGGGTGCACTGCGTGCAGGTGAAGTTGGCTTGGGTTCAAAGATGTTGATGAACCACTTACACCCCAGAATCCCAAAATGTTCCAGAATCATCCAAATCCCAAAAATCCTTTCTTTTATCAAATCTATGTGTATAGTATTTCATACAAGAAAGTATTTTTGTGCTATAGTCGACAAAAAAACAGTCCAACTTAAACACATATTTATTGATATAGCCTTGAAATATTGTTTCCTCTGTATTGTCATTAATGACTAGGCAGTAAACCTTGTACACAGTTGAAACCAGATAAATAAGCAATTGAAAGGCTCTTTAACAAAAATATTGTCAGGTTCTTCAAAAAAAGTGGTGGCGAACATATATAACATTATCAAGATTTACACATAGGGTAATTTCTATACAGGTACATAGTACAACATGCCGTAGAGTTGAAGCCATGTGGTTACAAGCCAGTATTCTATATATTTATTCAAAAGCAACAGAAAAATCTTTGTAGGATATCTGCGTTTTATTTATACATTGAATGTTATAAACAAACTTTTTCTATAAAAAATAACAAATTGTGCATGAAACCAATGTAAAGTACAAACTATTTATGATTTGTCATTCAATAATCTTTAGTTAATGCTCGTTATGTTGGCTAAAGAGCTAATTCTCTCTGTTTTTCAAGTGGCAAACCCTACCTTGCAATTAATGGTCCAATTGGCCTCCGCTCTGGCCCATGGTAATATAGACAAGGATACGGTCTGATACGGAAATATTGCTTTAATCTTCCCTACTTAGATACTGTTATTCTTTTCTTTGATCAGATGGACTACCACCAACATCAGGCTGTTATGCTTAAACAAGGAGTGTTTTATTTTGAAAGAAAACACACTCCTGGATTTCTTATACATTTCTTTATTACATACAAAAAAGCATATAAACATGCAAATTTAGTGTTGAAGAGAATATTTTTTTAAATAAAATTAAAGAGAATATTTTTTTTTTACATGTCTGTGGGATAGAATTTTTATAAATACTATTTAATAAATAATAATGATGAAATATTGGTATATTTACATTACTGAAAAGTGGAGAAATAATGTGAAAGGCATTATTTATAGTAATTTCATTTGGTTTTGTACATTCAATAAATTTTTGCCTGTACTACTTGAAAAATATTAGGAACATGTTATTTTACATACATACCCCACAGAAAACATTTAAAACTAATGTGAGGTATAAGTTGTGTGTAACAAACAAACACAAAGTAGAAGTATAAATGTAATATTGCTACCAGTTTGCATGTGCAATAAACCTATGATACATAAGTTTATATAATTCATTACTCTATAAATCATTTATGGCATAGATCTGTCGTTACTATAAATGTTACACTATTTATATGTAATCAGAGACATAACAAAAAATAATATAAAATTGATAATGTGCCAGAAAAACCGCTCAGGGTATATACAGTAAGTAGAATAAGCGACAGCTAAAAAAAGTAAACAGTACAAACAAAAACACAACAAACTAGTAGTACATGACATAATTCGATTGCGAGACTCCGTAACGAACGTCTCAAATCCCATTATGCACAGACATGCCAATCGTAATTAGTGTATATATAAAATTATATACTAACCGTATGATTCACACCCCACATAAAAACGGACAATAATGGTTCATTAGCACGGAATAATTTCACTTTTTGGTGTTTAACACGGATGTGTTTCTTCTTCAATTTACTGAGGCCAGTGCTTGGAACGGACATTTTGGATTTGTTTACAACTTTTGTGGATACAATTTGCTACCCACTCGACTTAATTTATAGCACAAATTATGCTACTGTACTTAAACCATTTTTATTAATGAAAAAATATATTGAACGGCAAATAAATACAATTTAGATTTTTTTGAGAAATTCGACACCCATCAACAGAACAAACGGCTTTTTGACAGAACTCAGGCACGGTATTGTCACCATTTCATTTTAACTTTTCCCTAGATTCTTTCGAAAATTGTCTTTTATGCAACATTTTCCCATAAGTATTATCATTTTTTAATTAAATATGTTTCTTTACACTGTATTAAATCTCAATACTTAAAATAATAAAGGGCGACGAAGCGTAGGGTGCACCCTCTCTAGATGGACCGATGATCTCAAAAAAGTGGCTGGTAACGCAGCGGTTTGAATGCGGAAAGCTGAGGATCGCATATGGTGGAAAGCATTAAGAAATGAAAATATATCAGCAGTGGATAAATATAGGCTGATGATGATGATGATGATTTAAAATAGACAACATATGAAAAAAACATGTACAACATAGCTAAATTGTGTCAACAAATACCTCTGCAATGCGGTCAAAAGGGTTCGTGCCCTGAAGGTAGACATTTCAGAAATAATAATAATATTTATACAATAATTGTTACTGATATCTAAAACTCGATCCAAACAATTTTCCTCTAAAAATACCTTGTATAATAGGCATGTAGACAAAGATCTAAAATTATAAAAACTCTGTATCAGTAACGTAAAATACATAAAACTAGAACGATCTGATCTGCTATCTCAAAATTTTAATAACTTATGTCTGACGTGTTTTATGGTCGATCAAAGTTTGGTGGGAAAGTCCATTTTAAAAGTATGAAAATATTTTTATAAAAAATAAATATTACCATTGTAGAAACAATAAAAAATATTAAAAGTTTTGTTACTACTACTTACTGGCACTAGCTACATAAACGCAATATTTAACATAGCTGCCGTCCAAATTTCTGATTTATTGCATATAAAATAGCGTATCGTGACGTCATAATACTGGTAGCCTTTTGTATGGAACGTTTTCGGGATAGTCCAAAATTGTGATCTTCAAGTTATCATATCTCGAAAAGTTTTTATGATATCGAAGTAATTCTTTCACCTACAGTTATATTATTGTGACGTCTTTAAATAACAAATCGAAAAAAAAAATAGTTCACAGGCCTATTCTTATCCTTTATATCACCTGCGCATGAAATACTACCTTAAACTTAGGGGAAAATGTCTTTAAATAGCAGCACTGAGCAGTGACAGCCGACAGCATGCCAAGGAATATCATAGTCTACGGTTTTCGTCTATGGTAAAGTCACAGTGTTCAGTGTGGTACTTATAGCCGGTGCTTGCATTCCTGTAAAGCTGGGTACAAGTGTGTATTTGAAATATTTTACTAAACCATCGAAACTGAGGCTGTACCTCATAAGATATGGCGGTTTTGTTTCGATATTTTACAGAATGTTTCGAAAATACACTCGCAGGAGACCCTGCTTAAATGTTCAATCACTACCGTAACGTAGAGGAATATTAAACATAGTCTATTCTACGAACGCGACGACGGTATCGTATGAATAATCGTACTATATACTCCCTGCCGCTCCCTCCACTCTCTCGTATCGCTCTCCGCTCCGACGAATCTGAAACGTTTTGTACGACGCCGCACGCAGACATACTCATTTTCACACTGAACAGACGTCATTGTAATATTTATACGTCGGGTGGCAGACAAGCATACGGCCCGCCTGATGTGAAGCGGTCAGGGGTGTCCTCTCTATTGATCTATCCGATCGTAGAGTATAGATCGTAGAGAGGGCCATACGGGTACGCAATCCCGGCCTCCCTAGCTACTGCAGTTTCTACCAATTTCTTTTCCGTGACTGCAGTATCCTGTTTTACCCACAAATCCGTCGTCATACCAACTTCTTGTACCATCATTCCAAGTTCCTTTCCTGTTCTTCCTATCTTTTTATTTAAAAGTTGGTAAAAGTTGTCCAGGCGCGCAATCCAAGGAGGCCTCTAACGTCCGCGGGAAATTTTATGCACACGATACGATCGAGCGGCCGCGGACGCGAACGAAAATCGTGATAGCTGGCGTAATACTACAGCTATATTGAAATAAAAAATACCTATGGATAGCTTATAATATACAGAATGAGACTACATTGTCACAAATTGCTATAATTGAAGCTAAAGTAAAAAATAAACAAAGTAAAAGTCAAGTATATCAACATTTTGCTCGAAAATTATTTTTACGAACAAGTTTTTATCAATAAACTTTTCATTTCGAAGAAATCAGACTTATATTGAAATAAACTAGACTATTTCAGCTTTAAAATGACATATTAATATCTTTCGTAGGTTTACACAGCGTGGAGAAATAAAATAAATAGTATCAGTACTACTCACCAGTCACGGATTCGTCTCCATACAAAAATCACGACGAAACCCGGCGGCCGCGCTGACATAAAACGTCATTATTTACACATCCCACTATATTTCTGTTAAAAACTATTTTTTATATGTTCACAATACACTATTAGTCACTTATCTTGCTTTTAAAACACTAAAATAGCATATTCATTATTGTAAACAAACAAACACAACACCGCCATTGTTCCGTGTTCCGCGCGCGCCCACTTTTCGTGTTCATAAATAAACATGAGTGTTTCGAAACTCATTTAACTAAACACACACACGAAGTACACATCACAACTATTCTTTTGATATATGTATAATAACCGTAGAAATAAACACTTTAATCACAATAAATAATTAAAATACCCGAGCCGACCGCCAAAAAAAATGGCGGCGCGCAAAAAACTTGACAATAATAAACAAAACTTTTGATTTCATAAAAAAATTGTACTGTCAGTGTCACTTTTCAAATTTTTGACGCGTAGTAGACTATATCCATCTTATTCTTAATAAAAGTTTCAAGGCTCTGGATAATGAGAAGTTGGAAAAATAAATTTTTGAAATAGGGTCGGCGCGCTGGGATAGTACAGTATCCCAGGACGTTTGGGGCTACTTTTTTCTAGGGATAGTAGAGAGACCCTAGGACATGCGAGTGGATCAGAATGAGTAATCGATTCAAATACTTTGTATCCAGGGGTTCCAATATTAATAAAAAAAATCAGATAATGTCAGTCAATGTCAAATCAAAATGGCATGTCAGTCAAAACGTAGTGGTTTTTGATGTCAGTCTAATGTCAAAATATGTATGTACCAAATTTATTTTCGATTTCCATTTGGCATATTAAATGAATTAATATTTTTTTCCGTACTTTAATTTATTTTATTCAATGAATTCCTTTTTAGTTTTTTTTTGTAATTATTGATACATTTTATAATACAATGGTTATTCCTAGTCCTTTCGTTTATTGGGCGCAAACAGAAAGCGCAGTCTCTTTGAAAATTGATCTAAAAAATGTGGTGCAGCCTGATGTAAAAATTTTGGAAAATAAAGTGAAATTTTCAGCGCAAGGTATAGGGGCTCGAGGACAAAGTCAGTACGAGTTCACTCTGGATCTTTATTCGTTCGTAAAAACCGTAAGTAATCGATGATACCTGATCTTAAATATATTACCGGCTTTCGTAATGTCTTATTTCATGAAAGGTATAGTTTTAAGTTTCCACAAATCTTTAATGTTATCACAATTGGTACAACTATAGCTCTGAGCTGTTTCTCTTTATAAGGTACCTACTGCTATATATCGACGGTCCCTACGTATAAAGCGACATGTCATTTCAGACATGTCTGCTTATACTACGATATAGTAATTAAAGAATATTATTATCGGACAAATGAGTTAATTTCTTACTTTTTAATTATATATACAATCAATAAAAAAAAAGAAAATATTTGTTTTACGGACAATTCTATAGCAATTTATGCAATAAAAAAATTGCCATTTTTGACATGTCGCTTTATACGTAGGGACCGTCGATATACAATAGCTGGGGATTATTACAAAGTCTAATTCATAAATTGTATCCTAAGATATCTTTATTCCAATACCTACTGTAATAAAAAAAAATCAACAGCATAGAAAAGCCAATTCAATTCTTCTTCATAAATTGTCAATATAATTAGGTAAGCTTTTTTTTAACACTATGTTGGGTGGCAGACAAGCATACGGCTCGCCTGATGAGATGCGGTTACCATACCCGTATTAACGCTAGCTTCATAGAAATATCGCCTGCGCGCCACCACCGCCGGTGCCAACGCAGCATCTCCTTCCTTTCTGGTGACCTCAGTCACTCTGAACCAGCAACTTTGGAGTTGAAGTAGCCATTGCTAGCCTGAAGGGCTAACAACTAAGCTTGATTACACAGGTTGTGGTTCTGAAAGTCAAAAGCTAAAATATTTCTATGAATGTTCTCTCATCAGGGCGAAGGAGATGGCCATCAGACTGTCATGCGGGTGTTCGATAATCGTGTAGAGCTGTCGCTGCTGAAGTCAGACCCTGCTTGGTGGCCACGTCTCACAGCACAGCCACAGAAACCAGCTTGGCTAAAGGTATGTCATTCTATTACATATTTATTATGTCTTAGATTTCCCATTTTTTGCATACAAAATTCTTAACAATTATGTAATTGAACACAAATATGAATATTAGACAGTGAACGTCAACTGAACATTGCACTGCCCAAGAAACTTAAAATACAAATTTTAAGTTTGTTGGGCTGTGCAATGTTCAGTAGTTTTTAAGAATATATTAACACTAACATGAATATTAATTATGGGCTGTTACTTGCTACTAAACAGCTGATTTGATTTTGATGAATCTTGGAAGATAAGTAGGCCATGTACATAAAATTTATTTTATTATGAGGAATTATACTTTAGTAGTTTTTGAAATATCAATAGATAATTTGATAAAATCATCTTGGGGTCTCAATTCCTGGCGAACACCTAGGCGCGAAACGCACGACGAGGCGGGTCGGGCCGGTTAAATTGACCGCGAACAATAGTGCAAAGGGAATCCTATACTACCTCACACGGAGGGCAAAAAGACTGCGCCACCGGTGGCCGGTTGGCGCTGGCGGTGCGGCATGTCTATTTAAGATTACTGGAGGAGAGATGTTGCCTCCCTTTGTGTGTTCTACCGATTGTAAAATAGATTATGTTAAGATATGATATGCCAATAGCCTCCTTTTACAATCACACCGCTCGCCATCGGCAGGTATTTCATCCTTAAGCACTTAAGAACCGAAATTCTGATGGATGTTGGGGAGGAAGGTTTTAGAGTTGAGTTCTAGCGTGGGTCGACGAAGCCATGAACGTCCCTCTTTTAGATGGTCCGATGACCCCAAAAAATCGGCTGGAAGCGTCTGGACGGAATACATTTTATTAAAATACCCTACGCCGAAATCACGCCGCCGCCGCCGAATTTTGACCTTTGCCTACAGCCCAAAATTTTAGCATCGGCGTTCTCTCGAGCCAACCTCGCAACAGTCGCAAACCTCACAGTGATCGCATATTCAACGCACACACGCATTGGTCCATGCACAAACTTCGTCTATTGTATTCTAACTACCTACATCATAGTAACAGGCAAACTGCATAGAATGGCCGGATAGTGATTATCCTATATATTATGATAAACCAAAAAATATTTTTTGGTTATCTGTGGATTAAACTAGCGATAAATTCGATGATAAATTTATTAACTTTGTATTAGGTATGTTGTTCACATAGCTATAAAGTATTGCGACATTTTTTTACCATTCATTGTATATTAACTTACTGAAAAAAGAGTATGTAAATCGATTTTATTTAAATCTTTCTCTGAAATGTAACATTCACTACGATCTTTAGAGCCTCAGCAACCTCACCTGTATGTTTTTTTTTCTTTTATGCTATGTCGGATGCGTACAAGCAAACTATCCGCCTGATGTGAAGCGGTTACCGTAGCTATATTAATGCTCCCAACATGAAATATCACTCGCGCGCCGCCACCCCCGCAGCCAACGAAGCAACTCCTTCCTTTCATGTGGTGCTATTGAAAGAGATAGAGACATCTTATAAAAGACTGCAGCCAACTAACAATATCCGTGAGGTTTGTTGTGTTCCTACGAGTGAGGTTAGTAGACGTTAATAGATAATGCATTAGCAGTAGGAGTGTCAGCGCGCGAGAAATACTCCTTATATTACATGCGTTTTTATTTTCTTGACTATACGGTAGCCCGTTTTATATCAAGCGTGTCGTCGGCTTGTTTTCCATCTAGTGAGGTATAAAATACATTTGAATCCTTACGTCATTCGGCTAATACATAATATATCGAGCCAGTTGCGTGACGTAGTACACGTCGCCTTTGACCCTTTGGCAGCGACGGACCTCTTTGGGCATCGCTCAAAACATTGTATATACATTCGATAAAAACACATCAACAATTTTCGAGATTACTAAAATTTATTACGGCGCCGCGGCGGTGCGATGCTACAATCTCTTAAAAAATGAAAGGAAGGAAATGTTAATAAATATTCTTTATTACACATATAAATAAACATCCTCGTCTCATCCTAGGCTGGAATATGCGGGCAGGCCAGAAGGCCAATTCTCATAATTATTTTACGATCGCAAAATGAAAGTTGACACAATCGAGATTGCATTGCGAATTTACTAAAAATCATATACTTGATTTCATTAATTAATTATTATCAATTTTTATACCTATACCCGACAGGTAAGTAATATTCTTAATTTGTATAATTCTCTGTCATATTTCGATATATTACTTAAATTAAACTTTGAAGTTTCATCTTGTGACAAGAAAATACTAAATGTGACATTTATGAGATCGAGACTGGATCGGAACTGAATTTTGACTACCTACATTTTAATTATGAGAATTACTCCTCTGTATCAGATTACATCCAAAATGAGATACTGAACATTCCCCAGAAGCTTGGATTCCTGAATATTTCGCACCCATACCACAGAATACCCATACTACGACTGTTGCTATAGATAATGCAAATCAGACTGTGTGTGGAATATTGTTCGCATTTCTTGGAAGACTCCGCAAAATACCTTATGGATGCCCTTCTCGACCCTAAACTGGGAGCATCACTTGAGCCGTTGGTACTCCGTAGAGAAGTCGCTGCACCGAGTCACTTATATCGACTATCACGGCGAAAACTCGGTAGGCCTCTACGACCTTATTTCTCTTTCTCTGTTTAAGTACCGGAACTACCGTCCATCTCAGCGTGCAATATGCAATAGGCACGCTGAGATCGACGGTAGTTCCGGTTAGTTGAAAACATCCTCACGCAGTTGAAAGCATCTACCCGCTGCCTCGCACTAAAAGGTTCACCTAATCTTTTCTGTGCCGTACTGACCGCTAGAATGACTACTCGGTCGTGTATTTTCTGCTCCACGTGGTGACATTCTAGGGCGACACACACACTACACGTACGTAGGACACGACGAGATGACATGAAATGCGTGTGATTTCGTTGCTTCTATTTCCGGACTCCTGTGCCAAGAGGAAAAAACAACACACGTATAAAAAGATGAGCTTATATCTACAAGAGATCTCTTAGCCAACCCTACCGGTAGTAAAAAAAACAAATAATAAATCATGAATAACAAAAAAAATGTAATCATGGCTATGTGTCTAGGTCCAATAGCCAAAATAAAGATATTTTTTATGTGGCAAACAAGCATACGGCCCGCATGATGGAAAGCAATTACCACAGCTTATAAACGACTGTAACACCACCGGCTTTGCCGACCCCAATAAAATGTCTTCGCGTCCGTTTGTACGCATTCCATTCTGTAATCTCCTGGGAAAACCTCGACAGGCAGTTCAGATATTTGAATTTATCATTATCGTTAATAATTATTCGATAACAAATTTCCAAAATTCTTTCCGCAATATACAGACGCTGTTTAGTAAGTTCATGGTCGCGATATCGTAAAATTGAAACTGAACATTGTGCATAAGCATGTACATTTTCGTGGGAAAAAACATAAACCAAAGGTGATGAAATGTACACTGACTGATGTACTATTCTCCGTATTGTGTTATATGTTATTACGTAAAAAAAAAACCGGGCATCTTGGGCCACGCGGACTGTTGTTGCCCGTCACAATATGCGGATTTAGAAGCTTTTTATATTATTATATACTAGCGGCCGCCCGCGACTTCGTACGCGTGGAATTAGTTATTTGCACATCATTTTTAATTAGATTCGAAAAAGCTAAATACCTAATGAAAGGAAAAAATAAAAGAAAACAATCTAGACAATTTATAGAATCAATAAAGTCTTATTATTTTTTAAAAACCTCTTCGTAAAACCTAAAATATTTTTTATTGTTGTAATAAAAGATCCGTATGTAGTTATAAGTATGAAGTTGTTTTCAATAATTCTTATACATAAATATCATTTAAAATACTTCTGCCATAATTAATTTAACTTCAATAACATTTGACATTCATACAAACTACCATCATTTTAACCCAAAAAGGGGTTGATTTCTAAAGATACATTATTACTACACCTCCACACCATCTATAGAGCATACATTCAAGTCTCTTACATCAAAAACATAGGACATTCACACAAATTTCCAACCACCGTTTTAAACCCAAAATGGGGTTGGTTTCTAAAGATACATTATTAGTACACCTCCACACCATCTATAGAGCATACATTTAAAATTTCAAGTCTCTTACTTCAAAACATAGGATTTTCATACAAACTTCCAACCCCCATTTTAACCCCAAAAAGGAGTTGATTTCTAAAGATACATTTTTAGTACACTATCTATAGAGCACACATTTTAAATTTCAAGTCTCTTGCTTCAAATACATAGGACTTTCATACACACTTCCAACCCCCGTTTTACCCCCTTAGGGGTGGAGTTTCGGAAAATCCATTCTTAGCGGATGTCTACACCATATAAGGAACCTACCTGCCAAATTTCAAGTTTTTAGGTGTTATAGTTTCTGAGATTTCGTGATTAATCAGTGAGTGGTATTTCGCTTTTATATATACTTATAGATTTATTTGTTTGTGTTCTTCTGTAAGGTAAGGAAGTACTTCTCTAATTGGGCTCAATAAACTATTATTATTCGGTAAGGTGCACCACCATAGGGTGGTTTCGGCTCTAAAGATGTTCGTGAGCCACTTATTAATGAGTCAAGCAGTATAATATTAGTATACGCACCAAGGGGCGTAAGCTACGAATTACATCACGAGTGAGCATTTGGAAGTCGATCCGTATGCGAATTATGTATCTTTATATTACACTTGGAAAAATATAAAGGAAAAGAAATGCACACACAGTCGAACATATTATGTTTCTTGACCAGGTTTCTCAATAATTTCTTAGGCTCTTTTGGAGAGTAATTTGCATCACTTTGAACAAACCATCACTATCATTTACTAGAAAATATTACTACTTGGGGTGTAAGTGGTTCATCAACATCTTTGAACCAAAGCCAACTTCACCTGCACGCGGTGCACCCTGCTGACTGACAAACGAAGCTCTGGCGAAAAGAGAGGTAGGGAGCGTAATTGTAAGCTACCCGACTGGGGAATGTACCTCAACCTCACAGAATACCGCAGCCAAATAATAATTCCCTTGAGGGTTGTTGTGTTCCTGCGAGTGAGTGAGGTCACTAGAAATGAAGGAGATGCTGCGTTGGCAGGGGGGGTGGCGGCGCGCGAGCGATATTTTATGTTGCGAGCGTTAATATGGCTACGGTAACCGCTTCACATAGACGGGCCGTATGCTTGTCTTCCACCCGACGTAGTATAAAAAAAATACTTATTATACTGCAATTCATACGCTTCTTATATCTCTATTGTATAAAGTGATAATATTGTAGAACGACTCTATTGATGTAAAATATACATAAATAATAGATAAACTCTTCCGCTCTTGCTTTAGTCAATATTTAACCTTAATTTCACTATCTGAACTGAAGACATCCCTTAAATTTAATAAATTTAATTTAGCGCTTTGAAATAAAAACAATTATTATTTTTTGTTTCGCGCGCCAAATCAATTTAGTAAATTTAATGAAACGAGCTCCTATGTCTCTATATATCTATCTTGTATGTGAAAAATGGTTCCTTTTCTGATCGATAGATGACGCTGTTCAGTTGTTATGTCACCTAACGTTTCAGCACTTGACTCGAACAAAAATTAACCGCATTGTTTCGTAAACGGAGCCTTGAACATTGAGATATAAGTACTACGTACAGTACTTATATCTCAATGGCCTTGAATCGAAAAGAGGTGTCGTCACTCTCGCAATATTTTTGAAAAACCTATTTAACGACAATCAAAATCATAGGATAGACAAGGGAAAAAAATCGTGTAGGTGATACAAAAAACAAAGACCATTTTGTATACCAAATTTGAGCGTTTTAGTAATAATAGCTAATAGTCTCTGAGCTAAGCCATGGACGGACAGACAGATAGACGGACATGGCGAAACTAATTACGGTTCCTTGTTTACCACGAAACTCTATAAAGGATTCTTTTTACCACAGGAAAATATGTTATTCCCACGGGACGGACGGAGTCCGCAGGCGACCGTTAAGATACAAACTTTTAATATAATTTTTTAAACACTCATTGTCATGGTGACTTTTTTCTAACATCCTGTTGCAATTTTTTTTTTAATATGCATAATGTCTTGTGAATTTACATGTAGTGTCTACTTTAACATTTCCTCTTCGTCTAAACTCAAATACCCATGCCCTCGTTTTTATGCATAATAATTA
The DNA here is from genome assembly GCA_937001555.2 of Hypsopygia costalis. Lineage (NCBI taxonomy): Eukaryota > Metazoa > Arthropoda > Insecta > Lepidoptera > Pyralidae > Hypsopygia > Hypsopygia costalis. The sequence goes on from OW443339.2 coordinate 7,375,253, forward strand.
GTTAAGAAAGCATTAAGTTTTAATTTTAATAACTTTTGTTGGCAGATTAACTTTGACTTGTGGAAATCTGAGGACTTGCAAGACAGTGACGAAGAAAAACGGGACATAATGCAGGACTACCCGGGGATGTATGACAGGCTACATAAAGAGGAGCTAGGCTACAGGAAAGGTATATTTAATTGAATTGTATATTTTTTTCCTGAATTCTCTTTTTTTCTTTTATCTAATTTCAGTTTAGTACAAATCATGTCTATGTGAGCTTTCCAATTGCAGAGGTTATCTACAGTCACGCCTAAGAATACAGTCGATTCTACCTCCTCAAGTTTAATGTCATTATATGTAATATTTATAAATTATGACGTAGGCATCTGCTAAGAAAGGATTTTTAAAACTTTCCACGGGATACGAGCGTACGAAGTAGCGGACGCAATCTAGTAACAAATATTCGTTTTCATACTATTAGGGTGTAAGTGGTTAATCAGCAGCTTTAGAGCCAAAGCCAACCTCACCTACTCGTGGCTCTGCTGACTGACAAACGAGGGTCTGGCAAAGCTGGCAGACTGAGGAAGTACCTTGTCCACCTCATCAGGCAAACAACAATTCCCTTGTGGGCTGTTGTGTTCCTGCGAGTGACAGAGATCACATGAAAGAAAGGAGTTGTTGCGTTGGCAACATTTTTTTTTTTTAATACATACTTATAAAATACCCAGACCAGGACAAACTGACATGTTCATGCACACAAATAGTTGTCCTGTGCGGGAGCCTAATCCGCGACCTCGGAGTGAAAGTGCCCATTGCTAGACCATTAAGCTCTTCGTGATAATTCACAATAAGGTATTTCTTCAAAAAGATTTAGTTAGAATACCTAACTGAATCCCAACAAGACACTAGCAGCTAGTCACAATGCGACGTATTGTACGTCCTTCCCGAGATATGATAACTTGAAAATCTAAATTTTCGTCTTACCCAAAAACGCTCCGTACAACAGGCCACATAATGCGGTCACATCTTTCTATTTTGCATTCCTTAACCCGCAAGGCAGACCGTGTGCTTATTTGCCACCAGACGCTGTATTAAAAAAATAAATATCCGATGGGAGTTGGATATTTTCAATTAAAAACTTCAGCTGAGGCAGTGGCCAGCTTAACTCTTATGCTCTTCGCAAATAATTTCCGGTATACATGTTTATTCTTATTATTTTAAATAGTTGTTTCTTCCAACTTGCCAGAATATTATAAATAGGCAGGTGAATTTTTCCATTAAAAAAATAAATATAATATATGTTTATATAAACGTTATATGCACTCGTAATGCATTCTATATATTTTTATCTTTTGCTTACCTAATTGTTCCAAACATTAAGAAATTTTCTCACTTTGCAATTTCAGCGAATGAACTGATAGCGGCTGAATCCTTTGGTTTTGCCATTCGCTTCGTGAACGCAGCGCTTATTGAGGAGTTCAGATGACATGACTCAGGAACACAACTATGGCGGCAGAATTGTTATTTGCCTACGGTTTTCTATGAGGTGTTTCATTGTATTCAATAACAACGAACTACGCAAACGTCCTTGTTTGTTTGACATCAGTAATACTTGCGTACCTTTATCGCTCCCTTGAGTATTTTGTACTATTAGTTATTCTGTACTGTGTGTACAGCACGACTGTTAATGCAGTCGTGGATTATTTTCGAATTTATTTTGTAGAAAATAATAGTTCATTAGCTTTAGAGCTGAAACTAAACTCACCTGCAATGGACTCGATGTATAGCGAACTAGGTTTATGGCACTGCATATATTTAGCCCAACTGGGTACCGCCACCTCACAGCGGATTATGGGGCGCAATAAATATCGGTTTTTTGTTTTTAAACACATATGTTAGGCACATCATTTTGTACATTACAAAAACTATATCATATATATATATTATATACCCATATGTTATTGACTAATGATTAAAGTTGTTCCAGTTTAATAAGCGTCTTTTTATCATTTCAGAGGACTTTAAGAAGGTATACCTGATAATCTACAATCTGTTCCAATTCATCGGGTTCACGTACGTCCTCACGGTGATGGCGGTACGGTACTCGAAGCTAGAGTACGCCTCCATACTGGACACATACGAGCACGTCGGGCCCGTCATGAAGTTTCTGCATCTTATGCAATTGTTAGAGGTTATGCACCCAATATTCGGTTATGTTAAGGTAAGCACAAGAAATCTATACTTATAATAAATCTGTAGAGAGGTCAATTCTGTACATGAAATATATTTCCAAAATAACTATCAGGGGGTGATTAGTGATCGATACTGATGGCAAAAATGCTATCAGTAAATTTTTTGTCTGTCTGTCTGTATGTTCGTTATAGAAACAAAAACTACTCGACGGATTTTAACGAAACTTGGTACAATTATTCTACATACTCCTGGGCAGGTTATAGTATACTTTTCATCACGCTACGATCAATAGGAGCAGAGCAGTGAAGGGAAATGTTGGGAAAACGGGTCAAGTTACTCCATTTCTTAAGCTTCCGTTGCGTGTGCAGCCTTAATGGTTAAAGCTACACAGAAATCATGTATGACGGAAATGTTCTCCTTAAAATTATATAAAAATTATCCCACGACAGCATACGTCTATCTTTTATGATTGACTGACAATAACACGGGGGCGGTGAAAGTTTGTATGGAAGTATCGTTATTTCTATAGCTAAAAGCTTGAAACTTATTTTTTAGGCTGTTGATTCGATATAAATAAATATGACATTCAAAGTTTGTAAAAGTTTTAAAGTTTTACCCACAAGGGGGTAAAATACCAATAGGGAATAGGGGATAAAAGTTTGTATGGAAATATGAAAGGTTTTGTGTGAATGTTTTATAAGACATTATGACAAGAGACAAAATTTTAGTGCTATTCTGACGTAGATAACTTTTACGCAGTCACTAAAAATGTGAAACTGAAATTAACGCGTGTAAGAAACTTGCCAAGCACCGCGCCCGTACACTATGACTGCTGCCGCGCGGAGGGCAGGGAGCGGACGGGGGGTCGTTACGCGGCGTGGTACTACAAAACGATGGTAGTACGGCATAGAAAAAATATGCCTAAGTGTGCTTGCCCAAACGTGCAGACACGGGACAATTATTGTCTTTTCCGCTATAAATGCATTATTATTCACTGCACATTGTTTACAATTCCATTTGCTTACTTTAGTAGATAAGTTATTAAATATTTTTTTCTTTAGTTGGGTCATTGTTTTGTTTATTTCATTCGTTAAAAGTAGATTGCTTTCGAGTTTAGATGTTATTACGTCATGGTATGCTCATGTGTATCAAATCTTTATGTTTTGACAAAGATGGGAAAACAAAAAACGTAGCAAAAAAATGTACTTTAAGTATACAATTATTACAACTTATATTAATATCTTATACCTTATGTTATAAAAATACTATAATTAGCCGAAATATTTAAAAATGCTGCCCAAAGACACTATTCCACGCGGATGAAGTCGCGCGGGCACAGCTAGTGTAGAATAAAGTTAAAAGCCCGGCTGTCTCTGGGCGGCTACAAAATATTGGTTTCTGATAACCCGTAATAAAGGACTGGTATCTGAGTAACCGGGTTGATGATGTAAAAGTGTATGTATACAGATATGTTATTAAATTAGACATATAATTAGTTTTATCTATTTTCGGCGGCATCAACCCAAAATTATCCCACCCCCTCCATTGAAGGGATGTGGAGCATACTCCTCTTATGTTGTTAACTGCAGGTTGGCGGAGGCCAGTGTTTTCAAGCCGTCCAAAGATCACTGACTTGATTTAACGAATGTCATCTAATAACAACAGCCGGGACCGACGGTCTAACGTGCCCTCTGAAGCTCGAGATAAATAAACCTATCTATTTCTCCATTTTATCTATTGGTATTGTTATAATTAAAAAGCCTCGTAATAATTACAGAAAAAAATTACATAAAATATGGTTTAGAATTTTTATTCTAATTTGCGGGTCTGGTATCTTATCGCCTTTGCTGAAACAGCCATGCATAGTACAGAACTGTTGACCTATTAATGGCGCGAGTCGCCTTATGTTGTTACTTCACTATTGTATATACAGGACTTATCGAGATCGATTTTATGTTGTTACTGTTAATAGGCACAATTATAGGGCTGCTCATGTTATAATATTTATAATAGAACTTAAATGTTAATTCTTTATTTGTCTATGGAAACTTGTGGGCACTTAGTCACGCACGTCTTTCACACTTTTTTAAATCATGTTCTTATTCTTTCGTCATTTTTTTATTTTCTATATTTATAGGTCTTAAATATTATTTGTAGTTCGGAAGGCTATGATTTGGTTTCTTAATTCAGGTATTAGCTGATTGATTACTTAAATTAAATCAATATGTATTTATACAATATTGAAATGCATTGATTGCCGAGTTTACTGAACTCTAGGGGTGTTTAAGGTCAATGAGACTGTATTTTGTCTTTGTAGTGTGTTTGTATACGTACGTATATCTATTGTAAATAAAGCAAAATTAAGTCACCTGGTGGAAAGCAATCACAACCGCCCATGGAAATCAGTAACACCATGGGGACGCCGATCCGTTGCCAGCCTTTAAAAAGGATACGATCATTGCTCGATATTTTTTTACTTTTTTGGCGGTCGCCGCTGTTAATCTTGGCTACACAGGAGACAGTGGTAGGAATGTGTGGTGGGCCCCCGTCCCGACTATTTGCACGATATGGTATAAAAATATGGTGTGACGGACATGGCCGTGTGTTGTACGTGAATACGTTGTATGCACTAAAATTATCTCATAGGGCAACAGAAAATGGCAACGCATGCCCTTCTCCCGCAAGCGATGTTCCATAGATTTACTTAGCGTAATAAATCCTTCGTCTATCCAGTGGTGTAATTGAATTTTGGATGGAGATGATAGATTTGTAGCTGCAACCCCAAACTGTATATCCCGATTTTGTTATCATTCGTTTTTAGGTTTTAATTTTCACAGATGATGTATTTCTGTTGCCGCTATAACAACAAATAGCTCAACAAATAGGGGGCTCCCATACAACAAACGTGATTTTTTTTGCTCGTTTTTGCTCGCAATTGATAACGGCAATAGATAGACGCTTGAAATACTCACATAATATTTAGTTTTATATTCACTTTAAAAATAAATAATTATATAAAATTAAAACAAATATTTAAGGGGGCTCCCATACCACAACCGTGATTTTTTTTTGCCGTTTTTATAGATACGGTACGGAACCCTTCGTGCGCTAGTCCGACTCGCACTTGGCCGGTTTTTTTTTAATTGCCTCCATAAGGAACCAATTTTAAAGACGTATCCACGTCAAAAACAGTGTGAAGGTGGGTCGGTTGTGAATAGTACCCGTCTCCGGTCGTACACTTTTTTGACAGCTCTGGGAGTGTCTAAAAGTATGGTATGGTGGTGGCTAACAATAACCCGTTTGTACTTCAGGGTGGACCGCTGATACCGTTCGTGCAACTGTCTGGCCGATTGTTTGTCATATTTGTGATGATCGAGGCGGAACCCAGAATGCAAACCAAACCGGTCGTGTTCTACCTGTTCGTGGCGTGGTGTACCATTGAAGTTGTTAGGTAAGCTGAGATTTTTTTTACAGTTTTGGTTTCAGTGGGTGCATTGGACCGGGCCTACCGCCTAAGCTGACGGCGATTCACAACGGATTTTTTAATTGCAAATATCAATCTCCAGCTTAAATTTGTGACGATTACTACTACTTACTTAGCTGAATTAGAAACTGAAGCTCTACCAACAATTTTAAAAATGTTTGTCAATAACTTAAAACTAAGACCTCTTTTTGGGGCTCAAAATATTCGATGGTAATCGGCTTCAGCTTCGGCGGTAGGGCCCAGCTTAGCGATCAAAGTCTAAGTCTGGTCCGCTTGTTTAAATGCATCATATATATGGAAACACTTCGCTACTCTACAATGGTGGGTCAACTTTAGGTGCACTTGTTAACTCACTCTTATCTCTTGTTGCCCTGTATGCTTAAATAGGTTGGATGCTTTGAGATTCCTTAATAAGACTCCATTCGACCACTGTCATCTTCATCTTCAGCTAACGTCATACAAATAATAAATGGTAAGTATAACCGCAAATGGGGGAGAAACGTCAACGAGTGAACACCGTGCATGGTAGGCTGACCTTACCAGTCGAGGAATGCCAGAAAGAAATAGCGAAGACAAGAATCCTAATTCTCGTTATTTTTCTACAATCGTAGAACGAAAGTTGACCGAATCGAGGAAGAACTGTGAATTGACTAAAAATTTACTTGATTTCAATTATTCATTAATACCAATTCTTATTGCTAGCAGAATGCCATTTTTAGTTTGTTTAATGTTCGGTCATAGTTCGATATAATCACACTTTGGTATAAACTTTGTAGTTTCATATTGTAATACGAGAATACCAAATTTGACATTTCGAGATCGAGACTGGATCGTAATAGAATTTTGATTACATTTTAATTACGAGAATTACCCCTCTGTATTAAGCAGTGGGTACTTACATGTAGGCTAGTTATGATGAAGAATTACATAGTTAATAATAAAAAAGAAATAACTAGAATTGTTGACCTTGTAAGATCATGTATGGCGTTTTAAGAAACTATCAGTAAAGTATGTACAGATCAATAGCTCAACGATGTACCTGAAGAGAAATATTTTTGCCGTGGGTTACCACACTAGTGACCTCTACAATATTGCGTATGGTAACAATTTCTTTATTTTTCACTTGCATCTACTGTCTATGTCTCTACTTCACCTTCATGAAATACTTATTATTATCTTGTTTTCTGACTTTCCTTGCTTCTCTTATTTCTTCTTGGGTTATATGGCTGAAAACTAGTGAAATCTATAAGGAATAATACCTACGTGACTGACGTACAGTACTTATCCAACTCAAGTCGATTTCACCTGAGCTGGAACAATTTGTTCGATACCCGATGCATATACCGCATTCACGCTTTGTACAAACGCTATTTATTGTTTATGTAATTAGTAGTAGGCACTTTTTTGCGCCATTCGTATGGTCCTAATGTTTTGAGAAAGCGATAACACTGTTGACGAGAGCCACGCTTACATTCTATGTCTACTATCTACTATACACGGTGAAATTAACGTGGTTGTTTTCCCGCGGCAGAATGATTTGCCTTTAGTAGTACTATACATACGTAATATTTTATTTTATTTTAAACAAATAGAAACAGATTAACAAATGTGAAAAACGGAACTCGAAAGTAAGCGCGAAACAATAGTAGGACCGCTCGCACCTGACACAGACACGCGAGCGCGGGGGCAACGACTGGCGCGCCACCGTGCGCGTTCATTAACCTCTCGCTCCCAGCTGATTGAATGTTTGCCTACTTAGTTATAAAATGCTATGAAGTACAAAATACTAAAATAATCCAATTTTTCCTTCATACTTTACGGGCTTAGGACCGTCATAAATACTTTACCTCCTTTATTAACCGTATTATGTTATTTACTTTAAACATAAAACTTAAAACCAGCTTTAGAAAGAAAAATATCTGTGTAGCATCGAAATGCCATCACCATAGACAAAAAAAATATTTCGTTCTTTTCTCTCAACACTCTGACTGAGGTAAGAGTAATTAGGGCGTATTTAAAAAATTGGAATCAAATTATTTACATACAATGATTTTAGTCAACTTACCTGCTCTACTGATAAACGGCAGGATTCGTACGCATTCACAGAACATAAATACGCATTTATACTTCGCGGTATCGAAGTAATTGTTCAAAGTGTAAACCATTGCGTTCAATACACAGTCGTGCACGTTTTATTTGATTGTCTTTTAGTTTTAATAAGGTGTCACTATCACGTCTAATGGTATCAAAATAGTGGCATTATCATTTTGAATTAGCCACTCACAAAAAGCAATTCTGGCCGTTGCGTCACTTATTTTCGTGGAGGGTATGAACTTTACGAAAGTGGTATGGATGCACTTTTTCACTATGTAGAAGTTTCCACACGTAATATTGGCTTACGCCAAAGGTCGTCGCAGCCATGCGCGTACTTCGACGAGGGTCCCGTTAGAAATACTCTGTGATGTCCTCGTCGAGCTCTGGGGCGTAATGGGGTTGACGCGCGCGACGCGTGTCTCGCGTGTAACTCGCACGGAACCGGCGGGTCGACTAACAGACGCTTCCGCTTCGCCGGTGCGACTGCGACTGCGACGCTCGGCACGATCCCGCCGGCGCGGCGGCGTATACAAAGCAGGCGGCGCGCGCATTACAAAAGATGCGCGCGCAGGCAGACGGAGACCTTTCGGCATCGCGCCGCGACGGCTCGTACTATTGTTTCTCACGCTTTCGAGTTCGGAATATTTTTTTATTTATTTGAAAATAAAGAAACATTTGTATTTTTCAAATTTAACTCTATGAATTGATAGTACTGCTGAAGGCAAATCATCCTTATCCGGGAAAACAACCACGTAAATTTCACCGTGTATACTTAACCTGTTACATTTGATACAACAAAATGGAGGGTTACATATAAAATGAATAGCGCTATCTATGGTATCTATCGAGCAGAAATGAATTATTTTTTCTTTATGATAGATGGCGTTAGTTTTCTTAAAATACCTATGGTAGAGGAGCCCTTGGTGCTAAATCTGGATTTACTCGAGCGTCATAGAGACCTATTGGATTGCGAAGCTTAGATGATAAGAAGAAAAAAATGTCATATAATATATACCTTTTCATCGGTGGGGGAGCGGCTATAGACTTTCAAAAATGTAATAAAAAAACTGTTGCATGGACATACTCGAGCGCGTCAGATATTGATAGCATCCATGTCCTACGTATTTTTGGAAATGTACCTATGTTGATCTGACTGTTTCCATGATGGAGGTGGCCGTACGTAAGGGTTCAAAATGAACAAAAAAGATTTTTTTTCGAGCGCGTCAGATTTTCTAAGAGGATGTTAAGTGAACCTAAAGAAAAGCTCGTATATAATAATTTGACGATTTGGATGTGACGCAAACTCTCGGCCATTATAAGAATGTGCAAAAAAAATTCGCCATTTTGAAATACTCGAGCGCGTCAGATTAAGATATATATGGTTCATCTTTATGCCCTAGACGTGCTGTCTCATAATCTGACGATTATCTGGAGGGGTTCGCCTAATCTGACAATAAAAAAATTTTATTTTTTATTTTTTTTAATCATTGAACTTAATTAATTGAAAAGCGGAAGAAATAGCATGCAAATAAAACAGTGTATGTTTTTAAGTAGAATACTTGTCATCATCGTCATCATCATCATTAGCCTCATTAATTATTTTTGCGTATTTTTTTTTAATATGTCATCTACATCGATAGAATCATCATCTTCCTCCTCTGGCTCGATTTCATCCTCAGATTGCATAAGAAATCATTAAAATATTTAACGATATTATTTTTTATGAATACCGTTCTTTTTTAATTATTGGAAAAAAAAAACCTAATTACTGGAGTATCCTCAAGAATATCTGGTGTAATGACTACATCTTCATCATCATCTACGGAGAGGGGAATACAGGGTATTCCCCTCTCCGTAGATGATGATGAAGATTCTGTATTCGGCTTAGGAAATCGTCAGATTATATATTTTTCGTAAACCTTGAATTATTCCCTTCGAAATAAAAAAAAAGTTAGCCACGCACGAGAATGTCCACTTGCCGTTTTTTTTTTTTCAACTTTGTAGCCCTCTCCTTTTTTTTACGTCACTTTGAAATTGTCAGATTAGTGGAATATACACGTTTTAGCATGTAACTAACTCACCCTACCTTAATCTGACGCGCTCGAGAACCTCACATGATCAATTTATATGGGGCCATATATATGGGGCTCATATTTGGTGGAGGCATTCAATCGAGTACAAGGTATCTCCCTGTATGTTAATCTGCCGCGCTTTAGTAACTCCCGAAATCCCCCTCTTGGGCTCCCCTACGACTACTTTCTTTGCGTCTTCAAAAATTTTAATGGAGCGCTAAAAATAGTAATTTTATTGATGTTAATTTACAATGTGCACGAATTCCGTTAGAATAGTAATTAGAACTATTAAAATGGACAATCGATATTATGAACAAGTCCTTCCTTTTATTTCTCATGCTTGTGCAGTATAAAGTAGTACATGACATTCGGGTCAAATACACATTACTTGTATGTTTAGGGGTTTTGTCTAGGGACTCGAACTCCAAATTTGCATTTGTAACGCATTTTTTGTATTTGATATGTCTTCCTACACCCTATTGACATCTTATGTCTGTATCTTTTAAACTATAAGTCCTCACTTGAACTTACTTTTATGAATGTAATAAAGACTGTAAGCCAAATCTTTGACATTTCAGGTACCTACACTATGTTACAAGTTTGAGCGATAAACAAAATCGATTATTGACTTGGCTTCGATATTCACTTTGGATTGTCTTATACCCAATCGGGATCGGCTGTGAGACCTACATTATATTGTATAATGTAAAGTATTTTGAGGAAACCCAAAAATACAGTATAACACTGCCGAATGAGTGGAACTTAATGTTCAGCTTGCCATTCTATATGAAGAGTAATGTAACGATTTCTATAGGAACTACATACATGCTTTTCACTCATATGTATAAAATGAGGGTTCAAAATCTTAATAAATTAAAAACAAATTAATAAACAAAAATCTTGTCTGATATACTAAGAGACATCAAATTATATAGGTTGCCGTATATATGATAAGTTAACAAATTATACAGATGAGACATCTGTATAATCAATATAAATATGATGGATGGATCAAATGAACTAACGTAATAAGGGAACTCATTATCTGTCGATTTCACCCCTATGATGTACAGATTCAAAAGCTATTGTTTTTGAGTAATTTTCAAAAAAGTTACTACACTAAATTTCCAACTATTAGTTAAAGACTGTATTTTTTTTCTTTTGAAGAATAATTAATTAAAATTGTAACACTTTGGTATACCTTTTTGTGACATTACTTTTTTTTTATGTGATGAAAAATGTGGTATCCGTGATAGATAAACAATCTTTCTAATTATTTTGACAATAAGAAGAGAACGATGGCGTCGTTACATGTGTCTGTTTAATTGTATACGCAAGTTTAACATCTTGACCAAAGTCTCTCAAAGACCGAGAAGTCAAAGAAAACTATTCTGTGACTGTCTAATGACAGCAGTCGGGCCGACAGTTTAGCGAGCCCACCGAAGGAAATCTCGACCAAAGATTACTTCGTAATCGACCATCTATAGACAGACAGGCGGCTTGACTTTAAGTATTCTATGAGGCCTCATGGAATACTAGAAGTCAAGCCGCCTGTCAAGCACAATATCGTCATCCGGCTTCTGATTAGTTGAACTTTTTAATGAAACATTTATTTAAAAACGAAAAGTATAATACTTCACTAAATAAATAGGACAACTTTGATACTTTTAGGTGAATGTGCTACTTTCATACTATTTATGATTTATTATGGTGTATCTGTACGCTCTCGTCGCGTGATCGTAGCGTACGTCGCTCGTATGTTGCATGCAGTACGAGACCATGTCGAGCATAATATACAACTTTGCACACGTCTCGTCGTGCCGACCCGCGGCGAAGAAGCGACGCATACGAGAACGATAACGCGACGAGCCGTGCATGTACACTTCTGGACACAGCTATTGGCCCACCTTGCATTTTCAGTTTCGTTTGGTCCTAGCTAAAATTTTATATTAGGTCGAGCAAAAAGTTTTTATGCAGTTTTGAACCTGGCACATTCATAATTTCATTCAATAGCCTTTTTTTGAATTTCGAACACAGAATTTAAAGAAACAAAAGACAATTTGGAGCCTGTTCGTTGATATCCAACAATCGAATACTAAGAAAACTTGATTTTATTGGATTACTTGGATTTAATTCTTGAAAGTGTGATTTTTCTCTTTGGTTTTGCAACAAACATTACTTATTCTTAACATTAAAGTGAGGTTCTATCAATAATCTATGGATACTTCGCCTGAAGTCGCCGCCCAAGCTGTGGCACTTATCCAGGCCGGACACAGCCAAAGAAATGTGAGTGCTCAACTTAATTTAAGTCGATCTGCGGTCCGAAATGTTTATCGGAGGTACCTAGAGACTGGCGGCTTTGTTCGTCGCCAATGAAGGCCACGATTTCGGGTCACAACTGAAAGGCAGGATCGATTCATCGTGACGACCAGCTTGAGAAATCGTCACCTTACCTCCATTGAGATACAAAACCAACTTCGTGACTTCCACGGAGTATCTGTGAGCGCTCGAACTGTTCGGAGAAGGTTAAAAGAACGCGATATGGTACCACACAAGCCAGCTAATGGCCCCAAACTAACGCGAGCCCACCGAACAGCGCGCCTTCATTTCGCGCGCACTCATTTAAATTGGACTCAGCAGCATTGGAGCCGTGTAACCTTTATGATGAGTCTAAAATTGTGTTACATGGCAATGATGGAAGGAAGAAGGTCTACCGACGTAAGGGAGAGCGTTTCGCACAATGCTGCTTTGAAGAGAGGGTTGCTTATGGCGGTGGCTCATGGACTGTCTGGGGTGATATATCCGCGAGCGGCAAAACTAAACTTGAGGTTGTTACGGGACCACGGCTGCCAACATTAAATGCTGAAAGGTACATTCGTGAGTGCTTAGAACCTCACGTGATGCCATACGCGGACTATGTGGGCCCAAATTTCCTTTTTATGCATGATAATGCAAGAGCCCATACGGCCGGCATCGTCAGGGAATATCTTCGGGATGTGAACATCACAGTAATGGACTGGCCAGCAAGAAGCCCAGACATGAACCCCATTGAGCACATGTGGGACGAGCTAAAAAGACGTGTTAGGGCTCGTCAGCAAGTTGCCCAGACGATGCAGAAGTTAAAAACTGCCATAGAAGAGGAATGGGGGAGGATCCCTCAAAATTTCATAGAGCGGTTGATAAACTCTATGCCTAATCGTATGAGAGCTGTGGTAGATGCCCATGGAGGCAACACGCGTTATTAAATTAAACTTTTATTTGATAAAAAATGTTTTTTATTCAAAAATCAACTGCCTTAATCAAGGCGCATACCCGACTTGTTAGGCGTAGCTCCATGTCGTGTGGTATTCTGAATTGAAATTTAAAACAATATGATCGAAAAAGATGGTAAAATGTATCAGCTTTAAAACTGCATCAATAGTTTTTGCTCAATCTAGCAATCATATTTCGGTAGGGGCCATCGAAACCTAAACTCTAAGGTGGGCCAATAGATGTGTCCAGAAGTGTATTTGGCCGTAATGTAATGTAATTAAATTTTCATCCATTCAAATATCGAGGTAAAGCGAAGCACCCAAATTCTATCAACGATTCATTCAACGCATCCACTATATTCGCATTCACAACCCCATGTGATAATTTTAGTAACGATTACTGATCTCCTTTCTGTCAGTTATCTGTTAGTTAAAAGAAACAACTGTCGGCCTTACTGGCGCACTGCAATGCATGCAACTGTTACTGGCGTTGCTCCCGCTGCTGTGACCGGCTCTGCGTCTATCCACCATCTAAAATAGGAAATGCATGCATACATCTGTTATCGATGTTGCCCCGGCTCTGTTGCTGTCAAATCTTGTTTAATTCAGTCGTTTACACATGAAAAAGATCCATACATCTTATTCTCATAAAATTTCAGATTTCTAATTTTATTTATTTATTCATTTATTCAAAATTATTTCACGACACATATGTTGTATATAACACCGCACCTTACAAGCCTCGCAGGGCTTATCTTAGTGTCGGCTGGTCGTTGACATACAGTGATTTCAGCAATTTTTTGACAACAGATATATTACCTTTTGTGTACATGTTTTGAATTTCTGGTGCAGTTTCGTTCAGGTAACATGGAATAAGGTATTCAGAAGTTCGTGTACCATAAGTGTTAATAAATTTAGGCAGCACATATGTGTTCGATTTCAAATTTCTTAAATTAATAGGTCTTGATTTTAGCACTAATTGACTTGGTTGTTTACATTCCGCAAGTACAAGGAGTTTCACTTTATCGAAAACATTAATCACCTTGCAATATTTAAATACGGCTGCGTCATTATTTTTATACCTTTTTCTGATATTAAGTGGTATTATTAATAATAGTACAATAGAATAATCTACGCTAAAGTTGTACAAAATTTTGCCGAAACCTAATTATTTACAGAATATTATTGTGTACTTATGAACATCCATTATCAACTAATTATACACGGAAAAAAAATATGCATATCCATTATCAACTAATTATACACGGAATCTGATATCACTACTAAAGGCGCCTTTTTACTGGAACTGGGCGAGGCGGAGACTTGTTTTCATAATGATGAGGAATGATTTCTAAATCATAGCTTCTTAATCATTAATTATTAGATATCTAAAAACTTGTTTAATTTACAAGTTTATGATAAGTTACTAAGGGATGGATTTTTTAATGCCACCAGGAGGGCAAGGGCTCTAAACAACGGAGATAGCAAATTTCACACAAGGGTGGTACAAATCTTTCAATGTTTATTCAAAGTAAACAAAAATGCATTATTATTTTTTAAATACGCTTCACACACTCAACATTCGAACAGGCTTAATTTCGAAGAAAGTGCCATTCTGTACCTATATGGCATAAATCGAGAGGGGCATAATGTTCAAATCTCTCGATAGGGTCAATCACAATAATCATATCTCAAACAAACATGGTATATTTAATGAAAGCAAACCGTGAAATCTAAACTTATTTTAATTGAACAGGAAAAAAAAATTGTATAAATTGAGCCGCATGTTGTTGGATACACAAATTTATTATAAATACTAACCTTAAGTAATCCGATGGGTCCTTAAGTAAGAATGCTTTATCATATTTTTCCTAACATTTAATTTACCATGTTTGTCAGAGATGTGATTCTTGTGATATCAAGAGATTTGAACCTTATGCCCCTCTCGATTGATGATATAACAGTAGGAACAGGTGCTGTTTTGTCGATTTTTTCCTGATTTGATTCTTGGGTGTGAGAGCTTATTTTTTAAATCTTTGAATGCAGTTTTGTTTCTTTTTAAAAATCAAGGGATGTTTGAGTGAAATTTTCTATTTTCATTGTTTAGAATACCAGTGGCATTAAAAAATTTCCCTCCAGTGGCATTTAAAAAATTCCATCCTGTATTTTAAATAAATTTGTCACAAATGCGTTGATATTCACTACACCATTGAAAAACTAATCATAAACTAACTTGATCATAGACGGCTTTATTTAAAAGTAGGTAAATTAAATGACTCAAGAAGATAATAATGCGATTGCATTGTGGAGTGGGGATCCGATTCGGATGCAGTGCGTAACCGCTCTCACAAACTGTTAGATCTCCACAGCGACAAAAGCCAGAAATACCGATTAACTGGTGAACCTATACTACCTATGGTTTAGAAACCTTAAAAGTACCGTCACTGCGAGGCGACCATATAGGTTGAGAATGTTTTTTCTATTCCAATATTGAAGATCCTTGCAACATCAGTTTGATGTTGAACCGTCGAACGGTTTTTAATTAAATAACCGTAAGTAAATAAAAATTATGGTGTGGGACGGTGAATGACATAGAACGTATAAAAATAAATCAATCGCGGTTCCTCGCCTGACCACCGCACGAAACGATGTTTTCATTCATGCACAAATTCATTGTGTTAATTGTGCTTAATAGTGCCACCAATTTCAAAATTTGTGCCTTATTAATTTCCGAGTAATTGCACTATAGTTGTGCAAGTGAATCAAGTGAGTGACCAAGAAAATGTGTTTTACAATGCCCAAGTATAGTATACTTGAATCTTCAGATTTTTAATTCTCAATGTTATTTGAAACGTGTATTGTTGATTAGTCTATCAACCTTGTGTCGTAGACACAAATTCAGACAGTTTTTTGGTATACTAGACAATTTCGGTATTTTCTAGACAACTTAGGTAATCATTGGTATTTTAATTAAAAAATACAGCTGTGGTCGGGCCAGGAAGCATGCTTTCCCGTCCGACCACAGCTATAGGTGCCTATAGTGTGCAATTACTCGGAGATTAATAAGGTACAAGTTTTGAGATTGGTGGCACTGATAGGCACAATTAAAATAATGAATTTGTACATTATGTAATGAAAACTTCGTTACGTGCCGTGGTCGGGCGAGGAATCATCAACACACACATTATGTATAGGTTATTGTTAAAAATACCGCTAAGTGACAAGAAAGTATTACAGGCAGGCCAGACATTGTGGCAACTAAGCATACGGACCGCCAACGTACGTACGTAAATAAGGGTAAACTGTTCCCATGGACGTGTGCATCACCAAGAGCGTCATACTCCTTGCCTCCTACGAAACAGTACAAGGTAACATACCTTCCCATGATAGTTAGGACACATGATTGGAACTAGACTACGTTATTAGCTGATTTTTATTTAGAACTTGTTCTATTGTACCATGGTACGACAGAATCCTATTGTCGCGGTCCTGTCGCGAATCATCTAGAATGAAACCTTCTAGAATAGTCGCCGCATACTTCGCTGCAAGCAATAATGACCCGTATGTCTACTCTCATAAGGTTCATAACACTATGACATGAAAATGTTCGAGACACGTTAACGATGTGTACCGATGGGAAGTACATACGAGAACATTCGAGAACCCTTGCCGGCGGATATAAATAGAGATCGCCGCGGCGCATGGGAGTTCAGTTCAGTTTGGACTTCGGAAGAGTAAACTTCGAGCGAATCTACCTGCGAGACAAGTGATAACCTACGCCCTCAGCGATACTATTGGACTTCGATTTGACCTGCGATTTGGAATCTTCGTGTGGACTTCGCGTTGTGTAGACGTGCAGACCAGACCCTTCGTGAATAAATCCTTGCAAGTTGTCATTGGCGTTTTACATCCAAATCTAGAACCCTAGCACGTAACACTATTCTGAGAGCCTGAGACATCAAAAATGAATACCACCTACTATCACGATCGAATCCACCACTCGGCGCTATTGACAGAACTATTTATTATCTGTGATAACTGATAATGTTTTTACATTACTGAACTTGTAACGATAAGAACACTAAAATTACATATTACAATAGATCCGTCAAAGAAATGTTAACAAGTACGAGTACATGATATCTTTGATTTCCATAATTTGCCACCGCGGGCAGGTAACATAATAATAATGGGAGCACCTAAACGCCACATATATCTGTGGATATCAAGCTCCTCGCCTGTACTGATATCTGGTGATTTTAAAATCGGTAGTTTTTATTGCGGATATTACCTTGAATGTGATTTATATAATACTAGCGACCCGCCCCGGCTTCGCACGGGTGCAATGCTGATACTAAATGTACTATAGAAGGTCTTTGCGCTTTGTCCTATCCAGTCCTTCCCCAGTTATAGGCACACGCCGCCGGCTCCGCGGCCGGTACCGCCACAGCCGTTATGTCCCTGCATTTTAAATGTGTAATATCTTCTAAACTATTCATTTAAATTACATGCTGTGAAGGCCATATTGATCTATATTAAATGCGCAATGTATTTAAGGTACTTAATTGGATAAGGATTAATTCTGTATTGCTTAAAATCGCTTCGTAAGTAAGGCATTATTTCTTGTAAAAAGCAAAGTATAAAATAACGGTTATTGTGTGTTACCACTAAGAGATAGACATATACCATCGCGAACTTTTTTGTAGACCATTTTAAGGTGAACAATACTGTACTACATTATTTTGATCTATCTCGTTGGGTTCAGCCAGCGTTTGCAATGAAAGAGCAAAAAAATGTGTTTATTTACGACATCACATTAGAAACCTCTAAATTATCAGTGTTTTTCTACTATGTTATGCATATATTATACATATAAACTTTCCAGTTGAATCACTCTATCTACTAAAAAAAACCGCATCATAATCCGTTGCGTAGTTTCAAAGATTTAAGCATACAAAAGGACATAGGGACAGAGAAAGCGACTTTGTTTTATACTATGTAGTGATTTTTCCTTCTACGCTAGGCGTGGAACCTATACGCAGAACCTATCGCAATCTCAGGCGACTACTTTTAATTTGTACCCCTGTTTACTGCACGGAGCGCTGCCGCCCACGGACATCTCAATGTGAATTGAGACTACTTATTGAACATATCACACCAACTTTGATGTTCAATGCTCTAAAGACCTCAAAGGCGTCTATGTGCGAATCGGCTTGAAGCAAAATAAGCCTCGTCAACTTCACCTGTATTATTATTGTAGATGAATTTATACATTTTGTCTTCCTCCGCGCTCGTAAGCACGTAAACCAGTAGAATTTGTCATGTATTCCATTTTCCAGTATATTTAACGATCGTTCACATGATGACTATGCCATCTATCTATAATAATAAAAGGCTATGTCCTCACTGACTGACTCACTAATCAACGCACAGCCCAGACCACTGAAGCTAGAAACCTGAAACTTTAGATACGTGTTCCCTATACAAAGTAGGCGCGCACTAAGACGGGATTTTCCGAAATTCCACCCATAAGAGGTTGAAAATAAGGGTAGAAAAAAAACTCTCTTTTTGGAATCCGTCATATCTGGAATCGTAACAAAGATAGACGCAAATCAGGAATATTCCCGTAGCGAAGCATGGATACTTTGCTAGTAGGTACCTAAGTTATGATTGTACGATATAATTTAATTTGATGGATGATGTGTGAAAGAATATCGATTATATGGAGAAATGGCCAACGTGAATAAATGCAGTCGAATTATCGTGTGAACGTATCGAAAGTGCTTCAGCGACTGAGTCACTGCTACAGCGTAGCGGTTGAACATTTATGGGAATCAAAACACTGATCACAGCTAACGCCATGCCAAGATAAGACACATGAATGTGCATGTAGGTATCTCATACATAACACAATCTTCTATATCTACTCTACAATGTGTCTCATTCGAAGGACGTAACATCTGATTTTTAATTTTTAGTTGCTAGCTATTGGTATGTTTTGCCAATAGCTAAAAACTAAAATGTTTTGTAGAAAATACATTTGTTTTTAGTTAAAGGGCAGATTTTTTTTCCTGAATGTCATTACCTATCGAGGTAACTTTCAATGTTACTAACTTTAAAATTGCCATAAAAATTTAATAACGTGGTTATTTCAAAATATATTATAATTTTTCTCGATAATTTTATGTCTAGTTTTCGGGATTAAAGTTTGTCCATAGGTGGACGAGACACATTGTATACCTATCTAATCTATCGTTGTGTCTGTATTGTATTTAGCAATTTTTTAAAAGGTTCATCTATTTGTTTGTACGTTAAGCCCCCTCTACACGTGGACAGATGCGTCTGCATATCTCGACGGATGCTTCAGCCTTCAGCAGGTGTATAACCTCTAGTCGACCACACGTCTGCAGATCATTCAGTATGTGTCAATTCTCGACAAGACGCAACTTTGCGTGCAACATTAAAAATACTAATTATGCTGCTATAGGATATAGTATGAATAAGCATGGTTGCCGCTGTTTAGTACCGCGATGTTCGCCTATGGTCTATATGTAAAATGACATTGGTCGTAGTATTATATTTATTAAAATCTGATTTTTTTCTTTCGGAACCTCATTTCTGGATTTCTGTGACCCAAGAGAACATTTTTAGCGTTACACTTTATTATGTACCCTTGTATTTTGTGGTCATTGCGAGGCCGTCGTCAACCCTTAGGCCATTCGCACACGCGGCGACTCGGGTTTGATACGCATGCCCTACGCGTCGCCCATGAGTCGCCGCCCTTTGAGTATAAATCGACTGGAGATGCCATACGCGGGCGATCCCCTCCGGCAAAGTACATTGGTCAACTGGTCATACACGTTATATAAAACTACTTAAAGTCGCTTCACCGTCATTTTGCATCGCTCCGTGTCGCGTAATTTTTCTCTCGAAAAATGGTGAGTTGTGCAGTATTATCGTGCAAAAGACGATCTGATAGCTTAAATTCGCAACAAGATCGCGTTTTCTATCATAGGTAAGTATTTTTACTAACTATTAAATGTGTATTAAAGTACAATCTCCATTTAAAGTAAAAACCGTTGCGATACGTAAACGACAGAGAAATGTAAACATGAATACAGTGGTACAGGCTTTAGGGATGTGACAAAGTCAAAAAAGCGATTCAACATTTGAATGAATCATTCACTCATTCAATTACTGCAGTTCGTATAATAGTCAGATTTTTATTAGATATTGTATTAAATAGTAGGTATAGATGTATGTTACATTTAAATCTTGTAAGGTGAATTAGAAAAATTACCTTTCTCTGGACATACGATGTTGAAATTTTGTCTGAAAATGAAAAGAATTGTTGGCTAAAAAAAAGTAGGTAAAAGCAATACATTTAGTGTGGGACTATGAGTGTATACGTTATACAGATACTATTATTCATAGGCTTTATTTAATATAATTGTATTTCCTTTTAGATTTCCAAAAGATCCCTATATAAAAGAAAAATGGAGAAAATTTTGTAATGACGAAAATGATTCTTGGAAACCTACACATACCAGTGTTATCTGTTCGGAGCACTTTACCATAGTAAAAATAGAGAAGTAAGGTAACTTCATACAAACACACCGAGCGCGGTTTGTATGTGAGCGCGCCCGTACGTATTGGCCGTCGCACGCACACACTGACAACATTTGTAGGAGTTTATATGGAGCGCCAGTCGGGGTCAGGGCTGCGTCGTACGCAAAACCGTCCGCTCCCACGCAAGATTCGCGCCTGCGCTGACGTTCGTTAATAATTTTAACATTTAGGTACCTACCTACGTCGTATATAACTACAAATACGTTAAAGATGGCTACAAAGTCGACTAGCCATAAAAAATATTGCAGTGTTCATGGATGTCTCGGATACCCTAACCATTCGGCCACCGACACTCCTAATAATCACATTATAAGTGTGTAAATTAAAAAGTAATAAAAATAGTTTAGTGTAAAAAATAATATATAATAGGTACTTAATAAAAATATATTTTCATAATAATTTAGATTATTTGAATAAATATTATGATTCAGTAAAGCTACGTTTTAATTAATCCTATTCCTATTTAGACCGTAATTTTTCTAATCACTAAACAGATAACATGAAGTAGGTTTTATCAAATGGTAGGAGTCCGCCTGGGTGAGGACAACAGCCTTATCTATTACTGCCGCCAAGCAACAATGCTTGCATTGTTGTATTTTGTGTTCCGGTTTGAAGGACAACGCACCTGCGATTCTGCATTTTTGTTGCCAACAGCTTGAATGCGTGAATCGTGGATGTTATGGGCGACAGTTATCGCTCACCATCAGATGGGCTGTCTGCTCGTTTGTCACTGAGTAAGCATGCATTAAAATGTAGGTAATGAAAAAATTCCAGTCACTCCTGGTGTATGTACAAAAATAATTATTTTTAGATTTCCACACCCAAAGGATAAAAACGGGACCCTATTACTAAGACTCCGGTGTCCGTCTGTCTGTCCGTCTGTCACCAAGGGCTGTAAGTATCTCATGAAACGTGGTAGCTAGACAGTTAAAATTTTCACAAATGATGTATTTATGTTGGCGCTATAATAACAAATACTAAAAATAGAATAAAATTAATATTTAAGGGGGGCTCCCATACAACAAACGTGATTGTGTGTTGTTTTTGGTACGGAACCCTTCGTGACCGAGTCCGACTCGCACTTGGCCGGTCTTTTGTTACAGATCCCTAAGACTTACCCTACTTAATTTTGTATTTTGTACCTTACTTAATTTTGTATAATAGAGATTGACTAAGTATTTTTGACGGTTGAATAAACTATTAAGCGACAGCCCTACGTGTTTAGGCTATTATCTCCCGCTCGGGGCTTGAGTTGCACTACTTCTCTATTTTTATTATGACTTTACTCCGGAAAGCTACAAAAATGCATTAACATAAATTAATTAATAATAACAGAAAGACATTGATTGAAGGTGCAATACCTTCTTTGCGACTCTGTCCTTGTTTGGTGAGTCAGTATTTCTTTGTTTTTCTTAAATCTTTGACTACTTCAATATATGTAGTAGGTATACATTTAATTTTTAAACCCGGGTATTTTTCCGATAAAATCAAATGAAGGATAAAAATTTAAATATTGCTCCATTTTTGCCCCACAAATCCATTTCAAAATTTGTAAAAAAAAAGTAGACCCCAAGAAATGTATTCGTCACGTATACAATAAACTTATTCATTTTAAAAATCAATAAAAATACTAATTAATGAAA
Source organism: Hypsopygia costalis (assembly GCA_937001555.2). Lineage (NCBI taxonomy): Eukaryota > Metazoa > Arthropoda > Insecta > Lepidoptera > Pyralidae > Hypsopygia > Hypsopygia costalis. The sequence continues at coordinate 7,397,601 of OW443339.2, forward strand.
ACCGTCTTAATCGGATTTTAGAAATCCCTACATGAGAATTTAATTTAAATAAATATGTGGCCATTCTAATTAAATTAACAATTTGTTAATTGCTTTCCCTTTGCACATTCATATGTTTAAATAACTTTATATGTGGGGACAGATGACCCTTACTTATTATAATATAATTTCATATACATAGGTTCTTACAAATACCAATGTACTTTATATAATACTAGCTACGCCCCGCGGCTTCACCTGCGTTAGAAAAGTATCCTTTGCTATTCCCCGGGACTCAAACTATCTCCATACCAAATTTCATCTAAATCCGTTTAGCCGTTATTGCGTGATTGAGTAACAACCAAAGATCTAAACATCCAAACGAAGATGTTTGGATCTTTGGATGTTCACATTTAAAATAATAATATTAAATAAGGATATCTGTTAAAAAATCAATTGACAATATTTCATGTTCTCAAACAGGGTTTTGTCCAATAAAATCAAATAAAGGATAAGAAATTATTTAAGCAACTGTATGAAGGGATACAAGTGCGTAGCTGGGTTTTTAGATGGGCGTACGCTCTTTTCTTGAAGGTTGTTTCCACTGACCTCTATACTACAAGTACGTACGTAGTCCAGCGTACTCGTATAATAGAAGACAGTGGTTGTATCAGCCCGGTAAAACCGCGGGCGACAGTTCATACCACAGTTTAGCTGCACGAGAGTGCTAATGACGCAAAGACACATAAATACAGACAGACATACATACAAACAAACATATTTTTTTAATAATATCTTTAATGTACAGTATTTTCACTTTTACAATTTTATAATAAATAGTATAAGACAATTCAGTTCATTCATCAAACTGATTTGACTCATTCTTCAGATGTGCCCCATCACTAACTTTTTCGTATGTGTGCTGCATAGTTACATGAAAACTGTGTCTGTGGGCGGGTAATTTTTGATGTGTTGATCTTTTTTTGTAGTGTGCGTTTATCGCAACAGCAAAATTTGTGAATGCGAGTTAATTACATCTTTTGGTGGTGTGCTGTACGTGTTTACCTCGCCCCCCGCTAAAAATGGTGAAAAAATTTGTTCGAAGAGTTTCGTTATGGCATCTCCAGTCGATTTATACTCAAAGGTCGCCGCCATACAATTTCGTTCTAGTCCGCACACGGTGTGACGAGTCGATAACGCGTTTGACGCCAGTCGCATGCGACCATTACAAAGTACTAGACATGCGCAAAACAGTACTTTGAAAAGTACTGTCATATGGCATGACATATTGTACCGCGTCATATGGCATTATAGCAGTACTCCGAACATGACACATGACATGGCGCGCTATGCGTACTGTTACGAACGTTCTGTATTACCTATGTCGTTTTGTACTGAATGTAATAAATACTCCGAACATGACTCATGACATGGCGCGCTATGCGTACTGTTGCGAACGTTCTGTATTACCTATGTCGTTTTGTACTGAATGTAATAGATACTCCGAACATGACTCATGACATGGCGCGCTATGCGTACTGTTGCGAACGCTCTCTATTACCTATGTCGTATTGTACTGAATGTAATAAATAGACCTTTTGTTATTTTAAACATGCCGAAGAACGTTACGTAATGTACGCAAGTTTAGTATTTGACAAAGTTGATTTCCGTTCATTCTTTCTAATTAATTAACAAAATATAATCTATAAACAGCAGTGATAGCAGCAGTTCATAATCTAAATAATTTTAGACGCACCACGAAAACATGTCAACAATGAGTGAGCTGCACTGTCTTCTAATGATTATAATATTTATATGATTGATAAAACGATGATGATTACTTGCGTATTTAAAAATCAACTATGTATAACGAATTTTTTCTTTACCGAGTTTCAAATTATTCAAAACAATAACAGACTAGAGAAAAGAATGCGCGCAAGTTTTTTTACGACGTAAGGGGCAGCGCCAAAGTAAAGAAATATAAACCTTATACAAGGTTGATTACAGTTCCATATCAAAATTCCAGTAAAAAACGTGGGCGTGACAGAGACGGAAAACTCTCGCTCGCACCATTACTCGTACTCGAACGTGCCCGCGCCGATCGGCCGCCATCCGACCGTGTGACGTCCTGCGTACTGTGTACTGTTTAGAGTCATGCTATATGTTGCCAGGTACTGGGTACTGTTACAGTACGCGGTCGAGTTATATTACGCGTCATGCATTACTCGCAGTACTTACACATCTCAAAGTCAAAGTCAAAGTCAAAATTCTTTATTCTGTGGGCCCTCGCGGGCACTTAGACACGTCTTTTACAATTAGGTATTTTTTTTATCTACCAGCATTTCGGAATGACCATTGACGAGAAGAAATGCCGAAAGAAACTCTGTCAATATAGGTCTTTTTTTTTAAATAGCCATACAATATTATCATAATACAATAAAAAGAATGTCAATGTACAATAAAAAAAATGGTATGTCAACCAAAATAAGAGAGAAAATAAAAAATAAAAAAATAAGTAAAATAAAATAGTAAAAAAAATAAAAATATAAAAAATCATAGTATAGAGTGTATATACATATTGTATAAAGTCTAAATATGTATATCCACAATACTACTTGTAAAGATAAGACGCCTGTGCTTCACATCCTGTGCCGAGAATTTGCCATACATTTTTATCATTAAGGTAATCGTCGGTCCTGTAGTAAGCCTTTTTACATAAGGTGGTCTTAATAAGCTGTTTGAATTTAGTGTAGGGTAAAATCAGGACCGATTCCGGCAACTTATTGTAGTAGCGGATGCAGTTTACGACAAACGAATTATTGACCTTCCCCAGTCTATGTTTTGGAATAACCAATTTGTTTTTGTTCTGCAAGTTGACATTAGTTATATCACATACTTTTGTAAAATTCGAAATATTTTTACGGACGTACATAATATTTACATAAATATATTGAGAAGCGACAGTGAGGATGTTTATCTCCTTAAATAACTCACGGAGTGAATCCCTAGAACCCAAATTGTAAATTGATCTAATGGCTCTCTTTTGTAATACAAAAATTTTATCAATGTCAGCTGCTTTACCCCAAAGCAATATGCCATATGACATAATGCTATGGAAATAACTAAAATAAACGAGCCTAGCAGTTGTCTCGTCCGCTATCTGTCTTATTCTCCTAACCGCATAAGCTGCGGAACTGAGTCTGCGAGCTAGTTTCGTTATATGAGGGCCCCATTGCAACTTTGAATCAATGGTAATACCAAGAAAAACAGTATCATTGTCATAAACTAGGGTGTTATCCTTTATGACTACATCAGCATGGACTTGCCTGACATTGGGTAACGTGAATTTAATACATTTAGTTTTGTATGAGTTAAGAAGGAGATTATTTGTAGTAAACCAGTTCAAAATTGCAGAGAGAGCATTATTAACATCATCAATTTTGTCTTTATACCTAGCAACTTTAAAAATAAGTGAGGTATCGTCGGCAAACAGTACTACGTTGGCAAATTTTTCTACCAAATCAGGCAAATCATTGATGTATACCAAGAATAAGAGAGGACCCAAAATTGAACCCTGGGGCACGCCCATTTTTACATCAAATGCATTTGATTTTGTGCCATTTACATCCACCGTTTGAGTTCTATTACTAAGGTATGATTCTACCATTTGCAGAGCCTTCTCTTTAATACCATAATGATTTAATTTGAGCAGCAGTGTCTGATGATCAACACAATCAAATGCTTTGGAGAGGTCGCAAAACACACCGATAGCGTCCTGAGACGTCTCCCAAGCCTCAAATATGTATTTCACGAGCGCGATTCCTGCGTCTGTAGTGGACATTCCGGCGGTGAACCCGTATTGCTTCTTATGTAGAATGTGGAACTTATTAAGATGTGCGAGCAGCTGATTTGACATGATCTTTTCAAACACTTTACTCAATACTGGCAGAATAGAGATTGGTCTGTAATTCCCAGGCTCACGATTATCTCCTGATATAAAGGTATAAGTTTGCCAAGTTTCATTAAGTCTGGGAAAATACCACTCTCTATACTTTCATTAAAAACTATAGCCAGGTGAGCAGCAACAGTATCCAAAATAGGAAGAACAATTTGAGTGGACATTCCCCAGAGATCCTCAGATTTCTTAATATTTAAACGTTTGAATGTTCGAATAATGTCATCTGGGGTAATGTGACAAAATTTAAATGCATGCTCACAGGGCTGTACATTATCCTCAAGTAATCTTATGGATTCTGAGGCTGATGAATTGAGAGAGGCAGTCGTATCAATGGGAACATTAGTAAAAAAGTTTCCAAATGCATTAGCAACATCTTGATTTGAAGTTAATATATTATTATTACATTTCAAAGAGTAGTCGTTTTCTTTAACTTTTATTTTGCCAGTCTCTTTGTTGACAATGTTCCAAACAGTTTTACACTTGTTGGTAGAATTTTTAATTTTATTATTTATGTAGTTAGACTTGGCTACCTTACAGACTTTCTTGAAGATTTTGGAATACTGTCTAACGTGTTCTGTAAAATTGCCATCCCGTCTATACGATTTTTGAGCATACAAATCATATAGTGTATTTCGACTTTTATAAATACCTTTGGTAGCCCATTCACAAAATTTAATATTGTTTCTGACTTTAACCACTTTTTGTTCAAATATGTTATTAAATTCTTCAGACATTACATTAAAAAGATCACCATATAGTTTGTTAGGATCATTTTCCGTGTATACTATTAGTGGCAACTTATCCTTCAAAACATTTTTGAATTTTGATATTTTACTACCAGTAATTGGTCTGAACGAAATAAGTTTGGTTTTTTCCACAACTACGTTATTGAATACGACATATTGTCCACAGTGATCTGAAGGTAAGTCATTAATTATACATTTATTTAAGTACTCCGAATTACAGAAGACATTATGCAGACAGGTAGCGGAGGTTGGAGTAATTCGCGTGGGCTCAAGAAATAAGTTATGCAAGTTAAAAGATTTAAATAAATTTAAAAAATTTGATTTAACAGTACTATCAACAAGCAAATCAATGTTGAAATCACCACAAACAATTAGGTTCTTATTACTTTTAAATGCTAACTTTAATACATCCTCCATGACTTCCTCGAATATTTTGTACACACTATTTGGGGGTCTATATACACATATAATTAAATGTTTGTCTAACTCGGCACAAGATATCTCGATAGTACATTCAACAGAAAGCCGAGTAATGTCCACACGCTCTTTGACTAACATGCAATCTTTAACTAAAATTAATGAACCGCCTCTAGTAGTCGACTTCCTGTTGAAACAGCTAGCAACTTTGTAGTTATTAATATGAAAGATCATCTGACTATCGTTTAACCAATGTTCAGTTAAGCACAAAACGTCAACATTTTTCAATTCTAAAAATAATTGTACAAGCAATTCGCTGCCAGGAAAGCTTTGTATGTTTTGATGTACAATTTTTAATTCAGCAAGCTTTCCCTCTGTATTGTGAAGCAGTTTAAATCTGCAGTCAAGTTGCCTACATTATAATTATTTGGTTTACAGTGTAAACCCGTTATATAATTAATGTTGTAGGCAAGTAAAGAAGAAATCTTATATCTAGATTTTTTAGAAAGATGTAAATGGTCTTTCGTCAAATAAAAATCAGAAATAAAATTATTTATGTCAAAGAATATAATATCATCACTATGACGACATGTCAGTGTATGTAGTAGATTGTTCAAATAGTGTATCCTAGAGTTTGCTTGTGTAGACTGGCAGCTACTGTATGGGAACGCACAGAATATGGTTTTGACTATATTTAGCTGTAAGAGTTTGTTTGTACAGTATAGAATGTCTTTTTTCTGAACTTTGTTGCTATCACCAATCATAATAACAATTATAGTGTTCTCATCAATTCCTTGCGTTTCCAACATTTTGTTAATTATTTGCCTGTAGGAGGCATTTGGCATGCAATGGTTTATTATATGTCCTTCTAAATTGTTGAACATAATTGTTCCTAAGTTGCAGCCAATGCCGTCCGAAAAAATCAAAGTTTTACAGTACTTAGCCGGTTTGTTAGCTTCATTTATTTTATTGACATTTTACCGTGTTAATGGTAGTGAATTAAAACACTTGTTGACTGTTGAAACTGGAATGAATTTATTTGCAACTTAACCTAAATATATATAAAATTATTTAACTAAGAACAATACTATTTTACAAATATAAGAAAGCCAATCAGGCGCCGCCTTAACACGCGGTAGGCACGGGTCGCGGGGAGCGTGCGTCTCGCGCACGCTGGCACACGGAGGTTACATATATGCCCCGCGCTACGTAGCTGACGTTTAGTCGACCGGCGGCGCCGAGGCGGGATGACGCGTCACGGAGCGGAGAGCTGCGCTGGGCCACACGACGTCTTCGCGTACGACGAATCGAACAGCTGCGTTCACAAATATTAGCCTTTGTCAAGGCTAGCTTGTTCTATTTTATGTTTGTTGCTGCAACTGCACTTTTCAGTGCATTTCTTCTGTATTGACATTCCTTGATATATTTTGTTTCTTGTGCGGGTAGGTAGTCGCTACAGTACACCGCCCCTAGCGAAGCGTACCGGCATCTTGATGGTGCGGCCGAATCGAGTTTGCTTGGGTGTAGTATCCTGTTGCGACGAGGTATTTGGTTTTCCCGGTAACGTTGATGTGGTGCATTCTTCTGGTAATGTTGGTGAGGTACTGGTTGATGGTTGAAAGGTATCGGTATCTTGAAGTAAGTATGCCGGCTTCGGTCTGTCGATGGAAATGGTTGTTTGACGGTCGGGTAACTGTAGCGTGAATACCTTATCCGATCGTTGTATGACCGGATAAGGACCGTCGTACGGACATTGTAGCGGCTTCCGTACCGCATCGACACGGACGAACACATGGCTGCATTTCTGTAGGTCTTGATGTACGAAAATGTGTTTGCTGTTTCTATGCGACGTGGAGGGCTGTGGCTTGTTAGCGTTGATTGCGGCACGTAGCTTTTCGACGTAGGTGTAATCCATAGTAGTAGGAATGGATGTACTTTCGTCGAAAAAGTCTCCAGGCAGTCGTAGATTAATTCCGTAGGTGAGTTCGGCCGCGCTAATTCCAGTATCGGTGCGTAGCGCGACACGAAGTCCTAGTAACACCGTAGGTAATTCGTCGGCCCATGAACTTCTGTCTTGTAGCTTCGTACGTAGTGCGGCTTTCAAAGAGCGATGCCATCGTTCAACCATACCGTTGCTTTGCGGGTGGTATGGTGTCGTGCGGTTTTTCTTTATTCCCATGATGTTCATTAGGTTGCTGAATAAGTGGCTCTCAAACTGACGACCTTGATCGCTAGTGAGTGTCGCAGGACATCCGAATCTTGTAATCCAGTGGTTGTATATTACTCTGGCAATGGTTTCTGCTGATATGTCATCGGTAGGTATTGCTTCGGGCCATCTTGTGAGACGATCGATGATTGTGATGAGGTAGCGGTAGCCTTCAGCAGTTGTTACGAGCGGGCCGACCACGTCCACATGAATATGCTGGAATCTGTCTGCCGGTGGGAATGATGATGTAGGGCTCACTGTATGCCGTTGTATCTTGCTTTTTTGGCACTTGACACAGCCTTTCGTCCAACGACCGATGTCAGAGTTCATTGATGGCCAGAAGAACTTCTGTGTTGCTAGTTTCCGTGTAGTGCGAGTTGCGGGATGACTAATGTTGTGGATGCTTTCATAAGCAGAGCGGCGATATTCTTCGGGTATGTACGGGCGTACGTATGGCGTAGATGTTTCGCAGTACATCTCGATGTCAGAGTTAGGTAACTTGATTTTCTTGAGAATTAAATTTGTTTGTTGCAGCAATGTAGGTATAGTGCTGTCCCGTTCTTGAGCGCTTGCGATGTCTGCGTAGTTTATTGTAGAAGGGCAAGTGATGGTTTCGATGCGGCTGAGTGCATCCGCAACCACATTTTGTTCGCCGCTGACGTGACGTATATCGGTGGTGAACTCGCTGATGAAAAGAAGCTGTCTTGTTCTGCGTGGAGTTTCTGTTGATGACTGTACTTTTCCCATTGCGTAGGTTAGCGGTTTGTGGTCGGTGAAGATGATGATTTGACGACCTTCGAATAGCTTGCGGAAATGTTTTACTGCTAAGTAGATGGCTTGGAGTTCGCGGTCGTAGGTGGAGTACTTCATCTGGGCGTCGGAGAATCTTTTGGAGAAGTAGCCGAGTGGTTGCCATTTCTCGTCAATGTATTGCTGCAGTACGGCGCCGGCTGAGGTTTCTGAGGCATCGCAGAATATTGCTAGAGTTGCGTCGTGGGATGGATGGGCGAGTAAAGCTGCGTTGGTGATGCTTGCTTTACTCGCTTCAAATGCTCGCGTTGCCTTTTCGTTCCACTCGATGGCTGTCTTGTCGCGTTTTTTTACATTGTGTAGATATGCATTCAATGGTGCTTGTATAGCTGCGGCGTTCGGTATGTGGTCTCGATAGAAGTTCAGCATACCGAGAAATCTTCTAAGTTCTTCTATTGTTTTTGGTTTGGGGTATGCAGTAATGGCTTGTGCTTTTTCTTCAGGTGGTTTGATGCCGTTCTGAGACACGATGTATCCCAAGAACTTCACCTCGCGCTGACCGAAGACACACTTCACTGGATTGATGGTAATGCCGTTTTCTTCCAGTTTCTTCAAGACAATACGTAGGTGCTCTCGGTGTTCGTTTTCATTTGATGAAGCGATGAGTACGTCGTCGATGAACGGGAAAACGAAATCAAGTCCTCGGAGTACTTCATGTATATAGCGCTGGAAGGTTTGACCGGCGTTTTTTAAGCCCGGGCACATCCTGGGGAATTCAAATAAGCCCATCGGTGTGATGATTGCGGTCTTTTCTATGTCTTCTTTCCGTACGCTTAGCTGTTGGTAAGCACGGTTAAGGTCGATGGTGGAGAAAATTGTCTTTCCTGACAGCTGATAGGTGAAATCTTTGATTCTTGGGACTGGGTATCTGTCTGGTTTGGTGATAGCGTTCAGCCTGCGATAATCTCCGCAGACTCTGGTGTCTCCATTTTTCTTCGGCACAATGTGGAGGGGTGATGCCCATGGGCTTTTGCTTGGTCTGCAAAGGCCCTGCTGGATCATGTTTTCAAATTCTTTCTTGACGGCTTCATATCTGTGTGGAGGTACTTGGCGTGCGCGGCAGTAGACTGGTGGGCCACTCGTTTCGATGAAATGCTCGACGTGAATTTTTGGGTTGAGTTCCATTGCAGTCAATCTGGTGGTACCGGGAAATTCTGCTAAGATGTCGTGATATGATTGCCGAGTGTCGACGCTGCGGATTGTAGGTATGTTTGATGTGTGGACTGGAGCGTTGACTTTGAGGTTGGTGACTCCATCGATTAGTCTTCGGTTCTTCATGTCCACAATGAGTTGGTGATACTTGAGGAAATCTGCTCCCAAAATAGGCTTAGATACGTCGGCGACTATGAATTTCCATTTGAATGGGCGACGTAGGTTCAGGTTGAGTTCAAGCGTTTTTTCTCCGTATGTTGCTATGGTTGTGTTGTTTGCGGCGTAGAGCTTGAATGGTAGTGCAGTCGGTGTGCAGCCTGCTTTGCGAGGTAGTACGGATATATTAGCTCCCGTGTCTACCAAGAAAGATAGCTTTGAATTCTTGTCGGTTACAAATAGGCGGTGTGAGTTTTCTGAAACGCCGGATTCCGCCGCTGCCAGCGTCCGGTCTAGTTTTCCGTCGCTGGTTGCGCCTTCTTCCAACTGCAAGGTGTGGTGCAACGTCGTGCTTGAGCGCCAAATCGCTGGTGGTAGAAACAGAATGGCATCGGAGAATCGCTGCGTGTGCGGGATCGTGATGTGTTGCGCTGGCGTGGCCAAAAGCGGTTGCGGCGATAGTTTTCCTTCAACTCTGCTACTTCGACGGAGAGCTTGCGTATTTCGTCGATAAGGTCAACGTGAGCTGGTGGTACTGGCGGTGGTGATCGTGATGTCGTTGGTGGAGGTGGAGAAAACATTGCTGCAACCTCCTGTGTTTGTTCTGTCATCTTGTCAGCAATCAATGCCAGTTCTTCCAGTGCCGTCTTGGTGCTCAGTGACTCGCTGACTGCAAGAACGGAGCGTACATGTGGTGGCAAAAGGTTGGTCCACAGAAGCCGTAGTGTAGAATCGGGTAGCTTGTCTCTTGCCAGGTCGCGCATGTGTCGAAGTAACTGGGTAGGTTTCTGTCCGCCTAACTCCATTTCAGACAGTAGCTTTTGGAGCTGTCGGCTGTCGGATTCTTCGTAGACTGATATTAGACGCTGCTTGAGAGTGTCATACTGATTCTGCTCAGGTGGGTTATAGAGAAGGTCGGAGATCTGGTCGATGTCCTGCTTTTGAAGTTGGCCGACGACTAGTTGAGCGAGCTGTGCTTGACTTTTCTTGAGGTCGCAGGTGGCTGCTTCGAAACAAATGAACCAGAGTCGAGGTCTGTCGCGCCAGAAAGCTGGTATCCGCATAGATAGCGCGATGTGGGCTATTTCTGGTGCCAAGTCGTGAGATGCTGATGGGTCTTGCTGATTTGCCATTCTTGCTGATGATGATGATGAGCGTTAAATGTTGATGATGCTGCTTGCTGTGTTCTGAGTCGGGGTCACCACTTTACCGTGTTAATGGTAGTGAATTAAAACACTTGTTGACTGTTGAAACTGGAATGAATTTATTTGCAACTTAACCTAAATATATATAAAATTATTTAACTAAGAACAATACTATTTTACAAATATAAGAAAGCCAATCAGGCGCCGCCTTAACACGCGGTAGGCACGGGTCGCGGGGAGCGTGCGTCTCGCGCACGCTGGCACACGGAGGTTACATATATGCCCCGCGCTACGTAGCTGACGTTTAGTCGACCGGCGGCGCCGAGGCGGGATGACGCGTCACGGAGCGGAGAGCTGCGCTGGGCCACACGACGTCTTCGCGTACGACGAATCGAACAGCTGCGTTCACAAATATTAGCCTTTGTCAAGGCTAGCTTGTTCTATTTTATGTTTGTTGCTGCAACTGCACTTTTCAGTGCATTTCTTCTGTATTGACATTCCTTGATATATTTTGTTTCTTGTGCGGGTAGGTAGTCGCTACAACATTGACACAGGCACTAGATACCGGCCTGTCCGAAGTATTTAAATTTGAATTCTGTGACCCGCAGTTAGTGGATGGAACATTGACCTGATCACAGGCACAGCGTTTAATTAAGGACTCAAATCTGTCTTCGTTGTACTTACTCACCTCAAGGAGTTCATCCATTGCTAAAAGATATTCTTGAATTTGTTTTTGTGCTAAGTTATATTTAGAATTTAAAACATTAAATGAATTTTCTAATGTCAAGTGCTGTGTGTCAACATCATATGATTTTTCACTTTCCACCAAACATTTTTTATACTGAATTAATTGTTCATTAAGTTTAACATTATTATTCATACATTTTCTTAAAGACTTATTACAATATTTCTGTTTTAAAGTTTTTTCAATGTTACTGATTGTTCGCTTTAGTTTTAAACATTTCTTTAATTTTTTATGAGACTTGTTAGTTGTAAGGGGTGGCGTACATGCATGTGGCATTAATTCATCATAAAGGCTGTCAATCTCTTTTGATTCCCGCTGTTGAGCTATGTGTTCATAATTGTTAATTTGCTTATACGCCTCACCCAACTCAACTTCAAGTTCAGCAATCCGCCTGAGTGCTTGCTCATGCGTATCGCTGCACTGGTGGAAAGTGTTCACTAAAATCTGTAATTGATCACGTTGATCGAGGATATCATGATAACTAATATCTAGTTCAGTTAGCTGGTTCTTAAGCTCAGTATTTTTTTCTAGTATTTTCATGATTTCCTCCTCACTCTCCTCCCTCTTGTCACGGTTTAAAAAAACACACAAGACCGGACTGCGCCATTGTGGCGTTTAAATAAAGGTTAATGAAAATTAAAGTATATGAACAATCAATGGGGTTTCATTTAAACAACAGATTATAGTCAGTGGCCAAGATGATCAGGCTGCCGTCAACCCAAATTTATATAAAGCTGTTAAAAGATAATAAAAGTAAAGAGTATTATACTCACAATTTTCGGGCGCCTAGGTTGACGGTCGTTGCGTTGGTTGTACCCTCCATAACACAGCGGAGACCATTGAACTATTAATCTCAAGTCGGGTTAAATGCCATACGAAATCTGTGAGCAACTGGCTGTGAAAAATATATATATCAAAGCAGAGCATATAGTTCAATAATACATCAGAATTTGATTGATCTGTATATTGCAATAAGAAAAAAATTATTACACAATTATATTATATATAATGAGATACAGCGGTACGCTTATGGGCTAAGATTTGTTTTTGAAACAGTTACAGAGAACATAGTCCCTAACTACAATAGAATTACATTTACGCAACACGCATCAACCAATTCAGAGTCACATCATCAATGCAACATTTGGGATGTTTCGTTATGTTTCGTCACGTCAAAGAAGTGAAGAATTTGATCAAAGCAAGATTTTAGCAGTGGCAACATTAGCAGTGGCAACACTGTGCCCGTCGTGTAAACATTGCGCTCTGTATTTTGTTATTGTATAAAATGTAAAAGTGATATTTTCTTTACATTTTTTATGTAAAAACAATTAAAATCAGTGTAATAAACATAATTTAGTGTAATTTTAAAAGAAAAAAGACGAAATTACGTATATTATTGTGCATTCTGTGAACACCAAAAATTCGCAACTATTATAAAAACAATAAAAACCTTTACAATCTCAATAAATAAGTGATAATTAAGTAATTTAAATGATACCTAATTAATAAATAAAAAACAATTACAAAAATTATATAATAATAAGTGCAATAGTGGCTGGGGATATTAATATTAAAATTTAATACAAACATTTAATGTACAAAACTGACAAACGGTGATAATGTGTATAAAATCTTTATGATACAAACCAATTAACAATACAATTATAAGTGTAAAGTGACAATATATAGTTAGTTATCTTTTAACAAACAGTGAAATAATTTTTTAGCCGACCCACTTATTTGTGAGAAAAAATATAAACTGTTGAATCATTCTTAACGAACTTTTGCTGCATTAAACACAATAGATACTTTATTTTGACCACAGTAGTAACAGTTGCGGTGGTGCATTTCGTAGAACACGAACTTGAAACCTTTCAATTCGAGTTCGATACCTGAACTAATTAATATTTTTTTTTGTTTTTTTTTGTTTGGGTTTTCTTTTTCCCTTTTAATTTTTTTTATTTTTATTTGTGTTTTATCGCTTTGGACCTTTTGTATATAAATAAAAAATAAATAATTAAGAGTAAAAAAGAAAAAGAAATTGAGACAAGTGAAAAGATGGCAGAAGTATTGCCTAGTAAAAGGGGTGGTCGCAAAGCATCACAAGTGATGTGCCATAAATGTAAACAAATAGTTCCCAAAAAAAGACAATTTTATGCACGCAATGTAATAATAATTATGAATTTGATTGTGTTGGTTATTCCGAAAAATTGCATCGTTTGAAAGATTCTGATGCAAGAGAAAAGTGGAAATGTAAATCGTGCAATCAAAAATCACAGATCCAGTACACACCCAAATCTGAAACACCTAGTATGACGGGGAGAAAAAAGAATAGTTCACCAAAAACAAGTGTATACTCGACACCAAATTCAGAAGTACAAACAACACCCACGGAAAGCGCAAAAAACGATGATTCTCACATACTCACAATACTAGATGCGTCGTACGTAGAACAAACATTATCGCGAAGTATGGATTTTACAGAAAATGATCTTAATTCGGTGCGAGAATTGAAAGAAACAATTACCAAGCTACAAGCGGAACTATCTATCTCACAAAATGAGTTGGATAATGTGATAATCGAGAAGAATGATCTTGAAAAACAAAATGCAAAATTGATCAAAGAAAATAACATGCTAAAAACATTATGCCAATCACCCACTCGTGAAAGCCTAGCCACACGTAGTGTATGTAAAGGAAAGGTTAAACTTGTACACAAGGAGCATTTCTTTAACACACCGTCGTCAAATCTTCGTACAAATAATTTATTGCCAAAATTCAACATGGATTGTAATATCAAAAACGATGACATTGACTGCAATTCTAAAACTCTTCAGCACAGAATAAATGAGTTACAACAGCAACTAAAGGCATTAGACAAGGATATCAGAGACCTGAGTAAACAAATCAACAACCTAGGAAGAAATCAAGTCAAAGAAGTAGATTCATTTTTCTCTCAGCCTCTAACTCCTAATAATATCAACGCAGTAGATACACGACAGGATAACAATAAGAAAATATATATTTTTGGTACCCAACGATGTGTCGGATTATCGAGTGTATTAATTCGAACAAGAACGAATACAAATTATGAAAATTACATGATTACATCGCAAACGAAATCAAACGCTTTAGCTGTAGAGGTGTTAAAAAATTGTCAAAATGTAAACTTGGATTCAAATGACAAAGTAATTGTATGCGTAGGTGAAAATGATTATGACATAAAAATACTTTTAATGCAATTGCGTAAACTTTTTAATAATTTTAAAAATAATGACATTATTGTATTGAGTATAATAAAAAATAATTATATTAATGCTAGAATTCTAAATAATAGTATCAAAGAAATGTGTAATGATTATAGACACTGTCATTTTATAAGTTGCAATAGCAGTAATCTAGTTAGTGTATCCAGGTCAATCAATCATAAAATAGACTGTATTGATTATGAAAACAAATATCTCAATGTCAAAGAATTAAAAAAACTGATAGCGCGCAGGAAGTCTATAACCCAAATATCTAATGATCTTGACAAAAAATATCCTAAAGGTACAATCCCCTATTATTTTAAAATAACTCAACCAGGGGGAAGTATAGCTCTACCTGACCCTGTTGCATGTCGATCAACACCAGCAAAGAAAGGTACAATACCACACTATTTTTTTCGTAAATAATATTCAAACAAAACCTTCTTCATCTTTCAAAATTTTGCATCAAAATATTGCTAGTATACTTTCAAAACAAGAACTACTTGAAATAACGTTACATGAACTAAAAGAGACAGACAACTACCCCGATATAATTTGTCTTTCTGAAACGTTTCTCCAGAATGGCCACGAGACATACTTAGGAATTCACAACTATGAACTAATTGCCGCATTTTGTAGAGAGCAGCAACGGGGAGGGACTTGTATACTGGCAAGACGAGACATAATCTGTAGCGAAGTAACTAAATTTAAACATTACGCAATTCCAAAATCGTTTGAGATCTGTGGTATTGAAATTCCATCGCATAAATTGATAGTGATTTGTGTATACAGAACTCCTGCATCAGAACCTTCTGTCTTCTTAGAAAAGCTAGACAGGGTCTTACATGACATATCCAAGCTCAAACCGAACGCTAGTATTGTACTTACTGGTGATTTTAATATCAATACTCTGAAACCAGGAATCATCACCAAAAGACTAGAAGAAGTTTGTCTTAATTATAATCTGCAAATGCATATTAACGTTCCAACTAGAAAGGACTCCTGCATTGATCATGTCATGAGTAATATAAAATTTGCAACAGCTACCGTATTACCTCTCCATCTCTCGGATCATGACACAGCGCAATTATTAAGTATTCCTACACAAAATAAATATAGTATCCCGAAATCATATTTCACATACAAAAAAGATTACAGTTTAGAAAACATATTGAAATTTAAAGAATGTCTCAAAAGTCTTTCGTGGTCGGAAATATTTCTAGAGAGTGACCTAAATGTAGCCTTCTGCAGATTTCACGAACAATTGTTGTTGTTTTACAATTTATGTTTTCCTAAAATTCGAATAAAAATTAACACTAATAAAAGAAAACGAACGTGGATAACGAAAGGTATAAAAAACAGTTGTAAAACTAAAAGATCTTTACGTTTTACATACTATAAAAATAAAACGGTAATAAATAGAAATAAATATTTAAGATACTCTAATATCTTAAAAAAATGCATATTTAAGTCAAAAATGCAGTCCAATGTAAAGAGAATTAAGAATAGTAAAAACAAATGCAAAGCAACTTGGTCAGTTATAAAGAATGAAATTTCTAATTCTAATACAGACAACGATATTACGTCACTCAAGATAGATAATAAAAATGTCACAGATCCAATTTCCATTGCTACTGCATTTAATGATTATTTCATTACATTAACTAATAAATCACAGTCTAAATCTAATAAGAATATAAAAACCACCAATGTGTTGCCTAACTCAATATTTTTAATACCAATGACGGAAGATGAGGTAAAAAAAGAAATTATGTCTCTGAATAGTACTAACTCGGAAGGGTATGATGGTATTAGTACAAAAATAATCAAGACCTGTGTTCTCGAACTAGTAAAAGTATTGACATACCTAATAAATCTATCATTCACGAGTGGAATCTTTCCTGAATTGCTAAAACTATCTATTGTAAGACCCTTATATAAGAAAGGCGACAAGGATGATGTAAATAATTATCGCCCGATAACACTCGTCCCAATTCTATCAAAAATTTTTGAAAAGTGTATGTATAAAAGACTTGTAGATTTCTGTGGTAAATTTAACTTAATTAAAAAAGAACAATTTGGGTTCCAAAAGCATAAGTCTACAACGTTGGCAATTTATAATTTAATAAGCATAGTACTTGCAAATATCAATAAGAACAACCTTACGACGGGTCTCTTATTTGATCTGTCTAAAGCATTTGACTTTGTCTCACATGATCGGCTTTTGATGAAATTGGAAAAATATGGTATTAGAGGGATGGCATTGCAATGGATTTCATCTTACCTAAAAAACCGACAACAATGCGTCTCCATTCATAAAATAGTAGATAATGAAATGCAATCCTACTTATCTGAGTATAAAATAAACAAACACGGCGTCCCACAAGGAAGCGTTTTGGGACCCCTGTTGTTTATATTATATATAAACGATATAATTGAAGTTACAAATCATAAATGTATCTTGTTTGCGGATGACATATCAATCATTGTGACTTCTAATAAAACCCTTAATTCGGATATCGACAATCATGAAACTGATATAAATAATACAATCGATAATATAATAGCATGGCTAGATGAAAACAATTTACAAATTAATCTTGACAAATCAAATTTTATACAATTTAATCAATCAAAACATAATCAATTTAATTTTAAACTAAATGTAAGAAAAATCAAAGAAGTGACGCACACCAAATTTTTAGGTGTTATCATAGACCAAGACCTAAATTGGAAATTACATGTTGATAATGTATGCAAAAGAATAAATAGGTTTGTTTATGCACTTAAGAAAATTAAAAATGTAACCAATATAAAAACCGCTACTATGTTGTATTATGCGTATATAGAGAGTATTCTACGATACGGAATCATAGTGTGGGGCAACGGAATAGACAAACAGAGGGCATTCGTTGCACAAAAGAAGTGCATCAGAGCTTTGAGCGGAATTCCACCTGGTGAGTCCTGTAAACATTCTTTTCGGAATTTGGGTTTATTGACGTTACCAGCGCTCTATATATATGAAGTGTGTAATTTTGTATACAAGAATACGGAACTGTTCAAAAGATCATGTCAAATTAATTCTAGATTAAAAAGGAATCCACAGAGACTTGTGTTGTATGATACACCTAAGTCTGCGAAATATGCAAAAAATTGCATCGCAATGTGTGTCAGCATTTATAATAAGATACCTAATGACATAAAAACGCTTAGTTACAATTTATTTAAACGCAAACTATGTGATTGGCTAAAGAAATACAATTTCTATAATATTAAAGATTTGACCGAAAATATAAAAATTAAATCAGAATGTATATGAACATTTGTATGTTTTAAATTTCAATATAATTGACGAATGGTGTATATATAATTAATTGGAGATATATGTTTTAGTGACTACATACTTAAATTATTGTCAATATCAAATGTCATAATCAACATAATTTTGCATGCTAAATTGTATTAGCTAAACATGCGCACATTTCACGATGTACCACCTTTATACCATGTTTTAAGCAATAAATGAATTGTATTGTATTGTAAAAGAAGTTGTGGCAAAAAGGTTGTAGCAAAGAAGCAGATTGAAGAGTAGTAAAAGAGTGGAGGTAAGGTGAAGGCAAGGTGAAGTTGAAGGTGAAGTTGAAAGGCGCGTTCAAACACGCGCCCTTCTTTAAAAATCATATGCCATACACATGTTATGCACTCAAATGTGCATTCAGCCTTCCTCAAACGCCAAGGGCGTTTTATGTTTATTTATTCAGGATATTGGGCCATTTCAACCACAAACACCCAATTTTTGAATATTTTCTTATAAAATTGATTAAAAATCGACTATTGTTAAGTCATGTTCGAACGGAAAAGAAAGAATGAGGAAAAAGGTTGCCAGATGCAAGCCACAAAAATCTCTTTCTTCAACGTTTAACATTTTCTCAGTTTTAATTTTAGAATTATAAATAAATTATGTATTTATTAATTTCGGCGACATTTTAATTTTGAAAAATAACGTTTTAATAATATGACACCACACTAGAAGCAATATATTATATTTTAGAAAAATGTATTTTTTATGCATTGCATACCGTCCTTTTTATTAAAGAAATATATTAGGGGTCCGGATACAAGGATTTACGAGTTTAATTTGCAATACACAGTTCACCCAAACAGATAAAAAGGATAACTCTGTAGCGTTCCGTATATGGACACGCTACATTTCACCCGTTCTG
This sequence comes from Hypsopygia costalis, assembly GCA_937001555.2. Lineage (NCBI taxonomy): Eukaryota > Metazoa > Arthropoda > Insecta > Lepidoptera > Pyralidae > Hypsopygia > Hypsopygia costalis. The sequence goes on from OW443339.2 coordinate 7,416,386, forward strand.
GGAAAAAAAAATTTTAGAAACGGAGTTTCTAAAATTTTTTTTTAAAAACATCCTTCCCAGAGGTAAATGTAAATAAAAAATAATGAAATTAAATTCAAATAAACAAAACAAAACACGTAGGCTACTACACCTATCCTGCACTAGACATGCATCTAGATGCTGGAAGACACCAACCATGGAAACACTCCGTCGAGGTACTACCGGCGCAGCTAAGTCAGTTCAAACACCCCGAACTGGCAACCCAACAAAAATGTTCCAACAGAAGATAACCTAACATGCTGACCAAAAACAACCCAACACAGTGTTATTGCATTGCAACAATCTGGTTAAAATTTAAAAAGGAAAAACAAACCAAAGTATGAACATAAACTAACAAGAATTGTGGCCTGATTTACTACTGGCGTAATAGGATGGGCCCAAAGAGTAGCCTCCTATCAGCGAACCAAAGCCGACAAAACAAAACTCCCACTAACTACAAAAAAATATGCCAAAGGACATATAAGAGAAAGCATGTTGAAAAACATGAAAAACAAAAGTGTATTCGGTATCCGACCGGCGTAATAGGATGGGCCCGAAGTGTAGCCTCCTATTAGCAAACCAAATCAACACAATATGTCAAAAAAGGACATATAAAAAAAAAAAAAAAACTCCTATCAACTTCAAAATAATGTGAGCGAATTTCGCAAATGAAATGCTCAAAGTTAAGTCAAAGGACATAACAAAACTCTTACCAACCTCAAAATAATGTGAGCTAATTTCGCAAATGAAATGCTCTAAGTTAAGTCAAAGGACATAACAAAACTCCTACCAACCTCAAAATAATGTGAGCGAATTTCGCAAATGAAATGCTCAGAAGAACATGTCGGAAAGACATGCAAAACAAACGTGTGGTCGATCTGCTACTGGAAAATTCCGGTCAGCACCCTCGCCCCGAAATTTACGAACCAACCAACACAAAAAATATGTCGAAAGACACGATATACAAAACATGTCAAAGGACATGGAAAACAAAAAGCGTGGTTAATTTACTACCGGCAAATTCCGGTCAGCACCCTGGCCTCGGAATTTACAAACTAACCAACACAAAAACACATGTCAAAGGACATGGTAGAATCGTCCGACAAGGCGTAAATAACACAAGGTGTGTTAAAAAAAGGTGGGTCCGGAGACACCAAAATAATGTGAGCTAATTTCGCAAATGAAACGCTCAGAGTTAAGTCGAATCCAATTAAGTCCAAATCAAGAGATTGGCTAGCTAGCAAATAAAGTCATGTCCGGGTTTAAACTTACCCTAAAACACAAAACAAAGAAAACATGTGACACACATCTCACATAAGTAGGTAAGTATGTATGCACAAGACAAAACATCGACTTAACAAAAAAATTCGGATAACAATGATCCGACAAAAATTATTGTACAAAATATACAAAATAAATAATAAATGATAGTCCTTTTTGCGCTGGAATATGCACCTCACTATTTTCAGCATTTTAATTTTAGAAAAGAAACCAAATCTTGAAGAACATACAGAAGGTACAGAGCGTAGCTTAACTGTAATAGTGTATACCAAGGCGTCCTACATTCATCACCTACCAAATGAGCTAGTCCTTTCAAAACACATTCATACATCACCTATCAATAGCTCGAAACCGAGATACCACAAAACGAGCTAACGAGTTGGTAACAATACCTCCGTAACGAAATTTTATATTTTAAGAATATCTTTAACATGATAATTACCAGTGGTATTTTTGACCAAGTCCTTCAATAAATAAACGTTACTAGAAACTTTCTCTACAACTTCACATTTAACAAATTTAGGTGCTAATTTAGCGGAAAAATAGTGCTGAGCATTCGACTGAACGAAGTTCCTCCTCCATACAATATCGCCAGCACAAAAAGAAATGCTTTTCCGTCCAATATTATAATAAGAAGCATTCTTTTTATATGCTTTAATTAAGTTTGATACAGTTTTATCAAAAATATTTTCCAAAGTAGATAATAATTCAGAGTAGTCAGACCTACTCCCAATAATTAAATTCTCTGAAGCATCAGAGGAAGAAAATTTATATAAAGAACCATCTAAAATTGTCTCCCTTCCAAACATAAGAAAATTAGGCGTATAGCCTGTAACTAAATTAATAGTGCTATTAATAGCAGACTGGACATGTGGCAAATATTTAGACCAAGTCCTATGATCAGTTTCAACATAACAGGATAAACAAGTTTCAATCGTCTTATTGAACCTTTCAACTGGGTTGTTCTGAGGTGTGTATAAAGAATTGTAGAAGACTTTAGGAATATTGTAACCTTCTATAAAGTCTGTAAATAATTTTGAAGTAAACTGAGTACCATTGTCACAAATTATAGTTTTAGGACATCCAAATTTTAAAAATATTTCTTTTTCTAGTATTTTGACTATAGTTTGTGCCGTAGCAGTGTACATTGGAAAAATCCAACAAAATTTTGTGAAAACATCTACTAATGACAGAATAAAATTATGTCCAGAATAAGAACGCGGTAAAGGTCCTATGATGTCTATCGACAGCATAGTCATAGGTCGATTAACAAGCTTAGGGTTGGTCATCAATCCTAATGGTGCAGAATTAGAATGTTTATACGCTTTACAAACGTCACATCGGACTATATAATCTCTAATATCTTTAAACATCTTAGGCCAAAAATAGTGTACTTTAATCTTCTCAAGAGTTTTGTGAATACCGAAATGAGCAGAATTAACATCATCGTGATTATTACGAATTGTTTCTAAAACATGTTCTTTAGGTATAACGATTTTCCAAGCTAAGTTCTGTGATAAAGAATTCTTTGGGCGAATATACTTATATAAAACTTCATTTTCAACTTTAAATGTTCCAAACTGCGATGGATACTTTTGACACTCGACAAACATCTTAGAATACCACGGATCATGAATATCATCGGGGCAAGCAACAATAGAAGAGATTTCGACTCGAGATAAAGCATCAGGTACAGTATGTAAACTACCCTTTTTATGTACTACATCAAATTTGTATTGAGACAAACGAGCTGCCCATCTGGCGAGTCTACCAGAAGGATTGGACAAGTTCATCAGCCATTTTAAGCTAGCATGATCTGTAACTACAGTGAAATCTGTTCCTTTAATATAAGGTCTAAAATGTTCAATTGATAATAAAACAGCTAAAAGTTCTCTTTCAGTTACACTATAATTTTGTTCAGCTCTAGATAACATTTTAGAAAAATACGCTATAGGATGAGACTGACCAGAGTCATCTTCCTGCATTAAAACACTACCAACGCCGTTTCCACTAGCGTCGCAATGCACATAGAACTTTTTGTCAAAATTAGGGCACTGTAATACCGGAGCGGTAATTAAAGCAGTTTTCAAACTATTAAATGATTCATCTGCATCTTCATTCCAAGAAAATTTTACTTTAGCATTTCTTTTACCTCCAGTTAATTTGGTTAAAGGGGCAACAAGATTAGAAAAGTTACTAATAAATCTACGATAATATGAGCACATTCCTATAAAACTTCTAACATTTTTGACTGATTTCGGTGTAGGAAAATTCTTTATGGCTTCTAATTTAGTTGGATCAGTATGTAGTCCATCCTCATCAACAACATATCCTAAGTATCGCAATCTTTCCTTGCAGAATTCTGATTTCGATAAGTTAATGGTAAGTCCAGCATCCTTCAATCTTTTATAAACTTTATGAAGCAAAACTAAGTGACTTTCGAAGTCGCGAGATATCAATATAAGATCATCCAAGAAACAGAATATATTATCGTCAAATTCAGGTCCAAACAAGCGATCAGAGAGTCTCTGCAATTCCGCCGGTGCATTTGTCACACCAAATGGCATCCTAACGAATTCAAATAGACCTCTGCCGGGAACAACAAAAGCTGTCTTTTCTCGTGACGTTTCTTCCAATAAAATTTGATAAAAAGCTTTAGAAAGATCAATTGATGATAAAAATCTAGCATCTCTAAGGTTAACAAGTATTCTAGAAATATAAGGAAGTGGATAAGAATCCTTAACAGTAACTGAATTTAATTTACGTGAATCTAAACAAACTCTAAGACTACCATCCTTCTTTGTCACTAATACAAGTGGACTACTCCAAGGTGATTTTGAAGGTTGTATGATACCTTCCTCTAACATACGATCAATTTCAACATTGAGTGCTTTGGATCTAGCGGGGCTCAAAGGGTAATATCTCTGCTTAATAGGTTCACCCGTAGTGACAATTTTATGTTGCACAAGGTCGGTCCTACCTAGTCCCTTGTTTTCATAAGAGATATCTTTAAATAATTCCACAATATGATCTAAACGAGATTTTTCCTCAGGTAACAAGTTATTAGCAGAAGTAATAGGTGATATTTCAAAAGGTTGACCACTAGAGTTCACAAAAGATACTTCTTTAGATAATTTATTAAAGATTCCAAACGATACCCAAAAATCTATACCCAGAATAACATCACTAGTTATAGAAGGTATAACAATAAATTTGATAAGCTTAGTCCGTTTTGCACATTTAACTGGCAATTGCATGTACCCAAGAACTTGTTGACATTTGCCATCAGCTGTGGTAGCAATAAAAGAAGATTCTTGTAACACAAATCCTAAATCTTGAAAAGTTCGGTGCGAATTATTACCAAGTACACTAATCTGTGCACCGCTATCCAATAATCCTAAAAATTCATGACCTCTAATCGAAAATGAGATGTAAGGTCTACCATCTAAGTTTTTAAATTTCAAAAACGAAGTAATTTGAGAAACTAAATTAATTTGAGAATTACTGACGTTATTGACAGATGATGATGATGATTTGTTACATGTTTCAATAGAATTATAAATTTCTCCAGCTGTGGTTCGTTCACTTCTTCTAGAAAGAAGTTGGTCACAACTGGCCCTCATGTGTTTTTTGAACCGCAAGATTCACAAGCAGCAACGCCACTATCCAAAACTGAAACATTTTTTGTAACAGGTTTGCACCTAGTACAATTACTAGTCAATACGTTCGGTTGTCCACACCTAAAACACTGAATAGCCGGAAATTTTCTACACTGTTTATAATTATGACCAGGCATTTTGCACTTTAAGCAAATGGCTTCAGTTCGTGGCGAAGACACGGCATTCATCCTAATATTGGGCTCTGTCTTAAAAGTGGCAGGCCTCTTTACATTAATATTTTGATTAACAGGACGAAGAGATTCTATCTCCCTGCCTAACTGCATAAGTCGAATAATAGTCGTAACTGACCTTCCCACCAGATGATACGAATATTCCGGTAGCATATTATGTTTTATAATTTGAATCAAGGTATACTCCGATAATGGACTACTCAATCTAGCAGACATATCCATCAATTCAATAATAAATTCAGACAAAGTTTCAGATGACCTCTGCATTCTAGTACGAATTTCATGTTCCAGCTTGTAATTCAAATCTATCGACGCAAACTGTTCAATTACCTCATATCTAAACTGATCCCAATTGAAAATCCATTCCTTCCTTCCTCTATACCATTTCAAGTCAATATCAGAAAGAAGCACTGGTATAGCTAAAAAGCACTGTTCTTTAGTAAAACCTTTAACAGGACCTAATTCATCCAAACGAGTAAAAAATTCCATAGGGCAAGTCCTACCGTTAAAAACTAAGCCCAATTTTGTAAAATCAAAACGTTTTTGATAGCAAGAATAAGAATTCATATGTGGAGAAGCACTGTTAATATTTGTTGAATTATGGTATGCAGTATTTAAGTTCACTGAATTTAAATTCACTTGTTCCGAATGTGGTGCGTTCAATATAACATTAGGTTCAATAACATTTTCTAAATCTATCATATTACGAATTTCCGTAGCGGGTGGTAAATCGTCCTGATTCCGCTGCTGGGTCTGAGGTTGTATATTAATATTGTTAAGCGAAGGCATGTTAACATCCATAGCCTGCATATCAGACTTAGTGTTAGAATCATTCGACTTATCATCCATCTTTCAAAGTTAGCAAATTAAATAAATTTAAAATATACACAAGCGTAAGTGTGTATACACCTTTATGAATACAGTATACATTCACACATAAGCCAAGTAAGAAAGCACAGCATAAGCTATTTAGGCTTTGCAAAACTCAAAATATCAGCAATGTTTCAAATCGGTTATGTCCAAATATTTTTCAATGTTTATAAGTATGTTGTTTAGTTTAATTACACTTCCAATGTAATTGTTTTGTTATAATGTTCAAATGCAATGAGCAAGCTTTATATTTTTGATGATATTCACAGCAAAGTTGTACAAACATCAACCAACAATGTAACTTTTTCTTTTTAGGTTATGTAATGTGTGAAATTTCAAACTAATATGAATAAGCAAGTAGCAATATGAAGTCACATCAAATCTATCACTTTTGAAAACAATTATCTATATTTTTTAACATATTTACTTAGTATTTACTTAAATTCACCAAAATGTTCAGCGTTGAAAATTTTTCATACAAAATGTGTCACTCCTGATGTTAAGCTAGTAATGTGTTTATGTATTTAAGATAATAGCATTAATTCGCAATAAGCTGTAGCACTATGAAATATATTCAGCAATTGAAGTGTTAACAATGTGTAGTAATATGTTTTAACTTTGTTTTATAATATTTTTTTTTCAAATTCAAAATGAAAGTTGTCACATATGAACAAACGTTGTACACATAGGTTACAAGTATAAGTACAAGTCACACTCTTTACCTGTTGAAAAATGGTTCACATAACAAGAAATGTTTATATATATGTCAGTTGAAACAATTGATCAAAAAAATACAAAGTATAAGATAAGGTTGCAAATAAAGATATAAACAATGTTTATTCAATAAATAACTCCATATCTGTCATCTTCATCATATAAAATATAACTCAAATGTTACATTTCAAAAATACTATATAAAGTTAGCCAAATACCATCTGCTCGCTTCACCAAAATAACAAAAGTTTGTCAACGACAAAGTATAAATATGTATTCAAAGGAATACCATATAAAAATAACCAAGTAACTATTTAGAAAACAGTCACGGCTAACAAGAAAGTTAAATATCAAAGTTAAGACCAAGTTGTCCCAGACTTCATGTGGGTAACCAATATTTTCAGTAAATTTAATTATCAAATATTAAAGTTTTCATATATTTTTATATAATTATATTCAAAATATCAAGTTTTTAATAAATCAAGTCCCTGTTCGACTGCGTCAAATTGTCACGGTTTAAAAAAACACACAAGACCGGACTGCGCCATTGTGGCGTTTAAATAAAGGTTAATGAAAATTAAAGTATATGAACAATCAATGGGGTTTCATTTAAACAAGAGATTATAGTCAGTGGCCAAGATGATCAGGCTGCCGTCAACCCAAATTTATATAAAGCTGTTAAAAGATAATAAAAGTAAAGAGTATTATACTCACAATTTTCGGGCGCCTAGGTTGACGGTCGTTGCGTTGGTTGTACCCTCCATAACACAGCGGAGACCATTGAACTATTAATCTCAAGTCGGGTTAAATGCCATACGAAATCTGTGAGCAACTGGCTGTGAAAAATATATATATCAAAGCAGAGCATATAGTTCAATAATACATCAGAATTTGATTGATCTGTATATTGCAATAAGAAAAAAATTATTACACAATTATATTATATATAATGAGATACAGCGGTACGCTTATGGGCTAAGATTTGTTTTTGAAACAGTTACAGAGAACATAGTCCCTAACTACAATAGAATTACATTTACGCAACACGCATCAACCAATTCAGAGTCACATCATCAATGCAACATTTGGGATGTTTCGTTATGTTTCGTCACGTCAAAGAAGTGAAGAATTTGATCAAAGCAAGAAGTTGTGGCAAAAAGGTTGTAGCAAAGAAGCAGATTGAAGAGTAGTAAAAGAGTGGAGGTAAGGTGAAGGCAAGGTGAAGTTGAAGGTGAAGTTGAAAGGCGCGTTCAAACACGCGCCCTTCTTTAAAAATCATATGCCATACACATGTTATGCACTCAAATGTGCATTCAGCCTTCCTCAAACGCCAAGGGCGTTTTATGTTTATTTATTCAGGATATTGGGCCATTTCAACCACAAACACCCAATTTTTGAATATTTTCTTATAAAATTGATTAAAAATCGACTATTGTTAAGTCATGTTCGAACGGAAAAGAAAGAATGAGGAAAAAGGTTGCCAGATGCAAGCCACAAAAATCTCTTTCTTCAACGTTTAACATTTTCTCAGTTTTAATTTTAGAATTATAAATAAATTATGTATTTATTAATTTCGGCGACATTTTAATTTTGAAAAATAACGTTTTAATAATATGACACCACACTAGAAGCAATATATTATATTTTAGAAAAATGTATTTTTTATGCATTGCATACCGTCCTTTTTATTAAAGAAATATATTAGGGGTCCGGATACAAGGATTTACGAGTTTAATTTGCAATACACAGTTCACCCAAACAGATAAAAAGGATAACTCTGTAGCGTTCCATATGGACACGCTACACTCTCACGCAGCAATCGCTCATTCAAATCTTTGGAGGCCTTAAGTTCTTGCAAGGCTTTCTTCAATTTGATATCCGCTTGGCGGTTAGTAACAGTGCGAGTTGAGGATGACATGATGTTATTTAGTAAAGAGTAAGTGAGCGACAGCCGACAAGAAAAGAGAGAAAAATAACAATATACAATCACAAAAAATGCCTTAACTACTATATAAACAAGTACCAAGGTACTTTAGTCAGAGAGTTTCCTCAGTCAAATTGAGATAATAATAAATATAATATAAAAATACAATAAAATTATACTTTATAGAATAATGACTTTAATTGATAATATATATGAGCAAACCCTAGTGGTAATATGAGTATGCACTAATGCAATAACTGTGCATGTGTCCAATAAAAGAAGAAACAAAAAAAAGAGTAGTTGTGATTAAATAACTAAAATTGTATGTAACTACTGTGTATAGAAGTCAAAAGTAACAATCTATATTACAAAGAAACAACAAGTTATCAAGTAAAGGTGAAGATAAGCATGAACGGGACGCAGTTAGGAATTGAGATTGACAGTATTTAATTATAAAATCAAGTAGGAATGCTGTGAAAAAAACAGTATAGTGCCACAAACTTATCTGGCCCGGTGGCGGGGGCGGTGCGATCGACTTAAGTGTAGCCATTAAACGAAATGCCGCCAGTTTTAGAGGAAACATAAAAATCAAAGAAATATAATATATTTCTTTGATTTTTAAACAGTGTTAAAATAATAGCATTGATATACTTATTAATTGTGTTGTGTGGTGTTTCAATTAAATATCAATTGCCTTCTATTTTTTGTTGATTAGTTTTAAAAATGAACCACGTTAAGTCGCGATCATAGCTATTATATAATATTAGAGAGTTATAATATTGCACAAAAACAACTCGTTGACGATTTTTTTATTGTAAGAAATGAAATATGTGTAGAAAAAGATAATATGTATTTAAAAAAATACACCTCAATGGAATGTGCATACGCGGTAAGTAAATTAATTGTACCTGGCAATACTACATTCCAAGATGGCGGCTTTAGTTCTAAATTTGGCCACCGGGTCAGATAAGTTTGTAGCACTGTACCTTGTTAATAATTTTCAAATCAGCTGACAGCCGGTAACCAAACTTGCAACGTCACTCTCAAACACAATTATCTTCACAAATACCAATTGACAACATGCACAAAACACCAGTACATAACAAACGTACAATAATGATCACCAAATACACTATTTAAACAACATAAAATAGTTAAAATAATTAATTTAATAATTATAAAATACGGAGCAACGATTTGACAGCTGTATCCCAGTGTTGCCCGCTCGTCAATCATCATCTCTACAAAGTACTCTGTGCATGCGACTTACAACACTGATGGCACGCGTGGATAGTCGCGTGTGCGGACACCAAGCTACTGGAGTAGTATACCAGTATGGATTGGGTTGCGTCGGAGTCGCGTATGCGTATCAAACCCGAGTCGCCGCGTGTGCGAATGGCCTTATTCATCCCACTGCTCACCTGCGGGTTGGCGGAGTTTGTGGACATTTACTAAAATATATATCAAAAATTTCATAAGGGTACAAAAAGTTTAAATATGACAATTTGGCTTATTCAATTGATATAAGTACACATTTAAACCTTTTGTACCTAACAGTAGTATTAGATAATAATATGATTATTAGCATAATAGAGATGTGCAAATAATAAATTGTTAGATAATGGTGACATAAAAATAGAAGATTGTTAACAAAAGGTACGGACCCCGGGGTCTGTAGATTGTAATTATTACCAAAAAAAATAGCATTTTGTACCCTAACATCATACTAATAGGAATTACTTAAAATGTTATTTTCCGTTCCAGGTACCCATTCTACATCAGCCAACTTTACAAGAAGGAGATCTACATTTTGACATGGCTGAGATACACGTTGTGGATACCGCTGTACCCAATGGGAATTCTCTGTGAATCCATTATAATATTACGAAACATACCATACTTTGAAGAAACACAAAAATTTACTATGTCTCTACCAAACTCGTGGAATTTCGCCTTCCATCTAACAACTTATATGAGGATTCATTTGCTCCTGCTAATGATTCCTGGTTTATACATGGTTATGACGCACATGTATAAGCTCAGAGTAGTAAAACTCAAACCAAAGGTTGTAATTAAAAAGTCTAAATAAACTTTTAGTAAATGCGGCATTCCACATGAAGCCGACAGGTAAAAAAAGTTGACTAAAATCAGAAACATTTTTTTTTACATGTCCGCTTCACGTGGAATACTCAAATTAGAAATAATTAGAGATATAGTGTTATGTATAATGAGGTAATTATAAAACGGTATCAAAAAGGGTCACGTTATAGAATGATATGTAAAAAGTTTAGATGAACTACCTACTGAGCACGAAATATCAGAGCTGACGCTTCTGAAACATTAGTAAAATCGGGGTATATGTTAAAAAGGGTCTAATATAAAAATTCTGACGCTCGCTGAAATGCAGAGTGCATTTCAGCGAGCGTCAGAATTTTTATATTATACACATTTTTATATTACAGCAGTATAGCCCATACATTTATGTACTAGGTATATTTTTTTTACATAATGTGTGGCCACACATTATGTAATAAAAATAATTTTTTTTACTATTTTTATAGGCCTTGCACGTTTAAGACATTCGCATGAGAGGCGAGCCACGCGGTATATTGATAATTCTATCTTTGTTTAGATTAGCGTGTTGCCAACAGATCAACCACATTTTATTCCCGCCTTCCGCATCCTGAAATATTTTTCGGAATTAATTTCGCTATTATTCGAATTTCGCATTATTCGAATGATCCGAATAGAATACAACATCGAATACTAGTAACGATATTCGTTTCATGTTTAGAGCGATTAATTAGATTTATAATTAGAAAACGATGTCCGAGATTTGTATGCGTCCAGTACTTTTATACTTATATCACTTTATTACACACACTTATGTCATTTTATTCGCGTTTCGTCAGACGTCGGCTCGAAGTGAAAATCGAAAAAGAAAAATTACTATAAAGAAATACTTCAAACACAGAACTCAGAGCGGCTATGTAATATTTAGCGGCGGTGTGCACTTTTTGGGATGGGTAAAAGAATGTTAAAACTCGCGTCAGGACATGTGACCTGATTGAAAATAAAGACGGAGGGAGTGTAGACCGCTGGCGCGGCATAGGAGAGGAAGTAATATCCTCCTCTCTTTCTACTGCGCGGCGAAAATGTATGCCTGCTCCTGCTGTTTATATTTAATGTAATATAAATTGTCATGTTTGTGCACGATAGCGCAATAAATTAATATTGTATTTTTCACCACATAAATGATAGTACTTTTATACTGATAAATACTTAAAGCAATTCGTGCGAAATTATTCCCTAACTGTTCCAAAATATTCAAAAATGCACAACTAACGTTGTGCATTTTTGAATATTTGTTCAATAATGTTCAAGTTTTCACTTCTGCCGGCACTCCCGGAGTGCAACTCGTTTTTTTTTTTTTCAATATATGTTCCTGGAAATTGCTATTCATCCATGTGGTCAAACTGTATTAGAGTATAGTAGATATACTTACGAGAGGGTCCCGCTGGGTCTCTGGACATCAGTCTGCTTTCTCTGAAAATTAATGGAAACGTACTCGTGCTTTTTGTTTACACTTGCAATAGTATTTTATTTAGTTGTTTTCTGACAAACATATAAAAAATCTTGATAAATTATTTAGAATCCATGTGTAATGTAGATTTTTTGTCTGTATAAAATCTTAAATAAGGGCGTGAAGAAGTTTTTACAGGGTCGGCGACGCACGTGTGATGTTTCTTGACTTACAAGCGTCCACAGGCTGCTGTAACTGATTACTTTGCAGGCCGAGTGCTCGTTTTCCATCATAAAAATCTGAATCAATATCGCAGATAATTAAAACTGATTTTTTTTATACTACGTCGGGTGGCAGACAAGCATACGGCCGGTCTGATGTGAAGCGGTTACCGTAACCATATTAACGCTCGCAACATAAAATATCGCTCGCGCGCCGTCACCCCCGCTGCCAACGCAGCATCTCCTTGGAACACCAATACTCGCAGGAACACAACAACCCTCAAGGAAATTGTTATTTGGCTGCGGTATTCTGTGAGGTTGAGGTAGGTACATTCCCCAGTCGGATAGCTTACAATTACGCTCCCTACCTCTCTTTAAAATATATTTCTTAAGTATTCAAAAATCTAGTGAAATGACCTCACATCTGATAAAATGCACCAGATGCTGGTCCAAATTAAAATATTGAGTTTATAAAAGTTATATTTGATAGCACACTTTGAAGTGAGCCGCGCAGCAAGACATTCATACATTGGTTGCCCTACAAGTCGCCAAGATTTCATTTATGTGGAATGAATTATTGGAAAAGTATGCCTGGCTTCAACTTGGCTACATACGGCAAAATAGAATTTAAAGGCAAACTGAATAATGACAAAAATAATATTAGTTTACGAATTAATTTGTAGGTATGGTATTCAAGTTGACTTGTATATTTATACATATTTGACATTGGTGTAAGTTCTTGTAATCCTCTGATAATTGAACAAAAACATTAGGTTAAAAAATAATTTTGCAGAAAAATTAAGACGAACAATATTTATAAGTATGCTCGACCACGCACCTTAATAAAATATACTATTATATAAAATTTTTCTTTAATTTATTTTGTATAGCTAGTCTTTCTCTGTAAAGTAATTTTAATATCATGATAAATGCGTGTTTAGTACAAAATTAAAAGGAATTTGGTACTGCACTTATGAACCTTGACGGTACATATATACCTATGTAGTTGCATAACGAATAAGTCTTAATTTTATTATGACAACATGGATGTGATTTAAAACTTGGTTACTATTTATTTAGTATGGTTTTCTATAAACAATTTAAGGCCAAGAGTCGAGATACTTTGATAGACGGCTTCCTAGATCCGTGGCGTCTTTGGGATTAAGCCACGGCATAAGGCCTTTCAATTGAGGGGAGACCCTTATCGTCATGAGAGAGACTATTTGCTCCGGAAAGTCAACAGACTGGGCACGGCGTCTCGATACTCATCTAAGTCTCGACCCTGTTTTATCCAAGGCACCTAATATTGTAAGGGAATTGTTTACCCAAGGATGGTGTAAATTTTATACGTTTAAGCTCTATTTTCGTTGTTTTTGTATATTTTATAAGTAAAAAAGAATATTCATGTTCATTTAACAACTTATACTTTCGGCAAATGATGAAATGTGCAATTCTCTATTTGAATAGACAAATAAAGTTGTCTAGATAATAACTCCTTGTTTTTCTTTCCTACATGATCATATATTTTCTGGAACGCGCTGAACGCGAACTTGAGCTTATGAAGTCGTCTAATAGGCTATATGACAATGTTCAAAAATTGTGTATATTATTTAACAATATCGTAGAATATACAAAACTACAAAGATCTGCAAACTTTCATTCTTCTTCCGTTCGACTTATTTTAGGGTCGATCAAAGTTTGACGGGGACATTCCATTTTAAAACTATGAAATTATTAAAAAACTAGCTGATGCCCGCGACTTCGTTCGCGTGGACTTTATGATTCCGGCGTATTAATACAAATACGAACTAATGTAGATATATAAGAAAATACTTGTTATACGTTAAAAGTCAATAAGTTTTTTTATTTTTTTATTTAACATTGTAACCATAGTTTTAAAAAAAATATAAAATAAATTAAGGGAGTCTTTGTTTGCTTGTATTATCTTTATTGTTCAGATTACAACGAATGAGTACATGTAAAATAAAGGGATACAAAGGCGGACTTATCCCACACAAAAAATACATTTTAATTTTAAACGTACACAGTTCTCTGTGACCACGGCTTGGCTATGATAATAAAGAAATCCCTAAACTTCGCTGGTCTAGCTTAGAACTGGTTGTTTTTCGCATGGCGAACTTTACGTGGCTTTCTCTAGTAATGCTTCAGGTCATTCATATTAGCTCCCGAAGGAAAGACTTAAGGTTGACTGATCTCTTCCAGTCAACCTTAAGTCCTTCCTTACCAGCGAAGTTTAGGGATTTCTTTATTATCATAGCCAAGCCACTGGTCACAGAGAACTGTGTACGTTTAAAATTAAAATGTATTTTTTTGGAGAAGAATGGTAAACGCGGAATAAATACAGTTTCACCGGCACCACTCCCAGTGAGAATCTCTGCTTCATTTTTATTTCGTTGCCAGACATTGACTTTACTTCAGGAAGGAGATCTTCCCCAAATTTTAATAATATTCTTGAAAACTGTTGGGCACGTAAAGTTCTATATACAGCTTCTAGTGCCTTACTGTTTGCCATTTCACATTCATCTCAAACGATTAGACAGCAGTCCTGAAACACCTTCGCTTTGTCACAGTTTCGTGTCACAGAGCATGTCCGTGTTTCAGTACTGTTTAAATCGAGTAGGATATTGAACATTGTATTTGCATCCTTCCGCCTAGAAGTAATGTGAGCATCTAAGAAAAACAGTTTCCACTCGTTGCTTAAAACACTTTCTACATAGCGTCCCGCAAATGCACGTATTCTTTCTGTTTGTGCGAATATATACCAATCGTTCCATTTCAATTTTAGCGTACACGTCTATAATAAACTGACTAAATATACCACGTTACCTTTGTAAATAAAATAAAACGATTGCGTCTAACTTGTAGCAGGTAAGAATAAAAGTGCGGTTTTTTTTTGCAATACATTCGATATTTTATTAATGTTATCTAAGTAACTTTTTTAGTTCTAGTTGCTATTATAGCGTGTTATTTTTACTTTTTTTAAACTATAATTTATTGTAAACACATGTTGTTTATGCAAATAAATTTAACTTTGTTCTGCACCAGGTGTTCCAAATCTTGGATTTTTATACCTCAACAAAAAATGCTCATCTGGCTGAACAACTTTTGCTAAGGCGTCATTTTTATTTTTCTTATAGTTTACCTGAAATATTATGGTTTTGCATCAGGTGTTCCAAATCTTGGATTTTTATACCTCAACAGAAAATGCTCGTCAGGTTGAATAACTTTTGCTAAGGCGTCATTTTTATATTTCTTATAGTTTACCTGAACCATTATGGTTCTGCATCAGGTGTTCCAAATCTTGGATTTTTATACCTCAACAGAAAATGCTCATCAGATTGAATAACTTTTGCTAAGGCGTCATTTTTATATTTCTTATAGTTTACCTGAACCATTATGGTTATGCATCAGGAGTTCCAAATCTTGGATTTTTATACCTCAACAGAAAATGCTCATCAGGTTGAATAACTTTTGCTAAGGCGTCATTTTTATATTTCTTATAGTTTACCTGAACCATTATGGTTCTGCAACAGGTGTTCCACTTTCCAAAATCAATTATACCCTATATGTTGCCCAGGCTTAACAGCTATATAACAAAAAAAGTTTCATTCGAATCCGTCCAGTACTTCCAGAGATTAGCGTGTACAAACAGACAAACAGACAGACATTTTTTTTTAAATTCTTACTCTATTACTATATCTCCATCGCCTCCAATTGTTTTTTTGTAAATATATTCAATGTACAGACACAATATTTTTACTGTTTTATTTTTTATATGTATAGATAAGTAATATTTCCATTGGAGAGGCAATAAAAATATTACAACTTTAATTATGATACTAATTACATAAACGTAATATGTAACATAGCTGTCATACAAATTTCTGATTTGCTGTATATTTGCTGTATTGTATTGTGCCGTCATAACATATATCGACTACAAGCCCATGGATAAACTTTACCTGTGAAATGAACCAACGTGAATAACGCTTAGAAGGCTGTTACTATATCAGAAAATAACTCTGAGCACTATGCCGTCATTTCTGAGCGGTACAGGTGAGTACGTGATTAAATGGGATTTCCCAGGTACAAGTGAGGAATTACGACTAATTATTAATGTACGGCTTTTTTATAGTTTATAGATGATTAAAAATAAATGTCGAAAAACCTAGTGCCGTACTAAAGTGGTGGTGACGGAAGTCAGTGCAAATTTTTAATTCGCCGATAATAGGCTTGTTGCCCATGTTACAAAATTATAAAAACTCTCTATCGGTAACGTAAAATACATAAAACTAGAACGATCTGCGATCTTAAAATTTTAATTACTCATGTCCGACGTGTTTTATGTGCGGTCAAAGTTTGGTGGGAAAGTCCATTATAAAGTTATGAAAATATAAAAATAAATATTACCATTGTAGAAACAATAAAAAATACTATAACTTTTGTTACGGCACTGGCTACATAAACGCAATATTTAACATAGCTGTAGTACAAATTTCTGATTTAATGCATATAAAATAGTACGGTGTGACGTCATAACGTGGTGGCCTTTTGTATGGAGCGTTTTCGGCATAGTCCAAAATTGTGATTTTCAAGTTATCATATCTCGAGAAGTTTTTATGCAATCTCAGTTATTTTTTCACCTATATTTATATTATTGTGACGTCTTTAAATAACAAATCGAAACAAAAAATGGGATACAAGCCTATTGTAGAAGCAATATTCCGGTCATTTATTACTGTACGGCATTTGTGTAATTCCTTTTGTATACATATACAGATACTTTCCCATGAACGCCGTACATATTTCCAGCGCTGGGGTCGAAAGCCAAGGGTCGCAACCCTTATCTCTGATTAGCGTATAGGTGATGATGATATCGAACAACATAAAATTAAATGATCTTGAGAGTACTTCACGAATAGATAACATTCTCCAGCATGCCGTACATTTTTTGTGGAACATGTAGGTGTATGGGGTAAATTACTTCCCTCCGAAAAGAGTCACTTTCCGGTGACTTTTTTATGTACGGCAATAACATAGGTTATTAATACTTTAGACAATCTTCAATAAAAGATGAATACCGTACACTTTCGATAGTCCGCTACTGTCCAAAAACTGTCCAAACGTCAAGTTCTCAATAAATATTTAAACTTTACTGGTCAGTAACTACAGCACCGACAGGCAGTTCATTCCACAGCTTAACCGTACGCGGGAGAAAACTTCTCTGGAACCGCACGGTACGCGACCACTTAGGACTCCAATGTGTGAGGATGAATTCCCTGTCGATGGCGAGCGGTGCGACTGTAAAAGGAGGCCGTGGGCATCATGGCAAACAACTCCTCTGAACACACCCCATTGTACAAACGGTAGAACACACAAAGGGACGCAAAATCCCTCCTCAGACTTAAAGGTTCTAAATCGTCTGTCAGTTTGGGATCGTCAACAATCCTCACAGCACGCCTCTGAATCGAGTCACAAGGTGCAAGCTGGTATCTAGGCGCTCCCGCCCACAGATGGCACACGGTACTCCATATGCGGCCGTACTTGAGCTTTGTAGAGCAGAAGCCTTTGCCGCGGATTGAAGTACTGCTTGGTCCTGTTGAGCACACCTAGTTTCTTCGACGCCAGCTTGACCTTCCCCTCCAGGTGACAACGAAACTGGACATCGCTGGAGATTTCAACTCCTAGAATCCCAATACTTTTGGCGACAGTAAGGGGTGTATTCTGGAAGTGAGGAGCCACAGCCAAAGGGGTTTTCTTAGCGGTGAACGCGCAGACTTGTGTCTTAGAGGGGTTGAATCGCACTAAGTTCTGTTGTCCCCAATCGGACACTTAGTGTGCTCTCGATTTCCGACAGAAGTCGTTCGCGGCTCTCCTCCACCAGAGAGCGGGGAATATTAGCGCGGCCCGTATAAAATGTGTCCCCGGTGCTGTCATCCGCATAGCAATGAATGCTGTCAATAGATAACATATCATTGATATGCAGCAAAAACAGCGTCGGGGACAATACAGAGCCTTGCGGGACGCCAGCATTAATGTCCATGCTATCGGAGCAACTGCCATCAACAACGGCTCTAATGCTTCTGCTGGACAAGAAGCTAGCGACCCATTCGCATAAACCCTCTGGTAGACCGTATGCAGGCAACTTCGAAAGAAGACTACGGTGCCAGACCCGATCGAACGCTTTCGCCATATCCAGACTGACAGTCTCACCTTGACTCTCCACGGCTGAAGCCCAGCGATGTGTAAGATACACTAGAAGATCACCAGTCGAGCGACCATGACGCAAGCCGTATTGATGGTCGCTGATTAAATCGTGCTCTTCTAGGTATTTCAGGAGTCGGATGTTAATGACGCGCTCCATTACCTTGGAGAGAAGGGAGGTAACAGCGATAGGCCTGTAATTCGATGGGTCTGATCTGTCACCCTTTTTGGGCACAGGGTGCACGTTCGCAGTCTTCCTTGATGATGGAACTTGCCTGGTGGAATAAGAGAGCGCGAAAAGGCGCGTAAGTACAGGACACAACTCAGGAGCACACAGGTTTAGAACCACTGCCGGAATGCCATCTGGTCCACTCGACTTATGAACGTCGAGGGATAATAATGCCCGCCGAACATCTCGTTGAGAAAATGAGATTTCCGGCATGAAATCACCACACCGCGGGATGGAGGGCGGTGCGGCACCCCCGTCGTTCAAAGTCGAGTTTGAGGCAAAGAGATTCCCCAACAGATCGGCTTTCTCTTTAGCACTGTGGGCCAGACTACCATCCGGTTTTCGAAGTGGTGGAAAGGACGACTGACAAAAATTTCCCTCGGCAGCCTTAGCGAGCGACCAAAACGCTCTGCTCCCAGATTAGTTGCTTAGCTAGGCGCTCACCTATCCTGCAGATGAACTCGAATTTTGCCCTGGCAATTACTCTCTTACAGAACCTCGAGGCAGCATTAAACTCGCGTTTCAAGTCAGAAACATTATGAGCTCCGTTAATACGTGCCGTGGTCCAAGCCTCATAAGCAGCTTGCTTGCGGAGTTTAGCTTCCCTACAAGACCGATTAAACCACGGCCGCTTCTTAGCACCTGAAGTAGCTACCCGCCGGTTTGGAATAAATAATTCCATTCCAGCTAATATGGCTTCAGCTACAGCAGATGCACAGATGTCTATATGTTCCGACTCGAAACAGAGCTGCCTCCACGGGTACGATGCGTAAAATTCACGCAATCCATCCCAGTCTGCTGATTTATAGTGCCATATGCGACGCTAACCGGTAGACCGGGGTGCGACAGGGCTAGCGCCTGGCACTTGTGTCCGGATGAGACAGTGATCCGATGAGCCAAGTGGCGCATCCACCGAGACTGTATACCCATCCGGGTGTGTGGTCAGCAGATAACTACTTAATGTCGATAATTAAAAAAATTATAATCCTTTGGAAAAGGAATACGAGACTGATAACGAATCACATGAAGATTTTGAATATTTTTTTTCCTTTGTTATTAACCGAACCCCGAATGAAATACTATTGTTATAAGATATCTTTTTTAAGATGAACTAGTGTATAAGCATCTCATATAAATAAATCATAGTCATAATTGAAATTGAAATTTATTTATTTTATTGATAAATCTTTCAAAAGCTTGAATGCTGAAAAATGACAGTTTTCACTTGCTAGGTATATTATACGTAATGTGTCATTTAAAATGTACGGCATTATATTTTTTTATTATTATTTAATATTACAAACAAAATTTTTCGAATGCCGTACAGTTAGATATGACCTTAAGAGACATCTCAAACGTTATCGAAGTTTTTATCAGCTGTAAAGAATAGCCTGAATTAAAATGTAGGGCATCTGGCTTTTTTTTTTGTTTATTTATATTTGTTACATGTAAAATAGCAATAATCTTTGAAAATATTACTCCTCATATTACTCCAGGAAAATTTGAAAAATCTTATAAATACGAAAGTTTCATATTTCTTTTTATCCAAATATTTTTATTTGTTACCATTTATAATGAACGGCTATAATATTTACAACGATAATATTTAGTAACATTATATAAAAAAAAAGTTGCCGTACATTAGTTTATGATCTTACAGCAATTACTGCTGTAAATCCTAAAATTTTGATAATTATGTAATTACACAAATATTAACAATAATTTTTGGATGGCATAATTATTACATATTATTGTCTGTGTTAAATAATATTTTGAACAAGATGCCGTACATTTTACAATGACCTTATATCATATGGGTGTACAAAAAGGGTTGCGACACTAGGCTTTCGACCCCAGCGCTAGAAATATGTACGGCGTTCATGGGTAAAGTATCTGTATATGTATACAAAAGGAATTACACAAATGCCGTACAGTAATAAATGACCGGAATATTGCTTCTACAATTATCGGCGAATTAAAAATTTGCAGTGACTTCCGTCACCACCGCTTTAGTACGGCACTAGGTTTTTCGATATTTATTTTTAATCATCTATAAACTATAAAAAAGCCGTTCATTAATAATTAGTCGTAATTCCTCACTTGTACCTGGGAAATTCCATTTACTCACGTAGTCACCTGTACCGCTCAGAAATGACGGCATAGTGCTAAGAGTTATTTTCTGATATAGTAACAGCCTTCTAAGCGTTATTCACGTTGGTTCATTTCACAGGTAAATTTTATCCATGGGCTTGTAGTCTAATAGTTATGACGGCACAATACAATACAGTATGGAGCAATTTTGGACTTATCCGAAAACGCTCCATTCAAAAGGCTACTAAGTTCTGATACCACACGTTCTTATTTTGTATATCAGAAATTAGTACGACAGCTATGATTATTATAGCTATGTATAGTTCAGTATTTTTTTTTCTTTCTCCAATTGTAATATTTATTTAACCTTTTAAACGCTTTACTTAATATCACTTGGCGTGCCCCCAGCGCCAGGCACAGTAAAACGATAAATAAATACCTACAACTAATAGAGATGTTCAGTATATATATCGATATTGGAAATGCATCTCTTTCGAACGCTTACAGTTTAATTTAAATATCTTAACATATGGAAAGCGTTACTTTGTAATTTAATAATTTTATTTATAACACAGTAGAACCTCTATAAGTCGAACCTCGATAAGTCGAAAACCTCTAAATCTCGAAGAAATGTTCAGAGGCCCGATTCTCGTAATGAAATTCCCAACGGCACCGGAACGACTTGGTCTCGTCCCTCTTTGGTTTATCTATTTTACAACGTGCCAGAGAGGGAGCGGGCGAAGTCGTTACGATGCCGTTGAGAATTTTATTACGAGAATTGGGCCTCTGTTCCCTTCCCTTCAAACACCAAAACCTCCATTACTCGAAATCTCAACCCTCTATTAGTCGAAATAATCACTGAGAATTTTGGGGTGTAAGTGGTTTATCAACATCTTTGAACCAAAGCCAACTTCACCTGCACGTGGTGCACCCTGCTGACTGACAAACGAAGCTCTGGCGAAAAGAGAGGTAGGGAGCGTAATTGTAAGCTACCCGACTGGGGAATGTACCTCCACCTCACAGAATACCGCAGCCAAATAACAATTCCGTTGAGGGTTGTTGTGTTCCTGTGAGTGAGTGAGGTCACCGGAAAAGAAGGAGATGCTGCGTTGGCAGCGGCGGTGGCGGCGCGCAAGTGATATATTATGTTGCTAGCGTTAATACGGTTACGGTAACTGCTTCACATCAGGCGGGCCGTATGCTTGTCTGCCACACGACGTATTATAAAAAAAAAAAAAAAAAAAAGAAGTGAGTCCCTCCAAGCCATTTTGGTACCTATTTTCCCTCCATAACTCGAAAAATTACTTGTATTAGTAAGTATTTTGGTAAAACAATGAAACAAAAGCGTATAAAGAAAATTGTATCGATGACACTTATGAAACACGTATAATGCAGCACAACACTAATGGAAAATTCCAGAAGGCGGCACTCTTTTATGACGTCAGAAGCGAGCGTGTTTCTCCGCTCGTGGCTACAGGAATACTTATAACATTCGTTCAAAAACATGCAGACTAGGGATGGGAATTGTCAATTCAGTTTTGTTCATTCACTGACAGTTTTGGGCTTTATTCATTTAAAACAAAATAAAATAAACTCATTTATTTCTACAGTAACAATTGCTTTATTTGTTTTATAATAAATAAGTCAGTATAAACAGAAATAGTTTGATTTATGTGGATTTTTGTATCTGTCGATCATTGTTTATGCCACATCCCTACTAACGGAATTTTCCGGCCGTGGCGCTAGACATCAATACACTTTTCTAAAAATACTATCAGTAATTTATTTAACTTTAGACATTAATTTTAAGTCCTTTAATAAAGAAACTTAAGTGTAATCAATTGTAAATAATAACTTCATTATCAAGTAATGAACACTATTTTTATATAATACAGAGCTATTAAACAAAAAGGCAGATTTACTGAGTAGTGGTATTTGAGCGTAAAAATCCGTCCTTGGCGAAATGGGCACGAAAATATTTGGCGGATTAATCCGCTCGTGGCGGTTAAAGGGTTAAGACATTCGCATGATCGACTATACAACCCCGATGCACCCTGTACAGAAACTATTGTTGTCCCTTACGTTCCAAAAGAAAATGAATGAAATGTAATATTTAGGATACTAATAGCCCAATAGGATGCGGGGTTTGGCGTAGGCACATGCGGTCCGTAGATCGTCTGAATTTTTCCAATGCAAATTCCTGACAATACTTATGCATCGGACTTGGACCTAATCGGCCCATACAGACGGTCGCAGCGAACTCTCCGAGATCCGTTTAAGCAACGACTATCCTACATCTATTAATTTCATACTCTTTGGTTTAAGTAGTAAGCACACAAGTAAACATGAGATACATCGATACGTCGTTTTTTTACCATAAATAAGAAACCAATACGACTAAAAATAATATAATTATTAAATATGTTTTTAATCTGTTTATATTGGCTGGTAGGCGAGCCACGCGTTGTATTGATAATTTATTTTAATCTCTGTCTAGCACAAGTCAGTGTTTCTTAACCTGTGGTCCGCGGAGCCCAGGGAACTTAAAATTATTTATATTTAACTTTGACCTTTTTATTATAATGTGGATGATGATCCCTCCCGCGCCGCCACCCCCGCTGCCGACGCAGCAACTCTTTCCTTTCTGGTGAAACTGGTGATCTCACTCATTCGCAGGCAACACAACATCTCTCAAGGGAAATGTTATTTGGCTGCAATATTCTGTGAGGTGGAATATTTTATATACTTCGCCAGATAGGCAGCTTACAAAATATTATATTCCCTACTTTTCTTTTCGCTAAAGCCTCGTTTCAGTCAGTAGGGTGTACCACGTGCAGGCGAGGTTGGCTTTGGTTCCTGGGAAGGCTGGTCACGTGTTTCATGACGAGCCTTCTAGAAGAGGTTCAGGATATTGCATTAAAATGTAGAAAATGTAAAAAGAAGACTGGACATATCATAGTTAATAATATCTATAATAATAAATAAGCAAGAACAATTTATTGAACCATAATCGGCAGTACTGTTACACCAGCATATAATAATGCAAATGAAATTAGAAATATTCCAAATTCCCACTACATTTTATTGTACTAAATGAAAAATACAACTAGATATTTTGTTTATGATACTGCATGGACAGCTTTTCCCAATGTCCAGGCTATGTCCTTCCTGTTGGTGTTTCATTGAACACTAACAACGAGTTTTCATATAGATTCTTCTGCTTGCAGTAAAAATCAAAGAGCGTCATCGTGTCAAACAGCAGATATGCACGTAGATCTCATTTTTAGTTGGTAACTATGCCACAAACATTGGGAGCAATCATATATTTAAGACTTCAATTTAATGTCTGTTCTGAAAGCTCGCTCTTTGGGGTCGGCATGGGCGTAATATTCATGGAAGATTGGCTCAACAAGCTGGTCGGGGGGAATGAGCTTGAACACACGCTCACCATACCAGGTGCCCACCTAGAAATTAATGTAACAATATTAAGCAGTGAACCATTATCACAGGATCACCGACATTAGGGGCCATCCATAAATTACGTCACACTTTAAGGGGGAAGGAGGGGGCCGACGAAGTGTGATATTGTGTGACAAGGGGGTGGGAGGGGTCCTAAATTTCGTGACGTGACATTTCAAAATCTATTATAATCTAAGTGTTAAAACACGAACTTTGAATTATTAACGAAAATCTAAAAAATATTTGCAACTAAAGTCGGAATTTTAATTCGATTCCAGATTTGACAATTTCAGTGTTGCAACGTTATGACAAGTACTAAATAGTGACGTTGCGAAATTATTCGATATGGAAATGGAATATTTCTGGATCGATTCTTCTCGTTTATAATTTTATTCTCGTAAACTAAGTATATCAGGAAATTAAATATTTCTGAACCGATAATTTAGTTTTGACGATTAATTAACGATCTGAGAGTTTTCTTTAATAATTGTGTGTGAAATAAATAAAAAAATGTGATCATGAAGGAACATGAGAAATAAAACAGATAGATGTATCATGGTAATATTTTATTTTATAAATTGTCGCCGTCATCGCTATCGCTATCGCTGTCACTTTCTCTAACATTTATTATAAATGTGTCTGTGATATTGTCAATTAACATATCTAGCCTACTCATTTTTTCCTCTTCTTTGACAACATGGGATACGCATTTAGACCATTCGGTAGCCGTAATTTTTTGAATGCCTTCCTGAAATAAATTTCTCACGTCTGTCAATTTGAAGGTTTTATTATTTTGAGCTACCATGCCCCTTTACCTGCGCCCATATCAATTCGATAGGGTTTAGCTCGCAATGGTAAGGGGGCAGTCTTAAAACCGTGATCCCATGTTGTGCTGCCATTTCGTCTACAGCGTACTTATTAAAAGACTCGTTATGTGGAATCAGTTCTAAAAGCGTAGCTTTAACCATATCTGGTTCGTAATGAATATTTTTATTTAAAAGCCAATTTTGAATGGCAGCTTTTTTCCAGCTCATTTTTGGTGCCGTTTCCAATTTTCGGGAGTGGTAAGGTGCATTATCCATCACCACAATTGAGTTTGGTCTTAATTTTGGTAAGCGAACCACTCCTCAAAACAAACTGCATTCATCTCATCATGGTAATCTTCACAATTTTTCTTTGCTTCAAAAATCATGAGCCCCTCTTCCAGGAAGCCTTCTTCACTACCTATATGGCTAATTATGAGACGTTTGCCTTTTCCAGATGGATTTTTTAATCCAGTGGTCAGTCCCTCCAAAAACGCTTGTAGAGATGATGTGACTTTCTTGTCCACCCAAGTTTTTTTTACAGTATGACCCTAAAATAAATATAGTACATGCACATTCAATATTACTATTAAATTTAATGTAAAATGTATATAAATTCATTTTGTGTATAAATGTTTGCCTTACCTGCGTTAACCCAAGTTTCATCTTGATAATATATATGTCTCCCTTCTCGTCGAAACTGACATATAGATCGCAAGTAACGCTGGCGCCATGTTATTATATCATTTCGATCAATAAGTGTGCTCTTGCGTGACCGTGCAACAAATTTAAAATTAAGATGCTTCAAAATTTTTCTGAGGGTGTCTTTGGAAATCTTGGGCATTTCTGGATCATCGTTCATCACTTGTAAAATCTAAAATAGTAAATTTTATAATATCTTGGAATCATTACTTATATATAAAAGATGTAGGTATAAAATAATACTGTCTGACTGATTGACTAACCTTTGCAATGGTTGGAGGTTCATTTCGGTAAAAGAACTGATGAACAATTCTTCGTATTGCAGAGAATATATATTCATCAATTTTATCTTTGAAACTTCGCTTTGGTCCAGTTTTTTTAGGAGGAGTTGGCGGCGCACCTTTATTTACTTCCTTCAAAACGTTATAAACAGAGCGTGAGGTTATTCCCAATATGTCAGCAACTTTGCTCATACATTCATTTTCTTCCACAACTTCAAAGGCCACCAATTGCGCAGAAATTTCATTTTTCACGTATTTGTAGGCGTTGCGGATCATTACTTTTTCAGTAACAGTGAAAGCTTTTCGTGGACGTTTTTTTCTTGGGGACAAGAAAACATCCACGTCTTTTTGTGATGTACTTGGCTGAGGATCCATTTTGATGGAAAACCAAAACAAATAGATTCACTCAAAGTTCACAAAAAACTATAAACGTAACAACAAACACAACACTTTAACAAAAACCCAACAAAATAACAAAATATCGATTCGCAATGAAATAAGATATTCGTGCAGTCAGACTGGGAGAATGAAGCCGAATGACAAGATAAACAAAATGGCGATAGCTGCACGAGCGCGCACGGGTTGCCAATACAGAAAACTATCTAGGCCCTTTTATTATAAGTTTTGTTTTTAATTTAAAAACAAAAATATTAACTTTTTATAAAATAGAGCAGCGATTACTAATTAATAAATAATTATTATGAATAATTATGTATTTATTTAAATAAAAATCAATAATCAAGTCTTTAATTGTCACACCAATATTAAGATTACAAAAACATAAATCGCGATTGTTTATCGATTTTTGTGTTCATCACTACACTATTATATGTGGTAACATTATTTTACAAAATGACAGTAGCTAATGTCAAATGTGGAATCGAATTAAAATTCCGACTATAGATGTAAAATTGCAAAATATGTGACGTCACACTAGGGAGGGGGGAAGTCTCACAAATGTGACCAGCTGTGACAAGGATGGGGGAGGGGTCAAAAAATCATGAAATTCGTGTGACGTAATTTATGGATGGCCCCTTATGGACACATGACATAGGGTCGGCAACGCAGGAGTGATACCACTGATATTGCCAGCATCTATGACTGCTTATTACCATGCATTAGTATGCTTGTTTGCCACCTTATACCACCACGTGTATATAATGCAAACACTGTCTTGGAAAGCATGCAAACAAATTAACAACTAACATTTAATTCATTGATAAAATAGTGCTAATAAATTTTAAATATTGTTGTGACTTTTTCAAGCCCAAGACAATATTTCAATTTTTTCATTTTCAACAATTGCAAAGTTTCTGCACCCAAAACCACCTAAATCAAATTCCCATTTGGGATATTTACAATTTTGAATGATTATTTAATTCTAGTTAAATAGGGTGGAAACTAAAAGTGATCTCAATCAATTATTTCTAAACTATACAAGATATTAAACTACTGATCATGAAAGACCTTCATAAGAGCTCCCAAATGGTATCAATAATAGTTTATAGAATAACAATAATTTCATATATTTCCCTTAATAACAATTCCCTTGAGGGTTGTTGTGTTCCTGCGAGTGAGTGAGGTCACCAGTAAGAAAGAAAGGAAGGAGTATAAGCTGGCAATGGATCGGCAACCCCTTGTTCGTTGCCGATTTTCCTTGAGGTGATTGCTTTCCACCAGGTGACCCGCATGCTCGTTGCCCCCTTCTTATATAAAAAAAACCTGGATCTATCTAAAAATTTGTTGTTTTCACCATACATTTTAGCATGTCGACATGGCATTGCATTGGGAACAAATTAAAGTTACATGTGTATTTACTATCTGTTCCACTTATTGATGCGATTAGAAATAGGTAATTAGCTTTTTCTTTTTTTTTTCTTCTTATTATCTGCGATCAGTCCTATTAACTTTTAGCAGATGGGATATTTTCTTGATAGGGTGTAGTGCGTGTCTTCCAGTGAAAACATCTACTCAAATGCATGTTTATTTGGAGCTACTTCCGGTCTTGGAGCTCCAATATGTTATTGGAGGTAATAAGTGACATAAAAAAGCATGGTAGGTAGAAACATTGAATTTTCAGATAGACCAAGTTTATTTTATAAACTTATCACAGCTTGTGAAGCTATTTCAGGATCAGCAATTAGTTTTTCAATATGTCAAATAGAAAATCTAGTGAGATCATTTATCAATTCTACCCTGTATAATCATTATCAATGCATCCAATGAAATTAAGCAATAATTATATATTTTACCTCCCATCCAGGGACATCTCTCATGAGTTCAGCCTCAGCATCACGATTCCTACGGAGTTGTTTCATGTATTCCCTGTCCCTCTCTGCCAGCAGCATGGGGTATATTGCCATTTTGGCTGAGCGCATCTCAATTCGGTCCCTGACAATTTTCTTATGGCTTAATGAATATAGATAGATGCTTCCGATTGTCATACCAATGTAACCAGCAAACATAGTATATCCTAAAATCAAAATATAGCAATGTTATTGGCATTTAAAAATGTACTAATATATTGTTGATTTTTTCAATGATCACGATGTTATTTTATTCACGCATATGAAATACTTGACGTGAAGAGGACACACATGTTGATATACTTCTACGAGAACCCTCTAAACTAGAGATTTAATGACCTTAATCACTCGCAAGAACACAACAAAACTTTTTTGGCTGGGCATTTGTTATTTGACTGCAGTCTTCCGTAAGTTGCGAGTTACTTCTCCCTCTTCTTCTCCAAATGATTGCAAATCAATGAATAATGTTCGTTTTTTAAGAGATAAAAAATAAAATTGATGAATATCTATGCAAAAACATAACCTTAAAGTATATGATTACATAATTTGAATAAATCAGTAAACTAATGGATTTCATTGTAGTTACCGCTAAAATATTGTTTGGCTGGAATCCTTTTATATGGAATAGGTTTGTAGCCCCCCGAAGGGGGCATATCTTGTTTTCTAATAACCTGGCAGGCGTCCGCCATTCTTGGTTTTTCTTTTCTGATTATTTCTTTTTTTTGGCATTGACTTGACACTTGACAGCTTATTTCGTTCGAAAATCTTACGTAAAAATTTTTTTTTCGTTCAACATTACGTACAAGAGTCTATGCAATTACATAGTTGTTTCAGCCTGTAGCGACAATTCCTATATCTGTGGTTGTTTCTATGACGACCTTTGGGAAACTACCTCTATTAAAAAACATAATTTCCTCAGTGGAAAATAAAGAAAGCAAGCCCTCTGCTTGGATAATTTATTGAAATAATAAGAAGCACTAAGTATTGTTTTATTATATGACAACGCATGCTCAATGAAGATGAATTCTGATATGATAGATGAGGAAGCCCAAGCAAATCTCGCTGAGCCTCAAGAGGAGCAAGAGTTACAGATAAGACCATATAAGCGTATTCAGCTTCATCCAAAGGTTCCCGTAGAGCCTTCTGCTTATGGCAAAGGAAAAAACTTTAGCCGACCGTGGATTCTACAAGATGGGCGCGAAGCACCAGGAAAAGGCAGCGAAATGCGTGATAACTATAGGGTACCCATGAAACCTACCCATGGAGAAGGTAATATCTAAGCTATGCCTTAACTATACCCACCTAAGTAAATTAAGCTATAAATGTATGTGGGTAGGTAGGTATTATAGTTTGCTTTCTATCAGGGAATTGAGTAAACTGTAGTTCCTTCCTCATAACTAAACTCAGAGTACAGGGCTAAGTATGTGTAACTTTTACCAAAATTTATAAACTTAAAAACTTGAACGTTGTCTAGGAATACGTCGACGAATGCTTACGGATTTCTTCTGGGAACAAATGTTGGAGGAGGTTATTGAGGAGCTGGCCACTTCCCAGCCAGTTATGGAGTACTGCACCGAACATAACGCCAATTACATAAAAGAAGATTTCGAGCCTCGTGATTTGGCTGTCACTGCTGACAAAAATGTAAGCCTACATTCATAATGTATTAGCAAACTAAGATGTCCATACTAAATATCATTCAAGTCGATTCGGCGGTTTAGTCGGGAAAAGTTACAAACAGTCTGACATATTTTCGCTAATTATATAATATTAGTGTGGTATCCATTACAAACAAAAGAAGTAAACAAGGCAATGATACACGCAAAAATGGGCGTACACCATTTGTTGCCTACTTAATTTTGTCAGGCGTTGACTATCGCTATGTTACAAATTTTTTTCGTTATTCTCTAAAAAATGTGCCTACCTATTTGTTTACCAGATGCACCTGAAATACCCTCTCTATGGAACCGGATCGAGTGCTATCACTTACTACAGCGAAAAAATAACAAAGACAGGCCCCGTGAGTATATTCCCTCGCAGCTTACTTAACAAAACAGAATTAGAATTTTAAAATAAGTCAACTTACATAACAAGACAGAATTGGAATTTTAAGAATAAAGTTTAAGTAATGTTATTCCTAGATACCACGAGCGACGATCTCGCAAACGGCTTTAACGATTTTTATGCAGTTTACAATATGCAACAGAGGGATCTTCTCTTGAAAGTAGTTACATAAGACAATATAGTAGGATATATCTAATTATCAAAAAATAATATTTTGTGCCAATTTCAGGGTGAAATTTTGGAAAAATTCCGTCGATGCCAATACTTCACGAAACCCATGGAGGAGAGAATGGACAATGGATGGGTTTTATAATTCTATTTTGTGCCTATTTAATACATTCCTCATAGCCAAGCCACACCCCGGCCACTCCATACAAATATCGCGTCGTTTACTACTACATAAACAATGACGTCTGTGCAGAGCGGGAATGAGCGTGTCTGCGAGCGGCGCCGTACAAACTGTTCCAGACAACCTGTTCCAACATTTGTCTCAGAGGGGAGGTGAGGTCGACTAGTGAGAGCGGCAGGGAGAGGCCATACTGTACGTAGTACTATTACTTATACTGTGGCAAAGCTAAGCTGCCAAACCATTTGGCCACATGGAAATTTAGTTCGTAACAAAACTATACTTACCATGGCCATGACCATAGATATGAGTTTCTTTACCTATGATTACTGATATATATCTTTACTTGACATCGAGTTGGTAAATATATTGTTTTCTAAAAATGATTTTGAAACGGATAAGTTTTTATCATAAATGATCCATTTATCCTAACTACATTTTATATAATAAATGTTCTATCTAGATACCCCAATCAGTTAGGATGTTGGGATAGGTTCATGATTTTTTTGTTCATGTCATGTCCACTATTCCCAACATGTAAATTTTGTATTGTTTTTAATAAATATTTTGTTGTTTTAGTACATATATGATTAGTATGACGTTTTGTCGAATAAAACAAGGTTAATAAAAAATATTGTTCTGCGACAACTACCTCGACTATGTTGGAAAGAGTGGAAAAAAACATCATATGGTATCACTTACAAATTCTTTGCACAAACAATGTCAAAAAAGTTAAAGACGTGAAACGGTATGCAAAATACCAAATTCTTATGATGCGAAATTCTCATTTCCATTGGGATATCCAGTACAGGATAGATGAAAAAATCTAAGTTTCCTTTTTGGTCAAACTAACACGTCAACTTAGCTATGGAAAGGATGATTAGGTATTTCGAGATGTTTACTAGGGTGTTTTATTTATATATTACCCAATAAATAGTTACTATTAAAATAACTTTTTATTTATTAATTCATTATAATAACATAATAATGAAACGAGAATAACAAATCATTGTAATGTTTGAGACACCAAAATTCTATTGCATGAGGCCGTATAGCGTCTTTTATCGCATTAATATTGCTAAAATAACAAGTCTTCATCATCCCAGTAATGCGGGTAAAATATTGGTTTGATATCGCCCGCGGATTCGGTGCTGGTGGATAAAGTGCGGGCGTACACGATGCTAGTGAGGCATTCCAGTGATCGGATACGAGATGAGGACGCCGCATTTGATGCTGTAATGAACACAAGATGGTAACCCTATAATGGAAAATAAATAAATTGTTTACTACATATGTACTTAATTCCAATAAAGAAAGTACATACCAACAGAGGCAGTATGATAATGTATACAAGTTGCTACCCCAGTGCTATCAGAGCAACATCCACCTTTTTTGACTCCGTCGCGGTCGCGGGTTCGATCTCAGAATGACAAATATTTCTGTGCATGAACATGTTCGTGTCTGGGCGTTTTGTTATGCTCTGCGGTCGACTGTACTCTATGTATATTATGTTTGTACGAATATTGTCGCTGTTAAAAATTATAGCGAACAAAGACAAGATACGGAGAACTTTGTTTTATAATATCTCAAATAAATTACTCCGCACCCGCCACGTCTGTCTGAACACGATAGACTACAACGTACTGAAAGGACTTTCATATCGTTTTCACCATAGAACCAAAGTATATGTAACCAAAGTATATATAAAAACTACGTAACAGATCGATATGTTCCGTGGTTTTCACTTTTCACCTTCAATCATTTTTTTTTTTTAATAATTTATTTCTAAAACTCTCATACATTTCAACACGTTAATGCCGTACCACGAAAACCTCACAGAGTTTATCTGGGTAGGCGTACTACTAATAATATTTTTATAAAATTCTACCCGTAAGAAACATGAGGCATGCGGCGGGCGATAGTACAGTCGACTACGTCCGTCCGTCCTAATTGACGTAGTCCACGAAGAGCACCCGTCTGAATAGCACCTGTGCGAATAGCACCTAGCCTAGTCCACGAAGGGCACCTATCAATATTTTTGGCAGGTGCTCTTCGTGGATTCAAATTTATTTTTACATTTTTGTCCACGAAGAGCACCTACGACTCAGCAGCCTAGTGCTGGGGTGTATAAGTTTTACAGGACGTTACTAAATGAAAAATATCGATAAAAATCGACGATTATCAAGCTAAACAGATTGTTTTTGCGTTTCTACAAAAAATAGGTTATTAAACGTGGTTATTTAGCATTTTTTTTTTAGACGGAACGAAGAAGGTACGAGTATATGCGTTTGGGGTACTAGGATGTTTGTGTAACCAATGTTGCCATTTATCTCCAAAAGTACGAGTCCGATTTTGATGCGGTTTTCAGTGATTGGTTCGGGTTTGATTGGAGCATGTTCTTAGATAGGTGTTACAGTGACGACTCACCAGAGGGCGCTGCAGTAAACATTTGTTTGTGCAAAACCAAAACTACTAGTCTGATTCTGATGCGGTTTGATTTGTAATACATATGCATGCTTCTCTAAATAGTTTGAAATAAAAACATAATTAAAAATTTTGAAAAAATCCACGACGGTTAAAACCTAGTTGAAAAAGCATAAAATAATTTTGAAACCCCCGACTTAAAGAACTTATGCTATGAATTTAATAAAAAAAACCGGACAAGTGCGAGTCGGACTCGCCCACCGAGGGTGCCGTACGTAGGATCATTATAAATAGTTCAAGAATCAAACCACCTTTTTTAAGATTTAATTACAAATGTACAGTTATGAGATTTATTCTTGTAGTCTATAACGATGTTACTTGCCAAATTTCATAGTTCTAGGTCAACGGGAAGTACCCTGTCAATTTTGATTCCCTTGAGAATGTGTCGAAATATGCGTTTTTTGCTGAATAAACGACCTTATCTTTTTTTTACGTAAACTTAGCTGTTTGATTTTTTTACAACTGCATGGGACCGCAGACCTGAGTATAGAGTTCAAATTTCAGCTTGATACCTTTACGCATTTTCGACTTAGAGGGTCTTGACAGACAGACACACAGACGGACAACATAGGTATCTTATAAGTATATATATATAAATATATCTTTTTGTGTATAAGTAATACACATTAATGCCGCGCAGAGAAAGTATATATGATATTATATCTATATAAATGTACATCGCGCGAAATTAGATGATCAAACTCTTAACATCGTTCTTTTTGTTCAAAATATTTCGAATGAATTTTTTTTTTTGGTGTGTAGTTACACTATTTGTACCTAAATATTTATACTTATTATTTATACCTAGCTATTTTCGTTTTATAGAGTAGAAAAACTTAGAGCTAAAAAGAAAAAGAAATTGTGAACGTCCAATTGCATATTATCAGCGTCAGAAAGATTTGAAGAAAATGAAAAAATAAGTTTATATTTTTTTTTTTGTTGCCTAATAACCACGTTTACTAACATGGTTTTTGTTGAAACGCAAAAACAATCTGTTTACCTTGATAATCGTCGATTTTTATCGATATTTTTCATTTAGTAACGTCCTGTAAAACATATACACCCCAGCACTAGGTTGCTGAGTCGTAGGTGCTCTTCGTGGATAAAAATGTAAAAAAAAATTGAATCCACGAAGAGCACCTGCCAAAAATATTGATGGGGTGCCCTTCGTGGACTAGGCTAGGTGCTATTCGCACAGGTGCTATTCAGACGGGTGCTCTTCGTGGACTACGTCTCTAATCTAATTGACGTGCAGTAGGCTTTGTTATCTCCGTCCAGGAGCTATTTTTTCTTTTATTTATGGTAAACATACATAAGATAGCATAGGTACACACTAAATAAACACACCTTCAGAATCCTCGCTCTCGTTGATAATTTTAACCTGAGAATTTGCCAGCGCTTGAGAACGAATCTTCTTGGCTTTCACCATTTTTAATCGATGAAATTCCTCCCGCTCCTAGACGACATAAAAAAGTTAGAAAGTAGGTACATATTATGTTACTTAACTTAGTTTTTTTTATGTGAGGGCCGCAAACGAGCATGTGGGTCACCTGGTGGAAAGCAATAACCACCGCCATTGGAGATCAGCGTTGCCAGCTTTTAAGGCAAATGAAAACTCTGTTCTTGAAGATACCCATGTCGTAGTTGTACGGAAATACCGCTGAGGGAAGTTGATTCCACAGTTTCACTGTTCTTGGTATAAAATGTCAAGAAACGTACCTACTGTAGTAGATCGCCAATTATCAAAATGATATATGGATGGAATAGTTCACAAAATCATAATTTTGAGAAAGAAATGTAGCTACTAACCCTTTCGTCCATTTCCATGAGAATATAATTTTCAGTATTTCGTAGCTTAGGCATTATTACTTTCTCAATACCGTTTACTTTTCTGCAAATAAGTATTTATTTAGATGGGAGATGTTGTTATGTAAAATTTATCAGCTGACAGTCTCCTCGCAAAGCGATTTTGCATAATAGAACATTAGTGTATTTATTTTGGCCGCACTTACCACCTCCATACTTATTATATTTATATAACTGTTCGTAGCAAAACCGTCATGTTAGGAATGTCCTTCCCAAACTTCATCTCATTTGTCAACTTTCCCAACATAAGTTTAATCGTGAATAACTGACAAACGACCACACACTATTTATAACGTTTTACAGGATATGTCGTGCAAACAAAATACTACCGTGGTACACCTTGTAGTGAACTCAATTTGTTCTTCATGTTAGAAAATTTATCCCGCGAGCGCCCTAAAACTTAGCCGCCCCCTAGGCCGGGCCTAGATAGTTTAAAGGCAAATCCGCCTCTGGATGTGTCCACATCGGCGCCGCGCCGTCATATTGTTCTCGGTGGGCCAAACAACCTTAGCCTCTCGTAATTTTTAGTCTGTTGAACATGAGGCAAACCGTCTAATGGAAAGCAGTTATTTAAGGCAGCAGCAGCCGCAGCCTATGGACGCTTGTAACACCAAAAACATAAAACACGCGCTGCTTGATCTTATAGGCTTCTTCACGGTCTTTTTCAAAACCTCAACAGGCAGTTCATTCCATTCGACAGCTTGATAGACAATTTAGCAAGCATAGGCAAATATCTTATGTAACTTAGCTAAATTAGGTAATGTGATTATGCTATGTCAACTCTTATTCATGCCACTGCAGGGATACTCTACCAATTCAAACCGCCCAACGGCCACTAGGCTCAACGATTGTAATCTGATGACAACAGCCGGGACCAATGGCTTAACGTGCCCTCCGAAGCACGGACGGATCATGCTATGTACATAAATAATATTGTAAATAATAAGAATGTAATTGCACCCACCTTAATGTTGTTCTAATCGCTTCATCTAGTAGTATGCACGTATTTCGCAACGACGCGAACCTAACGAGAATACGGACGACCTCCCTGAAAGCCTTTTTGGTCTCCCCCGTGCGGTGCCCGCCTGCCCCGAGGCCGGCGTAGCGCTGGACGTCGCTCACAGTGCGGTCTTCGACGGCTTGCAAGGATACTGTGGCGACACCTGATATATTTTCTGGAATGCGCTCAACGCGAACTTGAGCCTATAAATTATATTTCACACAAAAAAAATCCTTTTCAATACGGCTACAAGTAGACGTATTAAAAAGGATTTTTTTAATACGGCTACAATTAAAAATTATATTACTGTCTGTGTAATAGTCATTCTAGTAAGTAGATAAAAAAAATGCCAAAAGAAATGCCAAACGTTTTTCTATTACACTAACTACATCAACCTACTTAGTGGCCAATAAAGATTTCTCTACCCACTACCAACGCAGAAAATACATCTGTCATGGTTCCATCACTCACAGGAACAAACAACCTGTCAAAAAATCCTCAAAAATGCCTCACGTAATTAAGGGATGTCCCCAAATGCTCCATACAAAAGGCAACTAAGTTCCGACGTTACAGATTTACTACGCTTTATCTGCGTTACTTCGTGCTTACTAGTAGGGCACCTTAAGCCGTCGGTCCCGGCTTTCATTCATTCAGCGAAGTCAGAATCCTTTGGGCGGCTTGAAAACACTGACGTCCGCCAACCCGCAGATGAGCAGCGTGGTGGAGTATGCTCTAAACCCTTTCGATTGAGGCAAGACGATGCCGACTAATCTAACGTATTTCTAAATTTTCGCAACTAACATAGGTATCCTCTTACCTGTCCAATATTTTCCAGTACCAAAGCATTTGACTCCCCATTTGTGAATTTTATAGCTGCTAACGAGATGTAAGCCTCCCGCAGAGTATGTCCTAAAATGGCCTGAGTAGAGGACAGTTCGGCAGTGGCCTGTCGTCCCCGGTAGCGCAGAGCCTCGGCCTTCCTGCTCAACAGTTGATACCCCCGACGAACCTGTTCTTGCCGACGCTTTATCTCTCGTAGCATAAACAGAGATGCTGTTACTGGATAACGATTTTCTGTATTCATTGTTTTCTATTTCCTGCTATAAAAATAAAATCTTAAGCGTAGGTATCTAGGTAGCAAGGAATACAATATTATTCAAAGTGACAAGAACTATTAAATTTCTTGGTGGATACTTTTTCTCTGTAGCTGACAGTAAGTATGACAGAATATTATATTCTCTTTGAATATCCTCTTATTTATATAAAAATCACGTGTCACGGTGTTTGTGGTCGCACTCCTCCGTAACAGATTAATATATAAGATTATTATGTATATTTTGATGAGGGCCACAAATGACTTTAGTTGACATAAGTATAAGTAATACTGGGAGATTTAGCATACCAATAAATATTATCATCCCTTATTCTTCGCGGTCAAACTCAATTTCAGCCACAAACGATTCCCCTGAAAGTTGAGTTCTTGCGAGTGAGTGAAGTCACCAGGAGGCTGCGTTTGCAGCGGAGGTTGCGGCACGCGAACGATATTTCATTATTTATTTGTTGGGTCACCAAAGTGAAACCATGTCTCCCATGCCACTTTGATGATTGGCCGTCTACCACAGTACGATTTTTAAGACATTTTCTACCACGGTTTTCCTGAAGAATCTTTATGAAATACCACTTGATTCTTCACGAAAAGAGCCTATACTTCCCTAAAAAGGCTGGCAACGAATCTTTTGGTGTTGATGATGATGCCCACGGGCTGTAGTGATTGCTTACAATCGACTCACATGCTCGTTTGACCCCCTCTTCTATAAAGAAAATATGTAACCAATTCGAACCCACAGGCTTTTACCTTCCCGACCTGAAAAATCATGGGTATTGTTGGCTCTTGTATTAATAAATTCGTAGATATTTTTCGCAGAAAATTGTTTTAATTGGAATATTTCTTAACTTTGATAAAAATCGGTTCAGTAGTTTTATACACGTACCAATCTTTATGAAATACAAGTAGACATCAATCAAAACATTACAGCATTGGTTGCGGAGCTGGTTCTGATTTGTTTGGTATATAGGATCATACTATTTTATAGAGAAAAAATTGGGTGAAATAGTAAATAATACATCATTATTAGAAAATTTCCTATATTTTTAACTCTTCTTTGTACATTTTATAAATGTACTCTTAAAGCAGTCTGTTTTCTAACTTAAAGTTAACTTCATTTACTTATAAACTACTTTTTGTTTAGTACACGTTCACATAATCCATGCTCATTGCATATTGTCCATGTCGATAACACTGTCCAAATCTCAAGGGTCCGGCCAGTAATTATAGTTACCCATCGGAGGCATGAGGGGCCCATTGGGAGGGCCGGTACCTGAACTGTAGGGCGATCCTTGAGGAGAACCGTAACGAGGTCTAAACCACGGTCTACTATTATACTGGTACTGATTATTCGCGTAAGCTGCCAAGTTTTGGCCGGTAGCATTAGGATACGGATTTTGAGGATTCTGCTGATTTGGTGGAAAAGCAACGTTTGGCATGCTTGGAAGATTCGTTGGGGGATAGTTTT
Source organism: Hypsopygia costalis (assembly GCA_937001555.2). NCBI lineage: Eukaryota > Metazoa > Arthropoda > Insecta > Lepidoptera > Pyralidae > Hypsopygia > Hypsopygia costalis. Next base: position 7,455,216 of record OW443339.2, read on the forward strand.
GATTGGGCGCCGGTGTCGTCGAAGGAGAGAAGTTGCTTTGTGACGTGTTCTGTGAACTTGGCGTTGAGGCAGACCCGTAGTTCTGATTGCTGGATTGCGGATTTGAGCCATTTGTTGGGTTAGGATTATAACTGGGTGTAGTCTGAGATGTAGTAGATTGATTTACATTATACGTAGCGGTCTGATTGCTCGCATTAGATGCATAGTTGGGCTGGCTGGACGCTTGATTGGGCGATGTGAACCCAGTCGGTTGTGTCGTCGATCCTTCTGAAGGAAAACTCTGCTGGGAGGTATTCTGAACTGCTGCCCCTCCAGGCATATAACTTTCTTGTGAGGAAGATGTGATATAATTGGTTTGATTAGTTGCACCGTTTGCGGTATCCGTCTCGCTAGGTGTGGTAGTTGGTCCATTGCCATTACTTGGAGACGGATTGTTAGCCTGATTAGTCGGTAAGCTATACTGAACATTTGGATTATTTGCAGGAACTGTGATCGCCCCAGAATTCTGCATCATGTATTGTGGAGGCATACTAGTATACTGTGTCGTTGGAGTCATGAAGGAGTTTTGGACTAATTGCTGTATAGGGGGCGGTTGGCTCACTGGTATTGTTTGACCGGGGTTGGTCATTGGAGATGATGGAGGAGGAGCTTGCACGATGGGAATCGTCCCGGACACCGCTAAGTTTGGAGTACCTAGCTGCTGGCCTGCAAGGGCTGCATTCAACTGTTGCGCTGATAACGGAGTATTCAAGTTGAGTCCCGTGGGCATGTAGTGCGAATTAGCCTGCATATTAACTGGCATTAGTGGCACATTGTATTGGACACCGCTAGGCATACCCAGCTGGTTTGGCTGCATGACTGTTACGTTTTGACCCGGTTGAAGTACTTGTTGGCCAATTAATCCCGGTGGCAATCCTCCTTGAACCAAATTTGGATGATTCGCTGGTATCATGTACACTTGGCTATTCGGTTGGCCGATGACAGTTGGTACTTGGCTTATATTTAAAGGGTTCTGCAGTACAGTCATACCCGGCGGTACTGTTATCATTTGCACGTTTTGTGTCGCGCCATGAACCTTATTTGATGTTAAATCTTGTTTCTGAGTATCCTTGCCTTGAATTTGGATAGCGTTTCTATCTATCTGTCGTATGTACATTCCATCTTGCGAAATGCCAGAAGCCGATGCGCTGTGGAAATATTATTATTTATGAAAAACTGATAATTTGACTAAATATATCTATAGCTTCGTGACTAGTTTAAGTGATAACACACACAGAAGATACAAAGTTGTATTGAGTTACAGCCAACTGCAGACAAGCGGTGTAACGACTTTTAGTCTATTAGGTATATAGCTTTTTCAGTGAAACGTTTGAGACCGTCGAAGCAGTTCAGTTATTCATTGGTATGATGGTATGAATAAGCAATCTATTCAGTTATTGAATCGCAATAAGAGATGGTGGTAAGGGAGCAGGTTCACAATTTTATTAATTCTCCAATATGAAATGCTCTCTATCGCTATCCGTAATGAACCATAAATATAAAATTTTGTTCTCTGTACGAAATGCGGTGCAATATGCAAAGACACCTATATTGACAATATAAAAAAAACTATTGATAAATTGGAGCGTGGCCAGTTGGGACCTGTGTTAATCACTTTAAACGTGCGAGAAGTTTTGGTCTATCAATAATTTTTATCTAAATTATTCTCATGCGCTTTCGTACTTTGCTACACTACTTGTTCTTTCAAACCATAGAGTTGAACTACTTACTTAGTCTGTTGGCCAGAAGACACATGTATGATGGTGCCGTGGGCTGGATTAATCTTCATCCCCATACTGACGACCGTATTGTCTCTAGCTGAGGATATACAAACAGCTGTAACATTTAGTCTCACTACCAAACAAGCAGTTCTACGCTACATGCGATAAATTGCATCTACGCTTATGCCATGTTAATCACAAAAAAAAATTCGCTTGAAATAAAAAGTTGACATCTGGAATAGTTGAAAGCGGAAAAAGTTAAAAACAATATGACAGATTTATAAAAGAATAATAAAGAATAAACGAGAAAAGAAACAGAAGCATTACAAAAGATTGTGTAGAATTAGGAACGTTGATACTTCGGATACTGCCGCCTTACACATAAAAGTATAATTGAAGAAATTGCTAAAATTTAGGATAATAAATTTCACTGAAGATCCGCAACAGTTCAGTCCACATGAATATTTAGCTAGAGTGAGATTTGAAACGAAAATTGTTCTTCTTCATGTGTCCATCACATCTTAGTGGACAAATGCCGAATCCCCTGCACAACGGCATCTAGGTAGGTCTTTATCTGAGGGCAGAACAGTATTCGCACCTACATTTCGCATAGTTTACTAATCTAATCTTTATAGCAGCCGAACTAGGTTCATTTTTGCTTAGTCGAATTGAAGACAGCGTACACCAACTTTTCGATGGCTGAAAAGTTCAGAAATAATAAATGTAATGATGCCAGTGTGTTACTAGAAACTGCAGTCCCTTGTCGCAATAAGAAAAATCTGAAAAAGAAACAGTATATAGATATACATTCTGATAAGCGCTTCTTTTGTACCTTCAAGTTTATTGAAGCGTTAACTGAAACTGTAAATATTTACGCTCGCATGTTGGGTAATTTAGTTATCTACGAGTAATCTATATAACTAGTATAAGTACCTACGCAAGAAATAAACTTAATTACGTATTTGCACTGCTACGCCTACTTGTAGTTTTTGCATTAATGTTTTTTTTATTAATTCAACATATTAAGCTGTAAGCGAAAAAGTAATAATGATCTAGATGCATTTCATTCAGTTAGTAAACAAAAGTACGATATGAAATATAGACAACACATGTGTTTGTTACAATTTTAATTTAACTACATGTGTGTACTTTATAACGTTTTTAATTTACGCATCATTACATTACGCATTGACGCTGACTTCATTTACGCCTTAGCTGCGGTGATGCTCGTTACGCCGTAAAATAATTTAAAAATATGAAATTGGTGATATGGTGTTGCCACCATATAATTTATGATTACGCATGAAAACTTTTATTTACGCAACCTATATCGGCAGCATATCGATTGTCCTTTTCCCAATATTTTGGGTCGGCGCAGTATGTCTAGGCTGCCTTTATGTGATAACTAAATTTAAACATAATCATAATAAATATAAATTATTCTACAGCATACAGTAATGTAAATAGTATTTATTCTCTATGGCTGCAATCACACATCTAAGACTGCAACAGTTCCTCATGTTCGGCAACAGTTTAATTTGATTTCTCTGGCTTCTATAATCTTAAAAAAAAGAAGAATTAAGTAGAACATTTTGAATTTTCTTCTCTGCATCTTACTCTGAATTTAACTCCTCGCTTCGGCTCCAATTGCCATGTTTGCATCTCGATCGGACACTGTATAAATGTTTAAAATTGTCATATGGTTAGTACTATGCCACTACTGCGATATTGATATAACCACCTTCAAATTATGCAATTAAACGGCTTACGCTAGTGCAGTTCGTATATCAACGAAAAAAATAAACATAAGCCAAAAGCAGCGATGAACTGTTTTACTTTAAAAATTATACCAATTCCTTATACCAATTAAAAATGTAAAGAAAAATTAAAATTGAAAGATATTTTAACAAATTCTTCGATAGCTCTCTGCAAACTCATAGTTAGGTACAAACTTAGCGAGCAGCCTTACGAACCACGTCGAGTGACTGCCATTATGAAGTATAACATCGCTTTTACGCAATTTCGCCTTTTGCCGGCGCTATCCGATTGCATTCGCGAATTTACAAAAACCTGTGACAAGAATTATAGAGTTCAAGTCGGATAGTAAGCATACGTTGATTAAAGTATTGCCCCAATTGCATCCTCAAAATATTTTTTTGTTCGCTTTCATTTATACATATAGTTTTAGGAACATGAAGAATCAAGTTTGTCCTTTGAGAAAGAATTGTACTGACTAAATTTATAAGTTTCCAATTTAGCACATGCACAGAAACGGTCTAAAACTGAACGCACACTATCCGAACCGAAGGCGCCGAACTCTCGGAAGGAACTCCAGACCTTACAAAAATTCTGATGACGTCATCAAAATCGAATCGATGGATGCGGAAAGGTTCTTACAGTATTGCCACGTTAAAGTATTTACCCCTGAATTTAGAGACCTTTTCATGCCTATGGATTTTTTAAGGTTCATAATTATTTTCGATTAGGCGCAGTAAATGCATTAAAGTCACCAGTAAACATACCCAAATCGCCAGGCGTGGCGCTGCGGCGCAGCGCTGTAGAGGCTACTCGCTTAGTCAGAGTACGGCTATTAAAACCTGTACATTATTATACCTATACTCTTGTTTGAGTGCAATGGCCGGTTGACTTTATATTCATTTGGTATTTTTTCATTGATAAATATTACTTTGCCAATAAATAACTACATCGAATTTCAGGCAAAATAAAAATACCAACAGAAATGTTAGACTACGCTATAACTGTAGATTTTTGTGCTTACGAACCATGCCATGTTCAACATTCACTGGTCGAGATACATTTGAAATTAATGCTCTCACATGATATCATAGTCTTATAAATAGTATCTCCAAAATAAAATGTGTTGTAGAGTTCAATAAAACGTCCAATGTATCTCGACCATTACACGTATGTCGGCAGCCAAGTAGGTACCTGCGGCGTTCCACGAGCGCGAGTCTCTCGACGAGCCCTTGTCCTGGCTTACATGCGACCTGCGGCATCACATTATTTCAATACACACAACACATTAATATGGAAACAACACAGGGGCAGATTCGACGCGGCCGTTACACCACAGCTGCAATGATAACTCTGAACTGAAGGCGTATCGTCACTTTTACGAACATTATCATGCATTCCAATGATTTGACTTTGATTGAAGTCTCCAATTTGCCACAGTTGTCTCCTGTTACGACAACTACCAGGAAAGTAGAACTTGCTGCACGTGTCTATTGAGTTTACAAATACACTGAGATAGACCTTGCAATTGGTGAATGTATAAAGTTGTGGTTACCCTGGGATTCATGTCTCATTACTGTCATTTATTAACGAATACTAAGCAAGATGGTAAACTGTATATTCCATAATCGTCCAAGGTAGATTTCTAATTTGTGAGCATTACATTGCATTTATTATGCATTTACTCATCTGAAATTATTATTAAATGAATAAAATACAAAAATAAAACGTAAAGTTTTGGTAAGTTAGAAAATGGAGAAATTCTTTTTTCTTCTAATTCTTTTTCTGTTAATGCCTCCATGAGTTTCAGCTGCAGTATTTTTGTTCAGTTTGCTGAAATAGCGAATACTTAACGCCAATTGCTTCAATTAATTTTTTTCGTATTTCATATTATTTCAACAAACAGGATCAAACAGAAAAAATAAAAAATAATAAAGGTATCGTCAAAATTTCATCATAGAATTTATTGTTAATAATTATACTTCGTAAGAAAAAAATTACCTTTGTTTTTTTTTATCAAGTTGTTACAGTTGCTGCTGAATAGTAAAACTGTGAATTATTTTAAAGTGTAATTATTTTAAATAAAAATAATAGTTACCCTGCAGGAGCTATAGGCCGTAGCTGCAACTGACTTGGAGTTCCATCTGATAATCTCTTTTGTCCCCTCGTCTCTTGTCCACTTATATTCTTTGTGGGTGTAGAGCTCTGAAATTAGCAAGTATATTATTTATTAGTTTTAACTGTAATTTTTATAGGGGATTGTACACAAATTAGTACTTTATTTGGACAACACCATATACTTAAAGGCAACATATGGTACAACACTCTTCACAAATAAACCTGTAAACAAATTTAACTCGTGATTATATCTTAATATTCCATTTCACCCACAGCATTGGCCAAATAAACACTAACAAACTAGATTGTTATAATGCTTAGTATTTTTTTATAGATCTAAAATATCAAAAGCGTCTATATGCAAACATAAGGGCGTACGTTAAAATACGGGCGGACGCGCGCTGCGGAGGATTGCGGATGACTGCATGTGTGTTACCCAAAAATGTATGTGCTAAATTAAAGTTGTTATTGGTATAAAATCTATGGATTGCCGAAGGCGGCGGACGGGCCCGCGCGAGTTTTCACGTACGCCCTAATAGTGCTGTAGAATAGAAAATTAGTAAAATAAATGTACAAAAAAAACATACGCATTAATTACGCCTAATACGTATGTTTGGACATGAATCGCTTCGCATTAGCTGCATTGCAATATAACAGAATTGTAGTTGTTTTACGCTTTGGCATAGACATAGAATATCGGTATTTACCTCTGGTGTTTTTTTTCATTTGATTTATATTTTAAAAGATTATATTACTTTTAGAACAACCTACAAATGCATATTGTTATGAAGCAGGGAAACCTAACATCAGTGAATTGTGATGAAAATTTAATGTCTATGAAAAAATAAATCAGATAAAAAGCAACAATAAAAAAAATTGGTACGAAAGAAACAGGAAGCTCCGATGGAAGACCTCAACCAAATATATTGAAAAAAAAGTTAAGAAGCCACATGGATTTGTATTAGTGTGGTACATATACGTCTAAATAATGCTCACAGATAGTATCTGAGGTGAAGACGCTTGTCCTGTTGATATTATATTTATCAAAGACCCACTGCTGACTATGGGCTGAGGAATTAAAAAAAATATACATATATCCTTCAGATACTGTAATATAATTTCACTGGTTATAAGTAAGTTATTGGTTTTATTTGAACAAGTTAATATTAAGTATATTAACTTTATTTAGGGACCCCCCCCACACTAGCGTCTTTTGAGCGTCGTCGTCTTGCCAGCGCGTGCGCAGCGTCGACGCAGTGTTGGTGAAGCGGCGCCGCGACGCCAACGCTGAGCGGCTGCCGAACGCAGTTTAGTTGAGAGAGACGACGACGCTCAAAAGAACGGGTCCCTTAACTGATTGGCCTAAATAGAAATATATTTATTTCAACATCACATAACAAAGCTAAGGTACCTACACAAATATAACATTACATATAATAGAAGATGTGATGTTGAAATTTTGGCCCACCCTCAGGTATCATTGCTGGGATCACAGAGTGATCCTGTTTTTCAGTGCAGGCCAAAATATAAAAGGATATTTTGGCCTGCACTGAAAAACAGGATCACTCTGTGATCCCATATTTTTTTATTTTAGTGTGAATTATGTAACATGAAGCTTACATTTTGTCTTTCTTTCTTAGATCATTTTTAACTTTATGAAAATTTTTTGCAGATTTTATAATTTGAATAAGAGCACTACCAATATTGATAAAGGCACGTTTTTTATATTGAAAGTACCTTTTGGTTGAGGTGCATAATGGTTCCTGTAGCTTGTAGTTGTTGTAACTGTGCTGCTGTCAACGGTAGAGATGTCTGTGGTAGACCTCCCGCTGGTGCTATCTGTTGACGTTACATATTACTTGATAAAAAAAATATTTTGTACTAGAAAATATAATTTAATTCTTCTTTGTGGCGATCTGAAGGTTTTTGATGTGTTAACGTCTTATAAATCGACGAACGCCGGCTGCATGCACGAAAAAGCATGACTCATGTCACATTCCTCCTGAGCCAAGCGTGCAAGCGAGAGAGCGGGAAAAGCGATAGAGGCACGATCGGCCTAAGTATTCGGCTTGTGACGCATCTATCTCTCTTCCACTCCATTGGCCTATGTTTTCTTATGACGTTAGCACATAAAATTATTGTACGTAAACTAACTTTACAGACAACCAATTTGTTCATTAGTGAAAACCTTGGGATCGCCACCAAGAACAACCACAATGCTTTCAATGTATGCATTAAAATACCATAGATATTATTATCTAAGTAAGTGACTATGCTTACTAGGTGACTTTGCAACAAATTCACTTTTCAAGTGTACATAAATTATAAAAATTTTTACTATCAGATCATCATAAAGTGTAATAGGTATTTTAAAAAGTATTAATTTAAAATGGTGTAATTTGTTTGGTCATGCAGAGGTAGGTCAGTCATTGTTATTTCTCTTTAACATTTGGGCAAATCACTAAAAAAATAATAATGCATAAACAAACTCACAGAAACAAATTGTTGTGGCTGTAAATTAGTCAGCCCTGCCTGGCTTGAAGCCAGATCTTGTAGTTGCTGATATGGAATGAGCATAGTCTGCGACCCTGGGACTGTCCATTGCACTGTGTCAGCTCCTTGTATATACTTAATTTCTTTATCTCCCTTATCTGTGCTGTACAATATTTTCTGTGAGGCATTTGTACCCTGTGCGGCACACACAACGGGAGTAGCTGTCGCCGAGCTCACAGTTGTTGTGTCAGCTGACGATAAACTGGCTTGTGGAAAACTTAATCCATTTGGCAATATCATTGACATGGAAGACGGTACACCACTCAACCGTAATTGTGTCACATTCACTGGCTGCATACTGGATATATCAACTATCTGAGTGGTCCCAAAATTAGGTTGCTGAATACCTAAGGACTGTGCAATTGGTAAAGACGTGAAGTTGGTGTTTGAGACCTGCACACCTGGCTGAACTATAGGGATGAGCTGTCCGTTTTCTTGATTCAAAACATACTGCTGCTGTGGGAGAAGCTGCAGAACTGTTGGTTGGCGAACTGTCATGAGGGGAGTGGAAGTTTGAGCCATGCTCACTACTGGAGGGATAACTGCAGGATGTGGTGTCGTCATCGTCGAGGGTGTCGCTAGAGACACAGTGGCAACAGGCGGCGGCACCGGCGGGGGTGGTGCCGTGGTAGTAGTCAACGTAGGCGGTGGCACATTCAACGCTGGAGGAGGCCCGCCAGCCTGAGCGGCGCTCCATTGTGCCAACTCAGCGCGAATTGTCTCAATCAAGTTCTGTGCCAACGACCGCGCAGCAGCCAAAGCTTCCGATCTTGGGTGATGCAAAGCCAAATGTAGTGGCTCGAATTTATCGCCTTTTAACATAGCTACCACGCCAGTCTCCGATCGTATGTAATCCAAATTTGTTGCATTCTGTAAATTATACCGGTTTTTAGTACAATTCAAAAGTTACCTGTAATAAAATGGGTTTACAAGTAACACCAACTTACTGGGCCAAGTATGCGTCCTTTTATGTCAAATGCGGCTGGAGCATGATCCAAGCCAATATAAACTTTCTCTATGAGACTGCCTGACATTATTGAAATCGAACTTTATAAACAATTAGGTATTTTATTTTCTAGTAAAATAGAATTTAGATTTTCTAGTAAAATTACATACGAAACATAACATAAATTAAATTGACACGACGCTCTTTGAAGTTTGTCTTTTTGATTGACATTGACATTTGACTTTGACTTCGTTTCGATCGTTTTGACACTTTTGACAGATTAGAAGGTTTGATCAGTGTTGCCACCTTCAAAATAAGTTTTTCCTAGATTGTCGTGAAAATCCCCCAAAAGTTCCGTTTCCTGTTTCAGTATTTTTTTTAAATACTACTAGGGCGTAAAACCCGCTTACGACCTTTCTAGCAGTTTTAATAGTCTCTGTCAGTTTGTCTCTGGTTATCATGTTATAATTACTCGCTGCGTCCCACTTTTACAAAGCGACACGTGTAGCCTATATGCAAATGCATTAAAGTTCATTTACTTTCCTTTTAACAAGCTAGTATAAAAATGTAAATTTAGTTTTATTGATTCGTTTCGCGACGAACTTATCGATAGTAGAGTAGACCAATGGAATTGAACCTACCATGTTACCATTTTTTCTATTAATGAACTCTGAAATATTCCTAAATAAAATATATTGTTTAGTTTGTTTTTTTAAGCGTCACTCGTGTTAAGTTATCGGTATTCAATATTGACATGTTTCTATCTCTTTTCCCTTCGATGAAGAATCAAGTAATTCAAGAAGAAGGTCAATCCTGGCGCCCGCTTTCTTCGCATTCCGTTGTACTTTACAGAATAATTCGGTTTGAAATTCGTAAACTTAGCCTTGTATGCTAGGTGGTCTGTGGTAAACAGTTACTTTAATTATTAGGTATAACTTCTAAAAATAACTTTATTTCTATTAGAAGTATCTCCATCATTAAACAAATTACGTCACATGAATTTCATAATTTTTTGACCCCACCCCCCGTCCTTGTCACATTTGTGAGAGTCCCCCCCTCCCTGGTGTGACGTTACGTATTTTGCAATTTTACATCTAGAGTTGCAAATGTTTTTGAGTTTTTCGTTAATAGTTCAAAGTGTTATAACACTTAGATTCTAATAGATTTTGAAATGTCACGTCACAAAATTTAGGGCCCCTTCCTGTCACACAAAATCACACTTCGTCGACCTGTGACGTAATTTATGGATGGCCCTTAAGTAAGAAGTCTTCACAGGCGTTTTTCTTTAAAATTATTATATATTATTCGTAAATTGTTAATCAAAATGTATTTGATGCTGAAATTTATTTTCCTTTATAAATTTACACATCCACATTAATTTTGTACCCCAAAAAATCGCCTAGATTTGGAAAAATACCCGATGATAGGGAAAAATATCGTAAGGTGGTAGCACTGGGTTACGTGTATTCTTTTTTTGCACTGGCAATCACTTGTTAGTCAAAGATTATTTCTTTGCGAATTTACTTCATAATATTCTCAGGAAAAAAAAATCTTAGCTCATTAAATTCTAACAATTAATAAATGTTTTCGTTTAGAAACAAAAATTAAATTACCAATAATATCGTATGTACCGAAAAATATTGTCAGTAATCTTATCTTCTAGTTCCTTTAATCTGCATTAACTCAACAGCGAAGCCGATGTAAGTAAGTTGTAATTGTAAGTTAGGGTGTAGGTAGCTCATCAACATCTTTCGAGTTAAAGCCAACGTCACCTGCACGTGGTGCACCCTGCCGACCAGCTAACAAGGCTATGACGAAAGAGAGGTAGGACGCAGCGAAACATCATACTGTGCTCCCCTTTTCACTGGTCAAATTGCGAGAGCGGCATAGTGAGGTCTTTGACACTCGACTTTGAATGATGGGGACGCCGCACCGCCTTCCATCCCGCGGTGTGGTGATTTCATGCCGGAAATCTCGTTTTCTCAACGAGATGTTCGGTGGGCATTACTATCCCTCGACGTTCATAAGTCGAGTGGGCCAGGCCAGGATGGCATTCCGGCAGTGGTGCTAAAGCTGTGTGCTCCTGAGTTGTGTCCTGTACTTACGCGCCTTTTCGCGCTCTCTTATTCCACCAGGCAAGTTCCATCATCGTGGAAGACTGCGAACGTGCACCCTGTGCCCAAAAAGGGTGAAGATCAGATCCATCGAATTACAGGCCTATCGCTGTTACCTCCCTTCTCTCCAAGGTAATGGAGCGCGTCATTAACAACCGGCTCCTGAAATACCTAGAAGAGCACTATTTAATCAGCGGCCATCAATACGGCTTTCGTCATGGTCGGTCGACTGGTGATCTTCTAGTGTTTCTTACACATCGCTGGGCTTCAGCCGTGGAGAATCAAGGCGAAGCATTGGCTGTCAGTCTGGATATGGCGTAGACGTTCGATCGTGTTTGGCACCGTAGTCTTCTTTCGAAGTTGCCTGCATACGGTCTACCAGAGGGTTTATGCGAATGGGTTGCTAGTTTCTTGCCCAGCAGAAGCATTATAGCCGTTGTTGAGGTAGTTGCCCCGATAGCACGGACATTAATGCAGGCGTCCCGCAAGGCTCTGTATTATCCCCGACACTGTTTGCTGCATATCAATGATATGTTATCTATTCACAGCATTCATTGCTATGCCGACGACAGCACCGGGGACACTTATTACACGGGACGCGCTAATATTCCCCGCTCTCTGGAGAGCCGCGAGCAACTTGTGTCGGAAATCGAGAGCATACTAAGTAGTGTCCGACTGGGGGCGACAGAACTTAGTGCGATTTAACCCCTCTAAGATACACGTCTGTGCGTTCACCGCTAAGAAAACCCCATTTGCTGTGACTCCACACTTTCAGAATACACCCCTTACCATCGCCCAAAGTATTGGGATTCTAGGAGTTGAAATCTCCAGCGACGTCCAGTTTCGTTGTCACCTGGAGTGTTGTGTGCTCAACAGGGCGAAGCAGCACTTCAATCCGCGGCAAAGGCTTCTGCTTTACAAAGCTCAAGTACGGCCGCATATGGAGTACTGTTGTCATCTATGGGCGGGAGCGCCTAGATACCAGCTTGCACCTTCGACAGACTCGATTCAGAGGCGTGCTGTGAGGATTGTTAACTGACAGACGGTTTAGAACCTTTAAATCTGGGGAGATTTTGCGTCCCTTTGTGTGTTCTACCGATTGTACAATGGGGTGTGTTCAGAGGAGTTGTTTGACATGATGCCTACGGCCTCCTTCTACAGTCGCACCGCTCGCCTTCGACAGGGAATTCATCCTCACACATTGGAGCCTAAGTGGTCGCGTACCGTGCGGTTCCAGAGAAGTTTTCTCCCGCGTACGGTCAAGCTGTGGAATGAACTGCCTGTCGAGGTTTTCTCAGGAGGTTCTTCAAAAAGGGCGTGAAGAGGTTTTTACAGGGTCGGCAACGCGCGTGTGATGCCCCTGGTGTTACAGGCGTTCATAGGCTACGGTAACTGTTTACCATCAGGCGGGCCGTATGCTTGTTTTTTCACTATAGTGGTATAAAAAAAAACCGATTTAATTGATAGACAAATTTTACTACTATTTCACACTTCATAAAACTTAAAGATTCAAACAAATAAATTAATGTAAAATTGAATTCAAACTGAAATTCCTTGTTTATCAATATTCGTGACATAGAAGCTTTCAAAGTTGTGTTTAATATTAAAAAAATGTTAGTCTAGAGAGCCTTCACATGTCGATATAGGGGCCATTTATCTAGTGGTAAATATAAAACAAACCTAACATTAATTATTTACTAATTTTATTCAACAATGAAACCTTTATGTATTTCTTGCGTACTTCAGTAATATGTACTATTATTTATATTGTGGTAATATGTAGGAAACACAAAAATATAGGCAATTAATGATTTTTTTCTGTGGTAGGAAGTTACCCCACCGACGTTATAATGACGTATAAGTACCAATGAGTTTGTGCACCAAGCGCGTGGTCTTCACTTCGTGTTTTGTAATGTTTCTGTAATTTTATATTTAAAGGACCTAATTTACGCGTTACGCGGGAAATGTTGGGCGCTCTTTTTCTAGATGGTCCTATGACCTTATGAAAGCGACTGGATGCCGAAGGCGGAGGATCGTATTTGGTAGAAAGCTTTGGGGAAGGCTTATATCCAGCAGCGGGTAGATAGATACACGCTGATGATGATGATGAGACGTATTACCTAGTATGAGTATGATTTTTATCAAGCACTGTTCTATTATACTTATACCCAAAGAAATGTTAACATGGCGTACTTGTTTTATCTATGCATAAACCCTAATACTACTATTCGCAGAATAAAAGACATTTTAATTTTTAACCATATATATTTCTACAAAACATGATATGCTGATTCTATAATTGTTACGCATGAAAAAATATAACATTTTTATATCCAGTTTTTAACTGAGACCTATTAGTACATATATTTTTTCAATTTCTATATATTTATACTTCGTTTACAATGAGATAGATATAAATATATTTGTCATGTTGTCTCACTCCTGGCATACATTATTTCACAGATCTTTTAAGGCTACTAATTAGTTATTTATAGAAGTTGTAAGCTCGTTAGTAAAATAACAAGAAATTCAACATGATAACAATACATAGAAGCATCTGTTTTAATTTTTTTACACTAGTGTCGCCGATCGGTAGTCCACGAGAAATCAATAAGCAGATCGATGGAAACGGAAGAAATCCACCGATACCATTAAAAAATCATAGCAATACATCTTTACAACATACCATTTTCGCACGCAATCACGCGTATTCAGTCGTATAGTACGGAATGTAATTAAATGAAACTATTCAAATACACGCGGCTTGCGACGCCATACTATACGACAGCCGCGTTTGTCTGTGACATGCTTTATCCGCACACAATCTCTACTTATGTGGATACCCACTGGGCACAGTATGGTTTCGTGCGAATAACGCGCGTTTGTCGTGTGTGCAAAAACAGTACACTGTATGAAAATGGACGACTAATGTTCTTTTTTCTTTCTATATCAATACTATCATTGTAAGTTTCCATTGCGTGACTACTAACGTTGTTCAGCATCATCAATAGGCCTATGGACTGACTTTCTAGATCCAGCTGTCGATAGTTATACTATCAATAGTAGATGAATTCGGCAACGCTAGTTTTATACAAATTAAACTCAGGTGGGAATCTAATAATCAAATATGGTTACATACTATGTAAATGATTTATACAAACTTAATACTTACAAAAATCACTTATTCTAAAATCACTCGATACATCAATCTATACTAAAATACAGGACTAGAAGATCAAAAATATTCTTTAGGGCAACTGCTGATTGATCCGGGAAGCGGCGTTTTGTTTGTACTCATACAAGTCACGCTGTTTGCAGCAAATGTTTATTTTTTGATCATTGCATAATGCGGCAGATATCAAACAGCCGAATGCCCTAATTTTTTTCTTAACCGAGCAAAATAAGGACGGAGGCCATCTCCAAGCTCAAACTTCACCTATACACAATGGATTAATGTTGTGAAAGAGTTAATATCACTAGTAATATCTTAAAAAGTTAGTGCATTATAGAATTACCCTGAGTTCAGACAATTAGTTCTACAATAATGATTAGTATGGTAGTGTATGTTTATTTTATAGTATTTCCTATGCATGTGTGGAAATACTGAATCATTATGGAACAACGCTAAAGTTCAGCAACAAAAAAAAATAGTGACCGATTATATACAAAATATTTTAAATAATTACAAATAAGTGACCTAGATGGTGCTTGTGATGCGAAGAAATTATTATGCGCCCCAGAGAAAGACTACAGTTACAGTACTTTTTTTGATTTGATTACAAAAAATATACATAAATAATTGTTTTGTACTTATGTACAAAATTTTTGGCATGTTACATTTTGAAGCGAGGCTCTGAAAGACAGAAATCTGTATTTTTTTTAGTTTTTAACAGTTTCATTTAAACAAAACTAACTAAAGTTTTTATTGGTTTTATTTATATATTTATTATTGTGAGTTTTAATAATATAATTTTTAAAAAGTGGTCCTGGAAACATACAGCATCGGCGATAGCTACATCAAAGTAATCTCAATATCGCCCAAATATACAGTTCCATAATAATTAGCGATCGTCCGCTAATAAAGTGCGAAGATGATTTCAAAATACCAGTTAAAAATACTGTTGTCTAGACCGAAATTACGAATCACGTAGCGTCGATACTAATTATCAAAATCATACGGAAGTTTATTCAGTGTTCGACCCTTGTATGTATGCATATAAGTAGACATAGACTTTAGATATTTTTTTCTAATATTATGCTACCAAATCACAGACATAAATTTAAACAACACGAGCTGAAGACCTGCCACGGTTATTCCGTATGTCCATGTGAACATACCTCTCAATCTGCTCTAACGTTGTTTTACCAAAAAATATATATATTAACCAACAATACCAAGCATATCCACCCTTTTTGAATAATTAAAGAGTTTTCATACAACGATGAATATAGCAGGTAGTCAATTTCAGTGAAAATTGTACACAAATAAATAAGAGCGCTATGTAAAAATATTCCTAACAATTTCACGTACAATACGAACATTATATTTTTGCCCGTTTACAAAATCAATCTACACACGATATGGTCTACATAGCTCGTCTCATATTGTCCAAAATTACACTCCCTTAGATCCTGGCACTGAATTTTGAACACATTGGTTTTAATTACGCTCGTATCTTTCTTCAAATACTTTTAAATACATTTAGAAGCCACTTTTGGCACTTGTTACAACATTAACAGTCATGTAATATGTTTTAATTATATATTATGTGTACATGAAGCATCGAAAAAATACATGAGATGGAGTTTTTAGTGTCGCGAAAGGTTTTATTATTTTAGAATTAAACATAATTACAAAGTAACCATTCATAATTTCGGGTTACGTGTATTAACACAGAACTGGAGGAGCTGTGTTCATATGAACACCTCCTTAACCATGTTTATGCTATTTTTATCTGCACAACTCCGATAAACTGTAATGTCATAAAATAACAGTAATTATAAATGACATATTTTAATAACAATTTGTAATGTAATTGATCTCATGATACTAATAATACTATGATATAGATATAAACTTTGTCTGAAATAAATATTTTTTATTTATATATAGTCAAGCTCATTAATGTGTAAAATATTTTCTCTGATTTCTTTTTCAGTATGATAATTAGACCCCCATAGTGAAAGTTGTTTGTTTAGGAAAGTGTACCGGGAGTACCAGATAAACGCAATTTACAAAAACAGTTTCCATTTCAAAAAGAAAAAGAAGAATATTATTTTGAGTAATTTTTATAAGTAGTTACTCAATTTTATCCGATGCTACATCTACACATATTAATTATAAATGGAGAATATTTAAATATAATTATGATAGACACTACGATAAATAATGAAAATGAACGATACAATTTCACACAAATTACTCAGTTACATAATTATATTTTAAGAATGTTCCATTCTGAGAGATTAAGTACATGTGCATGTTCGGATCTCATTAGTCTGCACTCAGTGAAAATACAAGTTGTAAAATTTTCAAAGTCCATTTTGGCGAAGTATTTTTTCCAATTTTTACACAATGGGTATCGGAAAAGGCTTTTCATAAGGATTCTTAAGATATTTTTTTACGAATTCTTATACATATACAAAAGTTTTAATGTTTATAATCGGCGGATGAATGTATTAGTAGAGAGCTTATATGGAGGTATATAAGTTATATACCTCCATATAACTGAAGCTCTCTACATGATTAAAATTCGCTATTTAGTAGCGTAGAGTAAGGGCGAATTAGTAGAGCTTCAGTTATTAACTGAAGCTCTACTAATTCGCCCGTATGCGTTAAAAATCCCAATCGAGACTACACAAGATAAATGGATTCAAGAAATAGTGTTTCATTCCGATACCCATTTAGTAAAAATAAAAAATACATTTGAATTATTCAACGTAATGGACCTTCACCTCATAGAATACAGCAGCCAAAAACAATTCCCTTATATATATGTATAAGGGAATTATTATTATATATATAATACTTATAACATTTGGACTCTCCAACGATATCAAACTAGCCGTTTGGATGGCATGATGATGTAATGTATTAAATAATAGCTCAAACTATACGCTAAAAGTAAAAGTATGTCACATTTTTGCCTAAAGGCATATTTTTACTATAAAAACAGTAGCTGTCATGGTAAACTTGTATTTTCACATGAATACACGAGTCCACTAATATCCGACTAATAAAATATCATAGTGCGCGTAATTTTCGGGTACGTTGTAAAGAAAGGTTATGTGATAAGAAATAGATAGGAACGATTCTATGCACTAAATAACAACAGGACGTTTGTACACTACAAGGCAGCAAATTTCGTATTGTAAAAATACATGCCACAAATGCCTAATTACATACAGTCATACAGAAATATTCGGGGTGAAATTACAATATTCTTCCACATGGAATTTACTTTAATGATGTCTCATTATTTTTGTAGGCTTGTGACAGTTGCATTTTTACAAATATGACATGATGCGAAAGTGCACAAGCGCCCTTACACGTATCACCAATATACAGGGGAAGCTTTGCTTAAAATATGTTAATACTTGACATTAACTTATCAAATTAACGATTGTTAATTTATATTCTTGCTTAGGGAAAATAGCCTTCTTTTGTTTTACTGTAAAAATATACATTTTGTGTCGTAAACATAATAATATGATATTGGGTGTATTTCGGAGTTTTCGGTACTTTTAATGAGTTATCTTCAACTATAAAACAAATACCTTTCAATAGAAGCTAATTTAGAAGGTAATTGTACGAAACATAACACTCTAAATTGGCTTCTTTTGATTATCACCATTCAAATGGATGGGTTAATACAGGATGCCAGATAAATTTAACCTATTTTAAAATAATGTAATAAGTTAATAAATATTCATTATAAAAATCAGATCATAAAATACGTAGTTTATTTTTAGCAAATTGGTGCCAAAAATAAAACATAAGCAGTTTTGTTTTGAAAAGCACATTTATCCAAAAGCTCAAAAATACACCCAATTAAAAAAACTTGCCTATGTTAAAGTAAGATTGGAAGCACTCACTGCAACCTCGCGCATCGCGAGCAATAGTCATTATTCGCCGCACTGCCGTAGTACATACATAAAGGCGCTCTGCATGGCTTCGGCGAAGGCGGGCGATCATCGTAGAACGTCGATTTCGAGAGGTACAAGGTTCGATCCCGCGCCGGCCGCGCTGATTTGGAGCTGAGGCCTCGGGCTACTTCGTGGGCTGAATTGTCTGCTTCTGCATAAAACTGTGACCGGCCAGTTCCGTACCGAGGTTGTGACGGTTGGTTCGTTGGTATTTCTTTTCGGTTCCTTTCTGCTGTGTAGCTGTGAATTTTATAATAATTATTAGTTCACTATGTGCATATTTGAACGTTTTTTATATAAAATGGTTATTTTGGGTTGTAATTGGTTCATCAACATCTTTGAACCAAAGGAAACACCTGCACGTGGTGCACCCTGCTGACTGGCAAACGAAGCTCTGGCGAAAAGAGGGGTAGGGAGCGTAATTGTAAGCTACCCAACTGGGGAATGTACCTTCACCTCACAGAATACCGCAGCCAAATAACAATTCCCTTGAGGGTTGTTGTGTTCCTGCGAGTGAGTGAGGTCACCAGAAACGAAGGAGATGCTGCGTTGGCAGCGGGGGTGGTGGCGCGTGAGTGATATTTTATGTTGCGAGCGTTAATATGGCTACGGTAACCGCTTCACATCAGGCGGGCCGTATGCTTGTCTGCCACCATACGTGGTATATATATAAAAAATCCCAGCAGTGGGATGAATAAGGGTTGACGACAAGGTCGACACGTAAATCTAGTTTGTGCCTGCCAGGTTTGATTTCATTCGGAGAGTTGTATTTATTCCCTAGGTTCAAGCTCCCTAGGGTTCAAGCTATACAATACATATTAATTTTTAAATTTCTTTAATAACGGTTTAGTGTTTTCAAACAACAGTTTAGATAGGCAAAAAAAGTTATTCATACTTTCGTATTATGTAAACGATATTTGCAAAACACAAGCAAGAGGTCCTGCGAATCCTCTCCATTAATGTAGCTCCTAGTCGAAGTGTTGTGTTCCTGTAAGGTCACCAGACAATTGGTACTTCATATAGCTTGACCTACCTAGGTGCTACATTGGCAACAGCCCCTTTTATTTACAAGCATTAATAGACTAGGATAGTTTATGACGAAACAAACGTTGTATATTATTGACTTTTGCGCATCCACGCGGCTAGAAAACTGTGAAGTTATTTCATAAAACTTACCCAATCCAAGCTTCATTTAGGTAATTCTTGACCATTTCTTCCTGCACAGGCGCCCGAGCAGCCAGCACCCTGCAGCATAATACTTCACAGGTCGACTGCCGCCTCATCAGCCCTTCTTCTGGATTACTCTGGCTGCCACTACTCTTACCGGCCAGCTTGGCCATCGAGCCAAAGTTCTTCTTAATTTTGCTGCTCATCGATCTGCCAATACTTCCGAACTGTTTGGCTACAGAATTCAATTGCTTGGAACTCTTCGTGGAGAGAGCATCGAGGGATCTTCTCAGTTCTTCGGGCGGTTGGTTCTGAGAGAGACACTCGACTCGTTCAAGGTCTAGGTAAGCTGCCAGCATGGCTGACCGCTGATATTCGTCGGGAAGGAGGTTGTTTATTGTTTTTTGATCTGGTTCCACGTCCCAGCGGAATTCTTCTCCGGGGTCTACGTTGAATCTAGAATTCGGAACACATAGTTATTTTTGTATCATGTAGTAAAGAAAGGTACTATCAGTACAATATCACGGCGTTTGTAATGGTCGTTTCCCATCCCATCCCTATAACGGACATTTGTTTACATCACAAAGGTGACAAACAAACAATCAACGCACCAACCATTTCGAGTCGAGCGGCTAAGAGTAAAGAGTTTATTACACCACCCTGAATAACAGATCGGATATTCAGTGACCGATTTCGGACAAGAAATTCAGTCGCCGAAGTTCCTGATTACACGATCACTGATTCAGGGCTCTGAATCAGACGCTAAGGACGAGCGATAAGTGACGGATGTGTCGAGTGAAAATAAGTATGACAAAATAGCCCCAATATTATATAAAAACTAAGAAATTGTTATTAGCGTAGCCCTAGCGGTTGGCTAAGACATATTAGTACGCAGTGTTCATCGCGATCGAGAGAGGGTGGACGCGTCCGGACAGTCGCTCTGATGAAAGTCTCCGTTTGAGATCGAAACTAAATATTAATGTGACAAACAATCATGAAGGTTGATAATAACATTATAAATATTTTAAAAAAGTAAAAATTTTCCGTGGAGTTCAAGAGAGGTGAATTTTTCCACTTTTAATATATCTATACTAATATTATAAAGCTGAAGAGTTTGTTTGGTTGAACGCGCTAATCTCCGGAACTACTCATTCGAATTGAAAAAATATTTTAGTGTTAGATAGCTTATTTTTCGTGGAAGGCTAAATAACATCATACTACTAGCAATAGGAGCGGAGCACCAATGAAAAATGTGGAAAAAATATTCCTTTTGGGAGCTTTCGTTGCGTGCACTGCGTAAATGGTTTAAGTTACGCAACAATTATATACGACGGAATTATTCATTTTAAAAAGTTTTCAAAAAAGTCTGTGATAGCTTGTCTATCTTTTAAGATTGGTTCACTATAACCTTTCAAATGGTAAGCTTACGATTCACTCTCAACGCTCTGAAGAAGTAGCGTGAGTCAGCTAGTTTATAATATTCTGGCAACAATTTAAATACTATAATAATGATAATAACCTTATGGGCATGGCGTTCCCGGCGTGGTCGTCGAGCGGCACGCGCGCGCCGTCGGTGGGCAGCGGCTCGCACGGCACCAGCGCCGAGAAGTGGCCCGCGTCGTACGCCAGCAGGATGGGCGCCTTGCTGCACAGCTCGGGGGCCAGCTCCAGCGGCAGGTACACGCCGCCGAACGGGATCGGCGCGATCGGCTCGCCGCGGAAGTCCTGACGTTGTTTGGTACTTTTAATTATTTACTGAGGACACGTAAGGGGCCATCCGTAAATTACGTCACACGTTAAGGGGGAGGGAGGGGGGACGAAGTGTGATATTGTGTGACGAGGGGGTGGCAGGGGTACGAAATTTCGTGACGTGACATTTTAAAATCTACTATAATCTAAGTGTTTATAACACGAACTATTAAGAGCCATATTACATTTTGACTGTGATTTTTGCGTAAAATGGCTAATTTCGGCGTTCTTGATCTCGGAAACAAAAATACATTAACAATGTTGACATATTGAATAGTACAGAATAGCTATTGGCATAGTACGTAGCGGCCTCGCTTTTTGTAAATTTTGCTTAACTTTTTATATAAACCCAAAATTGCAGAGAAAGATTTTCATAAAATGCGCGCATTCACTATTTTGAGCTCCTGGATTGTACTACTGTTCCAAACAAATAAAATAGAATGTTATTTGTTATATAGTTGTATAGTACATAGCGGCCTCGGAATTTTGAAATATCATTGATTTAATATAGAAAAAAAACATTCTTTTAACCAAAAAAACATCGAAAATCGCTTTAAGTAAACTGTTAATTTCTCGAATAAACGATAATATTATTGAGCAAAATTTATACGAGAATAATTGTTACTTCATGATGATGAATGAAGAATAAACTTTGTAGCATGAATTTATTATCTTATTTCAATAAAAACGATAAATATAACTTCAAAATTACACAGAAATGTGACTAGCTGTGACAAGGACGGGGGGAGGGGTCAAAAAATCAAGAAATTGGTGTGACGTAATTTATGGATGGCCCCTAAGTTCAAAGTTGTAGGTTAAGAAACAATATATTATATATAAACATAATATAAACATCGATGCCATCATCATGATCCTGATGCCATCAGAGAATGTTCGAGTAAGTTCATTTTCTTTAGACTTTTATGCAAGCAATAATAAATCATTGTCCTATTGTTTTTCTTTTGCATTTCCGTGTATAATTATGTATATGATGCATAAGATATATATGAAATACTGGAATTCGCCAACTCGCAATTGAGCAACGTGGAGGAGTATGCTCTAAACCCCTTCGATTGAGGAGAGGACCCGTATACCAACAGTAGAATAATTATGGGTTGAGGCCAATGCGAACGAATATTAGAAATAAAAAATGCATAATATAGGTATTTAAATCAGAACAAGCATTCGATACAGTGGTACAAGTATTGGTTATCAAAATTATCTTTAAAATAAAATCAAATTTATTTGTTTCTTAGTTATTAATTTATATCAAGATTGAATTCAATTAACCCTGCCATTAAGCAGTAAGTAAAACAAAATATTGTATTTCACACGCTATATTGCCATTACAGATACCTGCAAAGATAGTGGACATCATGACTTATAATCCTTATTTTTC
This sequence comes from Hypsopygia costalis, assembly GCA_937001555.2. Taxonomy (NCBI): domain Eukaryota; kingdom Metazoa; phylum Arthropoda; class Insecta; order Lepidoptera; family Pyralidae; genus Hypsopygia; species Hypsopygia costalis. Next base: position 7,477,923 of record OW443339.2, read on the forward strand.
ACCTACGCGTGACGTATTTGCAAATAGCGTGAAAGCCGACAAATGCTAATAACCTTAGAAAAGCTTTAGCGATACCAGTAGCTATGTCTAACTTATTTTTATTTACACGGTCAAGCTGAGTACTTTAGTTCGACCTTGATGCCATAAACAAAATGTAAATAAAACAGCGCTGCCAATTTGAGAGATAGTCCCTAACTGAAGGAGGATACCTAATTTTATATTACCATTACCATTAGGTCGTTGGAGAGTTCTATTTGAGCGTAGAAGGAGTTACTACGGTGTCTAGTTCCAAACCCTCGAAAACTTCTAAGTCTGTGGTATTACCGATAGTACAATGAGATGTATCCAGAAGAGTTGTTTAACATGATGCTCACGGCTTCCTTCTACAGTCGCACCGCCTGCTATTGACAGGGGATTTATCCTCACACTTTAAAGTCGAAGTGGTCACATACTGTGCGGTTCCAGAGATGTTTTTCCAAGAGACCACAAGCATGAAAGCTTGTAATCGCCGAACCTATCTTAACAGTACTTAATCGGTGTATTACAGAAGGATATTTTCCTGGAATTTTGCGCAGTGGCTTTATAAGAATAATATCAAAAGGCGACGATCAGACGACCTGACGACCTTAAATCCTACTGTTTTTGCACTCGTTTAATTGTACCACGGTTACTGCCCAGTGATCCCTGATTTCATAAAAATCAATACGACTTCACCGTTGGTATGTCTACTGTTGATGCTGCGCTCGTGGTGCGTAGTATTGATGAACTCTCGGAGAGCAAGTACGTTGTAGCTATTATTTTAGACATCTCTGGTGCCTTTAATAATGCGTGGTGGCTAATGTTGTGGCTGAAACTAAAGACCACTGGTTGCACTAGCAATCTCTACTCTCTCAAACGCTCAAACGATAGTCCTTTTTAAATGTTACTACTAAATTAACACTTGGCCATTATGCTGCTCACGCAGGCCTCAGGGGTTTATATGTACGCAGAACTGCCTTAAGGGGTTAATATGTCCGAACGCATATATTTCTAAGGGTGCGACGAACTCACACATACTGCAATTCAGTTTCTCAATTCAGGGACGGTTTCCGGTTGTGTAAGGCCTGTCTTATCCACAAAATTTGTGAATAGTGCTCCTAAAGAAGTTATCATTTCAAAATCCCTTACCCTGAGCGCGACATCAGCGAAGACGATGACGGGGCGCCTCATGACGTGCGCGAGCGCGAACACGTGCAGCTGCTCGAGGCCGGCGTAGTGCGGCGCGGCCGAGGGCTGCGGCCGCGGCCGGGGCTCCGCCGACGCCGCCGCCACCGCGTCCGCCCACTCGCGCTCCCACTCCGCCTCCGACGGCGTCAGCCCCGCGCTGCGCAGCGAGAAACTCTCCGACCATCGCCAGCGACGCTTTATTGCACCTGGGTCACCAGATAAAATGCCCTCAAGCTAAACTGATACACGATGCTTTTACATTGACTTCAGCTTATATATACAACCATTGTATTGTGTGCAATAAATAAAAACATAGGGATTAGTTTCCTGCTTTCTGTTAGGATTTCTTCAAGGAAGGCGTCAAGGTGTTTTTAAAGATTTGGCAACATGTGATTCCTCTGAAGTCCATAGGCTTAGACAATTGCTTAACATCAGGCAAGTAGTATGCTCGTTTGCCACCTTCGTGATCTAACAAAAAATAGTGTGGACCAATAAAATGTCTGTAAGATGATGTGATTTAATAACAATGTAAAGGCTTTACAAATATAATTTATCCAATTATTAATCTGTGCCGCGCATTAGCCCGAGCTGACCGAAAAAAGGTAGGCCGGTCAGTTTCTTATAAAACCATGCGAGATAGATTAAAAGTGAAGACTTTGCCTCCATCTCACATAGTTTGTAATATAAGTTTTGTATCTAATCTAGATTACAAAGCGAAGTCTTTGCAATCTAGATTAGATACAAAACTTAGATTTAAAAATTTATTACAAAACTTGTATTGTTTTTGCAGAATGACAGCTGAGGAAAAAATCTATTATGACTCAAGATGAGACAACTGGTTTGATTCACATTTGCATACAATGTCTGTTTACTACATGTGTTAAATGATAATACCAATGAAGTAGGTATCGTACGTCATGTACGAATCGTCATGGTTAAAACATAAAGCGGTGTTGTGCCCGAAAGTTCCTTTGTAAAATTTTTATTCGATTTGATCTATCTGTAGTGGATTTTCTGTTTGGCCCAACCGTATTTGGCTGGGAAAAAGTTTACATTTTGCCTAATCTGTCGGGCAGTTCTGTCAACATGCGGAGTGCAGGCGATAATATGCCTTAATACTACGCGACAACACTTCGGTTTCTCACTTCCAAAATTATCATTAAAAAGACTCACTGGTAAGTACATCGCCGCCTTCTCCCGATAATAACGCTTGGACTTTAGTCCTCAACGCCAGCAGTCTATCGTGGAAACCGTAGGCAGCCAACGATGCAGCATGAGGCAGACAGTTTCCGTCGCCAGAGGTCGCCAGGGGAAGCAATCTGGGCGCTCCAGGGACGCGCCCTTGTCGCCACCAGTTGAGGATTCCCGCTGATTCAAGAGTTACCAACGTCGCTGTCTCTAGGAGATCCTTTTCAAGAAATGTTCTGGAAAAATAGAAAATAAAATTAATATTAAATATCTAATCTTGTAACTAGCAAAGGTACTCTTGATAACCTGTAGGGTATGGATACACCATTGCGTTGTTACGTAACCGTTACGTAATATTTATTTTTGACGTGACAACGTCTTATAAATTGGTTAGCCGGGTGACACTTCAAGAAACTGGGTCACGTTATGCGCTTACAATGAGAGCGAGTGAAAGGCGCGTGCCTTTCACTCGCTCTCATTGTAAGCGTGTCGTGGACGCGTGTCCCTTCTAAGAGCGAGAGAGACAGACATAAAAAGTGAAAGGCATGCGTCCCTTCCACTCGAAAACATTTTACCACTCAAAGTCGTTGTCACGTAAAACTTTCGCCCGTATACCGACTTTACAGGCAACCAATTTTTAACTACAAATATGTTATTTCGTAACGTATTTGTCGACAAGAAATAAATAATACTAAACGATATCCTGCCTGCGGCAGGATCAAACGAAGCACCATGATTTGCCTAACAAATATCTATCTATATCTAGTATATTATAGTCATCATCACATGTATATATTTATATGTTATATTCCTGGACAATTACTACCAGTATTATTTATTCTGTGATAATGACGTGTAAGTGTGTTCATCAACATCTTTGAACCAAAGCCAACTTCTTCACCTGCACGCAGTGCACACTTCTGACTGACAAACGAAGCTCTGGCGAAAAGAGAGGTAGGGAGCGTAATTGTAAGCTACACGACTGGGGAATGTTCCTCCAACTCACAGAATCCCGCATCCAAATAACAATTCTTTTGAAGGTTGTTGTGTTCCTGCGAGTGAGTGAGGTCAGCAGGAAGGAAGGAGACGCTGCGTTGGCAGCGGGGCACGCGAACGATATTTTATGTTGCGAGCGTAAATAGACTACGTTAACCGGTTCACATCAGACAGGCCGTATGCTGGTCTGTCACCCGACGTAGTATAAAAAAAAAGAAAATGAATGAAACTTGATTAGTTCCATAGGTCAGTTATTCTATAATATGAACCTATGTGCAGACGAATTACGTTGACCAGGAAATTGTAACTATTAGCACCTAGTTTTAAGTTTGCTGAATTAGCCATTATTAATTAACTGTGTGGAGCTTCATCGCCTGTAAGGTCACTATGATTCATTTATTAAGGACAACGACAGGAAACTACGACATTTCATGCAACAACACCTATTTACCTGCTATATTTTTTATTTTCCATTACGATGTCGAATAAGTTATCATAGTTTGTAACAGTTAATAAGTTCGTAGAAAAAAAGAAACCTTAATTACGAATAAAAGACAAAAGTAAAAACAACGTTTTTTATCATTCGTTTCCTACTTCGAAATTTTGGCATAGGAATTATAATAGCTAAATCACAATCCCTTCCGTGTTTGTCTTTGAGGTGACTATTCAGACGTAATTTAATAATATGAGATTATGAATGATAATAACATTGATAAAATATGGAATATAGACTTTGAATTATCATCCTTGTAAATTGTGATAGATTCACAAAGAGTAATACTACGGAAGTAGTAACACTGCTACTTCCACCCGTAGTATTAATAATGAAGGCCCTTGTAGGCGCGAATGTGGCGCCATTTTGAATAAAAAAAACATAAATAGTAGCAAAAAGTGCTAAAAACGGCTGCTTTTAGCACAAAAATAAAAATAACCGTTTTTAGCACTTTTCGCTACTACTTCTAAATCACAACATTTCTTGTGCTGGTGTATAGTAAAAACACTTTATTGTATTGGTAACATACTGTACATAGGAATTAATGATATTCATCGTAAATAAGATTTCTTATTCAAAGTGGCGCTACTTTCGAGACTACAAGTGACTTAAGTAATATTACTCCTTCCCCCCGTACATACATAACGTATTCAAGGGGAAGCTTCAGTATGGGAAGAAGGTAGCAATGAAACAGCATATGGGTTGTTCTACAAACTAAGGACGAAAATGACAGACTCATTTTCGTCCTTAGTTTGTAGAACAACCCATATGCTGTTTCATTGCTACCTTAGTATGAAATACATATAAATTACTTATTAACAAATTTTTCATGTTATTTTAGTTGAGCCGCCGAAAATTCCTTAGGTTGTAGAACTACCCATATACTACATCTACTAAACATAATCACGAGTTGTTTGCGTACAAATATACGTATCCACCACAAACTGGTGTACCGTTTATTTACATTGGAATTAGATACTTAAAAACGTATACTGATATGTACATTATTTGAAAGCCATTGTAAATATAATAAACAAATAAAAATATGCCGCGATGATGACAACATTTGCATCACACCGTATTTACCAGCAGTTTAACATTGTCTTATTAAATTGTTTTTAGTTCAACGACTTGTTTGGTGATTTGTGATACTCGTAATATAACACAAAATGCAAAAAATGACACTCTGGTTTGCTCTATTCAGTACACAAATATTTTTGGTCGAACCGTTGTCGAAATGTGAGGAATTAATAATTTCAAGTACGGATGGTATTTAAGTTTGCGAGAGTTACATGGTATATTTCTCCAGATAGTCAGGAGAGAATGAATAAAGGAGGAGGAGGGAGAGCACAAAAGATCCATGAGGGTCGACGTGTCACCGGTGCTGCAGCACTAAACCCACTCTAAGTCTGAGAAGAGACTGCTGCTCAAAGTGCAAAAAATTACACTCTGGTCCAAAAATATTTGTGTACTTAATAGAGCAATCTATTGAGTACACAAATATTTTTGGTCGAACCGTTGTCGAGATGTGAGGAATATTAATAATTTAGAGCACAAAAGATACATAATGGTCGACGTGTCACCGGTGCTGCAGCACTGGACTCACTCTAAGATAAGTCTGAGAAGTCGGGGGTGTAAGTGGTTCATCAACATCTTTGAACCAAAGCCAACTTCACCTGCACGCGGTGCACCCTGCTGACTGACAAACGAAGCTCTGGCGAAAAGAGAGGTAGAGAGCGTAATTGTAAGCTACCCGACTGTGGAATGTACCTCCACCTCACAGGATACCGCAGCCAAATAACGGTTCCCTTGAGGGCTATTGCGTTCCTGTGCGTGAGTGAGGTCACCAGAAAGGAAGGAGATGCTGCGATGGCAGCGGGGGTGGCGGCGCGCGAGCGATATTTTATGTTGCGAGCGTTAATATGGGTACGGTAGCCGCTTCACATCAGGCGGGCCGTATGCTTGTCTGCCACCCGACGTAGTAAAATAAATAAATAAAAGAGATGAGAGGACTATAAATAATTTCTAGTACGGACGGTATTTAAGTTTGCGAGAGTTACATGGTATATTTCTCCAGATAGTCAGGAGAGAATGACTAAAGGAGGAGGAGGGAGAGCACAAAAGATCCATAAGGGTCGACGTGTCACCGGTGCTGCAGTACTGGACTCACTCTAAGATAAGTCTGAGAAGAGACTGCTGCTCTTTGTGTTTTCTACTGACTGTGCAATGGGATGGTGTCGTGGGAATTGTCGGTAGAATTGTGTTGTAATATGAAGACCTCTTTCTATAGTCGCACTTCGCCATAAAAGCAATACATCTTCACATATAATAAATTAAAATTATCCCATAGATATAGGTATAAGTTTAGCGAGCATTCAAGTTGTTGTCAGGTTCAGCTTTCTAGTTGTTAATTCTCTGACAACATTTTGCTTGGAGACATGAGGTAGTTTAACGTTCTTCAAGAAACATGTCCGAAAGACTATTTCCTCTGTTGTGTCTCTGCGAATAAATTGATCTAACGCCGAGCAGGGATTCAATTTAAATCTGCTTCACTTCTACATATTTGAACACAGACGTGTTAGAGCGATCGAGCTGTATAATATTCGATCCGCAACTGAGCTCTAAGGTACAGAAGTAAGTGTTTCTACAGAAAGTCGTAACGTGCGAGTGGTGCGTTTGGTGATAAACCATTCAGATGCTGCGCAGTTCGTATGCTTGATTTTCACCCTAGTAGAATAAAAGAAAAGCAAACACATTATGATGTCTTAACAAACAAACAAACAAACATGTTCATGCACACAAATATTTGTCTTGTACGGGGTTAGACCCAGTGACCTCGGAGTCAAAGGTGCTATTGCTAGCTAATCGACCACCGGGTACGACATGACTCAACTTTTGTAATTTTAAGATAGGTTAGTTTTTATTGATCATCACCGAAGCTTGTTGTCTCACCATAACAATGTAAAGGTTATTTTCATCGCAATAGTTGCTCTATCATCTTTGATATCAATGCCCCAAGGTTAATCTGTTCAGTCAATACTCCACTATTGGGAAGCCGAATTAAACACACACTGTTTACGCTAAGTCATTGATAAAATGAACACGTTGACATTTATAGATGAATCTAAGTTTATATATAAAGTTATATTAGTACCTGTCATTTAAATCCGTAAATAACTCCTGGATCATCATCATCATCAGCCAGCATCTAGCTACTGCTGGATATATCGCACGCTGAGAACGAAAATGACCTAATCCAAAATTTACGGAAATCGAGTTTCACACAAAAATAGACTTAAAAAGGAATGCTCTTTTTAAGTCTATTTTTGTGTGAAACTCGATTTCCGTAAATTTTGGATTAGGTCATTTTCGTTCTCAGCGTGCGATATATCTACCCGCCTTCCCCAATGCTTTCCACCAAATACGATCTTCCGCTTTCAGCATCGAACCGCTTTCATAAGATCATCGGACCATATAGGAGAGCGTCCAACGCTTCGTCGTGCTACGCGCGGCCTCCACTCTAGTACCTTCCTCCCCCATTCTTTATTTAAATGTGGTCAAATAAAATTTATTTATTTCTTGTTTCTAAACCATTTTTGTACAGGGGCCATTCCAACTTTTTGCTTAAAGTAGGTGAGGTGAGATCCTCAGCCGTACATATCTCTCCGGAGACTCGGCTCCCACGTATATATATTTTAATTTAAAAAATGACTTTGTTTTGCGGACCATAACTTTGGTCCCATCGAGTTATAATGTAAATCGTTGGGACTTTTTCCTTAACGAGTTAGTGTTACAACTGCGGACGTGTGTACTCGTTGGGAACATAACGTTCAAGCGGACACACCAACGGACCAGTTGGGATCCCTTGCTGTAAATATTTTGACGAGAACGTATCATAATACCTTTTGCATACTTGTGTACATTAACGAGCGTTCTTATAATTTAATCAAGAGTAGGGACCGTAGCCCCAACATTGACTGGAGGCCAGTTCACGACACGGTGGCACGCGACCCGCTCGTCCGCTCACCTCACTGTTGACCGACCTTTATGTCTTTACACACGAACTCCGCATTTAGAAATTAACCCTTCGTTTTATTGACACAGCGCTGAATTCTTCAGTGTGTCGGACTGGCTTTATTTGTGGAAGAATAATTTGTTAGTTTCGCATTGCGTCCGAAACTGTTTTATTTGAAACGACGCAGGGATTTTATTACTTACGCTTTATTTGTCTCTCCTGTAAATAAATTCACATGTTTCTTTTTTATTCAAGTTTTAATCTATAAAACCGAAAAAGTAGCGACTTGATCCAACTCTACTTCAATAGCTCTCTCTTTATAATATTAACGACACCTCACCACGCCAACGGGCATTCGATTTCGCCATATTGGATGTTTCACATCACAATATGTAATTGGATGGGGATCATTATACCTGATCAAATTACACACGGTTATCTAGTCCCAAACTAAGCAAAGCTTGTACTAAGGGTACTAGATAACTGATATAATACGTAAATACATTTTTTTTGCAAATATATACATATAATACATAGAAACCCAGACCAAGACAAACAGACATGTTCATGCACACAAATATTTGTCTTGAAACCGCGACCTCGGAGTCAAAGTGGCCATAGCTAACCATTTAACTACCGAGTTCGTAAATTTTTACATTGATGTAAATTTTTACATTGATACCTACCAAAGAGTAGACAAAGCTAATTTAATTAATTATTTCCTGTAGATTATAATTTATTTTCGGGAAATTAGTGAACAAAATTACAAATAATTCTTTGGTCTTACAAACTACAACACAGCTTATCATTAAAATGATAACGTGTAAAGGTAAAACAGGAATTTTAATCCATCAAAGCAATAATTATATCCAATCATTTCATTAGTCATCGCCCCATCGCGCCTAGCTCTTAAGGCCGACGAGCAGACACGCGTGCACACACTCGCCCTGATAAACATCCTCTTGTTATCGAAACTTTTCCGAGCAAACATGTAAGTGATCCGTTTAACTATTAAGTTATGTCACGTGAACCCAAATATTACATTATTTTTTTGATCAAATACGAGAAACTAGGTACAATAGGTGTTTGAAAATACGTCATTGTAAAACACCTATTTATTGAATTGCATTTTGTGAATTAATTAATTAATTCATTTAATCTGAATGATCTCTTCATCATTATCACCAGTATCTGCCCACTGCTGGATATAGGTCTTTCCTAATGCTTTCCACCACATGCGATCCTCCGCTTACCGCATCCAACCGCTACCAGTTACTTTTTTAAGGTCGTGTCCATCTAGAGATTCGTCGCCCCATACGAGGCCTCCACTCTAGGAGTTTCCTCCCCCATCTGCCATCGCTGACTCGGCAGATGTGGCCAGCCCACTGCCACTTCAACTCTCTGAATCTGAGAGCTATGTCCACCACTTTGGTTCTCCGTCGAATTTCTTTGTTCCGCATTCGATCCCTTAGAAAAACTCCAAGCATTATAATGCTTTAAGTTGAGTGATAGATATATTTCTATATATTTATTACCTGAAGTCAGGCGGATAGACGGAGATGTCTGGCAGCAGCAGGATGTGATCCGAGCTGAGCGTGTTCAGTTCTGGTTCCGTGTTGCTCCGGAGTGCCCACACGAGGCCCTCGTTGTCTGTGGCGCGGGATATGCCGCGGGAGAGCTTGCGACCTGTTCAAATACAATTTCAGCGGATTAATAGATACACTAGAGCATCAAAGTATGTTGAGCACTACTAGAAATGTACCTCCACGTCAGAGGGCCGCAGCCAGCTTTTCTACAATACATATGAGGATTGTTGTGATCCTGCGAGTTGTCACCAGATTTAAGGAGGTGCTGTGTTAATAGCTGAGTGCTATACACCTTGTCTTACAAGCGTCTATAGGCTACGGTAACTGCTTTACATCGGGCGGGCTGTATGCTTGTTTTGGATCCCCCGTGAGATAATGTAGACCAATCTAAAATGGCACAAGAACTTATTACATATTTATATATTTCATATATGACCGCAAAATCGTTGTGCGTGCATATTGGAAATATTACGTCATACAGCTGTTTTTCTTGGTCTGGGTTTTTTCTATGTATTATATGCAAGTATTTCATCATTATCATCATCATCATCTCAGCCATTGAAAGTCCACTGCTGGACATAGGCCTCCGCTCTAGATCTCCAATAAGACATGACATATTACATACATACATGCAAGTATTTACAGAAAAAATATATTTAAGTACATAAATCAGTTATCTAGTACCCATAGTACAAGCTTTGCTTAGTTTTGGACTACAAGGCGCTGTGTAATTTGTACAGGAATATTTATTTATTACTAAGTAAGCGTTGTTATAGGTGAGGAGCTCGACGGCGTTGTTGCGCGTGGCTTCCTTAATCGTACGCTCAAGTTAAGCAACGTCGCCGCAGCCTGTTCATGGATTGGTTTATTTATCTCCAGTTCCTCCGTGCTTCGGAGGGCAAGTTAAGCCGTCGGTCCCGGATGTTGTCACTAAATGATGATGATATGGTTAAGCCAAGTCAGTAGCCTTTAGGCGGCTTGAAAACACTGGCCTCTGCCAACCCTCAGTTGAGCAGCGTGGTGGAGTATGCCCTAAATATTTTTGATTAAGGGGAGACCCGTAACCTTGCAGTGGGATGAATAAGGGTTGCCGACGAAGTATCACATATTAATTGCAATAAATATGACATATTGACGTAGTGGTTACATTCTCTTTGATATTGACTGAAATATTGACAGGACCCGTCATTAGCACGTCAAAGAAAACTCGGATCACCTGTACGAACCTTTTAACTTTTGACAAATATTTTTGATATTCATTTCGGAGCACTATCCGGGTTTTCAAGCATCGCATGAGGTATACAACTGATAACCGACCACTATCACGATGTAAAACGTTTCCATTACCGATAACAACCACTTTACTATTCAAGTGTCCTCCTTGAAATGGTCAATGTAACTAACGTACTTCAATAGTTTCATTACACAAGGACAGGGTGAAGGGTCGACAGATTTGAACTATTCCGGCGTGATATTAATTAAAAATAAACTGTAGATCGAACGCATGAAAGCTGATATTGCAATAAACAGAAGTTTGGTAGAGTACATTGACCAACAGTGTTGTTAGCTATCATGTTTGTATATTAATTTCTACGTGTTTTATCGTTGAACATACAAATTAGTACATTACACAAGTATAACTATAGCAACTTCATACGAGTATGTATCTATGCGTTTCAAAGTTCGTATCAATACCATTCCATAGTTTTGTGATAAGTGGTAGACATTCTTAAAACTACCTATTAATCTGATTGAAATGAAATTATTTATTCTGTCATTGGGTACTTAGACATGTCTTACACATTTTTATTAATAATATTCTTATTTTTTGTCATTATTTCCAGCTACTAGCAATTCGGTATTGACCATTGGCAAAGAAGAAATGCTTGAAAGACACTTGGGAATATGGGTCTTTTTATAAATAATCAGATAATACAATAATTACAATTTAGTTTATATATATATATATATATATATATATATATATATATATATATATATATTCAATTGGCCGTGTGATTTCCGGCAGACTAGAATAGAATCACTCCGTCTCTTCCCGTGGATGTCGTACAAGGCGACTGAGGGAAATACATTATAAAACATCGATCAGGACTCCCCAACACGTCTGGCCAGCGTGGGGAGTGTAGGCCAAATCCTCCATCTGTCTGTGACGGACGAGAGAGGGTCGCGCTCCTGTAGTGGAGACTAAAATGACTTGATAATGATATATTCAATGTTATGCACTCGTATGTCAAATAAATATATGTCATATTGTATGTACACATAGCCACTGCACATGTGCACAGTACTACACATTAAAATGTGGACACGGTAAACATGAATGCGAGATCAGTGAACATCAACATGGTTTTTTTTTATACAACATCGGGAGGCAGTTAAGCTACGGCCCGCCTGATGTGAAGTGGTGACTGTAGCCATATCTCGCTGATCTCCATGATTTCCATGGGCGGAGGTGATTGCTTTACATCAGGTAACCCACAAGCCCGTTTGCCCTCCTCTCACATGGTTGGTTTTGGTTCTAAAAATCGTGGTGAGCCATTTAAACCCCAATAAAAATTTATTACACTCGTGCTTTTTCTTTACAGATTTTCTAGAGAAATATATTGAAAAAGGAGGTACTACAACGCGTAAGGCTCGAGCTTGAAACATCACCACTAACTAACTAGCACAATATAAATTAAAGTCGCTCAAAATACAAAAGTCTGAAAATGATTTCTTTATGAATGGTTATGAATTGAAAGGACTATGTAAATGGAATGTTTAATTAAATAATAAAAATGTTGTCACTTTTCAATCTCACGATCGGGACGTGTGGCCTTCTAGGGAGGTGGCCTAAGTTCAGCAGTGCTGAATACGGGTTGATATGATGATGATGATGATCTATTAGACTTACATTCTGGCGCAGGCGTGAGGACCAAGTTCGAGGGCGCTGTGTACGGCATGGTTAAGTTTAGGGTGCTGACCGAGCGTTCTGGTGCGATGACGTCACCGCCCGCCCGTGGCCTTAGCGATGTGCTGTGCCGGTCTGAAAAAAAAAACATTCATGATACAATGACCCAGTATCGATTGGTAGGAGCAGATCATGCTTGACAGTCACAGTACGATTGTAACTCTTATTACGTTTGGCATAAGACCGGTACAAAATTTCCGTCCGTCAAGGTTGAAATGCACTTAGCATACATAATTACTGTGCGAGATGCTGGGATTGTTGGAGAGAGTGTGATCGAGTGAAAATCCGATGCCAAATCACTAGGTACACAGCGTGGATTTATTTGCCACAAGTCTTCTTACAGAGTAACTATTTTCTACTCAGGAGCGCTTCAGTATTTTCTTTCTTCTATTTTCTTATTCAGGAGCGCTTGAGTATTTTTCTTGTTTGCCCGTCGTCTTCAACTGGAGGTGGAAACTGGAACTGACGAACGTAGGACATGCTCCGATTAATAAAATGAAATTAAAAGTAGGTCAATCTATAAGGTCGCGAAAAGGGTTGACCAATCAGAGCGATTGAATTATTTATAATCGACTCTATCTCTATCCCTTTCTAAAATTTGTTATCTCTTTCTATCGGCATGTCCTGACATTCGAAAGTTTTACAAATATTGTACAATCTATTTTTCTATAACGAGGGCTTATATAACTAACTTATTATAACAAAAATTATCTAAATACGATCATTATTTACAAAGTTATAAGCATTTTAGTGCAAAGTGCTTACGTCGCGGTAACGCCTCTTCAGGGCACCCTAGCGGGATATTGAAAAACGTCAATTTCTATCCTTTATTGGTTTAAAACTTACAATCTAATGTTAAACACGTAAAATATACTTTATCATCTATTAACCAAAACAATAATTACACTTAAGGATCTATTACAAGCAAAGTTATACGACTTTCAAATTTTCATAATAAAAAGTGATTCTTGCTATTTCTTACGAACTATCTTATAATTTTATAAACTTATAACTACGTATAACCGTTATCTATACATAATATCTATTAGTAATCGTTGTCCTGCACATTTCTCCCGCCGTGCATCGTAGTCGCCGCCGCTCGACACGATGCAGTAGATGGCTGTGCAGGCTTGCTGGTGTCCACCGGGATGACGATGACTTTCTTAGCTGGCCGTCGGAGCACTCCACCTCTGGTTGCTACGTCGACTGTTCTGACGACTCCGTCGGGGCCCGGGTATGTGGCGCAGATTCGTCCACGTACCCAGGTGTTGCGTGGATGGTTGCCGTCGACGATGAGGACCAGGTCGCCGTTGTGCAGAGCAGGCCCTCGTCCATGGGGCTCCCGCCGGTTTCGGAGTTCAGGCAGGTACTCCCGGACCCATCGGGCCCAGAAGATGTCGGCAAGGCGCTGTGAGGCGCGCCAGCAGGCGCGCAGGTTCAGGTCGCGCTCGCTAAACTCGCCCGGTGACTGCAGGCGTCCTGGCCCGCCCAGGAGGAAGTGGTTCGGTGTGAGGGCTTCTGGGTCTTCTGTGCTGACGGAGACGTGCGTGAGTGGCCTGCTGTTCACCGTGTGCTCGGCCTCGACGAGCAAGGTCTGCAGGACTTCTTCCGACGGGTGGCGTTCATGCAGTGTGGCAGAGAGCGCTGTCTTTACAGAGCGCACCATACGCTCCCAAGCGCCGCCCATGAATGGAGCGCCCGGGGGTATGAAGCGCCAGTCGATGGTCTTCTTTGATGCTTCCTCTGCCATGGCCGAGTTGATCGCCTGGCGTAGTTCCTTGTCGGCTCCGTGGAAGTTGGTTGCGTTGTCGGACCACAGTTGCGTTGGACGTCCTCGGCGTGCGATCATGCGTCTCAGCGCCATGATGGCGGAGTCGGTGCTGAGGGAGGCGGCCATTTCCAGATGGACAGCGCGCGTGGTGAGACACGTGAATAGAGCCACGTATCGTTTCTGGTGGGTCCGTCCCACGGTGATTGTGAGTGGACCGAAGAAGTCCCACCCGGTGTAGGTGAAGCTTCGCTGATGGTGTGCGAGGCGACATGGAGGGAGGTCACCAGTCGCAGGGTGCGGTGGAGACGCCGTACGCATACGGCACCTGATGCAGCTTCTGATGACCGCCTTCACAGTGGGTCTGAGGCGTATGACCCATCGTTCTTGACGGCACTCGTTGACGGTTGCTTCGACGCCCGCGTGATGGAGCTGCTGATGAATGTGTTCAATCCACAGTCTTGTTGCACGGTGTTCCCCATGCACCACCAGTGGATTCTTTAAGTCTTCAGGTACACCGGTAGCTGCTTCTATTCGTGTTTTCAGCCGTAGTTCGTTGTCGGTGAATTCGACGGTCAGCTGATGCAACTTACTATTTTTCTGTAGTGGTCTTCCGATCTTCATATCGCCGATTTCTTCACCAAAGGAGTCTTCTTGTGATGCTCGGATGATTAAGTTCTCGGCGCGGCGTAACAAGTCAGCTGAGATCGGCCTATAGTGCCTTATTGAAGTTGCAGTGATTTTTTCTGTGTGTTTGACTGCTTGTTTCTTCTTATAAGTTCGGCGCCAATCTGAATCATCCGTAGCATTTTTCTTTGTTCGTTTATAACTCACTATTTGTTTTGGCGGTCGACATAGTTCGATAAATTGAAGTACTCGTGCCGTTGCGCGTAGATAGCGTTCCCATTTTGAAAATCGCTCGACTGTAGGTAGACTGTATACTAGGCTCGGCGACGCTTCTTTGCTTGTTACGGCGTATGTTCTTTCTTCTCCCGTGTCCTTCTGCGTACTTCTTTCTGCTTCCTGTGGCCATAATTCGGGTTCCTCGTACAAAAATTCGGGGCCACGGAACCAACGGTGAAGGCTGGTGAAGTCTGTAGGGACGTCTCTGGTAGCGTCGTCGGCGACGTTGATTTTCGTAGGTAGCCACCTCCATTCGTTCGCCGCGCTGTGTTCTTCGATTGCTGCGATGCGGTGAGCGACGAAAGGTTTGTAAGACCTTGAACCCGTGCGAATCCAAGTGAGCGATGTCCTGCTGTCAGTCCAGTAGTATGTGGCTTCGGGCTTCTGCTCGTGTTCCTTCCTTACAGCTGTTGCCATGCGTGCACCCAACACTGCTGCCTGTAGCTCGAGTCGCGGAATCGAAGTAAGCTTGAGCGGTGCGACTTTAGCTTTGGCCGTGATGAGTGTCACGTTAACGCTGTCGTCTTCAGAAACAGTGCGCCAATATAGCGCGGCGGCGTACGAGGCTTCGCTGGCATCCACGAAGACATGCAGTTGGAGTGATCTTGCCGTACTGTAGCCTGGGTAGCATCTTGGCACGGTGACGTCGCTGAGATTCTTGAGGTGTTGCATCCATCGGCTCCATGCTTCTGCCAGGTCTTGATCCAAGCATTCATCCCAGTCGGTGCCACGCCTCCAGACTTCTTGAAGTATCTGCTTGGCTCTAATGGTGATTGGCGACACCAGGCCGAGCGGGTCGAAGAGTGACATCACTATCTTCAATGCTTCTCTCTTGGTCGGCGTGTTGCTGTTCAGTACCGTTGCTGGGACGCGCACCAGGTCCAAATTGAAACCCAGCTGGTCTTCATTCGGTCGCCATATGAGACCGAGTACTCGTTCGAGCTGGCATCCATCTTCTAAGTTCACCATGGAGTCTTCCGATGCTGCTTCTCCCAGCTGTTGCAGTAGTTGGATGGAATTCGAAGACCATTTCTTGAGTTCGAAGTGTGCGTGTTGATGGATTCTTCGAACTTCTCGGGCGATGTGAACGGCGTCTTCGATGTTTCTGAAACTATCTAGGTAGTCGTCGACGTAATGATTCTTCTTGATGGCTTCTGCGGCGTGTGGGCTTTCTTCTATGAACTTCTCAGCGTTGATGTTCTTCACGTAGATTGCAGTCGCAGGCGAGCTTGACGCGCCGAAAATCACGGATTTCATTCTATATTCTTCTGGCGGTTTGCTGTCACGTCGATTTCCACGCCACAAATAACGCAATGCATCTCTATCTTGTTCGCGCAGTTCTATTTGCATAAACATTTCCGCTATATCTGCAGTTACGGCGATCGGATATTGACGGAAACGCATCAGTACACTCGGCAGCGGCTGCAGTAAGTCAGGACCGATGAGTAGTTGATCGTTGAGTGAAGTCCCATTAGTCTTGGCTGCGGCATCATGTACTATTCTCATTTTCTCGGGTTTCTTCGGGTTGAAGACAGGAAAGTGCGGTAGGTACCAACTTCTATTAGCGTTTGTTCTTGTAGGCGGCGCAAGTTCGGCGTAGCCCTTTGCTACGAGTGCCTCCATTTGTTCGCAGTACCTCTTCCTGAGCTCTGTGTCACGATCTAATCTTTTCTCAACTGTGTGAAGCCTCCTTAGAGTATTTTCGTAATTATCTGGCATCTTGATTTCTTCACTCTTCCATAATAAGGCGGTCTGGTACTTTCCCTCCGAAGTCCTCTTAGTGTGTTCTTGCAAAATACGAAGTGCCTTTTCCCCTGGGTCGCTGTTTGGTCTTCTTGGATCGATGTAGAGGTTGTCAGCTGTTATGAAGTTCTTCACTACTCGGTCCATGTCTTCATCAGCTGAGTGGTTGATGAAGTTGACTCGATGTCCCAAGGTTCGAGTGTGGCTGCCGTGTAACACCCATCCTAGTTGTGTACGCGATGCAACTGGCTGATTTCTTCTACCTATTCGGGATTCTGTAGACAGCAGAAGGTGCCAGTTATCCTGGCCGATGAGGATCTTTGGCTTCATGATGCCATGCTGTAGCTGATGAGAGATGTCCCGTAGATGTTCGCACCCAGTGATTGCTTCTTGAGGTATCTTCTGAGCTGCCAAGTCCAAGTTCTTCATGGTGCGCGCCTCTATCTGTAGCTTATTTGCTCCACGTCCTCTTGCGTTGAAGGTTACACGATGAGACTTCTTGTAGGTGGCGGTGTCTCCATCGAAGGTCGAGATGTGCAGCGTTTCCTCCGGGCCGTTGGCTCCTATTCGTTGAGCTAGTTCTTCATCTATAAGGGTGATGGTGGAACCATCATCCAGTAGTGCGAAGGTGTCCGCTTCTCCCGCCGGTCCGGAGATGTGCACTGGTGCAATCTTCAAATACGAGGCTGGTTGCGGCGCCCATGCTGAGTTGATCTTCTCTTCGACTTCGGTCTTCAGGTCTTCCTTCTGTGAATGAAGCATTCGGTGGTGGTAGTGCTTGCAGTCGTTTACTTCGCATCTCTTGGGACGGCAGCTATGTGTACTTTTCCTATATCGCAAACATCGGAAGCAAAGTCGGTGTTTCTTCGCCATATCCCAACGGTCGTGCACTGTTGCGTTCTTGAATTTGTAGCAGTCAGCTGTGGCGTGTCCTTGGCGATCACACAGGTTACATTTCGGCTGCCACTGTTGATTCTGCATATTGTTTACTCGATGACGACGGCGAGTTTCATAACTGTCTGTTGATCCTCCTATGTTCTCTGGCGGTGCATACGGGCTGCATATTTCCGCTTCTCTTCTTATGAAACGGCTAAACTTCAACAGGTCGGGCTCTTCTCTCGGTTGGGTGGCTGCATATTCATACCACTGCCTCTTCATTGTTGGAGTCAATTTCTCAACTATATTCTTCGAGACTTCGGGGTTGTACAGATAATACACACAGTTGAGGGCTTGCATTGTTGCAACGATGTTTTCGACTTTCGTTGCGAAAGTGCAGATATCTCGTGGTGAGTCGGTGAGGCGTGGCAATGCTCGTAGTCGATCCATTTCTGCCATTGCTATTGAGTCTGGCCTCCCGAATCTTGTTTCTAACGTCTTCATAATGCAGTTTGCGTCTGCGTTCGCTATAAATAATCCTTGTACGGCTTCTTTTGCAGCTCCCTTTAAACTTCTTCGTAGTCTCGACAAGTTGTCCGTTGTTGAATATTGATGGGCCGACTCGTAGTACGCTGCTTTGAACGTCAAGTAATCTTGATACGCTCCATTGAAGTTCGGTAGTTCGTGCGTTCTTGATCCTGTGTGTCGGGCTGATAGGACGGCTTGTGAGATGGCTGCTGTTAGTTCTTGCAACTCGGTTCGCCGTTCTTGTTCTTGAGTAGGCGCGGTTGCATGCGGCGTGAAGCTGTTCGGCTGCCAAGAAGCTGCTGTGCTTGCTTGCGGCTGTGACGTCGCTGCGATGTTCACTGGTGACGCAGCGTTGTAGTTCGGATGCCAGGGCGCTGCGATGGCTGCTGGCTGTGACGGCTGCGTCATGTTCGTTGGTGGCAAGGCGGACGACGGAGCGTAGAAGTTCAAGTGCCAGGGAGCTGCAAAGGCTGCTGGCTGGAGTTGCTGCGTCGTCGCAAAGTTCGGTGCCACATTGACAGGCGGTGCGCTGGAGATCGGTGGCCACGGAGCGGCTGTGTCCGTTGGCCTGTAGGGCTGCATCGCTGTCTGGTTCGGTGTAGGTGCAGGCGTAGATCTTCCTGCTGGCGGCGGAGGAGGCGGCATCAGTATTGCGGCGTGTTCGTTCACGGAGAGACGCGGAGCCGACGGGAGTGCGGCGGTGACTCCCGCCGGTGTTGGCGCTGGGGTGCTCCAGGATGCGGCAGTGATCACTGGAGCCGGTTCAATAGTCGCCTCTGGTTCTGGTTCATGCTGTCCCTCTGTGATGGCAAGGTGGCTGGTCTGTAGCCACGTGCGGACGCGTTTTTCTCCTCCCTCGCTGTCGACTGCAGATGCTGCGTCTTCTTCATCACTTGATTGTGCTTCTATTTCTGCTATACGAGCTTTGGCGAGTTCCAGCTTCGTTTTGGCGAGTTCATGAAGGGCTTCGGCAAGACGACGGGTTTTCGCAGACTTATGGCTTGAGCTCTTGACACGCGACGGCACGGCTGAAGGCGCACGGAAGTGATGACCGGTGGCAGCAGGCGGCGCGGTGGGCTGCTCTGGACGCGGCGCGAAAGGTTCGGTGGCAGCCTGCGGAACGGCAGGTTGCTCAAGACGCGGCGCGTGTGAATCCAGGGCGGCCTGTTGCATGACTGGCCGCACGGCGCTGGACTCGTTGGCTGTGGCAGCCCGTGGCGATGATGTCTGCTCGGTCGTGGCGGATGTGGCGCCGGTGACTGTAGACTCCGTCGCGGTGGTGGCTTCAGACGACGTAGTCTTCTCTGCAGATGACCCTGTAGCCGTTGTTCCCGATGGTGTGGATCCTCGTGGTTTTCCACCATGCTGTGACCTGGTAACAGGCATCTTGGAAATCACTCGATGATCTCTCCCCAAAAGATCCGGCTCGAAGGACCACTCGATGTGCGAGATGCTGGGATTGTTGGAGAGAGTGTGATCGAGTGAAAATCCGATGCCAAATCACTAGGTACACAGCGTGGATTTATTTGCCACAAGTCTTCTTACAGAGTAACTATTTTCTACTCAGGAGCGCTTCAGTATTTTCTTTCTTCTATTTTCTTATTCAGGAGCGCTTGAGTATTTTTCTTGTTTGCCCGTCGTCTTCAACTGGAGGTGGAAACTGGAACTGACGAACGTAGGACATGCTCCGATTAATAAAATGAAATTAAAAGTAGGTCAATCTATAAGGTCGCGAAAAGGGTTGACCAATCAGAGCGATTGAATTATTTATAATCGACTCTATCTCTATCCCTTTCTAAAATTTGCTATCTCTTTCTATCGGCATGTCCTGACATTCGAAAGTTTTACAAATATTGTACAATCTATTTTTCTATAACGAGGGCTTATATAACTAACTTATTATAACAAAAATTATCTAAATACGATCATTATTTACAAAGTTATAAGCATTTTAGTGCAAAGTGCTTACGTCGCGGTAACGCCTCTTCAGGGCACCCTAGCGGGATATTGAAAAACGTCAATTTCTATCCTTTATTGGTTTAAAACTTACAATCTAATGTTAAACACGTAAAATATACTTTATCATCTATTAACCAAAACAATAATTACACTTAAGGATCTATTACAAGCAAAGTTATACGACTTTCAAATTTTCATAATAAAAAGTGATTCTTGCTATTTCTTACGAACTATCTTATAATTTTATAAACTTATAACTACGTATAACCGTTATCTATACATAATATCTATTAGTAATCGTTGTCCTGCACAATTACACAATTTTAATATAAGGTCGTAGAATTATTAAAAATCACGTCTCGGTTGTTCAAAAAGGGAAACCCGAAAGGGAACCTATGATTAGGGCAAGGAATGTAGTCTTTTATGAAACATACAGAATCAACCCATCATTATCCCACTGTTGGGACACGGGTCCCCCTTCAATCGAAGGGGTTCAGACTTTTAGAGCATACTTCACGAAGCTGCTCAACTGCGGGTTGGCGGAGGCCAGTGTTTCCAAGCCCTAAAGGCCACTGACTTGGCTTTTATGAAACATACCTGATAATAATCGAAATATGGACTTTACGATAAAAAAGAAAGGTTACAGAAAGTTGTAATTAATTAAGTAACTTATAGGAAGAAACTAAAAAAAACAATACGTAATTTAACACATTTGGAAATTCCCGTTTGGCAGCATAAATCCTCTATTTTTATAGCTATTACTAGCTGTCCCGGCGAACTTCGTACCGCCTAACAATCAATGAATGTCGTGGTACATATTAGCTGAACTAAATTTATGATTTTATGGAATTAAAACAATGAATAGTAGAAAATAATAGAGAAGCTCGATGGCGTCATTGCGCGTGTCAGTCTAATTGAACACGCAAGTTAAGCAACGTCGACCGTAGCCTGTACACGGATGGGTTTATATTGCCTCGAGCTCCTCCGTGATTCGAAAGACACGTTAAGCCGTCGGTCCCGGTTGTTATCATTAGCTCATCTTGAGCTCCTCCGTGCTTCGGAAGGCACGTTAAGCCGTCGGTCCCGGTTGTTATCATTAGCTCATCTTGAGCTTCTCCGTGCTTCGGAAGGCACGTTAAGCCATCGGTCCCGGTTGTTATCATTAGCTCATCTTGAGCTCCTCCGTGCTTCGGAAGGCACGTTAAGCCGTCGGTCCCGGTTGTTATCATTAGCTCATCTTGAGCTCCTCCGTGCTTCGGAAGGCACGTTAAGCCGTCGGTTCCGGTTTTTATCATTAGCTCATCTTGAGCTCCTCCGTGCTTCGGAAGGCACGTTAAGCCGTCGGTCCCGGTTGTTATCATTAGCTCATCTTGAGCTCCTCCGTGCTTCGGAAGGCACGTTAAGCCATCGGTCCCGGTTGTTATCATTAGCTCATCTTGAGCTCCTCCGTGCTTCGGAAGGCACGTTAAGCCGTCGGTCCCGGTTGTTATCATTAGCTCATCTTGAGCTCCTCCGTGCTTCGGAAGGCACGTTAAGCCGTCGGTCCCGGTTGTTATCATTAGCTCATCTTGAGCTCCTCCGTGCTTCGGAAGGCACGTTAAGCCGTCGGTCCCGGTTGTTATCATTAGCTCATCTTGAGCTCCTCCGTGCTTCGGAAGGCACGTTAAGCTGTCGGTCCCGGTTGTTATCATTTAATGACAGTCGTTAAGTCAGTGGCCTTTAGGCGGTACGAAAACACTGGCCTCCGCCAACCCGCAGTTGAGCAGCGTGTTGGAGTACGCTCTAAACCCCTTCGGTTGAGGGAAGACCCGTATCCATAAAAACTGAAGATTTCATAAAAATAAAGATTTCCTTATAGTTAAATTTTTTTTTAAAAAACCTTTTGTTTTATTGACGTGACAACGTCTTATAAATTGGTTAGCCGGGTGACACTTCAAGAAACTGGGTCACGTTATGCGCTTACAATGAGAGCGAGTGAAAGGCGCGTGCCTTTCACTCGCTCTCATTGTAAGCGTGTCGTGGACGCGTGTCCCTTCTAAGAGCGAGAGAGACAGACATAAAAAGTGAAAGGCATGCGTCCCTTCCACTCGAAAACATTTTACCACTCAAAGTCGTTGTCACGTAAAACTTTCGCCCGTATACCGACTTTACAGGCAACCAATTTTTTTTTTAGTTTTGAAATAGGTTTCATCATTTTGGTGATTTGTAATAGGCTATTTTCCAATGTTTAAAAATTGTATAAATTATTTAACAATATCGTAAAATACACAAAACTATAAAGATCTGCAAACTTTCATTCTAATATCTTCAGTCAGACTTTTTTTAGCGTCGATCAAAGTTTGGCGGGAAAGTCCATTTTAAAAGTATGAAATAATTTTTTTTTTTTTTTTTTTTTTTTTTTTTTTATACTACGTCGGGTGGCAGACAAGCATACGGCCCGCCTGATGTGAAGCGGTTACCGTAGCCATATTAACGCTCGCAACATAAAATATCGCTCGCGCGCCGCCACCCCCGCTGCCATCGCAGCATCTCCTTCCTTTCTGGTGACCTCACTCACTCGCAGGAACACAACAAGCCCTCAAGGGAACCGTTATTTGGCTGCGGTATTCTGTGAGGTTGAGGTACATTCCCCAGTCGGATAGCTTACAATTACGCTCCCTACCTCTCTTTTCGCCAGAGCTTCGTTTGTCATTCAGCAGGGTGCACCGCGTGCAGGTGAAGCCATTTCCTCCAAGGAAAGGTATTTCCATTGGAGAAGCAATAAAAAATGCTATAACTTTTATTATGATACTAATTACATAAACGTAATATTTAACATAGCTATCGTACAAATTTCTGATTTGATGCATACAAAATACAAACCTGTGACGTCATAATTCGGTAGTTTTTTGTATGGAGCGTTTTGGGGCAGTTTAAAAATTGTGATTTTCAAATTAACATATCTCGAGAGATTTTTGTGCTATCGAAGTAATTCTTTCACCTATGGTTATATTATGGAGACGTCCATAAATATCAAACCGAAAAAAATGTTAGTCAAATAGCCTATTGTCATTTCTTTTGATGTTTACTCTGATTTGATTCTTGCGCTCGAACCCCATGGGAAAAGCGTTTTCACCCCTATCGATTTGACATTTTTAAATTTTCATAACAAATCACAGACAACTTTCGCGACATAAAAGTGACACCAATCGATTTGACGTTTTGATATTTGACAACCAATAAATATCGTAATCCCTTTTTCAACTGACACTTTCATTTGTATGGGAAAATGTTTTTTCTTTTATTTTATTTTTTCGAGAATTTTCCAATGTTTTTAAGAGTTATTCTGCTATTCGGGACGGAAACAAATCCAACAAATCAAAAACCATGGCAATCGGTCCAGCCGTTCTCGAGTTATAAGTGTTGTAACAAACACGACTTTCTTTTATATATATATATATATATATATATATATATATATATATATATATATATATATATATATATATATCCTGTGACAAAGTTGGTTCAGTAGTAGGGATATCCTTCTTTTTTATCGACAATGGCTTCTCCGTGACAGACTGGTATTACATTTTTTTTATTATTCCAATAAGAATTTGGAGATGTTAGGGTCTAGATAAATAAGAGTTTATTTTCTTGTTGCGCACGAGAGAGTAACTGTGTGATTTTGCATTATTAAAATAAATCAATTTTGTGACGGAGTTTGTATTTTGATTTTGTGTGGTGTAGACTATTTGTAAAAAAGAAGAACTACCCAGTTACGAAAGAACATAGACTATAATATACATACACACATGAATACGTACAAGTCAAATATATAACGCACCATTAAATGCTTCGCCGCAGTAAGTAGTCAGTATTTCACACACTTGACTCACATATAGTGATTATCAATTGGTATTGCTGTATAACAGAATAACACTCACTATTATTGGTAAAAATCACTCGATGTTTTCCTTTGCACTACAAATCCTTTAAGTCAGATATATATGTTTTATAACACTTCGCTAAATGTAAATATTTACAGTAAATATAGGTTGCTTTTGACTTTATAATACTGGGACATATTTTTTAATAATACTAATTGGCGGACTGAGGCAATCTTGGTGGGCACCAAGATTGCCTCAGTCCGCCCTTAGACAACTCAGAAAACGATTTTTTAAAGAAAATTTAACACTCAAATAAACAAATAATTTCTTTGTTGTTTTAAATGAATCACATATATCATTTACTATCTAAAGGTACATTATGTGATTTAAGCACTCCTATATTACAGTACAAGAGACTCCTTTAATTCCGACAGTGACACAAGACTGCATGACAAAATTGAATCCATTGCATCGAGGCGAGACGAGTGTTTTTTTGACGCGCACTGATTCACGGTGTATTTCGATGCGGATATTTTTAAATACATGTGCTGCGTGCGTTTGTCTTTTGTTTGTTTTCAATGAGTAATGCTTTACAAAAGTCTGGTCATTTCGGTGTTAAATATTATGACTTTATTTTGACGAGCTCGGTGGTCGAGTGATTAGCAATGTCCACTTTAACTCCGAGGTTGTGCGTTCGATTCCCGCATAAGATAAATATTTGTGCGCATGCTTGTCTTCGTCTAGGTGTTTGCTATATATTATATGTATGTATTTACAAAAAAAATAAGTATAGTATTAGTTACCTAGTGCCCATAGGAGAGCTCAAAGTGGGCAGACTCCGCTGGCTCGGGCACGTAGAGAGAATGGGGGAGGATTATGCTGTAAAAAAAGCCTTCATGGGACAACCAAGTCGTAGCCCACCGATTGGGCGCCCGAGGTACCGTTGGAGTGACGAGGTGCTGAAGGACCTGCGGAACCTTGGAGTTAGCAATTGGCGAGAGTTGACCCAGGATCAAAAGGCATGGCGTCATCTGGTGTCGGAGGCCAAGATCCACTTTGGGTCGTTGCGCCGCAGTAGTAAGTAAGTATGCGCCCATAGTACAAGCTTTGCTTAGTTTCGGACTACATGGCAGTGTGTAATTTGTCCAGGAATATTTATTTATTTATTTTAAACATGAGTAATACGCGTGTGTAGAGGCTTATAATTTTTTTTTTTTGCAAATATTGCGGTAATCTCTCAAGTTAATTTAACAAATAAGCAAATATTTAACATACAGTATGTGTAGATGATATAATAAAGGTAGATAATGCGAATTGCGAAGTGTGAAGAGGATAGCAGATTCATTGAGAATTGTTATCATTGATAAACAATGCAACCATCTGCTCACGTACAGTGAGCTAAATAAGTGGTCTACCACAATATTAGCCATCCGGATAAAATAACGTTTGTGTCTTTGTGATTTTCGTCTCATATGATACACATGTCTTTTGTGATTTCTTGATACCGAAGATAATTCAAATAACCTTATAAATATAAATATTTCTGGACAATTTACACAGCGCCATCTAGTCCCAAATTAAGCGCAAAGCTTATGTTATGGGTACTAGCCAACTGATAAATATTCTTAAATACATTTATTTGTAAATACATACTTATAATACATAGAAAATACCCAGATCAAGACAAACAGACATGTTAAATAATGCTTATGAGTTTAATAAAGACAGTCATGTCATCATAATATTAACAAACGCTGCTAAATGTGTATTTTTTGTCAACCCTTATTCATCCCACTGCTGGGATACGGGTCTCCTTCAATCGAAGGGGTTTAGAGCATACTCCACCAGGCGGCTCAACTGCGGGTAGGCTGAGGGCAGTATTTTCAAACCGCCTAAAGGCCACTGACTTGGCTTAACGACTGTCATGTAACGGACAATAGCCGAGACCGGCGGATTAACGTGTCCTCCACAGCTCGAGATAAATAAACCCATCCATGAGCAGGCTACAGCCGATGTCGCTTAACTTGTGTGTTCGATTAGACTGACACGAGCAACGAAGCCATCGAATTCCTCAAATGCGTATTCATTTTTCTTTTCATATTCTGTAGTTTCCAATACATTTGGCAATCTTAATTATCCCCTTTTTCTCCATTTAAGTATGTGGACGCGTATTAGTGAATTGCTTAATCGTGAGCAATTTCAAACAGTTATTGCATAACTATTGTCACTAATTATTATCTGTTAACATAGATATTTTCACAGTAACAATGGAGCACTAATCATACTGACATACTTGACATGACATGTCACATTGCAAGTGGCAGCGTGCTAATCCCTTTTGTGAATTGAGTGAATTCCCGTGACCTAATGCAGTGTTCCGCAAAGTGTGTCCCGCGGCACACTGGTGTACCGTGGTCATTAGTTGGTGTGACCCGCAAAAATAAAGTTATCTCATAAAGTTAAATAGACGGACAGAAGAAAAATACTTACAAAAATAAAAACTGATTTAAAATTTATGGTGTACCTCCAATAATTTTCGTTTTCCTAGATGTACCTACCGTAGACACATAAAGTTTGCGGAACACTGACCTAATGAACACAATCCCGCTCGAGTAACCCTGTCGAAATTTATAAAATTGTTTGTCTAGCCTGAGCGACCTATCTATCTATCAAAGTACGGCTACGTAAGTATTATTACTTATTCCGTGGTAGTAGTGACGCATGCATCAGCCAAGAAAGGATTTTGAAAAAAAGACACGGAATTTCGGGATACGCATACAATTTCACGGTTGCAATCTAATGTAGCAGCAAGAAGTGGTAGTGGACTGGCCACATCTGTTTAGTCAGCGATGGCAAATGGGGGAGGAAAGTCCTAGAGTGGAGGCCACGTATGGGCGACGAAGCGTAGGACAGGGGGCGTCTCTAGATAGACCGGCGATCTCAAAAAAGTTGGCTGATAGCGGTTGGATGAGGAAAGCGGAGGATCGCTTATAGAGAATTATTAAAATGCGTGTAACTTTTTAATTACGCATCGACCAGTTGTGTTTTATTTCCGACAAATTTCGACAAATTGAAGGCAACATCTGGGTGAAATCAGATTTTCGCTAGGTGGTGTAGTTTTATTGGGCAGTGCCGAAATAAGGCTTATTTCGGCACTGCCACAAAAAATACTTATAACTTTTTAACGGGAGGTCGACTAATTCTGATACTTGGTGTCTGAATTCGACAAATTGACGACTAATTCTGGGGAAAATCATATCTTCGCTATGTTATGTAGTTTAATAGATCCCGAATGGGCTGTGCCGAAATAAGCTTATTTCGGCACTGCCACAAAAAAAAACCTTATAGCTCTGTAACGGGAGAGCGACAATTTTTTTCCTTTGGGCGACAAATTAACGACAATTTTTTTGTCTAGTTAAAATGAAATAAGGCACACGGCCAAAATCTACATTATAAATATAACAGGTCGGAATAGGTAAAATGCCATAAACGTCTGTTTTTTGGCATATGCATTTGGGTCACAGAAATTCATGTGTGCTAAATTTAAATTTATTCAGTTCAGTAGATTTATAGAAATTGGCTGTGACAGGTGGACAGACATACACACGAGAGATCCTATAAGGTTATTGTCGTTTTCACTCGGACATACGAAATTTAGAAAATATAAAATGCAAATTTCTCCTGGTGAAAAAGTGAGGAACCAGAGGTACCTTTATAATTGTTACTTGGTAATTATATTATTATTATTATTTTTATACTATCAAGGTGGCAAACAATCGTACGGCCCGCCTGAAGTGTTTACTTATATTCTTTAATAATAAATAAATGAGAAGTGCTTGTCCATTATTTAAGGTACCCGGAATCTGATTGAAGGGAAGAATTTAACGGAGTCTAAAACCTATGGAATTATTGTTTGTTGCACGTCGAAGAGTACAACAACAAAACAAAAGTCCTCCCACCTCCATACCACCATTATACCGATCGTAGTAACCATAAATTATTGAAATGAAATATTTTTTTCAGTCATTGGACCCTTGTTGGACTTAGACATGTCTTACACTTTTATAAATAAATAATATTCTTGTTATTTCTTATATTTTTTATCTATTAGCATTTCGGTATTGACCAATTTGACCATATTGTTGTTGTAATCAAATTTTATGATTATTTTCTAAGTGTGCGTCAAAAACATAAAAATAGTTTTACATATTTGCTTTTGGGTATGAGGTCTTTGTCTTCATTAATTTGGATGTCAACAAGTTTACGTCTTAGGTACATTAAGAATTTCAATTACAACTGTATAGACGGTACAAAAAACAGAACGATCTATCGCTTCGCACGACTGCAAGCAAAACGACCGAAAGTAAATGGACGAAGTTTTCACTTTTAAAGTAAATCACAACGATGTATTGACGACCAAGAG
Organism: Hypsopygia costalis; assembly: GCA_937001555.2. Taxonomy (NCBI): domain Eukaryota; kingdom Metazoa; phylum Arthropoda; class Insecta; order Lepidoptera; family Pyralidae; genus Hypsopygia; species Hypsopygia costalis. The sequence continues at coordinate 7,506,447 of OW443339.2, forward strand.
TTGACTAGGCACGTATTTGCGAACATGATTTTGAAACATATCACATGAGAAACAGTAATTTTGTCCAAACTAAATTTTTGTAGAATAGAATCCTTTAAGAAAGAAATAAAAACATTTATTTGCATATTACACAGCACTGTTTGTATAAACAAGTGTAACAAACACAGATAATATATAAGAAAAAAATTAAAGTACTGTGCAATGTCGCAAAATTTAGGGTTAGTTGTTCACTGTGATCTGAGACCTAACCTCGCAATTTCATTTTCCAAAAAAAGTATTCAATATCTAGAAAAGTACTCGTTATAATATACCCAGTGAACATGTTATTCGTGTTAATTCTACCGCATGTAATCAAAATACATAAAACGCACAAATAACAATATATAATAGTGCCATATTTATTTTTAGGTTAACACCAATATCTCAAAAACTACTAACCTATTTTGATAACCATCTAACCAAAATATCATCAAAATGGGAGCACCGATTCGAGAGTCATTTTTTGTATGCATGTATGTTTGTTTGTGTGGGATAATACATGCTTAGTCCTAGTTTTCAGTCACATTCGAACGTGTTAACATTTACAAGCCGACCAAATTGTGAAGATGAGACGCGTGTTACATATCCAAATTAGCGGGGTTACTCATTTCAAAATGTGAGCAAGTAAGCCACATAATTCTGATATGTAACACGGGTCTTATAAATTCAAAACATGAGAGTTATTCTCTATTTGGTCGGTTTGTTTACGTTGATATGATCGACCGTGAACCGAAAAACTCGCACTTGTAACTCTTAGCACTCAGAATGATTTTTCGCCCCCACACTCTAGCAAACTATAGGTACAGTAAACCAGATATTATACAAAACGTGTACTGTTATAAGATTTCATTTTACCTATTTTGCGATGCTGCTGTGATGGTGGCTGGATATTTATTTAAACTTAGGTTCTCAAACAATATCTACTCACAAAGTGGCACCCGGCCATACAAGGAAATTGTTTTTTTTTTTTTTATAATATACATAACCTAACTAGCTGTTACCCGCGTCATCGCCTGCCCGTCATAGTACTGTGCCCGCGTGGTAATAATTTTAACAAAATATTTTTTTTCTCATGGGAACAACATATTATTATGGAATAAAACATAGTCGATGTCACTTTTCAGACTGTAAACCTTTCGATGTGAAAGAAGGATAATCAAACAAACAGACTTTCACATTTATTATATTGTAGTATGAATATGGATTTTATAGAGCCGAGTACCTAACACACGTAACATACAATGCTATGAAAATTACAGTAAAATCACGCAAGCAGTAATAAACCTAATAATGATTGTAAATTTATGGCGCTTGGGGTCAGAGACCGAACGATTCTCTATGCAGCGTGTCGTCGACTGCCAAAATATTAATATAACAAAAAACAACACCCGCTTTACACGCGATACCATCTATTCGCTTTGTCCAAAATATTTTTTCCATTTCGCAAAAAATTGCATATAACAATTACTAACTAGACACAAAATCGATCGTTGTTCATTGTGGAAGTCTTTGGGGAGGGCCATGATCAGCAATATAAATAAATAATAAAAATTCCTGGACAAATTATACACTGCCACCTAGTCCCTAACTAAGCAAAGCTTGTACCATGAGTACCAGATAACTGATACTATACTTAAATACATTTTTTTTTGTAAATACATACATAAAATACATAGAAAATAACCAGACCAAGACAAACAGACATGTTCATGCACACAAATATTTGTCTTGTTTTTGCGGGGATCGAACCCTCGGAGTGAAAGTGGCAATTGCTAACCATTTAACCACCGAGCTCGTCAATGATGATAATGATACATATAAAAGGGCTATTTCTTCCGCCATATTAAACAGTTAAATTGAGATACACATCAGAATTTTAAATTCAAAATGTCCCCATTCAACCTCATCCTCACACATTAGAGCCGAAGTGGTCCCGTACTGTGCGGTTCCAGAGAGATTTTCTCCTACTATCAAGCTGTGGAATGAACTGCCTGTTGAGGGTACCCCAAGGACGTCAAGAGGTGTTTACAGGGTAAGCAACGCGCGTGATGTCCGTGTTGTTGCAGGTGTCCGTAGGCTGCGATAACTCCTTTCGCTGGTGCTACCCACACTACCACATATATCCCCCCCCCCCCATCGGGCTGGACGGACAGACACGCAGACGGACATTGCGAAACTACCTTCCTTATTTACAACGGAATTCTAAAAACTCTCTTACAATTTTTTGAAGTTCGACCAGCACTGACCGCTACGGCTCTAATCGGATCAGGATGAATGGGGAACATTTTAACATTTTGAATTTCAACGTTAAAATTCATAATTCAAATGTGTATCTTAAAATAAAACAATGGCTTAATATTTTTTACGCCCTTTATATAATGTATCATCATCATCTCAGCCGAAACATATCTTGACGAGCTATATAAATTAATAAAGATATTTGAATTGAATTGAGTTGAGTTAATTATGGTGGAATTTGGACAACTGGGCGACCACTGATAGTTTTTAAACCTGGAAATGTAAGATTCACATAATCGTCTTGGTGTGTGTAGTTATCATTCACCGGTGCATGTCCGATTAAAAAAAAAAACACTTTAAACTGACGTCATACGTAATAGAAATTGGTAATTGTCGACATAATACTGGTGCGTTTTAACATTTACTGACATCGGATATTCACAGTAACATTACGTATAATGACGCCCCGCAAGCATATTACGTTTTTGTAAGTTATCAAGTAACCTTTAGAACAGTGAACTATTTTCTAATCTACATATACGTAAGTGTTACGTAAGTCTAAGGGTCTTTACACATTATGCACCGGCAGAGAATTTCGCTGCCGTGAATCTATCGCAGTATGAAGACTCGCCGTCGCTGCTGAAGCGTAGTGTGTAAGAGTTCATACAAGTCCAAGGGAAACTAGGGCAGCGGCGCCGCGGCGGTTTGCGAGATAATGTGTAAACAGCCTAAGGAGTTCGATGGCGTCGTTGTGCGTGTCACTCTAATCGAACACACAAGTTAAGCAACGTCGCCCGTAGCCTGCCCAAGGATAGGTTTATTTATTCAAGCTCCTCCATGCTCCTGATGGCACACCGCCGGTCCCGGCTGTTGTTACTAAATGACGGTCGTATACGCCAAGTCAGTGGCCATTAGGCGGCTGCAAAACACTGGCGTCCGTCAACCCGTAGTTAAGCAGCGTGGAGTATGCTCTAAACCCCTTCGATGGGAGACTTGTAATCCCAGCAGTGGGTTGAATACAACGATATACATAAGTATTAAAAAAATAAGTGTGGTTTAGACTTTACGACTGAAGTAAAACTTCTTTAGCTCTACTAACTTATATCTCCCTCTGAGCTTCCGTTCGCCGTTTCCGTAACGCTCTCACGCATTCACCAGCTTACTCCCACATCAGCGTGCATAAAGAAGGTTTACTTCAAAAAGTCCGCCTGAGTGGTAGACTCTACATTATTACCAAACATGCAAGTAACGTATTAGCCGACTCACATTCATAACGCTGAGAGTACGACCTCGACATAGATCACAGTACAGTTAGAAATAGACAAGCTGTAAGCAGAAGATAGATGTTTTAGAACACAGATGTTGGCACATCAAATCGCGGAACAAATCGTGGTGTGTACACCGAGGAAACAAAAGGAAACAATGGGTTCGATGAAGCAAATCGCAGGATGTGATTGACAATGGCTATACGGAATAATGAATTTTATTGTAGTCTATTTAGAATAAACTCAATGAAATTAAAGGTAGGTTGGCTGAAGGGCATGCTGAAATCGGTGTTCATTGCTAAGAAAGACTAAAGAGCTTACCTAGTACATTATGAGATTTCACAGTCTAATATAGGATTAAGAAGCCGCGGGTGGAAGATAGTGTGTTATAATAACATAAGTTACAATAAATTAATTCATATAATTTTATGTGCCTTCATTTTAAATACACTGCTGACTTGCAATGGACTAAGAAATATCAAACGAGGGAGGTTAGAGCGGAGGCCGCGCGTAGGTCGTCGAAGCCCTTCTTCTATAATATTATTAAAACTCACGTGAGACATTATACTAAATTAATTTAATAAATTAAAGGGGTCACTCGCGTCTTTTTGTCGGGAAAGCCGACTAGTTTCGATCTCAAAAGGCAATCAACGCCCCAACCCCCCACCACCCTTTCCAATCGGGCGGTATGCGCGCAGTGTCCGGCGCGAGAGACTTCGCCCTGATGAAGGTCTTCTTTTGAGATCGAAACTAGTCGGCTTTCCCGACAAAAAGATGTGAGCCCTTCTTCTAGATGACGGTGTCGGTTTGATAGTAACTAAGCAGTTAACCTAGCCCAGATTAGTTGGCAAACCGCGGTTTGTGAGCTGTGTGGCTCTTCTAAGAAGCAGTTGGAACTTTTTCAAGAGACAATTGCGGCTCTCTTATTTCTCCTCAATACAATTGAGCCATAAGTCTTCGAATAGAGCTTGTTTACTTGCGAGTAAAATTCATGAAATCGATGAGAGCGTCTCTCTTTTGTCTTAAAAGTTTTCCGATTCATGTCATAGACCACTATCGCCTTCATTAAAGACGAGGACCAGTCTGTCTAGTAGCTAAGAGTGTGCTAGTAGGTACGTATGTGAGCATGTCAGACGTAGATGTGGTAATTTAATCACCAAAATTCTTTTTGATGTTACTACAAGTAATTAGACTAAAAATATGATTGCTCCGCGTCTAGTCCACTGGGGCACAGTAGCGAGGAAAACAGAACGTAAATCCTAGAAGTTATGAGGAACTATGCTAGTATTTTAGCTTATTAGTACACAAGTTCCAGCTATATATTTTCGGCTTGTTCACAAATTATAAATTTTGCTCTGTTCACTAACGAAATGAAATGATGTATTTAGCCATTGGGCCCTTGTGGGCATTTAGTCGTCTTACACTTATTATAAAAATATTTTTTCTAATCCACTAGCATTTCAGTATTGACTGCCTGCCTCTGTTGCTTGAAACAAATGCTTAGCATACGTTTTTTTTTCATACATTCGTAATTAAGATATCAAGTACATATTTGATTTAGATATGTTGTCACTTAGGTATTTATCAATTCCATAGTAAGTTATTAAGAATCTTTTTGATATGTTACTTGAACATATTTTCAGGTAAGGAAAGGACTGTATCGGCAATTTACAACATTAACGTTCAACAATACCTAATATACAAACGTCTATGATTGGTGAGTAATCGGCAATGAATAAATACATTCGCCGACCGACGATGTAAGAAAAGGAGTGAAAGTGATAGATAAAAAAGAATGTAAAAACAATGAAAAACAACGAAGAAAAACGGTGACAATTTTATACCAAAGGCAAACCCCGGCCACTCCATTCAAAAATGGCGCTTTTGCATGTAGTAACCAAATGACGTCTGTACACGTGCCTATGTTTGAGTGACGTTCTCTAGGGCTGACATTATACAATTATTAGTCGGACATGTAAGGGGGTGTAAGTAGTTCATCAACATCTTTGAACCAAAGTCAATCTTACCTGCACGGGGTACACCCTGCTGACTGACAGACGAGGCTTTGATGAAAAGAGAGGTAGGACATAGAGTATTTTTTAAGCAGCCCGACTGACGAAGTACCACCACCTCACAGAATACCGCAGTCAAATAACAATTACCTTGAGGGTTGTTGTGTTCCTGCGAGTGAGTGAGGTCACCAGAGAGGATGGAGTTGCTGCGTTGGCAGCGAGGATGGCAGCGAGCGACCGATATTTAATGTTGCGAGCGTTAATATGGTTACGGTAACCGCTTCCCATCAGGTGGGCGTAGTGAAGAAAAAAAAAAACGTGTGACACTCGGGGACTGCCGCGGTAAAGCTATTGCATAGCATTTTTTATCAACTAATGCTCGTTTGCTCGTTCATCCATCAATCCATCCATCCATATCCATTCATCTATCCATCCATCCATCCATTCATCCACCCATCCACCCATCCATCCATCCATCCATCCATCCACCCATCCATCCATCCATCCATATCCATTCATCTATCCATCCATCCATTCATCCACCCATCCATTCATCCATCCATCCATCCATCCATCCATCCATCCATCCATCCACCCATCCACCCATCCACCCATCCATCCATCCATCCACCCACCCACCCATCCATCCATCCACCCATCCACCCATCCACCCATCCACCCATCCACCCATCCACCCATCCACCCATCCATCCACCCATCCACCCATCCATCCATCCATCAATCCATCCATCCATCCATCCATCCATCCATCAATCCATCCAACCATCCAACCATCCAACCATCCAACCATCCAACCATCCAACCATCGAACCATCCAACCATCCAACCATCCAACCATCCAACCATCCAACCATCCAACCATCCAACCATCCAACCATCCATCCATCCATCAATCCGTCCGTCCGTCCGTCCATCCATCCATCCATCCAAATTGTTTTTTTTTACTTTCCATGTGTTGAGACATCCATCCACTGCACAAATAACTCTCATCTTTTACATACTCGCATATTATTCTAAACTGAATGGAGAATAAAATACAAGCGACGTCAATTCGTACGTCGTGGCATTCCTTGCGAACGGTTCCAAATCGGTTCCATAGGGGAGGTGAGGTCGACTAGTGAGAGCGGCAGAGAGTGTCCATACTGTACGTTAGTACTATTACTTATACTGTGCCAAAGGTCACGTGTCTATGCACGCAAGGCCCCGTCTCTCTCAACGATTCCATTGCAGTCAGGACAATGGCCTTCATTGTCCTGACTGCATTGGAATGTTTGCGTGAAAAGTATATTTTTCGAAAATAAAAAATACAAATACTCTGACTTTTTTATACTCGTAAGCAATATTGCGTATCCTCTATTATTGGGTAGCACGCGCCTAGGGTTACCACCCGTACTTTATAATAAAGTATTGTACGTTATTTCAAGTAATTGTACTCTTATAATTTATGAGAATAATAAAGTACACGAAAATACTTTATTTCGCATGATTTGATTTCATTTAGATTTTGAAAAGTTTAAATACTTATTTACTTTAATTTAAATATAGACTGTAAGGATACTGTGAAATTGTTTAGTAGAAATACAAATTTTATATAAACTGCAAATATGTTATTATACATAATAATGAAGAAAAATAAATTGTACTTACTTTATTTTTATACTATGTACGTTTTTTATCTTACCTATAATAACCAATGTACAATGTACATTAATTACAAAAAAAAAAAATGGCATGGACGCGCCTGTCAAGTTTGGAACTTAAATATTTATTTCTTTTAATCTTTTAGAACGTTAGTTATCGTATTTACATCATCTCTTGTAGTTTGGGTGGATAATGCTATAATAGCTTTTAGTAATCATGGGATACGAGACAATAAAAAAAGAGTAGACAATAGGGGGTAAAGTAAATAGAGATAGCAGATAGATATCAATCTAGATAAAGGATAAAAACAACGAGGAAAAAAGGTAGATACATAAAATGTGGTCAATAGGAATGACAACGTATAAAAGGCAAAGGAGAAAGATGAAGTGGAACTAGAATCTCAGTATGTAGATTAGGGTTAACAAAGCAGAGAGATATCAACATAATGAATTAATCATTCAGATGGTGACAGAAAGCATGCATCTCTTTTCAAATAATCTTTTAAGCATCATTTCAGTAATCACATGTCCCATTCGAAGCTGGGGCAAGTCGGCTAATAATTCAAATGAATAACCAGCAGACTCATCGGAATGAAATGGAATTATTTGTAAGTTTCAGCTGACACTGAGACCACGTTAATCAGGACAGTATTGTCATTTTGGTAGTACCTATTCGACTTCCTATGCAGGAAGAGGGTCAGGGGTGCATGGAAGCAGAAGAAAGTGCTTATTGAATGCAGGAGCATGGCAGATCTACAGGCACGACTTCTTTAATGTCTGACATCATTACCGGAAGCCTGCAACAGTTTAAAAATGCTGTTAACCTTTCGTGGGCTGGTTAGAGCAAGATCACATGTAAAGACCCGCTCAATGGCCAAATCAAGATGCGGGTAAACTAGGTGCGGAAACAGCGAAACAAAATTTTCTACGCAGGAGACAACTGAGGAGAGCTTCCACATTTCAAAAACATACAATAAACGGATTTCCCTTCTTGTCCGTAATCGATTTACTATATGAGAAACGGTGAAAACGAATGTCGGAAGGATTTGTCCAAGGGTATTTATACAAATTGATTACGTTAATTGATCTATTAGTAGTATTACCGCGGAATCTGCAGAGGTGCAAGAGTTATTCAACCTGTATTAATTACTGGTATAATTAATACTACTGAGTGCTATATTAAGTATCTTGAATAATCATTCAGCCATATACTGAGTCAGTGCGATAGGCAGCCAGAAGGAAACGAGTAGGTATGCCATATACGTAAGCGTCGAAAACAACCGAAATAAAGTTCATAACTACACATACTCTTACATGTATTAACAAACACACAAATAAAATCATAAATATTTAAATGTATTGCGAATTTGATCTACCTACCACGCAAAGCGATATAATACGGTGAACCTTTGTTATATATTTTGAAATTATGTACCCATGTAAATACTTGTACAAGTATTTCGGTTTACATTGGTAGAGCAGTATTTTTTGGCAGTAATAAATTTTTTACTCATAATTTTTGTTTTGTTTCTTTTCTCCCTTTTTATCTCTCTTTGTAAACATTTTATTTGTAAATACCTATTAAGTTTAGTATTATAGACCATAGCATAGTTTATATTAATTCGGCAGCTAGTAAATTGCTACCCTAGTTGTAGCGCATGAGAAAATACAGAATTAAACTCTAAACCGAAGCCCATTTAATAGCATAAACTTCAGAAGAGAAGAGCAGGCCTTGTGACTATAATAGCTTATTCATAGTGACCTAACTGCACAATATAGCAATGGAGGAATAAAGAGCGATGACGGCGTACTTTGTTTGTGTTGGAGATTAAAGAACATTTCAAGCTCATTGAGGAAGTGCAGAAGAAACCTGGACCCCCGTCCAGGTTAAAAAATAAGGAAATGCATAAATATCTAAGGGCGCCAACATTCTTCTAAGATACATATTTGGAGAATAAGATTCATTTAAGATACATATTAATATACATATTGAAATATCGAGATAAAGATAACATAGATGCGTTTTCTTTATGCAAACGTATTCCTTACTTTATCACTGGATTTTGGCGTTACATCCATACGTACGAATTTATTCATAATACCTACATAAAAAAACATACAGTCGCAGACAAAAGCATTTTCTCCCAAATTGAGTTTCCTTTTGAGCCACGAATTAATAGGCGGTTGAAAGCATAAATTGAAGTCGTTTATACAAGGATCAAAGTGTCCTTTATATTTGTAACCGCTGATATCCAACGAGTCCAACACGTAATGACGTGAGACAGAACAGACGTGTCTTTTATATTTATAGCACCGAGTTACATATGTGGCGAATTTGGAACAACGACTCGGCACGTGGGCGACTGCCTACTAATAAAGTGAAAAATAGGAGGTTGTCACACGTCACTCCTACAAGTGTAACAAAGGAACCTATTTTGGTAGACAATAATTTGTAAAAATGTGGGTCAAGAATGTAATCAACGTATGTAAATAAAAGAATATTCCTAATCTAGTTACCGAAAAAAAAAAATATATACGAGCCCGGTGGTGGGATACCTAGCAATGGCCACTTTGTTTCCGAGCTCGCGGGTTCGATGCTCGCACAAGACAAACATTTGGTGATGGCGCAGTGTAAATTGTCCAGAAATATTTATTTATTTAATAAATAAATATTCATAGATAAATTACACAGCGTCATGTAGTTCCAAACTAAGTTTGTACAATGACTACTAGATAACTGTTAAATATACTTAAATACTTTTTTGTAAATATATGCATACAATACATAGAAAACACACTATCCAAAACAAATGCAAATGTTCATACATACAAATGTTTGTCTTGTGCGGGGATCCAACCCGCAACCTCAGAGTCAGAGTAGCCATTGCTAGCCATTCGACCAGACCGGACAAAAATCAGACCGGAGAGAAGAGGTTGTGTAAGTGGTTCTTCAACATCTTTGAACCAAAGCCAACCTCACCTGCACGGGTCGGACTCTGCTGACTGACAAACGAGGGTCTGGCGAAAGGAGGGGTAGGGCACTTCGTATTTTTAAGCTGCCCGACTGGGGAAGTACCTGCACCTAACAGAATAACGGAGCCAAATAACAATTCCCTTAACGGTTGTAGTGTTCCTGCAAGTGAGTGAAGTCACCAGTAAGAAAGAAAGGAAGGAGTATAAGCTGGCAACGGATCGGCGACCCCTTGGTGGTTACATTCCATCAGGTGACCCATATGCTCGTTTGCCCTCTTCTCATAGATAAAAAAACAAAGACATGTAACAACTAGAGATACTGAGTTACGAGACGTAACATCAAAGTAAATATTACAGCTAATGCCGTAATAGTAACATTACAATAGAGTTCTTGCAAAAGCAGTTGAAAATAGATACAGATCTAAACAAAGCTAACGAGTTCTTCAGAAATAAAGAAAACAAATTTAGAAGTATTCTGAACCCCAAATACGGAAACCATTGCACCACCACACTGCGAGTCTTGCTAATTCCCCACGCAATAAGAACTATTAATCATATCTATATTGCTAATGACATAAGGGTTACTTTCGATTAACAATACGTTCACGGTTAGTAATTATGTCATTATATTCGCAACTTGGTCGTTGACCGCGGTGTAAACTAGTGCAAGCGCTCCGATGCACTTTTATATGTCCGTGAAAGTTACATTGTCACAGCAGTTACATTGTATTTGTAGATTTTATTAGCACTAAATAATATTGTTATCAACCGAAAAACATGTGTATTAATTTTTTTTTTAATATTTAATTTTCGACGTTAAGTCATTTCAATTGCTGAAATTTTCGGGATCTGGAAAGTTAATTTAAAACAGTTTTAATAAAACAGAATAAAGTTTAGTCAGATTCGTTACTTTTTATTTTCCCTCTCCATTGAAGTATTTCTATTAATTGCGTTAATAAGTATATACTAATTCCTAAGAGTTCAACAATTGTTCTTTTTTTTACAAAATTGCTTCTATATATATTATAGTCTATAAGTGATAATAATACATATATCAGCATTTTAATGAATTACTTATATGTATACCTTAATTTATTTCTCATACAGTCAGCATCATACATATTGTAAGTGTGAACGAGTCTCACGTTAATTGTAACGAGGTATGTTCTTTCCGTATGTTGTCAGATTACGTCACGAATTTGGTTATCAAATCTGTCATTTTCACTACAAGATACAGCTTGATGACGTAGACGGGTTCAAATCACATTTCTCGATATAGAACATACCTGTGCATATGTCTTTCTACCGTGATTGCAATGAGACGAGCCTGCACCTTATCGATAAAAAAACATAATAGAGTAATACGTTATAAGTAGATGGCGCCACATTGCGACTTAACAGAAGTAAAATATCAAATGCAAAAATTCGCCTCCATCACAAACCTTCCTGGTAGCTCAGTTGGAAGAGCACTGCGGTAATCGAGAGGTCGTGGGTTCAAATCCCACCTATACGGGGGAGGTGATTTTTTTAAAATAATTATAACATATAATCTCTTTAAGTTTAAGGAATGCAGAATTGTTATTTTGACAGCACTTGACTACCATTTTTCGAATCCAAGTGGGCCAGTATGTAGCACCTGCTGCAACGGATTAGTATCAACTGTCATTATGAGAACATATAAAATGAATAAGTATGGCATATGTATAATCTATTATGCCAACTGACTAAGATCACGGAATGAACTGAATCACCTAAATTTAGTTTCATCACATCTGTTTCCAAAGCTAAAACGGGGAGGACTGATTCCAAAGCTTCGTACTCCTACTATTTCTGATTTAATTAGTTGTGAGTTTCAAAGCAGCCAAACCAAGAACAGATGATGCTGGACCAAGGATAAACCTTGGATCTGCAGTGCACTTCACTGTTCATTTCATTTTTGATGGCGGTTGCTATTAATCCTGGCGACACAGCAGACACAGAGGTAGAAGTGCGACGTGGGCGTGTCTGGTTAGAATTACATCTGTTTATAATGCGATAATAATGCTACGAATAATTTATAACATTGTAATAATGCCATGAACATATACTGGAATAGTTACACATAATCTGAATGTAATTGAGGCCAAGTAGGTCAACATACGACGCCACATGCAACAGTAGCCTTGGTTACCCAAGTCGCATCTACAACAAATGTTGATCTGGACAATGCCCAGACAGGATCAATAAAATATCTTCCATTACACCACGCGCGTAATAATGTTTTATGACCTAGAAAGCGATTTCTTAGAAGTGAGAATTGAGGATATTCAAATTACCAAAGGCTTAGTAATATTGATTTCTTCTTTGTGAAAAGAGTCGAGAGCATCAAGGCGCAGAAATAGAACAAGTCAAGTGAAAAATATATTTCATTTCTTCGAATGCCTCTCTGTGTAGATATTATACAGTAGGTACAAATCTATTCTACGAAATATAATGTTTCGGATCCTTGTTTGTTTGATCTGTGTCGCAATAGGTATAGGATAACAAGTCCTATAGTGGAAATTATAATGCATCTATTCAGGTATCACGGTTTTGCTAAAACCCTATTGTCTCACACATCTTTATGTGGTGAGTTGGTAATCCGTGTCATTCCAGTATTGAGAAAAGGAATATTTTGTTCAAGTTAATATACAAATAATAGACGACCTGGTTTCGCCCCGCCTTAGCTCTACGCACGTATTGTATCTCCAAATGTTTAAAGGCCCACCTGTGGCATACCATAAATAGATTTTCTTTGCAAGTAATAGTGAATAGAAGAATTAGCATCCACCATAGGGCCACCATGCTTGAATTTATTGCATGGCGAGCACAGTAACTACCTAGGGGAAGAGTAAGTACCTTCGCGTCTCAGCGAATACTGAAGCAAGAAGGAATACTGCAGCCATATAACCAATATCCTTGAAGATTGTTGTGCTTCCGCAGTAAGTTGTGTAAAAAATCTATGCAAAATAAGTTGAAGTATATGAATTCATATTTACCATCTCCATGCTTCCCAGCTATAGGATCTGCTTCCATCACCATATCAATCTACTCTGAAACAAACGAGGATTGCCAATTGATATCTGGTTTTTGAAATTAGGTGAACTGGACTAGTCTCATGGAGACAAAATGAATGTCTGGCTGAGTGCAACAAAAAGCATCTTTTCATGCATATTTCATTTGATATGAAACTATGCATGAAAGGAATTCCTTTCATGCATAGTTACTGTATGAAACTATGCATGAAAGGAATTCCTTTCATGCATAGTTTCATACCAAACCGCCGAATTGGGTAGTTGCAGAATCACATATCAACGCTTGCGTGGCGATGCGTCGCTCGCTATGCCAACAGCCGGTCCGGCGCACCACATTAGACATTTCATACACCATCAAACGTAATTAGATTGCCTACTTTATAAATATGGGTTGATAATAATAATAATCAATCTAAGTTAGCATCTTCTTATGATATTGCGACAAAATTAAAAATATATATATATATCCAAAGATGTCATTTTGTTGTAGGTACCTAATATGACAAGCGAAACAAAAAAAAAAGTCCAATAATGTCAAGGTGGATATCAACAAAAAGAAAAGATACCTAATGTTATGGTAGATCGACCATCGACAAAGTGGTGGTGTAAGTAAATCGACGAAGATTTAACTTAATTAACGGTAATAAATAATAGAACCGAAATGACTTATTCTAACATTTACGATTATTCAATTGCATTACCACAAAAGCAAGCCAACTGCGCCAATACGCGGTCACGTGACACAAGTGCGATGCAATTTTCATGGTCTCTTTAACGATGCAAATATCTGACTGCATGAAAATGACAATTAAGGACGGAAATAAACATATGAGCAATAATGACACGTAGTCTCACCCACGCACGGTTCAAAATAGCTTGTTAGAATATAGGCAGTTATAACGGCGATGTTTCTTGTAAACAACTTACAATTTTAAATTTTAAGTTAGTACGTCTTGTAATTCTTGAATATATTATAAATATCTATATTATAATACGCCACGATGATCTCTCAAAGTGTTCTATCGATTTCATTAAACTTTACAGTTAAGTTTACGCAGGGCAAATCTATCTACGTAGCTATAAAATTGCATCGAAATATGATTTTTACCGCAGGAATGATCTAAAATGGTTTGAAGACAGACGTTGACGTAACTGTAGGAAATCTAAAGGAATCTTCCCGTTGATACATTATAACATTATCGGGTAGCATATTTGTATTCATAAAAATACCAGCATAAAAATATATTTACCAATCGAGTTCGTATTTTTCCACGATCGCAATCAAATCTGTACAAAATATAACATACTTCACGTAAAACTCATAAATTTATGTAGAGTATAGACAATTCATGTTTTCAAGAACGTAATCGTTTACTATGTAGTTTAAGTCGTCTAATATAATGGCTAGATCTATATAAGTTTTATGTATATGTATGTACATATACAACACATACATATTATTTATTGTACAAGGTGTACATTATATACTCGTAGGTAGCTGTCACAAAATAATGACGAACAAACTGACGTAATTTTTTTACAAGTCGAACTTTAAGTACCTACTTATAATGCTTTAGTTATTAACTATAGCAATAAGATCATCTATGCACATGCATATGTAGATGATCATGTTGCTATACTTAATAGCATTGTATAAGTATAGCATTACTATACTTAAGAGCATTCTGTATCAGACTTGCTTTGGGAAGAGCAACACGAGTAGGCGGTCTAAAAAATGAAATACAACGTAATGATAAATAAACAATAAATTATTATTATACATAGAATTAGAGTTAATAAATTAACCGTCACCCCACGTGAGTAAAAACATGACATACACAAGGACGACCGGATTTTATTATTACACGTGCGACAGCGACATAAAAGTAAATACAATAATCAGGCATAATAGTCGCTCTGTGCTTTTAGTCGGCATGACGTGATCATTCAAAGATTCAAATAGTAGATTATTGTGGAGATAAAGTTTTTATGTTACAGGCGTTGTATTGAATTCCAAACGTCGAAGATCAAGAGTTTAAAGTAGTCTGAATACAGTGACAAATACTGAGACAAATCTTGATTCTCAATCAAGATTTGTCAAGTTTCGTCAGGTCATCGAAATAATCCACCACGAGACGAAAACTCCTGTGTGTCGGAGGAGAATATTCTACTTTTCTCAGCTTCTGCGAGGCAAAAGCTAAATAGACAATACTAGAAACTAAATACACCAAAATACATTGATTCGGGCCTTTTGTGGTCTTCAGAAATCGTCGTAGGTTTTTGTGGGTTCCATGTTTTCTATGAGTTTTATGGGAAGTTAATAATGCCAAAAACCTAGAATCAAAAAGAACATAAAGAGACTTATGTTTGATCACAGCAATTTACAGTGGTAAGTCTCTAGTATGTAATTCAATGCAAAGCTACTCCACTATTCCCTTATGACTATGCTAGTTTAGCATGACATATCATATAACTGACATTATCGATTTGGGGCAAATCTGGGATCCTATTTCACTAACGCGATTAACAATGTAGGCGTTTTCAATATTGCCGCCTTCACAAAATGTAGAAATTAGTCAACACACAGAGCAAGCTATGTATTCTTTGTAAGTGCAATCGTCTTCTTTATTTAGTCAGTGAATAGATGTCAAGATTTACTCTCAGATCGATAGTGTCAAAAGTATCGATACATCGTTATAAAAAAGAACAAAATTTCCGATTACATTACATGAAAATTTATTTTACATCGGGACAGTCCCACCCACAGAACTAATATAAAATTTATTATTAGTTCTGTGGTCCCACCATACATTCCCACCACTGTGTTGGCAGGATTAACAGCGGCGACCATCAAAGAAGCAATGAACAGAGACATTTTAAAAAGAAAAACTATCATTCAAAGAAGTTACAGCAATTGGGATTGCTGTAACTTCTTTGAAATCACACATATGGGATAGCACGCATAGCATGAACAGCCATGTCCGGTTTAGATACCTAACTACAGGTGCAATGCAATAGATCATTGTCTAGGATATATCACGTAGAAATTTAGAACCATAGGAAAACACATCAAAGGAAAACACGTATTGTCTTATTTGAAACATACTGTTAAAGCACCGATAGGTTAGGAGGTTAACGCCACGTAGTTTATACGTGACCTTATTACAAATCGTAAATAGAGTCAGCAGCGGTCAATCCATTAGTATTGTAACGTTGGAAATATGTTATTTTCAGTGGCTAGAATATTTGAAAAATAATAATAAAAAAAAATATTTCTGGACAATTTACACAGCGCCATCTAGTCCCAAATTAAGCGCAAAGCTTGTGCTATCGGTACTAGAAAACTGATAAATTTACTTAAATACATTTTTTTTTTGTAAATACATACTTATAATACATAGAAAACACCCAGACCAAGACAAACAGACATGTTCATGCACACAAATGTTTGTCTTGTGCGGGATCGAACCCACGACCTCGGAGTCAAAGTGGCCATCGCTAACCATTCGACCACCGAGCTCGTCAAAATATATTTATATATTATATATTACTTAATAAGCACACTATGTAAAAAAAATACATTCTCCTTGTTAATCCAAAACATGAGTAGGTAGTTAGAAATGGAGGAGTAATTTTCACGCGTGTTAATATTCTTGCAATTTGTCGAAATTACTGTAAAGATTTTCAGTACATTTTTTCAGACCGAAAATCAGAAAAGTATCTACACAAGATTTTACATTTATTTGAAAGAGTTATACGTATTCGTCAAAATATTTTGTAATGCTTGTAAATAAAGATATTGATATATATATTTATTTATTATAAAACATAATGTATAAAATATAGGTAGGTCTACTAACTTTACTAAAATTTATCACAGGAAATATCTCATAATATCATTTTTGTGTATTAAATGTTTTCTATTGTTGATCGAAGTATTAAATAGAGGCTCACAATCACAACACATTTTCTTCGATTTAGAATTATCTTTTTCACAAATTGAAACAATATTAGCACACGGGAATTGTAATACTAATTATCGTTGTCTGGCGGTGACTGAAGATGTAATTTTCGTAATTTTCTGGATGCCGTAACATACTGTCAGACGTTGGTAATACATTATATTGTAATAGTGTAGGTATGATAATGTGATGGTAATATTTTAGACAAACAGTCGATGACTACGTTTCGATTCGTATTTGGTGTGACGTCACCCCTGTTTAGGTATGTCGGCTTAGCACGCGAGCATACGCAATTAGTTTTGGCGAGTTGGTCGAATCACGTACGGCTAATAAGCGTAAATTGGGGCATTTTGCGACCGTTCTGTATTCTTCATCTATTACTTGTGCCACTTTAGATTTGGTCGGTTGACCCGATTTAACATAATTAAAACTGTGCGACCCCTGGTGCTAATGCCTACGTCGTCAACCCTTATTCATTCCACTGCTGGCATACGGATCTCCGCTAAATAGAAGGGGTTTAGAGCATACTGTCCCACGCTGCGTAACTGCGGGTTGACGGAGTACAGTGATTTCAAGCCGCCTAAAGGTCACTGACTTGACTTAACGTGTAACGAAGCACCGCCTAATGTCTGACGTCTAGTAACCTCACTAAGGTAGGTATTGTTATCGGTTTGTCTGCGATCTTCTGTGAGGTAAAGATACTTCCCCAGTGGGAATTGATATGCCTACCCTGAGGGTGCACCACGTTGAGTGAAATTGTCTTTTGGTTCTAGAGATGATAGTGAGCCACTTATAAGTGGTTTGGAATTTGTGTATTTATATATTTAGGATTCGTCATATTAGGCAATAGGTAAACCTTGATTTACTTGTGTTTAGAGCATAGGTTTTTGTACTCCTAGGGTGACAAACAAGTTATATCACCCACCCCTTCAAAAATCTAAAATTATAACGTCGCTCAATTTTGTTTTTTCAAGCAAGTAGATGGCCTTCACTGGGAGCTAGATTGCTCAGAGAATAAAGTTGATATTTAAAAAAAATTGAAACCGACTTCAGTTGGCGAGCGCAGCTTATTGGTGGAATACCCCACAAGATTCCTTAGTCGCCTTGTACGACATCCAGCGCAGAGCAATGGTATGGCACAATTCTATTCTGCCTGCTACCACAGGGCAAATTTAAGGGTTTCGCCTCGATTTTTCTGGGATCCCATCATCAGAACCTGACTTGGTGAATATGGGATCACCTCGCAATTACCCTTTCAAATAAAAAAAATGAATTTGACCATACGTGCTTATAAAATTTAAGGGTTTCCCTTGATTTCCCTGGCATCCCATCATCAGATCCTGACTTGGTGAATATGGGACCACCTTGCAATCATACCCTTTCAAATAAAAAAAGAATTATGAAAATCGGTTCACAATTAGCAAAGATATCGAATAACATACATACAAAAAAAAATATTCAGTCGAATTGAGAACCTCCTCCTTTTTTGAAGTCGGTTAAAAATGGGGGAGGAGGGCGGGAGGGTATATTTCTATGAGCATTCCACCGCTCTTTTAGGGTCTTCCCTACATGGCCCCCATGATCAGGATAAGATTGGTTTACTTTGTAGTTTTCTTCCGTAATCTTCCGTTTATTTCAATTTCTTCTTTCCTTTTAACAAACTCTTCCTTCCAATTTTTTTAACAACTTTATCGAAACCTACGGCGCATGTTCACGTATTTGTAAGATCGAAACCCTCAAAGGCGTCGATTTGTATGAAGTCGGTTTCTCTTCTATAAATAAGTTTTTCATTTTGCGTTTCAACATTTACGCAAACTGTTATGGCATAGGCTACCCAACACGGCATGCGCCGTATAAGGGCAGCTTCCGCCGACGCGCAAGATTGGCAGAGCAATATAGATGGACGCAAGCATTGACCATTTTAGTACAAACTTTTATTTAGTTTCACCGCAGTTATAATCCAATTTTGCAAGTTAAATTTGAACACCTTGCCTAGTATCTGATTGAGATTAATTTGGCACACTGATTTGGTTTTCGTGACAATGCATGATTAACTAAATGGCGCCATTTTTAATCCAATATGGCGATCGCCACAAAATGCCAATTTATAATTTCCACTTTAACCCCTGTGATATGGGATATGATTACATAACAAAATGAAGCATTTTAGCTCTTTTTTTATTAATAATGATTTTTTATTAAGAATTAATAAAACAAAATTGTAATTCTTGTTTCGATATAAGCTTTAAATTAGTAATCTATCGCGTAAATAGACTTTCATAAAATTTACATCAGACACGGTTCCCGATACTCTTGATTTTAATTGTAAATTTAATTAGCCAATGTTATAACTTTATTCATGTGTCTTACGATATACGATCTTTAGAGCCAACTTCACCTGCACGTGATGCCCCCTGTCATGTAGCGAAAGAGTCGTAGCAGGTAAAGTTGATACTATAATGATCGGTAACGATACTGAATTTGCCAATGTACTCGTTACTCAGTATTTAAAAAAGTAACACATTTGTTACTTAAATACGCTTTATGATCACAGCGCTATTAATAGTGTAATACAGGGCTTATACATATTAATATTTCATGAACCCATTACAAAAACAGCATTATAATGCTGTAGACGTACGGTAAGTTACATAAGGCGTGTATTTGTATATACCAATACATAACTATATATTGTCCTAATTAAATATTATAATCGCTATTGTCATAATTAAATATTATTAACACGAGTTATAAACAAAAACCTCCATTACAAAATCACGTGTAATAATAGTAGTTTATGATTCTGTTGCATAATAAGGGTTATTAAAATACGAGTGTGAGTTTATAATAACATGAGCCGAAGGCGAATGTTATAATAGACCACACGAGTATTTTAATACCTAATTATGTGCAGTTTCATACACTACTTTATCTCATGAAATATATGATAATAATATTTTACATACAACCATGAAGTTTAAATTAACTTCATGGTAAACTTCACAGCTATAATTCTTACTTAAAAATCCATTTGCAGATCGAGCATGCGTAGTGCGCATGCGCGACGCGCCGCGCGGCGCGCCGCGTTCACAGATTATGTAGAAAAATTTTGCATAGTTGCAATGTATTTGCATTGCAACCTGTTTAAAATACCTGTATCCAGGGCGGAAGCTGTATCGAAATGGTAAAAAAGTTATTTTACGATACAGTTGTCCATAAAAGAGCTGTATCGAAAAATAACTTTTTAAATTTATTTTGATAGCTTGTGCGTAAAGACTGTCATTAAGATACTGTGTTTAATTTCAGTATGAGATTAGATAAACACGTAAACGTAACAAAGAGATTCTATTAAAAAGTTAATTCTTCTTAAAATATTGTAATCGATATCAAATATTTATACCAGTTTATTATTGGTTCTTTTATGAAATTCTACTATTAGCCAAAAAGCCATAAATTGTTTATCAACATAACTCGACGCTACATTCCTTAACGGCAGATAAGCCGAACAGAGCCAGGCTGTCTAGCTAACGTGAGTCACTGAGGTTTAAGTTTACCTACTAAGGTAAACACGAGTTTTATCTCGCTACACGATTGATTGCCGCCTCGTGTCCTTATAAAACTCGAGAGTAGTACACTTCCATACATGGAATTTGGACGACCTCGTCGCCGGCGCCGACCCAGTATATGATATCGTGTTTTTTATTTATTTATTTACTTCATGATATGACAAAATTGACAAGGTCGTACAATTCCTACAATAACAAAAATTATACTAAAAAAGTAAGTCAATATCTTTTGGTGATTCTTAATCTATCTCGATACGACGTAAAGACCTCGTATTTCGTAAGAGTTATTATAGATCCATCAAATATTACGAATGAAAAAATAGTTTCAAATGAGCACGTGGGTCACCTGATGAAAGCAAACATCACTGCCCATGGAGATCAGCAACACCAAGCGATTGCCAATCCGTTGCCAACCTATAAATCTTCCTTTCTTTCTGGAGACCTCACTCACTCGCATCACACTTGAACAAAACACCCCTCAAGGGAATTGTTATTTAGCTGCGGTTTCTGTGAAGTGAAGGTGCTTCCTCAGTCGGGCAGGTTAAAAAAATACGTTTCGCCCTACCTCTCTTATAATAACAAAAATTAACTTTCAAGACGAATTGGTGAATCTGTCTGTATCTATCAAAAGTTCAGGGTAGAGTCGAGGGTACAAGATTGTATACCTAATTAACTGCCGTACAGGCGTCTACATTAAAACACCGATTCTAACTGGAAGTAGAATATCTATATTAAAAACTGATATGACACTTCAAAAACAATGTTGAATTTAGTGACGCGACAGCACTACCCTGTGTTATTTGCCCGAGCTAAAAGAATATAACTGAATGGTTTAATTGAACGAACAAATACAATCCCCATATCACAGACCATCCCCCCGATAGATGGACGAGATAAAATACATGAGCATGAGGGTATCAGACAAAATGCTTCGAATCGGAAGAGATATCGAGAGACGAGCGACGAGGGCATCCGAATCTCACTTATGACCACAACCGCTTTGTCAATAGCGTTACGAAGAAGATATGACGGCCCTAAGATCTCGTATTTCAGTGTATACTATGAATAATCAAAAATCGTTTGATTGTTCTTAAGGAATATGTTACAAAAAATATGTTATCACTTAAAATTTACAGTTTGTGAATGTCTTCCTCGAGAAAAAGCGATGGTAATTTGCAATAAGGCCGTTCGTCCGTAAACTGGAGGTCAACTCGCCGTGAGCCACACATTTGCGTAGCACAGATTATCCTAATTTACAATATTAGTAATGCATGTTAAGCAGTATACTCGTGTATCGGATTAGCTGTGCCAGTATATTATCCATTACTAGTAGATATTTGGGGCCCCTAAGTGCTTTGTATATTTTAACACGCTGCTGCTGCTACGTATGTGCAAGGCTTAAATTATTTCATGCAAAAGATAATCCATACAAGATTAATATCTTGCAACCTTAGGTAATCCTAAGGTTGCCAGATGCTATCCTAAAGAAATATATCCGGCCAGCCTCTGATCCGGATAGTCGGATATCCGGTCCGACAGGTAATCTTGCGTAGGCAGAGTTTTTTAGTTACATAGGTAGAGTTAGGTTGCGTAGGTTCTGGAATAAACTGCATCGGCTGCGGTATCCATGTTTGCCATTTTTTTTTCATGAGGGGGGCAAACGAGCATGTGGGTCACCTAGTGGAAAGTAATCGCCACCGCCCATGGAGATCAGCGACACCAAGTCGCAAGAGGGATCGCCGATCTGTTGCCTTTTAAGGGAAATGAAAACTCTGTTCTTGAAGGTACCCTTGTCGTAGATATTCGGAAATACCGCTGAGGGAAGTTGATTTCACAGTTTCACTGTTTGTGGTATAAAATGTCTTAGGAAACGTTTTGTAGTAGATTGCCAAGCCTATCAAGATGATATGAATGGAATTTTAATTTATGGCGAGTTATATGATAGTGGAATTCAGCGGCAGGTATCAAATCAAACAGCTCATCTGAGCACTTTTTGGTGTAAAAAAAATACCTCTTTTTTCTTATTCAAGAACCACGATGTATTCAAACATTTTGTATTATTAGACATGGCTTTTGAATTTGTAGTTTAATTTATGACGACCGTTAACTTGTTAGAAAGTAATAAAACTTCAACAGATTTAACTAAAAGTTGGTCCAATCTTTTAACGAATTTCCATTAACGAAGCATCTGGTATCAATGAACTTTACGATATTATTTTCTCTTCTACTTCATTATATTGTCGGATAAGC